>CM051525.1:48320131-49520131 GCA_028017165.1 Herpetospermum pedunculosum
AGAAATATAAGACTTAGAAAGCAGAGGAGCTTTTCTGCTGTCTTGCTAAACCATTTTTTTTTCTTTCCTTTGTTTGTTCGGTTAAATTTGTTTGTTAAATAATAATTAGATAAAAAAATAAATCAAACCTTACTGTTAGGATTCTCCTATCAAGAAAACACAAGAAACACAACTATAAAACTACATTGCAATATGAATAGCTTTCGAGAGAGCTATGTCTCTTCTTGAAGTCCTACACTGGACAATACCCAAATTCATTCTCCCACCTAAGGTCCGTAACTCCCTCTATTTATAATCAAGATACTCCTAACTAATTACCACTATGCCCTTACTATATCAAATCATATTAATCTTCCCCACAAATCCCTTACTAGGACTCTCACACATACATTTGGCATCTCTGGTGCTTCTCGGTTAAGTTGTAAACTATAGAGTAAACTTGGAGGAAGATTTTGTCCGGTTTCAGTTAGGAAATGTGTCAACACAGAACACTTTGGATTTCTTTTTTTGTTACAAGTCTTTGATATTATTCTTTTGGTTTTAATCCAATTCGTCTTTTCACTTTGTATTTATTTTCTCAACAGGACCTCTTGTCCACTCCTTTTCATACAATCTCATACACACAATGACACAAACACATATTCCCTTATTTCTTACTAAAGAAGAGAGACATATCTCAATATTTTTAAATTTAGAATTGTATGCAAAGTAGCTTTAGGGTTCCATTTTGAGTGGCTTTATAAATATCCAACTTAATTTATTTTCAACTTTAAACCCGTGGAGTATAGTTATGAAGTATTTGAGTAAATTTACTATATTTTTTTGGGGACAGGATTGATGAAAGCTTCTACATTAAGCAAGAGAGTCAAAACAAAGACATCTCTCTGAATGTGCAACAATCTCTATTTGAGCGTCTTTGTCCATTACTTGTTATTAGGATGCTTCCCCTCGAAGTTTTTAATGACCTGAATTTGTCTGTCATGTATGGTCAACTTCCTAAACGAGCAATCATGCATGGTATGTATGTTCATTCTTTTTTTTCTATTTCCTTGTGTACTAGTTGAGTTTAATGCTTCTTTAATTTAGATTGTTTACCCATTCATTATTTATTTCCTAAAATGCCAATTCATTATTTAGATGATTCTTAGTATGATATTGCATAATTAGTTTATTAAGAATAAAAATCACAAGGTCATTGATGTTCTTAGCATGCTAGTTTCTATTGGGGTGGATAAGGGTTTTTGATGGGGAAGGATAGATTTCATCTCTTGCATCTCTTCTAGTCTACATATGATACAATTGTTTCGGCTCAAGTAATGAGGATTCCTTTGTTAAGCTTTACAATATTTTGTTATTCTTTGAGATCATTTCAGGTCTTAACAAAATTAAGATTTCGGTTATAGGCATCAATTGCGAGTCCTCCCAGATTAACAACTGGGCATCCTTTTACCTTGGTCTTCCTCTTGGTCATAATCCCAAGGGGGCTTCGTTTTGGAGACCCGTCTTGGACAAGGTCCAAAAGCGTCTCTTGTCCTGGGAAAGGGTGTTGTTCTTTGAGGGTGAGTTGAATCTTATTCAGTCTGTGTTTAGGATTCTTGTGTCGGTTAAAAAGAGTTTGGAGAAGAATATGAATGACTTCCTGTAGGAGGGTGGAGGGTCCCCATTTTATTAGTTGGGAGGCAGTGTTTTTTTTTTTTTGATAGGAAACATAATCACTTCATTGATATAATGAAAATAGATACAAAAAGCAGTTACATAAAGCATCTCGAATTTATAATGAGAGATGATAAGCTATAGTCACAAAAAAGATGGACCAAATTACACAAATTCATAGCTAAATGGGTCATAGAGGTGAGGAATTCATGGGTTTGTTCTTTCTCGGAGAAAATGCAAGTGTTTCGCTGATGCCAAGTCGACCAAAGGAAAGCCCTCACAAAATTAAGCCACAGAATCTCCTTGTTTATTTTTTGTTGAAGGGATGACCAAATAAAATAAGGGGAAGAAGTTCACCCACATCCAAGGGAAAAGCGGTCTGCCACCCAAAATCAGCAAGAATATAATTGCAAACGCTTCTGGCCTGATGGCACCAGAAGAAAAGGTGTCTATGCGATTCTTCTCCCTGTTTGCAAATAGGGACAGCAGTTGGGTTGGGGGATATGTTGAGCCAAGGCATGCGGCGTTGAAGCTTGTCTTGTGTGTTTAAACAAGAATGGCTAAGCTCCCAAATAAAAAATTTCACCTTTGGGTATTGACCTTTCCATATGCCACTGTATAAAGCCTCATTGTCCACATTACCTTTGGAAGATAAAGCTTTGGTAAGGGACTTTGAGGAGAAGCAACCATCTTTCCCCAATTCCCATTTCCATCGGTTAGGAGACTCATCAAGGGCAATCTCATCAAGGGCAAAGGAGAGATCGGTCCATTCTTCAATTTCATCATCTTTAAGATTTCTACGAGGTCAGAAATTCCACGAATCTAAATCATGATTCCACATATCAGCCACATAGGCCTCTTTCTTTTGTGTGACATCATACAAGAGGGGATATCTATCTTTTAGAGCCTCGTTCTCCAACCAAATGTCAGACTGAAAATAGGTAGTCAAGCCATTCCCCACAATCGAGGAAGCACGGATACGTTCAACAGGGGAGAGTATCCGTATCAGATACGTTCAAATGGAGGCTGTATGCTGTACAAATTCCGAAAAAGTTCTCAGAACCCTATGCCAATGGTTGTTTCTCTTTCCAAATAAGCCAAAGTAAAATTCTTGTTGTATTCCTTCGAAGGACTCGTAGCACGATGAAATTGTCCGATTATAGCCCGACAGGCGGTCATTTTATATATATGGTTGGGCTTCGGTCCCTTTCGTAATTCTCTTTCGATAGTAACAGTGTTTGCATTATTGCAGTTTCATGGTCTGCCGATATGGACATTGTTGATCCTACGTGTGTTGCAACACTCTTACTAAACAGGTTAGTTAAAAGAAGATAAATATTTTACTTTTTGTTTTTTTTTTGGGGGGGGGGGGGGGGGGGGGTCAGAATATGTGCCTGATGTTTTCTGCACGATTTTACAGGGCATTTTCCAAGTTTGAATTTGATGAAGTACGGAAGCTGGCTGCTGAGCTGTGTGGGCGCATTCATCCCCAGGTATACAGCGACAGTTTTACCTGATCTAGTTTGTTATCACAGTTGCCAAAATATGTGGTTGTTTTCTTTAATATCTTCTATTGCATGATGTACTTGATATTAGACAATAGAGTTCTGAACATCTTTATCTCCGATTCTCGTTGGTTCTTAGTTAAACAGTAAGCCTTCTCAAAAGTATGATACTTATAGCTAATCTTGACTTTTCCACTTTCATTCTTTAGAGAATATGCAGTGGAACATTGAAGATGTCCAAGAATGAAATAAAATGGTTCTTTATTATTATTAAAGGTAGAGAGTACATTAAGGTTACTTAGGCTCCCGTTTAGGATTGTTGGATCTTTTAAAATAAGTGATGACAACTTTGCTTTTAGGAAAATCAACTACCATATGAAGCAGATTAGTGTTTGGTAAATTTCAATTTTAAACATAAAAAAATAGGTAATGTCGTTTGGTAAGTTCAAACTAAATTGTTATTATTTAGTTATAATGACCAAAGTAGACATTATTTTAATTATTTATATGTATATATGTATATATGAATTATTATAAGTTAATTGTTGATAATTTTTATAGTTTAAATTAAAAACTATATTTTGTTATTTCTTTAATGTTATCTATTTTGCTCTCATCAAACCCTAAGGGTACTAATAGGGAAATATAGGGTATAGGTGAGAAATAGTAGTAGGGGCATAAGGGTAATTAGCTAGCAAGTTAGTTAGGGTTTTTGGTTATAAATAGAAGGAGAGACTCCTTAGGAAGGTAGGCTATTGTATGGTGAAATAGGGCTTGAGAAAGTGTTCTCAAGAGGGAGGGTGCAAGTACCTCGAATACTTGTTTATCTTGTAACTCGGTTATATTTATATTTCAATATATTATAGCTAGTTAGAAAGTATCCTAACAAATGGTATCAGAGCTTGCACGTCCTGGGGCAACGCTTCTGGCAAGGAATCGAGGGAGTAAGTTACAGGGACTCTTGGATGCAATACAAGAGTTCGAGATTCTAAGACAATCTGTGGGAGGATCACAAAAATGGTCTGGAGAGTGGAATCATCAAAAGATGGTAAGAGAATGGAACCTAGTAAGGAAGATGATAGCCAAGTTGAAGAAAACGAAGAACCAACAGAGGAGAAAATGAGCAAGGAAAACCTGTTGGAATCAAGAGTGGCTGGAAGACGTCAATCGTATGAGAGGGTACGTCCTAAAAGTATAACAAATCGAGTCAAAATCAGGGGCAAAAAGAAGCCGAAGCGGGCGGCGGTGAGAGGAAAACAAAAGCAAAGAGGTAAGATGCATCTGGATCTAAATCCTCGAATGAAGAACAAAGATGGAAAGATTGAGAAGTCGTTGAAAAAAGTTAAGAATCGGAGGAATGTTCTCGTATGGAAGAGAGCGAGAAAGGGCAAAAGAAAAGTAGAAGGAATCGGGATAAGGCTCCGACGATTGCAGAGAAGGAGAATCACAATTCAAAAGAAGAAGAGAAAAGAAATCTGAGGGAACTGACTGATGAGAGGCTGACTTGTAATCTACCGGAGTTGCCGACGTATGGGCTGAAGTGTTATTCGGAATGTCGAAGGCGGGAGTGTTGGAGTGGAATCATCAGCCAATATGGAGAGGGCGACCTTTTTGTAGCCACAAACGTCGAAAGAAACAGAGAGAAAATACCGACAGAGGTCATTGCCGACATGGGTGGCCGGAGACGAAGCCTCAGGGAAGGCGGCGAAGGTTGTTACGTTCGGAAGAGCAAGGCTACGGGCGGACAAACAAGTTTTGGGTGCTGAAATTTGCCGAAGATGGGTGGCGGCAATGGAAGGAAAAACGGCAGCGAAATGAAAAAAAATTCAAGGCCACATGGTCGGAAAGACGAGACAGCGGGCGAAGGAAGAAGCGGCGACGACTGGTCTGGTCGGAAAAACGAGACGGCGGTTGGACGAAGGAGTTGAGAATGATGAAAAACGAAGAAGATGGTTGGGGGCTGTTGCGTTGGTTAGGGTTACTTGGGAGGAGAATTTCATTAAAGGTGTATGGGCTGAATGGTCCAAAACAGGCCCATTATGATGAAATGGATAAAGACACCATTCAATTGGTATTAAACCAGGCCCATTATGATGAAATGGATAAAGACACCATTCAATTGGTATTAAAGGGAAGGAGAACAACGGTTTTCATGGGTGGGTCAAGATGGGGTTTAGGGCTGAATGACATAAATGGGCCCAAAAGGAAAATTTTCTTCAACAAACATACTACAAACATACTGTGGATAGTTTTTACTGGGTTTGCATTTATTGTAATGTTTTTCTATTATTTTTGGGAAGCGGGTATTTTCTGTAGTACTTAATTTGCTTGTTGAAACGGCTCACACCTTGAGGACAAGATGTGTTTCAAGGAGGGAGTAATGTAAGGGTACTAATAGGGAAATATCGGGTATAGGTGGTGTTAGAATAGTTATTATAGCATTGTAAATATATTAGTTGTAATGTCTTTTACTGTCTTTTCCCCTTCCCCTAATTAGGTTAACCTTGTACATTGTTATATATATATATCTCTAATGAATGGAATAGATTATTCTGATTCTCTCAAACCCTTAGCATTTACATGGTATCAGAGCGTTAGGGTTTTAGAATTTTTTTTTTTGCGTTAGGGTTTTTCAAGTGGGGGTAGGTTGACGTTTGGGTCTTCATTTAGAGTGACCGTTTGTCAACACCACCCACTTCAGCAGCTGCGCCGCCGTCAGGAGAGGAGACCCGCCATCGCCGTCCGTCAGAAACAGCCGCGCGTGAAGCCCACGCGCCGGTGCGTGAGGGCGCGTCCGCCACCTGTTCTCGCTTCCGCCGCCTGGGTTCGTCTCGCAAGGTGGTTTCCTGCCTGTCTGTGTATGTAGGTTTGACAAAATCTACTCGGTTTGCCTCTGGTTTGTTATTTTCCCTCGGTTTGGGTTTGATTTTCGAGTTTTCAGTTCTGTTTTTTCTGTCTTATGGGTGATAAGACAACCGTAGTTATGTCCGGCATGATACCGATGGTTTCGAAGGTTACAGAAGACAAGTTGAATGGGTCTAACTACTATGCATGGCGATCGAACGTTCGTCATTATATTCGGAGCATTGAGATGGAGGATCACTTGACTAAACAACCACCAACGGATGACACCAAGAAGACTTGGTTAAGGGACGATTCTAGAATGATCCTACAAATCAAGAATTCGATTGAGAAAGAGGAACCGAACTAATGAAATACTTGGAATTTCTCTATTCTGGGAAAGATAACCTCAACAGAATGTTTGAAGTGTGTAAGACCCTCTTTCAACCTGCTCAGAGTGGAAAATCTCTTTTGAGTTATTTTATTGAATGCAAACGGAATTGTGCTGAATTTAGTACTTTGTTGCTCGTGGGTCCTGATGTCAAGGTTCAGACTACCCAACGCGACAAATTGTTCATCATGAGTTTCTTATTTGGTCTTGATCCTCAATATGATATGGCAAAAGATCAAGTTCTGTCTAGTTCAGATGTCTCATCGTTGGAAGATGCTTTTACTCGTATACTTCGTACAGAAAAGTCCGCACCTTTGATCCCACCATTTGAGTCGAACAGTGCTTTCGTTGGGCATACCAATGAGCATAGAGGTAATCGATGGGCAGGAAACAACTTCTCTAGAGGATATCCTCCTACTACTCAAAAATCTAATTCTGGAGATGTTGTTTGCTATTATTGTCATAAGCCCGGTCATGTGATAAAAGATTGCAGAAGACTCTTGTATAAGAACTTTAGGTCATAGTCAGGATCAGAGGGTTCAATCTGCCCATGTTGCATCTACTCCTGATAACCCTGAAAAACCCTTCACGATTTCTCAGGCAGAGTTTGCTAAATTTCAACAGTATCAAGAGTCATTGACGGCATCATCTTCTACTCCTATTACTGCCATCGCCGAGACAGGTAACCAATCTAAATGTCTTCTTTCCTCCTCTTCGAAATGGGTCATTGACTCTGGCGCTACAGATCATATGACAGGTAATCCTAGTTTATTCTCTCATTTTTCTCCATCTACATCTTTGCCTAATGTTACTATAGCCGATGGAACCACTACTCCTGTTTTAGGATCGGGCACAGTCAATCTTACCAAAACAATGTCACTATCCTCTGTTTTAAATTTACCACAGTTCTCCTTCAATTTGATTTCTGTCAGTAAACTCACTCATGATCTTAATTGTTGTGTCTTATTCTTTCCTGATTATTGCTTATTTCAAGATCTTTTGACGAAGCGGACCATTGGTAGAGGGCGTAAATCTGGAGGTCTCTACATCTTTGAACCACATATACCTACTGCCGCCACATGCTCTAGAGTGTTTTCCCCGTTTGAAGAACATTGTCGTTTGGGTCATCCGTCTATTTCAGTTTTGAAGCGTCTTCGTCCTCAATTTAGTCATTTGTCTTCTTTAGATTGTGAGCCATGTCAGTTTGCTAAGTTTCATCGTGTGAGTTTGTATCCAAGAGTCGATAAACGAGCTAGTGCTCCGTTTGAGTTAGTTCATTATGATGTTTGGGGTCCGTGTCCTATCGAGTCCAAGGGAAAGTTTCGATATTTTGTTACCTTTGTCAACGATTATTCTCGTGTAACTTGGTTATATTTAATGAAAAGTCGTTCTGAGTTGCTTTCTCATTTTTGTAACTTCCATGCTGAAATTAGAACGCAATTTAGCGGTTCTCTTAAAGTCCTACGGAGTGATAATGCTAAGGAATATTTCTCTCATGCTCTTGGATCTTATTTAGGTGCACATGGTATTCTTCATCAGTCCTCATGTATCGATACTCCATCTCAAAATGGGGTTGCAGAACGAAAGAATCGTCATCTCCTCGAAACAGCACGAGCCTTAATGTTTCAGATGCATGTTCCAAAACATTTCTGGGCTGATGCTGTTTCGACGGCTTGTTTCTTGATCAATCGCATGCCTTCTTCTGTTCTTAAGGGTGAGATACCTTATCGTACTTTGTGTCCTAAACAACCATCGTTTTCGCTTACACCAAAAATATTTGGCTGTACGTGTTTTGTTCGGGATGTTCGACCTCAACTCACCAAATTGGATCCAAAGTCAGTAAAATGTATCTTTCTTGGATATTCTCGTGTTCAAAAAGGGTATCGGTGTTATTGTCCTAGTCTTGATAGGTATTTGAAGTAGCAAAAGTAGAAGAAATAAAAAACAAGGAACGGTACCAGAGACTTGTTGGAAGATTAATTTATCTATCTCATACGCGCCTTGATATTGCATATGCCGTAAGCATGGTAAGTCAGTTTATGCATGCACCAGGACCAACTCATTTTGATGCTGTTTACAGAATTTTGAGGTATCTAAAAGGGACTCCTGGAAAAGGTATTTTATTTCAAAAACATAATCACTCCCAAGTAGAAGTTTATACTGATGCAGATTGGGCAGGAAGTATTACAGATAGAAGATCTACTTCTGGTTATTGTTCTTTTGTTGGTGGGAACCTGGTTACTTGGAGAAGTAAAAAACAGAATGTAGTGGCCAGGAGTAGTGCTGAAGCAGAGTTTAGAGCTTTAGCGCATGGAATTTGTGAAGGCATATGGATCAAAAGGATACTAGAAGAACTGAAGTTTTCTCAGACTAAACCTATACAGATTTATTGTGATAATAAGGCTGCCATATCTATAGCGCATAATCCAGTTCTACATGATAGAACTAAACATATTGAGGTTGACAAACATTTTATTAAAGAAAAGATTGATACAGGTGCAATATGTATTCCTTATCTTCCAACGACAGAGCAAATTGTTGATGTACTAACTAAGGGGCTTCCGAAGAAGCAATTCGATAAATTGATTGACAAGCTGGCTATGGAAGACATCTTTAAACCAGCTTGAGAGGGAGTGTTAGAAATTCTAGTATTTATAATTATGTAGATATTAATTATTAATATTTAGTCTTTATTGACTTTATTTTACTTTCCTTATTGTATTAGGTCTTTTACTTTCTTTATTGTATTAGGTCTTTCTCCTATATAAGAAGACCTAGGATTCCACATGTCTAATAAGAGATTATTATTCTCCTAAATTTAAGAATTATGGACGTCCCAATCTTTCTTAAAATGACGATCACGATCATATCTTCTCATATAGTTGTGCTGCTTCAGAGTTGTTATCATTATCTTCACTTGCTTTTGAAAAGATAATTAGACATATCTCTCAAAACTCCTTTAAAAAAAAAAAAAAAGACATATCTCTCAAAATCTTCCAGTGTCTCTCAAAATCTTCCATATCTCCTTCCAAACTCCAACTATACAAAACGATGGAATTTTTATAGTAAAAAAATCTTAAATTTAGGAGAATAATAATCTTTTATTAGACATGTGAAATCCTAAGTCTTCTTATAAAGAAAGTAAAAGACTTAATATAATAAGAAAAGTAAAAGACCTAATACAATAAGAAAAAATAAAATAAAATCAATAAAGACTAAATATTAATAATTAATATCTACATAATTATAAAGGGCTGGTTGCACAAATAGCAATCAGGCCCAAACTAATTGCAAATTTAGCAAATTTTAAAATGTTTTGCAAATATGGCAAAAAAACCCGTTTCTATCACTGATAGACTTTATTATATCACTGATAGACTTCTATCAGTGATAGACTATTATCACTGATAGACTATTATCACTGATAGACTATTATCACTGACAAAAATCTATAAAAAGCTGAGGTGATCAGCGATAGACTTCTATCAGTCATAAGATATCAGCGATAGAAATTGCTATATCCGCAAAAATTTTAAAAACATGCTATATTTGCAAACAATAAGTCTTAAATTGTCATTTACTATAATTTCCCTAATTATAAATACTAGAATTTCTAATAAACTATACAAAACAATGGTACATAAAAAGTGTTAAAAAAAAATCTACGTTAGTACTAAAAAAAATCTACGGAAGGAACGATATAAGTGGCTAGGGAAATTGTTAAAAAGAAAAGGTGTCTGATTATTCAGGAAGTTAAAACCTGAAGCTACAGGAGATTCTGAAAATTAAAGGATTTAAAAGTGATTTTAATTTTCAACCGAACACCCATAACAATTAAGATTCTTACTTTTTCCTCATCCTAACGCAACACCAAATGGGAGCCTTAATCTTGTTTGAAAAGCGTCGGTCTTATCAATTATGGAGATGTACACTTTAATTTCGTTAAAATAAGGAACGTGAAACCTATCTAATATAAAAAAAAGGTACAGAAAATAAACAAAAAATAAGAAAAGTTGGCAGGTTTTAACGAAACATGTTCAAAGGCAATGCTGAACATCTCCTGCCAATGGTGTATTGAATAAATTTATTTACTTGCTATCTTATTGAAAATAAAAAACAAAACTTTTAATTAAAAAAATGAAAAGAGATTAATGCTCAAGAATACAAACTCTAGGGAGAGGAAACAAAATGCAATAAAAATAGAGTAAAAACAGAAGCAAACATAATCAAACAAAACATAGAAAAATTCAATGAAGATGATAGCTTCCCAATTAAGGCAAATGATTAAGCATTTATTATATAGTTCCTCGGAAATCTTTCTTAATTTAACCTTTTATTTCATTATCTTTTTAGGAATATTGTGGCTTAGCACTTACTTTTTCTTCTGTTTTAGAATGTGTGTTTACATTATTTTATGGTCACAATTCTCTACGTACGAGAAGGGTCTATGTGAAGCCATGGGATTGAATTCACATAAAACTAGATATTATATATATATATATATATATATATATATATTATAATAACTACATTCGATAACTATCATGGTTTGCTGGATTGAACCCATTCTCTCTAAACCCTTTATTATTCTCAAGGCCCTTATTGATCACTAGATCAAACCATGATAGTTATCGAATGTAGTTATTAATTATTATAATATATATATATAGTGATCAATAAGGGCCTTGAGAATAATAAAGGGTTTAGAGAGAATGGGTTCAATCCATGGTAGTCACCTACCTAGGAATTAATTTCCTATGAGTTTTCTTGGCAACCAAATGTTGTAAGGTCAGGCAGTTGTCCTGTGAGATTAGTCGATGTGTGCGTGAGCTGGTTCGGACACTCATGGATATAAAAAAATAAAAAGTAATAACTACATTCGATAATTCGATATAATGTAACATGATGAATTTGCCATCTAATTTATCATCACTTTTGTTGTAATTTTCCTGATGTCCTTTGTTTTCTCTAGGTGCTATATCCTTTTGTTAGCTCGATACTAAAAGATGCTGCCAGTTCTCGCAATATACCAGGAATAAAAGCCTGCCTTTTCTCGATGTGCACCTCCCTTGCGGTAATCAATTTTCTGTCTAATATTTACCGTGTTGGTGGCATCATGCTTTGGGAACTGTTACATTATGTTTTGCACTAGGATCTGTGCATAATCTTATCTATTTGGACAACAACTATTGAATACAATTTCTTTTGGTTTGTAGGTAAGAGGCGAGCATAAGTTTTCACATTTTGACATGATTGAAATTGTAAAAACTTTGGAAGTAGTTCTATCATGGCCGTCTCAGAATGGGGATGAAGGTATGTGGCTGACAAATTAGCCAGATTTTTCTTTTGGTACTATACAGAAAACCCATTCTCTGATTTATTTGTTTCTATTTATCAGTTTCCAAATCACAACATGGGTGCATTGATTGTATGGCTTTGATGATATGTGCTGAGCTACAAGCTCCGGACTCATTCAGCGCCTCCAATTTGGAGAAGAGTCGCATTAATAAGAAGAAAGGTGACTGATTATTCAATGCAAGGTATATTAATTCTTGTGGACTTCTGACCTTACGAGCTGAATCTACAGGGCATGCCACCTTAAAAGGTTCTATCCTCGGTTTTGTGATCCATCAATTGATAAATGGTACAAAAGAACAAGTTTTGACCTATGACTTCGACAATAATGACAACAACACATCCAACAATTCAACTCCTTTATCCTTTCGCCTCTGCATGGCAAATGTGCTCATCAGTGCTTGCCAAAAGCTTTCTGATTCTAGGAAGAAACGATTTGCTCGAAACGTTCTTCCACGTCTCATTTGTTCTCTTGAGGTTATTTTATTATCCAGTTAACATTAACAAGATTTTGATTGATTTTGTGTTCCCAGTATCATTTTTTTGTCATTCTCATGATAGTGTCAAATGTTGTAGGCAACAAGTACTCAGGTAGATATTAGAGCTGCATGTATCGGAGTCATCTTTCCAGCCGTATATCATCTGAAGTCGGCTATTCTACCTTATGCTAATGATATTTTCAGAGTCTCATTAAACGCTCTGAAAAATGGGCCAGAAAAGGTATAAAATTATAGACGTAAACGAGAGATGATGCATATTAATTTCTGTTTCATTTCAATCTTCCGTAAATGAATAAGACTGAACCCCCACCACCAACTAACTCCCTGATCATCATCACTATCATCACCATCTGTCTCTTCTCTCTTTGCAATTCAACTCAAAGTTTCCTTATAATACTATTGTAGGGTGGATATTAATATGATTGTTACTTAAACCCTACAATTTCATTTGTCAAGTGCTAAACCCATTTGATGGTCAATTCTCTTCAATGGAACTTTGGTGCTTTTTGGATATTTATTTTCATGTTTGCTCGTAACTCACTACATCAGCTAGAATATTAGAGGGTGTTTAGGAGACTTTTTCTAAAGCAGTTATATACTCGTTTTTTTTAGCAACAAAATTCTATACTTTTGTTTTCAAATGTTTTTTTAAAAAAACTGATTGGTGTTGTTCATAATATGAAGGTTGTTTGCTTGAAATCATTATTTACAGGACCATACTCTTGAAATAAAATTCTACACATCTTTTTAGAAACAAAATTTTATACTTTTCTTTTGTTTTCAAAACTGTTTTTAAAAATTGTGATTGGTTTTGTTCATAGTATGAAGGTTGTTTGCTTGAAACAATTATTCACAGGACCATACTCTTTGTAATAAGAAAAACAAGAGGAAAAAACTTCAAAACATAAAAATTCCAAAGCGTATTTCTATTGAATTTTTGTTTTAAAACACAAAACAGATCTGTTTCTGGAAACCTCTCCAAGCACGTTCCTGCTGTTTTTATTCTATTTATCATAATCATAACACTGTAGAGAGAACCCCGCCCAAAGCATGGCTAAATGAATATTGCAAAAGGAGAGCTTTCCAAATGTTAATAATCATTAGAAGGCTATAGTTACAAAAGATTTTCGGCTGCTTATATTTTGTTCTATTCAAGGATAGCGAATGTATTGTTGAGATGTGGTTTGTTTATTTGCTCTGTTCATCAGGAAAGGATTGCTGGTGCTAAGCTGATGGTATCCCTCATGTCAAGTGAAGATTCAATTTTGGAGTGTATTTCTGGAGAACTACTAGAAGCAAGAGATGTGCTCTCAAGTGTAGCTTCTTTAGATCCTTCAATTGAGGTCCAACAAATTTGCCAAAAGATGCTTCAATGTTTGCTTTCTTCATGAGTTCATGTGAGTTGCTCATCTTTACCATAAGTAGACTCCATAAGAAATGTTCCTATCTGAACCAAGTGGGATTAGTTATTTAGAAAAGTCATTGTAAATAGTGGTGTTTGGTAAATTATAGTTCTTTTTGGGAAACTTTGAGGGTGATAGGGGAATAGGTGTAAGATGGGATTGTTGTGAATTATTATGAAATTAGCTTTGTATTCGATGTCTTTAAATATATATATATATATATGTATGTGTGTATGTATCAAATTTACTATAGTATCTGTAGGGTTATTTTGGTCTTGGCCTAACCATCACTACGAAGGCTACGCGCGTGTTTCAGATTGGAAGGATTCTTTTAGCCTTGGCCTAACCATTACTTCGAAACTTTCGAAACTAACCGCCTTATTTGCATTCTTCGATGCCAAACTTGATGAATAATGCTTTATTTGCATTTCATTATTTTGAATTTTTTGAATTTTTGAATTTTTTTGAATTTTTAAAAATTAAGTTTATAAACACTACTTCCACATTTTCTTTGTTTTGTTTGGTATCTATGGTTTTCAAATGTTTTTAAAATTCAAATCATGTTTTAAAAACTCAAAAAATGATTTGTAAACTTTTTGTTTTTGGAATTTGACTAAAAATTATATTTTTTTCTCAAGAAAGATAAAATTATTGTAAATAATTGTAAATAAATTGCGAGGAAACAAAGAATTTAAAAAAAAAAATGTGATCGTTATCGATTGGGATGTTGATGTAGCCTAATTTTGGCACAAGAGAATCCTCTCTAAAACTCAATACTCAAAGTATTATTCAAATCAAAGTTATGAAAAGCTAACGAATACAATCGATGGATTCTCTATTTATAGAGAATTAAGGAAACTAAAAAGCTATAAGGGACTAACTAAGATTAATATGAAATTACCACTAAGTTACTCTTAATCCCCTACCCCATCATTATCCTTGCAAGAAAAAATTCGTCCTCAAATTTTAAAAAAATAAACATGGTGCCTGAGTGAAAACTTGTCCTCGAATAAATAAAAATTGTTGTGTAACCTTCTTACCAAATGCAACCATTAACAACCATTAACATCGGGATTGTTGGGTAATATAATTCAATTTCCACAACTGGTTCTGCTTCCTTCTAAAAAGAATCCAAATTGCAAGTCTGGAAAAAAAACAATATAGGTCGGAACATGCTATATTTTCAATTTGTTTGAATACGGGTTGCGTTGAAGTGTTCAAAAAGCGCACGACTTGCGTGGTCTTCGTCTTCCTCTTTGCACGCAAGAATACGATTTTCATCGTCTTCAATTTCTCCTCCTACACTTGAGGCTTTGGCGTTCGACGCCTCCTCTTCTCCCTTTAATTTTGCCTCTCCTCTGTCGCTTGAACCATTATCGTCGACGACAATCACTTCTCCGAGGTTTTCTTCTTTTACAGTGGGTTGGACATCTTCTTCGATCGATTGCTCTTCTTCATTTGGGCACTGCAAATGTTGGCCAGCTTCTTCACCGAATTTGACAACGTTGGGTTGCAGTTCGTTTTGGGTCGGGGCGCGCGGATCTAAGGTTGGAAAAACGTGAGTTTCATCTGAAAGTTGTCGACCATGTGTCACAAAATTTGTTTGGGTTCGTTTCGGGTCGAAAAAAAAATACAACCTTCTCTTCATCACTCGTAGGTTCTCTCAAGGTTCTGAAGGTCGTTGATGTATACCCTTCGTTCTTGTTCGCAACTTTCTTTTCCCCTTCTTGATAAACCATTCTCACAAATTTTCGATTTTCTTGACTGAGTTTTTCAATTCCTCGACATTCTTAATCATATTGGTTTATGTCAGAATACCCATAAGATTCTTTCGTTCTCTGAATCTGATTATAATCTATTCCAACTTGACTGTAGGGCGTAAGATATGGATCCGAACGACCCGAACGACCATACCTGTTTTTAGGTTGATTTCTTGAAAAAACGGTATGATTAGAAGAACGTCGGGATAGTTCTTGGTATCTTTGAATCATAGTTTTGTTCCAAGTTGCATCAAAATCTTCTTCGAACTCACTGAAATCACTAGGATAAGAATTTCGATGTAGTTCTTGATAGGATCTTTGAAAGAGTTGTTCATAGTTGGAATCATTATCTTCAAATTCATTTTTTGAATCATTATATTTGAAATTCCAGCACTGTTCTTGAATGTATTTGTTGTTTTCTTGCTTAACACGATAGATATATCTCCTCGTGGGCATGTTTCTTGTATTGTAGAATTTCATTCTTTGAAAATTCTTGTGAATCTTCTTTTAAGGTTCCCCTTGTAATTAGATGTGTGATGTTTGATAGCGAGCACAACTCACAAAACTCCCTCTTGCGATCAACGTCAACAAGAGTTTCCTGGACTTCCACCGGCGGCAGTCAACGTTGGCCGAGACGGTGGTCGCTCTGATACCAAATTGATGTAGCCTAATTTTGGCACAAGAGAATTCTCTCTAAAACTCAATACTCAAAGTATTATTCAAATCAAAATAATGAAAAGCTAAAGAATACAATTAATGGATTCTCTATTTATAGAGAATTAAAAGTAAACTAAATCCTAAAAGGAAACTAAAAAGCTATAAGGGACTAACCAAGATTAAAATGAAATTACCACTAAGTTACTCTTAATCCCACCCTCATCAGATGTACAATTTTATTTTATTTTATTGTGGTTGGTAATTATCATGCTATGCTTTAGATATAAATATTGAGGGTCGTAATGTCAATTTATCCAAGGGTTTAAAATGTATGTTTTATGGCCTTTTTTTGACCTCGTCAACGCTTGAAAAGTCTAGTATAGTTTTCTTTTTTCATCTCTCCCACATTTGCTGTTTTTTGTCTTTCGATCAGAGAAGAAAGAGATGTCGTCGGGACTATATTCTTCAAAGGAGTTGGTTCTCAAGTCGTTGCTAATCGAGTGGTGAAAATTTTGAAATTTTTTTGTTGGTTTCAATTTGATTTCATTGTCAATAAGTTTGTTTGATTCACCGCTCCTCATCCCAACTATGGCTGCATCGTTGCTACTCCTTTCACCGTCGTGTGAGTGTTGTCATCAGAGATTCTGATCGGAGGACAAAAAATGACAGGGGAGTGAGAGATGAAGAAAGAAAATCGAGAGGGAGAGATGATGAAAGAAAATCGAGAAAGAGAGAGTGAGAATCGTCGTGATAATAGAGAGATGAAAATCGTAATAAGAGAGATGAAGTGAGAGGAGAGAATCGTCGCGATAAAGAGATGAAGTGAGGGGGAGGGTAGACTGGACTTTTCATGCGTTGTTGAGGTCAGCAAAATGATATAAATAATATTTTTTAAAAAATTGGGTCAATTGGTATTACGCCCCGAATTGTTGGGGTAACCAGAAGAATGTCTAAAACAGAGGAGGCCAACATGAAAAATGTCTAACACTTTTTTTTTTTTAATTATGTCTAAACCCTATATTTAGTAAGCCAACTTACACACAACGACGAATCTACCCTTCTACAATTTCCACTAGTTTTAAGAATGAATAAAAATAAGTTTTAAAAATGTAAATTGTTGGGAGGAGAGAGAAAGAGGTTATGGACGGAGACTTAACAGAGACCTTAAAAATGGAAAAAACAAATTGACACTTATCCAAGGAGAGTTACATGGTTATACCTCGACCCCAAATAATTAACAGACGGGTCTGTATACGTGAGGAAAAAGTGATGCAGCTGCAGACGCATCTACTGCGAGAGGTGTATACATGACTGTACACAACGTATTAAAGAGGAGACAGATGAATGAGAGTTACATTGTTATACCCCGACCCCAAATAATACATGGTTATACCCCACCCAAATAATTAACAGACGAGTCTGTATACCTGAGGAAGAAGTGATGCAGTTGTAGACGCATCTACTGCGGGAGGTGTATACATGGTTGCACGCATCGTATTAAAGGGAAGGAAGATGGTTGGCCAACCACTTACATATAAATGAGAAATCAGTGAGTCACTAATGAGATTTAAAACTGCGTTTCGTTTCCCCATGAATTTGAAATAATGACATTTAGGGGATCAATGCAGTTGCAGGCGTGTATGTGACTTGTTGTAAACCCTTTCCGACTTCTCTACCCAACACACAAAAACTAGGGGTACACCATCCTTCGATAATGCATACACAGAAGGTTCCTTCCCCGAAAACGCATACAAAGAGCTATCCAAATGCGGAAACAACATGCATTCGACGACATCCTTCGACCTAGAGTTTATACAAGCATACGACATCCTTCTACAAGCATACGGCAGAACCCCCAAAATTGGTAAGCGTTTATCCTCTCTCGCATTTCTTGTTCCCGTCTGTTTTTTGAACGAATAAGTAAAAGATTAGTGTTAGTTTAGCTATGGGGGTTTCAGTTTAGGAATCTAGGTTTTAGCTTGCAGGAAGTGCACAAAAGATTTTTGTATCAAGTGATTTGAATTAAGATTGCACGGTTTAGCTCCAAGTTTTTTATTATTTTGAATAATAGGTGGTGTACCTTTTTTTGAGAGATTCTGTTTAGTTTACAGATTTTAAAGAAATGTACGACATAAATAACCGATTTTAAAGAATGGTACGACATGTGTTATTTTGAATAATTGTTTAGTTTATAGATTTTAAAGATTTTACAGATTTTTTGACAGATTATTTTGAATAATTGCTTAGTTTACAGATTTTCCAGATTTTTATTATTTTGAATAATAGGTGGTGTACATTTTTTTGATGGATTCTGTTTAGTTTAGAGATTTTAAAGAATGGTACGACATGGGTTATTTTGAATAATTGTTTAGTTTACAGATTTTAAAGATTTTATAGATTATTTTATTGATTATTTTGAATAATTGTTTAGTTTACAAATTTCAGAGAATGGTACGACATGGGTTGATGTTCTCTGGTGGAACGTTGGTCTACCACCATGTTATGCGTTGATCGTGCTTTCAAGAGGATAGGAAAACAGTTATTTCTTGGAGAAGGACTGGATCAAGAAGCTGCAAATAAAATCCGGTAGAAGTTCGTAGTAAGGAGGCTGAAAGTTTCTTAAAGATTTTGGGGAAGAATCTTAAAATTGGTAGACAATGCATAATGTAGGGTGTTGTTGATTAACGATAAGATGATCGATCTTTCCTCGTTTGTAGGGTGGGGGTGTTTCGGTTGTTGCCTATTTTTAGGGAAGCGACAAGATTACAAGGGTGATAGTAATTACCCACGGGTGTGTCCAAACGTATACCCCTCACAGAAGGTGTGTGCGGCGACTCTACTCGAAGGAACACATGGAGATATACAACGACAGAAATCACTTCACAAAAAAAATAACAAAGTTTCTTTTAACGCGAAATCATCCACCTCACCAAACAGAAATCACTTCATCTATCGCGATTTTATTAGTGTAATTGGTTCATCTCGTCCCAAATCCCATCAAATGCCATCATAATAGAAAGGTACGACATGGGTTAGTGTTGTGTGGTGGAACGTTGGAGTAAGGATATTTTGTTCTTGCAGAAGAACTGGAAAAGGAAAAAGAAAAAATAAAATCACGATAGATGAAGATTGAAGATTCTGAAAAATGGTAGACAATGCATAATTGTAGGGTGTATTGTTGTTTAACGATATGATATTGACCGATCTCTCCACTTTTGTAGGGTGATGAGTGTTTTGGTTGTTCCCTATTTTTAGGGGAAGATTGAGAATTAAAATGGTGCTAGTAAATACCCACGACAGTGTCCAACTGTATACCCTCACCGAATGTATGTGCGACACAGTCGATGTATATCTGCACGGGTGTGCCCAAGCGTATACCCTGACAGATGGTGTGTGCGGCGACTCTACTCACAGGAACGCATAGAGATACAGAATGCCAGAAATTACTTAACGGAAAAAAAATGGTTTCTTTTAACGAGAAATGATCCACCCCACCAAATAAACTCTTAAAACTAATTAAATTTTAAAATAAAATAAACTAATTTCAAAACTAATAATTTTTAAAATAGGAAATCATCACATGGGTATAATGGGAAACTAACTCAAACAGATTTCTTCCTAAAAAATCTTTAGACATAGACGGCAAAGAAAACACGTATTTAGACATTTTTCATTAGGCGTAATTAATAGTAGACATTCTTCTGGTTTCCCCTGAATTGTTTAGGAGTTCTTTGGTTTACTAAAAGGAAGCAAAATTCTCTCTCATTCATTCCCTCTCTCTCTTCTCTATTCCTATGTTTGATGGGCCGATGACATCGTTTTAATTAATCAGATGTCGACTATTATATGTTAAAAGTAATTTAATTTTACATGTTCAACAATGACAATAACTAATTCACTATGTAAATAATTGCCAAAGTTAATCAAAGACTATCGCTATTGGATATGGACATGTTTGAGAGTGATTTTGAAATGGTTAAAATCACTTTTTTCAAGTTCAAAATCACTCCAAAAACATCACTTTAATAATTCAAAATCGGTTTAATTTTTTATTTTATACTTTTAAATGTAATTTTTCTACTATAAAAATTGATTTTGAACATGACAAAAGTGATTTTAACCATTTCAAAATCACTTTCAAACATGTCCTATATCGATTAATATTTTTGTATCCATAATTGATAATTATCAAATTGATTACTTTTTGTCAAATTAATTACATTTTTGTACCCATGATGTCAACTTTAGTTTTTACCAAACGTATAAGTATTATTTTAGGTTGCTATGCATGCATTAAAGGACTTTAGGTTGCTATGCATGAATTAAAGGACTTCCACTTTACTCGATGCAATTAGCTATATAAATTAGAAGGATTAAGGAATTGTGCATATCTTAGACTATCAAGAGAAGAGATATCTGCCAACAAGAGCACAGCTCAACTGACATAGTATGTATGAACTATGAGTAAAAGGTCTCAGGTTCGAATCCCCCTTTCCCCGTGTTGTCAAAAAAAAAAAAAAAAAAAGAGAAGAGATACCTAACCTAATAATTTTGGTGCAGGTTTGACAATTAAGTATGAAAATATGAGTAGATGTTTTTAGAAGTATGGGTTTAAGAAACTAGTATTTGAATCCCGAAAGTCTTTGTTTGTGTAGGTTTTGGAAGCCCTTAGGGCCTATTTAGTTGGTGATCTGAAATCAGAAATTTGAAAACAAAGTCGTATTTTATGTTTTTCAAATATGTGTTTGGTAGCATATTTAAAAATTAGATCTCAATTTATTTAATTGTTCAAAATCTGTGTGATCAAATTTTTATAAACCATGAAACCAATGACGGATCCAAAATAGTACGTGAGGGTGAGGGGGGCTTGTTATATTTTGTGTTAAACTACTATAGGTTTAGTTCATGAACTTTGAGGTTTTTGTGTATTTGATCCCTAAACTTTCAAAACTGTTGTCACTAAACTTTCAATTTTGTGTTATGTCAATGAACCAAATAGACACAAATCTCATAGTTCAGAAACTAAATTGGTAGTTCTTACCTATATTTTGCTATATATTAGTTTGTTCAATAGAAAATATGATTGATAGTTTGTAGGATAAAATACTATTTTGATATTCATAATTTGGGTCTCATTCCATTTTAGTATATTTACTTTAAAATGTCTAATTTTAGGTTTTGGACTTTCAATAAATCTTAAATTAGTATTTATGGTTAGTTTAAAGAAAAAAAGAAAGAGGAAAAGACGCGGAAAAAAAAATGCAGCTCGAAGGTTTCAAACTCGGGCGCGGTGGAGGGATTGAGCGTGACAGGAGGCTAATGGTAGAATATCATATAATTTATAATATATTATATTATACATATTTTAATTTTTTTTAAATGAATTGTGTTTATAACATGAAATGTTAAATTTATTAAAGTTTTTATCATTTTTAATATAATTCTGCATTTTAAAATTTTAAATTCAAAATCCTGCACGAAAAATAAATAAAATATTTTTTCAGATTTTTTAGGATCACAAAATCTAGAAATAGTTTTCAAAAAAAGAATTTAAAGGACATACCAAACACATATTCACTTAACTTAGTGAATGTGAAAACATAAAACAAAATATGAATTGCAAACCAAACATGCATTTAGGGTTCAACTATTTTCTTGTGCAAAACATAATTATTTTTCTTGTAAATCTTATTCTTGTTAACTTAATCTATTAGCATCACGCATTTATATAAATATATGATTTGCTCGATTTGATTATAATCGATTTTCTTATATATTTGGTTATATTCAATTTCAACACCTGTATATTATTCGCTCTATTTGGTTATTCAAATCGAAAATACTCTCCGAGATTAAGCCCAACCCAAATAATCGTGCATTATGTTATCACTGATTGCTATTGATTATATGATTCTTATGTTATCACTGATTGCTATTGATTACTGTTACGTCTCCAAAAGTGCATATTTTAGGGACTTATTTGCTATAGAATTGTGTGAACTCTTAAGCGTTTTTGTTAGAATTTAGCCTAAACATGTGCTTATATATGAGAATTTATAGAATGAAGCTAAATCAGGACTTATTTGTAAAAGAAAGGAAAAAGAATCGAAAACAAAGCTAAAGAGTTGAAATTTCTGTATTGCAGGAACATTGCGAAAACATTGCTGTCTCCGCAATGTTTTAAGTGAAAGTTGTTAAGTTGTCTAACCGTCCGCCGTTCTGTTGCGATGTTTCAGCCGCCCATCTTTTCTCCTGCTGCCACGTGGAAGGTCGTCGTTCAGAATGGATGGCTCTCCTTAACTGAAGAGTACCTGCACAACACTATAAAAGGAGGTCAAGGGGTAAGGTTAACAATAAGCTTGGAAGCGTAGAACTCCCATCTCAACGCAGTTTCTTCCCTATTTCTTCTCCCGTTTGTTGGCGTGAAGGATTCAACTGTTGGCATCGATAATCTGAGAGGAAGAAGAGAAGATCCTTCTTCTCTTCTGATTGGATTCATCCTCAAACAAAGCTCCCCTTCTCTCTTCATCCGAGGCGCTTGCGGCGAGGGTTCACGCACACATTTACCTGCTTTCTTCTACTTTATGTTTTCTTTTTGCTGCTGTTTGTTGCCATTTACTTCTGTTAGATACATTGTTTCATTTCGTCTTCTTCTGTTTAGCCTTTATCGCTTTAAAGTTGTTGCACATTAAGTTTCGAATCTGGTTTAATCAAGGAGTTATTTGACTATTTCGCGAGTTCCTTTTTGCTTCCTATTTTCTGTTTGTTTCCATTTAAATATCGTTAAGCATGTTTAATCCATCAAGTCTTCCCACTCCATCATCATCCATGAGTAACTAAACCACATAAGGGTCTGCTAATGATGAATCTATAGGTAGAAATACATGAATTCAACATGTAGGATAGCTCAAATGCATTAAATGTATGTATGCTTCATCCCACGGGCAATTTCGATTGGCCCTCCATTTTGTCCAAAGAACTCCTAACCTCTGGAAGAAGAAAGAGTTCAGAGTCGTCCATTCATGCTAGCCTTTCATGGTAGCCAGAAAACGACCTAGGAATAGGCGTTTTCCTAGCACAATTCATTAACTTGCTTATATAAATAAATGCTTAAGTCTTACTTGGATATGAGTGAACTAAAGGATTTAATGCATGAAATCGAGAGATACATGAGAATGAGTTAAATTGATGCATGATAAGTTGATCTACTGCTGAAGAAACGTATGAAAAAGCCTATAGAGGAGTCGTTAGTTGCCCTTGTTTCCACACTTCACCCTTAAAACGCTGTTAGAACAATTGCTAGAAAATTGCTGTTTGCGCAATTTTCTTAGTTTACTTTTTGCCTTAGCCATTTTTTTCAGTTTTCTGTTTTGCGATTTTATTGCTAGATAATTGCTTTCTCCGCAATTCTTTTTCTTCTACATTCAAGTTAACATCTTTACTTGTCTTTGTTTATGCTTGCATATCTCGCACGTTCTTTATTAGATAGGCACATTAATCCCAATTCTACCCCATTTAAACCATCCTTTCTAATTTAACATCTCACTTCGTTAGTAACTAAGAATAAATCTCTGTGGGAAATCGAATGAAAAAATACTTATTACTTGCTACAAGACCATGTATGCTTGCATGTTCTGAGTGCTCTCACATCGCATTTTAATTTACACATTGAGCACGCAACAAGTTTTTGGCGCCGCTGCCGGGGATTTTGTTTAGTAAACACGAAGTTTGTTAAGTTAGAAACAAAATTCTGAATATCTATTGGAGCTAATCTATTTTCATTTCTTTTACAGGTACCATTGGGTTGGTTTATGAATGAGCATTCAAGTAGCGATTTAGAGTTCAATCCTGAGCCTGAAAGATTACTTAGGGCCAGAAACAAAGCTAAGAAACGCCTCTTCAAACAACCCCCTATAACTCAAAACATTGGTGACTCCGCGGAGTCGTCGCAATCCCATCAAACCGAAATGGATAGACCACCTCCAAACCAAGCACCTGCCATTCGCAACCCCATCGAAATAGCGAATGACACGGATAGTGCCATCCTCTCATACTTAGTTCCCATGCCTGGGGAGCTAAACCCAAGCATTATACGCCCTGAGATTACTGCCAACTCATTCGAGTTAAAGCCAATAATGTTCCAAATGCTGTCCACTGTAGGACAATTCTTTGGAGTGGAAAACGAAGATCCCCACAATCATCTAAGAAATTTCCTAGGAGTTAGTGATACCTTCCTTATCCCTGGAGTTTCCCAAGAAGCTTTGAGGCTTTACCTCTTTCCTTACTCATTAAGAGATAAAGCCAAAACGTGGTTAAATTCCTTACCCTCTGGATCAATTGTCAATTGGACAGATCTGGCTGAGAAATTCCTAGTCAAATACTTCCCACCTGATAGGAATTCCAACTTTCGTGATGATATCATTAAGTTCAAACAAGCCGAAAACGAATCCCTTCACGAAGCTTGGACAAGGTTCAAGGACCTTTTGCTTAAATGTCCACACCATGGCATTCCATGGTGTATCCAAATAGAAGTGTTCTTTAAAGGATGCAACTCCAGCACAAGGCAAGTGCTGAATTCTTCAGCTGGTGGTTTCATGCTTTCTAAGAGCTATAATGAAGCCTACGAGATTTTGGAGAAAATCTCAACTTCTCATTGTAGATGGTCAGACGATCCTGTAGAGCCTAGGAGAGCTCAAGACAAGGATGCACTTAGTGCAATGAGTAGTCAAATAAACGCCCTGACAAATCTAGTCAAACAAATGGCTCAAACCAATCTCCAACCTAGTGTCAACACCGCAGCAGCCATTTCAATGGGCGCATCAAATAGCCAAGGTGAGACACTAATTTGTGGATTCTGTGGGGAAGGGCACTTGTATGATTTCTGCCCTGGGAATCCAGCCTCAGTCTGCTATGTTGGAAGCCAACGGCAGCCTAGGAACAACCCTTATTCTAACACCTATAATCCTGGTTGGAGGAACCACCCAAATCTTTCCTGGGGTGGACAACAAAACACTAACCAAGCTCAAAATCAACCAAGACCGAGTGGAACACCTGGTTTCACTCAACAAAATAACCAATCCATGTACCAAAAGCCATATAACCAACCAATAGGGTCATCAGTAGAAAATTTACTTAAGGAGTACATTGCAAAAAATGATGCTACCCTACAAAGTTAGCAAGCCACCCTTAGGAGCCTAGAAAACCAGATAGGGCAGTTAGCAAATGAACTGAAAAAATAGGCCCCAAGGTAGATTACCTGCAGACACTGAAGTACCTAGGAGGGATGGAAAAGAGCAAGTTCAAGCAATTGAACTTCGAAGTGGAAGACCATTGGTGAGCAACAATAGAGAAGCACCAAAGCGAGTAGAGAATGAAGAGTCTAGTGCTCCACTGGATTCTCTGCTCAACCATGATCAACCACCACCAAGCACAACAAGGGTGAGGCTGGAACCTATCATAGAGGAACCAGAGGAAATTCCAAGGCCTCCACCTGTCATTAGGCGAGCTGAATTGCCTACATATGTGCCACCACCTCCATTCCCTAGAAGGCTGAAGAAAAAACAAGAACGGGAAGTGCACTTTAATAAGTTTTTAGAAATTTTAAAACAAGTGCATGTGAATATCCCATTTGTAGAAGTTTTGCAATCTATGCCTTCTTATGTTAAGTTTTTGAAAGATATTATTACTAACAAGAAAATTATTGGTGAATTTGAAACAGTGAATCTCACTGAGGAGTGCAGTGCCATACTCCAGAACAAACTGCCAAAGAAGGAGAAGGATCCTGGTTCCTTCACCTTACCAGTAGAGTTGGGAGGCAAGCACGTGGGCAGAGCTCTTTGTGATCTGGGAGCCAGCATCAATCTCATGCCCCTATCACTATTCCGCCAGCTTGGAATAGGAGAAGCACGTCCTACTACTGTCACCTTGCAGCTTGCAGACAGATCCATAGCATACCCTGAGGGTAAGATTGAGGATATACTTGTCAAGGTTGACAAATTCATCTTTCTTGCAGACTTCATCATTCTGGATTATGAGGCAGACAAGGAGGTACCAATCTTATTGGGAAAACCATTCTACCCACAGGTAGGGCTTTGATCGATGTCCAAAAAGGTGAGCTCACCATGAGAGTTCATGATGAGGAGGTTAAATTTAGTGTCTTTAAAGCTCTAAGGTATCCCTCTGATTCTGAATCCTGTGCAAGTATAGATGTAGTAGATTCACTGATGGAAGAACAACTTGAGCATGAACTGTTAATTAAGCATGCTACTGACTATGTACAAATAGATATAACTGACTTAAACATTTCTGAATTAATGGATATATCTGTGGACAAACCTCAGCATGTTTGTATGACTAATGACTTGTCTGAAAGAACCACGAATCCATTGAAACCATCAATTGAGCATCCACCTCTATTAGAATTGAAACCATTGCCTGATCATCTTAAGTATGCATATCTAGGAGAGCATGATACTTTGCCTGTTATCATTTCATCCAAATTAAGTGAAAAGCATGAAATTGCGCTAATATTGCTGCTTAAGCAACATAAAAAAGCTATTGCATGGACGATTGCTGATATAAGAGGTATTAGTCCTTCCTATTGCATGCATAAGATATTATTGGAAGAAGAACACACACCTAGGGTAGATCACCAACGTAGGTTGAACCCCTCCATGAAGGAGGTAGTTAAAAAAGAGATAATCAAATGGTTAGATGCAGGTGTAATTTTCCCTATAGCTAATAGTCAATGGGTGAGTCCAATCCAATGTGTGCCTAAGAAGGGTGGGATGACTGTAATAGTTAATGAGAGTAATGATCTAATTCCAACTAGAACTGTTACAGGATGGAGAGTCTGTATGGACTACAGAAAATTAAACAAAGAAACAAAAAAAGATCATTTTCCTTTACCGTTTATAGATCAAATGTTAGATAGGATAGCTGGCCGAGCCTATTACTGCTTTCTAGATGGTTATTCTGAGTATAACCAAATCACCATAGACCCTGTGGACCAGGAGAAAACAACCTTTACATGTCCCTTTGGAACATTTGCTTTTTGCAGAATGCCTTTTGGCTTATGCAATGCACCAGCAACATTCCAAAGGTGCATGTTGGCCATTTTCTCTGACCTAGATGAATCCATGATAGAAATATTTATGGATGACTTCTCAGTCTTTGGTGATTCTTTTAATAATTGTTTAGAGAACTTAAGACAAGTCCTAACTAGGTGTGAGGAGACCAACCTAGTCCTAAATTGGGAGAAATGCCACTTTATGGTGGAAGAAGGAATAGTCCTAGGACATAGAGTGTCTAGAGCAGGAGTAGAGGTCGATAGGGCCAAGATAGAAATAATAGAGAAGCTAGTGGAACCTCAAAATGTAAAGGCTATTAGAAGTTTTTTAGGTCATGCAAGTTTTTATAGGAGATTCATTAAAAACTTTTCAAAAATCTCTAAACCGTTGTGTGAGCTTCTAGAGCTTAAGAAACCATTTGTCTTCTCAAAGGAATGTTTTTTAGCATGGACAACACTTAAAGAAGCCTTAGTCAAAGCACCAATTATAGTAGGACCAAATTGGGATCTACCATTTGAGATGATGTGTGATGCTAGTGACTATGCAGTAGGGGTTATGCTAGGACAAAAAATTGATAAACTAACACATCCTGTATATTATGCAAGTAAGACTTTGAATGAAGCACAATATAATTACACAACCACGGAGAAGGAAATGCTAGCTGTAGTGTTTGCTTGTGAGAAGTTTAGGAATTACATTGTAGGAACTAGAACCATTGTGTACACCGATCACTCTGCACTAAAATACCTAATTTGGAAGGCTGATGCTAAGCCGAGGTTAATTAGATGGGTATTATTGTTGCAAGAGTTTGATCTAGACATTAGAGATAAGAAAGGATGCGAAAATGTAGTTGCTGACCATTTATCTAGATTGCGGCATAATTGCAATAAAATTGCTGAGCCAACAATTTCTGATGCCTTTACCGATGAACATGTCTTTGTGTTAGCACATCGTGATAACGATGAGGAACCTTGGTTTGCGGATATTGCTAATTTTCTTGCCTCGCAGGTACTACCAACTTTCAAAGGAGGGCAAGAAAAGAAGAGGTTCCTACATGAAGCTAGGAAGTTCATCTGGGACGATCCTACACTTTACAAGACTTGTTGTTACGTCTCCAAAAGTGACCTTTTTAGGACTTAATTATCTTAGAAAGATGTTCACTCTTAGGTGTTTTTGATAGCATTTAGCCTAAACCTATGCTTAAATATGAGAATTAGAAGAAGGTAGCTAAATTAGGACTTAAGTACAATAGGAAAGAAAAGGGTTGAAAACCGAAGGAAAAGAATGAAAAACAAGCATTGCGACAGAATTGCGGAAACATTGCTGAAACCGCAATGTTTCAAGTGAAAACCGTAAGTTGACTGATCTTTTTCTGTTAATTTCCGTTATTTCAGGGATTCGTTCTTTCTCCTCCATCCATTTTGAAGTACGACGTTGAAGATTGATGGTTCTCCTTGGCCCAAACGCACCTGCAGATTGCTATAAAAGGGGGTCAAAGTCGAGGGTTCAATCATCATCCGAAAGCGTAGAAGTCTTCTCGCAGCTCCATCTTTTCTCCTGTCGTTCTTCTCTGTCTGTTGGTGTGAGAGTCTCAGCTGTTGGAATCGACAATCTGATAGGAAGGAGAGAAGATTCATCTTCTCTCCCGATTGGATTCATCCAAGCAAAGCTATTCTTTCATCCCCTTCAGCCGAGGCATCTGCAACTAGGCGTTCACGCTCGTTTTTATGCTTTCTGTCTTTATTTCCATTTTCCAGCTTTAGTTTGTTGTTGTTTCCTTTCTTGTAACTAGATCAGTCCATTTCGTTGTGTTCTGTCTTTCTGTTATGCACTTTAAGTTCCTCTTCTTGTCCATTCAAACAATCAAGTAATCAAAGCATAGTTATTATTTCACAAGTCTTCCATCTTTTGCTTCTACGGTTTTTCCTTACTGTTTTAAGTATATTTCTCTTCTAAGCATGTTTCCTTCATCTCTTATTTCTGTTTACCCCATATCCATGAGTAACTAAGTCACTTAGGGGCATGCTAATGACAGTACTATAGGCTAAAAAACGTGAACCAAGCATGTAGGTTAGCTCTCGAAGCATTGATTGTATGTAAGCTTCATCCCACGGGCAATTTCGATTGGCCATCCATTTTGTCCAAAGAACTCCTAACCTCTGGAAGGAGTAAGAGTTCAGAGTCATACACTCATGCTAGCCTTTCAAGGTAGCCAGAAAACGACCTAGGAATAGGCGTTTTCCTAGTACAAACCATAACTTTCTGCTTTAACAAGATGCTTAAGACCTTACTTGGTTATGAGTAAACTAAAGAATCTAATGCATGGAATCGGACGATACATGAGATTGAGTGAGTTTGATGCATAGAGAGTTGAGCCAATGCTTGGGAATCGTATGAAAAAGCCTATAGAGGAGTCGTTAGTAGCCCTTGTTTCTCCATTTTACACACTTTCGCTGTTGTTAAAATTGCGGTAGAATTGCTGTTTCCGCAATTCTGCTTAAGTTACAATTCTGTCTAGTTGTTTTTGTCTTCGTTTATTACTCTCGTCTCTTTTCATTTGAGTTTAACTTTGACTTGCATTTGTTTATGTTGCTACCCTCTACGTATTCAATAGGAAATAGACAATTTAAAACCAATTCTACCCCATCAAATCCACCCCTTCTTTCTTAACTTTACACTTCATGAATAGCTTATAATAAATCTCTGTGGGAAAACGAATGAAAAAATACTTACTACTTGCTATAAGATCATGTATGCTTGCATGTTCTGAGTGCTCTCTCTATCTTATTGCCTAATTATTTTAACACATTGAGCACGCAACAAGTTTTTGGCGCCGCTGCCGGGGATTTATTTAAGTGAAAACGAAGTTTGTTAAGTTTGAAACACCAAGTTTACCATCTATTGTAACTAATCTAGTTCATTTCTTTTACAGGGACCATCGGGTTAGTTTATGAGTGAGCCTTCAAGTAGTGATCTAGAGTTCAATCCTGAGCTTGAGAGATTACTTAGGGCCAGAAATAGAGCCAAGAAACGTCTCTTTAACCAACCCTCTAGACCTCCAATAATTGCGGGAACCGCAATTCCTCCGCAATTGTCTCAAGAAGAAATGGATGGAATAGTTCCAAATCCGGTGCCTGTCACTCGCAATCCCATCGAAATAGCGAATGACAAGGATAGCGCCATACTCTCTTACCTAGTACCTATGCCTGGGGAGCTGAACCCCAGCATAATCCGTCCTGAAATCACTGCCAACTCATTCGAGTTAAAGCCAGTGATGTTCCAAATGTTGTCCACTGTGGGACAATTCTTTGGAGTGGAAAATGAGGATCCCCACAACCATCTTAGGAACTTCTTAGGAGTTAGTGATACATTCATCATCCCTGGAGTTTCCCAAGAAGCCTTGAGGCTATACCTGTTCCCTTACTCTTTGAGGGACAAAGCCAAAACATGGTTGAACTCATTACCCTCTGGATCTGTTCGCAATTGGACGGACTTAGCAGAAAAATTCCGAGTCAAATACTTCCCACCTGATAGGAATTCTACCTTTCGTGATGATATAATCAAGTTCAAACAAGCTGACACTGAGTCTCTTCACGAAGCTTGGACAAGGTTTAAAGATCTTCTTCTTAAATGTCCACACCATGGCATCCCATGGTGTATCCAAATAGAGGTCTTTTTCAAAGGATGCAACCCCAGCACTAGACAAGTCTTGAATTCATCTGCTGGTGGTTCCATGTTGTCCAAGAGTTACAACGAGGCCTATGAGATCTTGGAGAAGATCTCAGCATCTCACTGTAGGTGGTCAGATGATCCAGTTGAGCCAACTAGAGCTCAAGACAAGGATGCTCTAAGTGCAATGAGCAGCCAAATAAATGCCCTGACCAACCTAGTTAAGCAAATGGCTCAGGCCAATCTCCAAACAAGTGTCAACACCGCCACAGCCATGTCAATGGGCACCCAACCAAGTCAATGTGAGACACTCATCTGTGGATTCTGTGGGGAAGGGCACCTGTATGAATACTGCCCTGGGAATCCATCCTCAGTCTGCTATATTGGAAGCCAGCAGCAGCCTAGGAACAACCCCTACTCTAATACTTACAATCCTGGTTGGAGGAACCACCCAAACCTGTCATGGGGTGGCCAACAGAATGCTAACCAAGCTCCTAACCAACCAAGACCGAGTGGAACACCTGGTTTCACTCCCCAACATAACCAATCCATGTATCAAAAACCATACAACCAACCTGTAGGATCTTCTGTAGAAAACTTACTTAAGGAATACATAGCCAAGAATGATGCCACTCTACAGAGCCAGCAAGCTACTCTTAGGAGCCTAGAGAACCAAATAGGGCAACTAGCCAATGAAATCAAAAGTAGGCCCCAAGATAGACTCCCTGCTGACACTGAAGTGCCAAGGAGAGATGGTAAAGAACAAGTTCAAGCAATTGAACTTAGAAGTGGTAGACCATTGGTGAGCAGCACCAAGGACACACCAAAGAGAGTAGAGAACACTGAGTCTAGTGCTCCACTGGAGTCTCTGCCAGACCAAGGTCCACCACCAACAAACACATCAGGAGCAAGGCTGGAGCCAATCATAGAGGAGATAGAAGAAATTCCAAGGCCTCCACCTATCCTGAGGCGACCTGATGTGCCTACATATGTGCCACCACCTCCATTTCCTAGAAGGCTAAAGAAAAAACAAGAACAGGAAGTGCACTATAATAAATTTCTAGAAATTCTTAAGTAAGTGCATGTTAATATTCCTTTTGTAGAAGTTTTACAGTCTATGCCTTCTTATGTAAAGTTTTTGAAGGATATTATAACTAACAAGAGAATAATTGGTGAGTTTGAAACAGTCAATCTCACTGAGGAGTGCACTGCTATACTCCAGAACAAGCTACCCAAGAAGGAGAAGGATCCTGGTTCCTTCACCTTATCTGTAGAGCTAGGAGGCAAGCACGTGGGCAGAGCTCTTTGTGACCTGGGAGCCAGCATAAACCTCATGCCCCTATCACTATTCCGCCAGCTTGGAATAGGAGAAGCACGTCCAACCACTGTCACTTTACAACTAGCAGACAGATCCATTGCATACCCTGAAGGTAAGATTGAGGATATTCTTGTAAAGGTTGACAAGTTTATTTTCCTTGCAGATTTCATTATCCTGGATTATGAAGCAGACAAGGAGGTCCCCATCCTGTTAGGCAGACCATTTCTAGCCACAGGTAGGGCACTAATAGATGTCCAAAAAGGTGAGCTCACTATGAGGGTTCATGATGAAGAGGTGAAATTTAGTGTTTATAAAGCCTTAAGGTACCCCTCTGACTCTGAATCTTGTGCTAGCATGGACATTGTTGATTCACTAATGGAAGAACAATTGGAGCATGAATTGTTAACTAAGCATGCTAATAACTATGTAGGATTAGAATTAACTGACTTAAACATAGCTGAGATAATGGACATACCTGTAAATAACCCTCAGCATGTTTGTATGAACATTGACTTAACTGAAAAATCTTTGAATCCATTAAAACCATCCATTGAGCATCCACCTGTCTTAGAATTAAAACCTCTCCCCTCTCACCTCAAGTATGCATATCTAGGAAGTAATGATACTTTGCCTGTGATTATTTCTTCTAAATTAAGTGAAAAGCATGAGGTTGAACTGGTTTTACTACTTAAGCAACATAGGAAGGCTATTGCATGGACTATTGCTGACATTAGAGGCATTAGCCCTTCTTATTGCATGCATAAGATTATACTAGAGGAAGAGCATACACCTAGAGTAGACCACCAACGTAGGTTGAATCCCTCTATGAAAGAGGTCGTTAAGAAAGAAATAATTAAATGGTTAGATGCTGGTGTGATCTTCCCCATAGCTAGTAGTCAGTGGGTGAGCCCTATACAATGTGTACCTAAGAAGGGGGGGATGACTGTGGTAGTCAATGAGAACAATGAACTGATTCCAACTAGGACTATCACAGGGTGGAGAGTTTGCATGGATTATAGGAAACTAAATAAAGAGACCAAAAAAGACCATTTCCCTCTACCATTCATTGACCAAATGTTAGACAGAATAGCTGGTAGAGCCTACTACTGCTTCTTAGACGGTTACTCAGGTTATAACCAGATCACTATAGACCCTAAGGATCAAGAGAAGACTACCTTCACTTGCCCTTTTGGAACTTTTGCCTTTCGCAGAATGCCTTTTGGCTTATGCAATGCACCGGCAACATTCCAAAGGTGCATGTTGGCAATCTTTTCTGATTTGGATGAGTCCATGATAGAGATATTCATGGATGATTTCTCAGTCTTTGGGGATTCATTTACAAACTGTCTAGAGAACCTAGGACAAGTCCTGGCTAGGTGTGAGGAGACCAACCTAGTCCTAAATTGGGAAAAGTGCCATTTCATGGTGGATGAAGGGATTGTCTTAGGACATAGAGTGTCGAGGGCAGGTGTAGAAGTTGACAGAGCAAAAATTGAAATAATAGAGAAATTGGTAGAACCCCAAAATGTCAAGGCCATTAGAAGTTTCTTAGGGCATGCTGGTTTCTATAGAAGGTTCATTAAGGACTTTTCTAAGATCTCCAAGCCTCTATGTGAGCTTCTAGAGCTAAACAAGCCATTCATTTTCTCTAAAGAGTGTGTCCTAGCTTGGAAAACCCTTAAGAAAGCACTAGTCACAGCACCTATTATAGTAGGGCCTAATTGGGATCTTCCCTTTGAGATGTTATGTGACGCCAGTGACTATGCTGTAGGGGTTATGTTAGGACAGAAGATTGACAAGTTAACACACCCTGTCTATTATGCTAGTAAGACACTTAATGAGGCACAATGCAACTACACAACCACTGAGAAAGAAATGCTAGCTGTAGTGTTTGCTTGTGAGAAATTTAGGAACTATATTGTAGGCACCAGAACAATTGTGTACACTGACCATTCTGCTTTAAAGTACCTTATGAGGAAGGCTGATGCTAAGCCTAGGCTGATTAGGTGGGTACTGCTGCTGCAAGAGTTTGATCTAGACATTAGAGATAAGAAAGGAAGTGAAAATGTGGTTGCGGATCATCTTTCTAGATTGCAGCATAATTGCGAAAAAATTGCGGAACCCGCAATTTCTGATGCCTTTATTGATGAACATGTCTTTGTATTGACTCATCGTGATAACGATGAGGAACCTTGGTTTGCTGACATTGCTAACTTCCTTGCATCACAGGTACTACCAACTTTCAAGGGAGGACAAGAGAAGAAGAGGTTCCTTCATGAAGCAAGGAAATTCATATGGGATGATCCCACACTTTACAAAACATGTGCTGACGGCTTGCTAAGGAAGTGTGTTTCAGCTGCTGAAGCGAAGTCTGTGCTGCAGCACTGCCACACAGCTCCTTATGGTGGACACTTTGGTGGCCAAAGAACAGCTGCAAAGGTATTTCAGAGTGGCTACTATTGGCCAACGATCTTCAAGGATGCACACAACTATGCACACAGCTGTGATGAATGCCAAAGGACAGGTAACCTTAGTCGCAAGGATGAAATGCCTCTCACTTACATCTTAGAGTTGGAGCTCTTTGATGTGTGGGGCATTGACTTCATGGGACCATTTCCCCCATCATCAGGTAACCTTTACATATTAGTGGCAGTAGACTATGTATCCAAGTGGGTAGAGGCCATAGCATGTCCCAATAATGATGCCAAAACAGTTATAAAATTCTTGCATAGGCACATTTTTACTAGGTTTGGAACACCACGTGCTATCATTAGCGATGAAGGGACACATTTCATTAATAAAGCTATGGAGAGAGTGTTGGCTAAGTATAACATTAGACATAGAGTAGCCACTCCCTATCACCCACACTCGAATGGTCAGGCTGAAATTTCAAATAGGGAGATTAAGAACATCCTAGAAAAAGTGGTCAAACCTAATAGAAAGGACTGGTCATTTAAACTCGAGGATGCACTTTGGGCGTATAGAACTGCATATAAGACACCCCTAGGTATGTCTCCTTACAGACTTGTGTATGGTAAAGCTTGTCATCTTCCATTCGAGTTAGAAATTAAGGCATTTTGGGCACTAAAAGAGTTGAATTATTGCGTGACCGATGCGGGAACGTTGCGGTCTTTGCAATTAGATGAGCTTGATGAGCTTAGGCATATGTCTTATGAAAATGCCAAAATGTATAAGGAAAAGACCAAGATTTGGCACGATAGTAGACTTAGGATTAAGGACTTCAAGAAAGGCCAGCTTGTCTTATTATTTAACTCACGATTGAAATTATTTCCAGGCAAACTTAAGTCTAGATGGTCAGGTCCGTTTGTAATTACTAATGTGTTTGTTCATGGTGCCATCGAGATAAAGAACCTGCAGGAAGGGCAACCATTCATGGTTAATGGTGCAAGGTTGAAGCACTACTATGAGGAAGGAGATGTGAAGACTCTCTCGGCCTTCCTCTTGACTGAAGCGTGAAATTAAGAACGAGAGAGGACGAGTGATTGCTGTGCTCGTCAATATGAGGCTCATGCCTTAGTTTATTTTTTTGCGATTTTCCGGTTATCGTTTGTGTATCTTTTTGTATGATTTTAATTACGAATTTGATGTTGATTTTATTTCTTTTTGTAGGGAATCAATAGAGGGAATCAAGGAGATTAAATCCAGCTAAAAAAATCAAGAAGATATTGGGCCAAATCAAAGATACGGTTGAGCAAAGATTGACATTTAAATGAAAAAAAATCTCCAACGGTCACTAGAATTGCGCTGGATTTGCAGAATCCGCAAAAATATAGCCGTTGGAATTTTTCCGTTTTCTTTATATCCGTTGAGACGCGCGTTGATCTATACGATTTCCCAAGTATCTGAACTCCAAGAAATCTGCGTTCCTCTTCATCTGTGATTCTTCTCTCCAAACCTCCACGATTCAACAATGGTGCTCACGAGGGCTGAAAGATCTGCGGCCAAAAAGAAGGCTGACGACGCTGAAACGGCTGCGAGAGAAGCACTGCTTGCCTTGGCTGAGGCTGATGCTGCGCGAACTGAACGACTTCCCAAACTTCCGATTCGCAAGAAGAAGTGGAAGGTCGTCACAGAGATACCTGCTGGACCCTCTGAACCAGCAGGCACGCCCAGGAAGCGCAAATGGAGTCTGGCTGTGGCCGAGGAAGAAATCAAGAACAAGACTCCCTCTGTGGAGAGTCAAGAATTGGGCCAGCCATCTCACGAGACAGCCGAGCGCAGCCCTTCACCATCTCCACCGGTTCAAAGCCCTGAGCTCTCTTCATCGCCGCCAGCACAGAGCCCTGAGCTGCCTTCATCACCGCAGAGTTCTGCACAGACCCCTACAGCAGCACAAAGCACCACTCCTTCGCACACTTCCCCATGGCCCGACCCTGAATTCCCATATGGGGAGTACCAAGAATCAACGCAGGGCAGTGGGGAAGCCAGCCCTGAGAGTCCTGCGCAGAAGGATGATTCTATGGAAGAAACACTGGGGGCTTGCCTCCAGCAGATCACCACCAAGGCAAAGCTGAAGAAGAAGAAGGCTGCCAAGATTATCAAGGCCAAGCGGTCCAAGAAATCAAAGAAGAAGAAGGCCAAAAGGGCGCCTTCGTCAGAGAAAGAGAGCGCTGAGCCGTCGCTCAAGAAGCTCAAGATTGAGGCTGCGGAGTCAGCCAAACCAAAGGACGAAGGGAAGGCCAAACTTTACCCTGAAGATGAGCCTCAATCAGTGAGGTAGGTATCCTCTGACGCTGAGTCCAGAGGCATTGAGCTGAGGAAGAGGGAGTTGCTGCACGAGAAGGGCTTCCTCGACAGACCTGCTGACCTGCCGCAATTCTTGCGCGCAGGAATTACGAATCACGGCTGGGAAGAGTTGTGCAGACCACCCAATCCAGCTTACACAAGCATGGTGTATGACTTCTACGTCAACCTGAGGATGTCTGAGGAGGGGTTGTCTGTGGTCAGGGGAGTAGAAGTGGACTTCTCAGCAAAAGCCATCAACGAAGCCTATGGCCTCAAGGGCCAAAGACATACTGACTATGCGAGGATTGTTGATGAGCCTACTGAAGCCGTCCTGGAAGAGGCCATTCGGACCATAGGCCAGCCTGAAGCATCCTGGACCGTGTCACGCAATGGGAGGCACACTCTCATGAGTGCCAACCTCACAGCTAAGGCGGCTGTATGGTTTTCCTTCGTGAGAAGGAAACTATCCCCAGTGACTCATGAGACCACCATCAACCAGAGCAGATCGCTGCTGGTCTATGCAATCATGCGAGGTCTCACGATCAACGTGGGTGAAGTCATGTCAGCTGCCATTGCTGAGTGCGCCAAGAAGGGTAAGGGTCCATTGTTTTTCCCTAATACTATAACTAAACTCTGCTTGCGTGCAGGGGTTCCCATTGAGCGAATGGAGCAGCAGATGGCTTACACAGGCCACTTGGAGCTCCCTGCTGGCTTGAGGCTAAAAAGGAAGGGGAACATGGAATTCGAGCTGGATAGGTTGGCTGCTGATCAGTCGCTGTCCATGGCTTGCCTGAGGGATATGCAGAAGAGGATGGCTCAATGGGCCACTTACGCACAGGCAAGGGACAAGGAAGTTGCTGACCAACTTTGATGCATCTTCCCTGATTTTCCCACAAATCTCCTGACTCCATGGGTGCCTCCAAGACCAAGAAGGAGTGATGATGAGGAAGATGTCTGAGTGCTAGATTGAGGAGCACCAAAAGGGAGTATTGCTGTTCCCTTAGAAAAAATAAAATAAAAATCTGGTTTCTGTTAGACCATGTGAATTATGTTGTTTTTAATTAATATTTTGATCTGTTTTAGTTGCTTAGTTTTAAGTTTTTAAATTGTTTAGTGTAGTCTGATGATAGCTGAGTAGGTAGGTTAGTTTAGTTTTATTTTTGTAGAGCTTGAGTGACGGGGAAAAAGCATGCTTAGGGGCCTTAATTGTAGGAACTAGAACCATTGTGTACACCGATCACTCTGCACTAAAATACCTAATTTGGAAGGCTGATGCTAAGCCGAGGTTAATTAGATGGGTATTATTGTTGCAAGAGTTTGATCTAGACATTAGAGATAAGAAAGGATGCGAAAATGTAGTTGCTGACCATTTATCTAGATTGCGGCATAATTGCAATAAAATTGCTGAGCCAACAATTTCTGATGCCTTTACCGATGAACATGTCTTTGTGTTAGCACATCGTGATAATGATGAGGAACCTTGGTTTGCGGATATTGCTAATTTCCTTGCCTCGCAGGTACTACCAACTTTCAAAGGAGGGCAAGAAAAGAAGAGGTTCCTACATGAAGCTAGGAAGTTCATCTGGGACGATCCTACACTTTACAAGACTTGTTGTTACGTCTCCAAAAGTGACCTTTTTAGGACTTAATTATCTTAGAAAGATGTTCACTCTTAGGTGTTTTTGATAGCATTTAGCCTAAACCTATGCTTAAATATGAGAATTAGAAGAAGGTAGCTAAATTAGAACTTAAGTACAATAGGAAAGAAAAGGGTTGAAAACCGAAGGAAAAGAATGAAAAACAAGCATTGCGACAGAATTGCGGAAACATTGCAGAAACCGCAATGTTTCAAGTGAAAACCGTAAGTTGACTGATCTTTTTCTGTTAATTTCCGTTATTTCAGGGATTCGTTCTTTCTCCTCCATCCATTTTGAAGTACGACGTTGAAGATTGATGGTTCTCCTTGGCCCAAACGCACCTGCAGATTGCTATAAAAGGGGGTCAAAGTCGAGGGTTCAATCATCATCCGAAAGCGTAGAAGTCTTCTCGCAGCTCCATCTTTTCTCCTGTCGTTCTTCTCTGTCTGTTGGTGTGAGAGTCTCAGCTGTTGGAATCGACAATCTGATAGGAAGGAGAGAAGATTCATCTTCTCTCCCGATTGGATTCATCCAAGCAAAGCTATTCTTTCATCCCCTTCAGCCGAGGCATCTGCAACTAGGCGTTCACGCTCGTTTTTATGCTTTCTGTCTTTATTTCCATTTTCCAGCTTTAGTTTGTTGTTGTTTCCTTTCTTGTAACTAGATCAGTCCATTTCGTTGTGTTCTGTCTTTCTGTTATGCACTTTAAGTTCCTCTTCTTGTCCATTCAAACAATCAAGTAATCAAAGCATAGTTATTATTTCACAAGTCTTCCATCTTTTGCTGCTACGGTTTTTCCTTACTGTTTTAAGTATATTTCTCTTCTAAGCATGTTTCCTTCATCTCTTATTTCTGTTTACCCCATATCCATGAGTAACTAAGTCACTTAGGGGCATGCTAATGACAGTACCATAGGCTAAAAAACGTGAACCAAGCATGTAGGTTAGCTCTCGAAGCATTGATTGTATGTAAGCTTCATCCCATGGGCAATTTCGATTGGCCATCCATTTTGTCCAAAGAACTCCTAACCTCTGGAAGGAGTAAGAGTTCAGAGTCATGCACTCATGCTAGCCTTTCAAGGTAGCCAGAAAACGACCTAGGAATAGGCGTTTTCCTAGTACAAACCATAACTTTCTGCTTTAACAAGATGCTTAAGACCTTACTTGGATATGAGTAAACTAAAGAATCTAATGCATGGAATCGGACGATACATGAGATTGAGTGAGTTTGATGCATAGAGAGTTGAGCCAATGCTTGGGAATCGTATGAAAAAGCCTATAGAGGAGTCGTTAGTAGCCCTTGTTTCTCCATTTTACACACTTTCGCTGTTGTTAAAATTGCGGTAGAATTGCTGTTTCCGCAATTCTGCTTAAGTTACAATTCTGTCTAGCTGTTTTTGTCTTCGTTTATTACTCTCGTCTCTTTTCATTTGAGTTTAACTTTGACTTGCATTTGTTTATGTTGCTACCCTCTACGTATTCAATAGGAAATAGACAATTTAAAACCAATTCTACCCCATCAAATCCACCCCTTCTTTCTTAACTTTACACTTCATGAATAGCTTATAATAAATCTCTGTGGGAAAACGAATGAAAAAATACTTACTACTTGCTATAAGATCATGTATGCTTGCATGTTCTGAGTGCTATCTCTATCTTATTGCCTAATTATTTTAACACATTGAGCACGCAACACTTGTGCAGACGGATTTCTGAGGAAGTGTGTATCAGCTGCTGAGGCGAAGTCAGTGTTGCAGCACTGCCATACGTCTCCCTATGGTGGACATTTTGGTGGCCAAAGGACGGCTGCAAAGGTGTTCCAGAGTGGCTACTACTGGCCCACGATATTCAAGGATTCACACGACCATGCACACAGCTGCAATGAGTGTCAAAGGACAGGTAATCTCAGTAGAAAAGATGAGATGCCTCTCACCTACATCTTGGAGTTGGAACTCTTTGATGTGTGGGGCATCGACTTCATGGGACCATTCCCTCCTTCTGCAGGTAATCTTTATATACTTGTAGCTGTAGACTATGTATCTAAATGGGTAGAAGTCATAGCATGTCCATCGAATGATGCCAAAACAGTCATTAAGTTTCTAAATAGGCATATTTTTACAAGGTTTGGTACACCTCGTGCTATAATTAGTGATGAGCGAACTCACTTTATTAATAAAGCTATGGAAAAGGTGTTAGCTAAATACAATGTTAGACATAGAGTAGCAACCCCTTATCACCCACACTCAAATGGACAAGCTGAAATATCCAATAGGGAGATCAAAAACATACTTGAAAAAGTGGTCAAACCTAATAGAAAAGACTGGTCTTTTAAGTTGGACGATGCACTTTGGGCATATAGGACTGCATATAAAACACCCCTAGGTATGTCTCCTTATAGGCTAGTGTATGGAAAAGCATGTCATCTTCCCTTCGAATTGGAAATCAAAGCATTCTGGGCCTTAAAAGAACTGAATTATTGCGTGACCGATGCGGGAACATTGCGGTCTCTGCAATTACATGAGCTAGATGAGCTGAGACATATGTCCTATGAAAATGCTAAAATGTATAAGGAAAAAACTAAAATTTGGCATGATAGTAGACTTAGGATCAAGGACTTTAAGAAAGGTCAGCATGTCTTATTATTCAACTCAAGGTTAAGGTTATTTCCAGGCAAACTTAAGTCCAGATGGTCAGGTCCTTTTGTGATAACTAACGTGTTTGTTCATGGTGCTATCGAGATTCGCAACCTCAACCACGGGCAGTCGTTTATGGTCAATGGTGCACGATTGAAGCATTACTACGAGGAAGGAGATGTGAAGACACTCTCGGCCTTCCTCTTATCTGAAGCTTGAAAAGCAAATCGAGAGGGGATGAGTGACCACTGTGCTCATCCATCAGAAGGCTCTGCCTTAGTTTTTTTTCTTCCAGTATTTTCGGTTTATGTTTTGTTTGTTTATTTGTGATTTTAATTACGGACTTTTGTTTTCATTAGGGGATATTAACGGGCGATCTTTAAGAGGCATTGTAGGAGATGAATCAAGGGGAGAAGATCCACGAAGAAGATCTAACAAAATCGAAGATTTGGTTGCTAAAATTAAGCAACTCAAATCAAGAAAATCTCAACGGCCATGCGGATTGATTGCGGGGAAGTTGCAGAGTCCGCAACAGAATAGAGCCGTTGGAGGGTACTCGAGTACAAATAGCCGTCGTTGGGGGTTTTGTTCCTCACGATTCTTTAACCGTTGAAACTCCTGAACTAAGCCTTCTTCTTCCCCTGCAACTACCGTACTCAGATCTCCCAAGAACCAACAATGGTGACAACCCGATCGGAACGTTCCACGCCCAAGAAAGCGTCGCCTGACGCAAAAGAAGTTGTGAGGGAGGCGCTGCTTTCCTTAGCAGACGCCGACACTGCGCAGCCCTCACGACCTCCGAAGTTGCCAGTGCGAAGAAAGAAGTGGACGGTGGCGACCACAGAGGTGGCTGATCCCTCTGATGCGACGAAGACACCGAAGAAGAAGAAGTGGAAGGTTCCATTGCCTGACTCCCCGAGCCGAGGGAGAAATACTCCAAGCGAAGAGAGCCTTGGGGGTGGCCGTCCATCCTATGAGACGGCCCAGCAGAGCCCTGATCCTTCTCCACAGACGCCGGAGCCTGAAGCTCCATCTGACGAGCACCAAGACTCGGTGCAAAGGGGCGAACCAGCAGAGGAAGAAAAGGTCTTCTCCCCCTTAAGGGATGTCAGTCTTGACAACCCTATAGAGGGGGGGAGCAAGGATTCCATGGATGAAACGTTGGGGGATTGTCTCCAACAAATAACCACCAGGGCTCGGCTGAGGAAGAAGGCGCCCAAGATTGCAAAGGCCAAGCGGCCAAAAGCTTCCAAGCGATCCAAGAAGAAACGAAAAAGGGTGGAAGCTGAGTCCTCAGTGAAAAGGGCGAAGGTTGAGGCCGTTGAAGCGCCCAAAGAAAAGAAGGGCAAGGAGAAAATGTACCCCGAAGACGAACCTCAAGCCGTGAGGTATGTCTCTCAGGAAGCAGAGGCTAGGGGCATCGAATTGAGGAAGAGAGACCTCCTCCATGAGCGGGGCTTTTTTGTTAGAATTTAGCCTAAACATGTGCTTATATATGAGAATTTATAGAATGAAGCTAAATCAGGACTTATTTGTAAAAGAAAGGAAAAAGAATCGAAAACAAAGCTAAAGAGTTGAAATTTCTGTATTGCAGGAACATTGCGAAAACATTGCTGTCTCCGCAATGTTTTAAGTGAAAGTTGTTAAGTTGTCTAACCATCCGCCGTTCTGTTGCGATGTTTCAGCCGCCCATCTTTTCTCCTGCTGCCACGTGGAAGGTCGTCGTTCAGAATGGATGGCTCTCCTTAACTGAAGAGTACCTGCACAACACTATAAAAGGAGGTCAAGGGGGAAGGTTAACAATAAGCTTGGAAGCGTAGAACTCCCATCTCAACGTAGTTTCTTCCCTATTTCTTCTCCCGTTTGTTGGCGTGAAGGATTCAGTTGTTGGCATCGATAATCTGAGAGGAAGAAGAGAAGATCCTTCTTCTCTTCTGATTGGATTCATCCCCAAACAAAGCTCCCCTTCTCCCTTCATCCGAGGCGCTTGCGGCGAGGGTTCACGCACACATTTACCTGCTTTCTTCTGCTTTCTGTTTCCTTTTTGCTGCTGTTTGTTGCCATTTACTTCTGTTAGATACATTGTTTCATTTCGTCTTCTTCTGTTTAGCCTTTATCGCTTTAAAGTTGTTGCACATTAAGTTTCGAATCTGTTAAGCATGTTTAATCCATCAAGTCTTCCCACTCCATCATCATCCATGAGTAACTAAACCACATAAGGGTCTGCTAATGATGAATCTATAGGTAGAAATACGTGAATTCAGCATGTAGGATAGCTCAAATGCATTGAATGTATGTATGCTTCATCCCACGGGCAATTTCGATTGGCCATCCATTTTGTCCAAAGAACTCCTAACCTCTGGAAGGAGTAAGAGTTCAGAGTCGTCCATTCATGCTAGCCTTTCATGGTAGCCAGAAAACGACCTAGGAATAGGCGTTTTCCTAGCACAATTCATTAACTTGCTTATATAAATAAATGCTTAAGTCTTACTTGGATATGAGTGAACTAAAGGATTTAATGCATGAAATCGAGAGATACATGAGAATGAGTTAAATTGATGCATGATAAGTTGATCTACTGCTGAAGAATCGTATGAAAAAGCCTATAGAGGAGTCGTTAGTTGCCCTTGTTTCCACACTTCACCCTTAAAACGCTGTTAGAACAATTGCTAGAAAATTGTTGTTTGCGCAATTTTCTTAGTTTACTTTTTGCCTTAGCCATTTTTTTCAGTTTTCTGTTTTGCGATTTTATTGCTAGATAATTGCTTTCTCCGCAATTCTTTTTCTTCTACATTCAAGTTAACCTCTTTACTCGTCTTTGTTTATGCTTGCATATCTCGCACGTTCTTTATTAGTTAGGCACATTAATCCCAATTCTGCCCCATTTAAACTATCCTTTCTAATTTAACATCTCACTTCGTTAGTAACTAAGAATAAATCTCTGTGGGAAATCGAATGAAAAAATACTTATTACTTGCTACAAGACCATGTATGCTTGCATGTTCTGAGTGCTCTCACATCGCATTTTAATTTACACATTGAGCACGCAACAATTAACTACTGATTTGGTCCTTATATTATCATTGATTGCAACTCATTATATGGTTCTTATGTTATCACTAATTGCTACTGATTTCCTATTGATTTGATCCTTATGGTATAATTGATTGATACTGATTATAGGTTCTTTGTTATCACGGATTGCTATTGATTTCCTATTAATTCTGTCCTTATGTTATCACTGATTCTTACTAATTATCACTGATTTGGTTCTTATGTTATCACTAATTGTTGTCGATTATATGATCCTTATGTTATCATTGATTGCTACTGATTATCATTGATTTTGTTCTTATGTTATCACTGATACTGATTATCACTGATTTAGTTCTCATGTTATCACTGATTGCTACTGATTATGTGATCCTTATGTTATCATTGATTACTACTGACTGTCTACTGATTTGGTCATTTATCACTAATTGCTACTGATTATCACTGATTTGGTTCTTATGTTATCACTGATTGTTGTTGATTATATGATTCTTATGTTATCATTGATTTCTACTGTTTATCTACTGATTTGGTGGCAGTTTGACTTTTTGTACCCTAAACCAAAACAAATGGGTCTTTTAGACTCCCAAGAATAAAACTAACACTTTTAGACCCCTGATGTGAAAGGTCTTAAATGCCCTTACTTTTAGTGACATGAAATGTCTAAAATACCCCTCATCTTAAACCCCAATTGAATAGACTTCAATTTTTCATTACTTTTCACCTATTTTTCACCTAATTTTCACCTACCTTTCACCCACCTTTTACCTCAAATATTCCTGAAACAAAATTTCATCTCTTCATTATTCTCACATTCTCCACATTTTTTCCACTCCCATTCTCCCTGTTTGTTTTTAACGAATCACATTCATCCAACAATCTTCATCATTCTCACATCTTCACGTCGGGTTTATTCTCTCTCATCATATTCTTCACGTTCATTATTATTGCTGAACTACCGAAGGAGTTTTTCAAGTCGATCATTCTCCGTTATTCAACTCGATCATTCTTCACGTTCATTATTCTTGCTGAAGGTATGTGTACTTATTTTCGTTAATTTTGCCACTAATAAAACCCTAAACCCTAAAACCCTAAATCCTAAACCCTTGATGTCGGTTTATTCCGTAATTGGTGGTAATTTCACCACTGGTAATTGTGGTGTTATTCAAATTACCGGCGGTAATTTCACCACCGGTAATTTCAATAACAAAAAATTACCGAGGTGGAATTACCGCGAAATTACCAGTGATAATTTCAAACAAAAATACCGACCGGTTAATTTACCGGTCGGTATTTTTGTTTTTACCGGTCTGGTAATTTCGCAGACCATTTTCCCCCCCACTTTTTTCTTAACTTATATTTATTTATATGTGTGCAGATGCCTCGAGTTTGGGTATGTTTTGGTGGTGTGTGGAATGAAATAGAAAATTGTTATTATGGTGGGAAAACAAGAGGGTGTGACTTAGAGACTGAAATGACGTACAATGATTTTTTAGGTCGGGTCTATACCCTAAGTAGTATAAATCGAGATCTATACGATCTTGTAATTAGATGTATACTCCAATTGAAGTCCAGAGCACCGACTTTTGTTATAGCAAAGACGACGACCTTCATACTTTTTTGACTTCGGGTGAAGTCTCTGTATATCCTTTGTATATATTCACTATGTCAAAGTTGACCCAAACACCTGAAATGCAAATTCCATCCACTTCCAACCAAGAAATCCCAACAACGTCCACATCTTTCCCGTATAACATAGGGCAAATACCATCTACATCGTCCATTCCATATATACCAGGCACACAGTTTTACCCTATGTTTTACCCGGGCATGCCTTACCCTAGCGTTCCTTACCCTACCATGCCTTACCCTAGTGTGCCTTACCCTAGCGTGCCACAATTGTCTTACAATGTGGATGCATATAACTTGGGGGATGACGCAGACGTTACTCAACACGATGGTGTTGAAGAAGGGGACGAGCGTTGTGTAGAAAATACAGGTGGTGGTGTTGAATATAATGAATATAATTATAATGATGGTGGTGGTGATGGTGGAGATGATGGTGGGGAAGAAGGAGAGGGCGAGCCCAGTGAAGATTATGGTGAATATAATGATGGTGTAGAAGAAGATGATGATGGTGGGGAAGAAAGGGACGACGAGCCTGTTCAGGTACACGTACAAAATACTGTCGAGGTTCCTGCTGGTCCCGTTGCACGCGTTGTGGTTGATGTTCCTTCTGCATCGGTTCATGCTTCATTGTTAGGTCAGTCTACTGAAGACATAAAAGTTGGAGAAATTTTTATGACTAAAAAAGCTTTGTTGATGAGATTGTCCGTTATAGCAATGAAGACTAGCTTTGAGTTTAAGGCTAAGAAGTCGAACAAGACACTGTGCGTAATGATAGGTAGGAATGTTGAATGCAAATGGAGAATTCGGGCTATGAAGTTGAAGGATTGTGATATATTCAACGTTACACAATATGCAAACATTCATACATGCAAAAAAAAATATGTTGACTCACAACCATCGACAGGCCAAATCTTCAGTTCTTGGCCATCTATTGAAGTCGAAGTTTGAGGATATCAGCTGTATCTACAAAGCCAAGGACATTGTCAATGATATTCTAAAGGAGTATGATGTTAACCTAACCTATGACAAGGCTTGGCAAGCTAGAGAAATAGCCCTACGTCTTGCTTGGGGGTCGCCAAAAGAATCTTTCAAACTCTTGCCAAGGTTCGGTGAGGCTTTGAAAATTGAAAATCCAGGTACGGTGTTTAATTTGCAACTCGATGAAAATAAATACTTCAAATATGTATTTATGGCATTAGGTCCGGCCATTAGAGGTTTCTTGGGTTGCATTCGGCCTGTACTAATAATAGATGGTACACACTTGAGGGGGAAGTACAAGGGTAATCTTCTACTTGCGACTGGTGTTGATGGCAACAACCAAATATACCCCATTGGTTTTGGAATCGGTGAAGGGGAATCTGAAGCCTCGTGGGTGTATTTTCTTCGACAGATGGAACGTGCAATCGAACATGTCCCTGGGTTAGTCATTGTATCTGATAGACACTTGAGCATTCAAAAGGCGATTCAAATTGTATTTCTTGAAGTTGTTCACTGTTTATGTATACATCATATAAGTGAGAACCTTAAGACAAAGTATAAGAATGAATACATTTGTAAGGTATTTCTCCAAACAGCGAAGGCATGTCGCGAAGTACAATTCAATGAATTTTGGGGACAACTTGTAAAGTATCCGTGTGCACAAAATTATTTGGAGGATATTGGGCTAGACCGATGGGCTCGTGTTTTCCAATGTGGAAGAAGGTACAATCAGAACACCACAAATCTCGCGGAATGCACGAACTCCGTATTTAAGAACGCGCATCAACTTCTGATTACAAGATTATTAGACCATGACAGAGGGTGGTTTCAAAGGAAGTATTACAAGCGTCGAACCAAGCACGCGATTCGTGGTGAGGAGTCCCTCGTATCGAAATATGTCGAGGGCCTTCTGGAAAAATCAGTAGAGAATGCGAGGAGACACAAAGTTGATCCAATTGATAGATTTGAATTCGAGGTTGATAATGAGTATTTGGGTGGACGTGTCAACATTGAGATTAGAACATGTACTTGTCGTGAGTTTGACTATTACGATATCCCATGTTCTCACGCAATAGCTGGATGTTGGTTTCGTGGCATAGACCCCATGACCCTCTACTCTTCGGTTTACAATATGGAAACTTTGATCAACTCGTACTCGGAACCCATATTTCCGCTTGGTCATCTCTCAGAGTGGAAGAGATCAGCTGATTTCGTTGACTGTGAGGTACTTCCCCCCAAGCAGGTCATAAGAGTTGGTCGACGCCAGACCTTGCGAATACCCTCTACAGGTGAAACCCAACAAGTTCATAGATGCAGTCGGTGTGGGAATTTGGGACACAATAGAAAAACTTGCCGACAACCACTAAGCACTGTATGATACTATGTTTGTACTATGTAACAATGAACTTTGTTTTTACTATGTAACAACACTGAATTATATTATTTCTTCGGAACATGTAATGTTGTAATTCAATTTTTACACTAAACCCTTTATTCTGGAAAATTTACCGGCTGGTAAAGTTTCCCAACCCGAAACACTGGAAAATTTACCGGCTAGTAAATTTTTCCCAAACAAAGGGGAAAAACGTTTCTGGGAAATTTACCGGTCGATAAATAATTTCCGCCGATATATTTACCGACCTGTAAATTTTCCAAAATCGTTTTGCACCTTTGTTTGGGGAAAATTTACCGGCCGGTAAATTCCCTTTACCAACCGGTAAATTTTTCAGATTCCCTAAACGATTTAGGGTTTAGGGTTTAGGGTTTATGGTTTTAGGGTTTAGGGCAAATTTCAACTACATTTATTCTCCACATTGAAATTCCCTTTACCAACTGGTAAATTTTTCAGATTCTAATTCCCTAAACGGTTTAGGGTTTAGGGTTTATGCTTTAGGGTTTAGGGCCAATTTCAACTACATTTATTCTCCACATTGAAATTCCCTTTACCGACCGGTAAATTTTTCAGATTCTGATTCCTTAAACCCTAAACCCTAAACTCTAATTCATATGGGCCAATTTCAACTACATTTATTCTCCACATTGAAATTCGAATTGGAATTGGTTATTTTCTAGATTGAATTTGAACTACTTATGCTCCCATTTTTTGGGAATGCATTTGAACTTAATACAATATTAAGAATTAGATAACCAAAATAATAAAAAACTTTAATACTTAAAAAAAAAAATATTTCGGGTTACAATAATGGCCTATTGGCCCACAGTTGTACAGCATACTGACGCCTACAAAATTCAATTTTATCCTGTGATAGGGTGTCCATTGGTTGTCTCATTACAATATATTCTAAAAATTTAGCAACAAAAATACCACAGTCAGCACTATCATTTTGTTGGGGAACGTCACGGTTTCTATACAGCTCCCATGGTCGGATGGGCAGTGTGGTTCTCATCTGCAAGACCCCGCATTGTCCCAACAACATGTAGAAATTTGTGCAGACCCGTTTGAGCTCGTTCTTCAATTGCTCGTTTGTAGTCAGCGCCACGCACGAATCGTATACTGTCAGCACGCCATTTCACAAATCACCGCACAACAACACCCAATGGTTACCTCCTATGTTGAATGGCATGTACACCACATCAACGGTACTCCATGGTACGTCGTAGTCGGTCTTTTTCCCTAAGGTGTAGTCTACAACATTGTTGTACTTACTCCATTCGATGAGTGGATCACTCGGGAGACTATAGCACATCTCTTTGTACACCTCTTCTCCTCTTAGAAATGACTGCATAATCAATGAATGAAATTGTGAGGTTATTGACAGAAAAATTGAATTGCGTAAAATAATATAACTACGTACCGTGACAACTATATCTGCAGTGACAAATTTGTGATCGGGGAAATTGGGTTTCAAATCTAACTTCTTGCGAATGAACAGGAAAAATGAGTCCATGACCTACACATTAATTTTATTACTTAATCCCTAAGCTCCATAATAGTATTACATGAAGAATAGTATTACGTACCTTGTCGCTCGTCCAATGAAATGGTGTCAAAAGATCTTGAAACCATTGTTTGTCTCTATGTGTGTACACTGTTCTTCGCAACACCTTATTTGGATTGTCCATCCAAGCTTGAAACTTTTCATTCAGTAGTTTAGGTATTTTGCGCAATGGGTGGCCCTTATCCGTGTATCGCCGCTGACCTTGTAGATTCTTGAAAATCACTAGACTACGAAGTTTTCATGGGAGGGTACGGGTACGCTGGGCCCGACGTTGTACTGGTTGCACGGCTAGAAGTCCGCTGACTTCTTCTAGCATGTAATCAATCGGCTACATAAGACAAATACAAATTAAAATGTTAACATGATACATGATAGAAATACAAATTAGAAATATTTATGAAGAAATTAGATTACCTCCGACTTCACAACAACATCCTCCGGACGATCGACGACAACATCCTGCGCATCATCGACGACAACAGCCTCCGCATGCTCGATGACAACATCCTCCGCATGCTCGGCGACAACATCCTCCCCATGCTCGACGACAACATCCTCCGGACGATCGACGACAACATCGAGGTCCATTGGCACATGTGCCTCGCTGTCCGCACGTGCTTCGAGGTCCATTGGCACATGTGCCTCGCTGTCCCCACGTGCTTCGAGGTCCATTGGTTTTTCCTCGATGTCCGCACGTGCTTCGAGGTCCTCTGGTAGTTCCTCGGGGTTTGCACATGCTTCGTGGTCCATTGGCACATCTGCCACGACGTCCTTCGTTTGGCCAACTTCAGCATCTTCGTCTTCATGATATGAACTTGGATCTCGGCCATCCATATCCCGATCTTCTCTTCTCGATGACCCGCCTTCATCGGTATGAGGCCCAAAATAGTGGGTCGGGTCCACTTCTCCGCTCTACAGAAGAGAAAACAAATATATGTATATACGAAAATACTCAAAACCGTAAACCTTAACCAACCATAACCGTACGTAATGCATATAAAATATATTACCTTGTAAATTCGCCGCAACAACCTTTTTATGGCCTTCAAATGAGACTCCATTCCCTCCATGCGTTCATTCATACGTCGTAGTTGCTTAGTGCATTTGCAACTCTTCTTCCTCTTCTTCTTCTTCGTCACCTCATCATTGACTTCATCGTTCACATGTTGTGAACCTACCAAGTGAGGCATCTCACCCGTCTTTTCAACGGACCCTACACCTGGGTCCTGAGTTGACATGTCAATGTGAGGGACCGTCGTCTCTTCGACATTAGTGGAACGGACTAGGAGATCCCCCTCGGGTACAATTTCACCCCCCTCAGGTACATCACCCCCTTCAGATACAGTTTGTGGACGGGGAGCCTTCAATCTTCGATTAATAAATCGAATCTCTTGATCAGTCGGTACGATGGCCACAATTGTAGTCTGTAGCATAACTTTTGATTAAAAAATAACATTGGGCAATAACAAAATAAGTGGGAATAACAAAATAGACCTCAACTGAACTAACCACATCCGCCTGGAACACCTCGTCGCGAAGCCGTTTATACGAAGGTGACTGGCGACATGACCATCTAAGAATACGTGGGATGGTCGTACCATTGAGATGAGTTGTGACACGGGTCAGCTACGAAACAACCTCATATGCCCATATCTGCATTAACAAAAAACTACTTAAAAAACAAATAATTTCATATGAATTTGTAAATCTATAACTTCAAATATTGCAAACCTGGAGTGCATGCGGATAACCATACAAGCTATATGTCTCCGACTTCTTCAAAGCATCCGTCTTCCCTTTATAAGAATCAACTTTCTCATTCAAAGCTTTTTTTAGGCTTTCAATAGTTTTCTTGAATATCATGCTGCTCCAATCCTGATAACAAAATTGTTCCCAGTCATCAATGATATTCAAGAGGCTAGTATTCATTTTTTGCCTCTTCTCCCTCCCAATTAAACCCGACTCAATGAAATAAAATAATGATACCTTCACAGCATCCTCATCGTTCTCAAACACTAGGGTTGGGTATAACTTCTCAAACTCATCAACCTTAATTCCCTCTAAATCCCTCATATACAGGCCTCTTAGTCTATTATGATTTACAAGCCTCCCAACATTTCTACGCCCGTGTCTAAGCCCGGTTATAATGTCAAATTCTCGCTTACCGAAAGACACTCTACTTCCTAACAGGTTAAAACTCATAACATCTCCCGTTTCAGATGTTTCATCCTCAACCTCAACTTCCCTAAGAAGGATGTAATGAACTAACTGTCCATTAAAAACTATAGAGCTTCGAATATAGGGCCAAAACAAGTTTCCCTAAACATATCCAATTGGGTTACTGAGAGTTTATCGGTGATGTTTTCCTTAGTTGTACTAACGTGGGCACAACAGGTCAACAGGGCTGGAAAATGGTCACTGAGGGGGATTTTATCAATTATTTCACTCATTTCTGATTCCATGGTAAACCTACACAACAATTTGAAAATTCTTATGAATAACACAGAATATGTACCCTAAACAACCAACAACACAAAGCATAAATTTACAATCTGTTTTTTTTACCGGTTTGAATTACCTGCCGGTAAATTACTGGTCGGTTTCCAAACCGGTAATTTAAGCAGACGAAAGAAGGAACAAATATTTACTAGTCGGGGTCGTTTCGACCGGTAAATTTATCGAAACCAAGGCAATTTACCGGCAGGTATTTTCAAACCTGCCGGTAAATTACCGGTCGTGGTCGTTTCGACCGATAAATTTACCCGATGCAGAAATTTCCCCCAAAAATTTTTCCTCTAAATTTACCAGTTAGATAAAACCGACCGGTAAACGTACCGGTCGATACTTCATCTCCTTCCTTCGTCTACAACAACCCCCCAAACAATGGAATCGAAAAACTTCTTCCAAAAAACTCAAAATCAAGAATGGATTGACAAACAGAACTTACTGACAACCCCCAAAACATTAAATCGAAACCCTAAACCCATGAAATTGAAACGCCCAAAACATGAAATCGAATTTAAATGTAAAGCTTGAAGTTTAAAGAATAATACCGACTGAAGCTTAAAGAATAAGAATAATACCTGTCAAGCTTGAAGTTTGAAGAAGGAAGAAGAAGCCCACAAAGGAAGAAGAAAGGAAATTCAAAAATCGCAAGTTTGAAGGAAAAATCAGAAGTTCAAAGATCGGAAGTTCACAAGGAGATGAAAAGTTTTTTGGGGTTTAAGGGGAGAGGTATTTTAGATATTTCATGTCCCTAAAAGTAAGGGCATTTAAGACCTTTCACATCAGGGGTCTAAAAGTGTTAGTTTTATTCTTGGGAGTCTAAAAGACCCATTTATTTTGATTTAGGGTACAAAAAGTCAAATTGCCCTGATTTGGTCCTTATGTTATCATTGATTGCTACTGATTGTCTACTGATTTGGTCATTTATCACTAATTGCTATTGATTATCACTGATTTGGTTCTTATGTTATCACTGATTGTTGCTGATTATATGATTCTTACATTATCATTGATTTCTACTGATTATCTACTGATTTGGTCCTTATGTTATCATTGATTGCTACTGATTATAAGGTTCCTATGTTACCACTGATTGTCACTGATTATCACTGATTTGGTTCTTATGTTATCAATGATAATTCCATTAGATGAGCGCGTTCAAATGAAAAAACTATTCCATTTGATTACATTTCCCAATGAACCTTAGAATTATCATTCATCACATTGGAAGGATCAAAATCTTCTCACGGTGAATATCATAGATGGGTGCATTCTTTCCCCCCAAGTCGAACGCACAAAATCAAGAAATTGTTTCCTCTCAAATTAACCTCATAATAGAACCATTTCTCATCTCTGTCATCCAAATATAAACATCAAAATCGAAAGTCATTAGCAATGTGAATCTCAAAAGACAACGCCAACAAACAAAACAATGCAATACCCATTGAGGAAAACGTCGGCGTAAAAGACGAGCATTTTGGGAGTGTCATTGTTGTTGGTTCCATTAGATGCAATCGAGGCTTGCATGTTGGAATCCACATCAACGACAATCTGCTAAAGCTTGAGGAAAGCGTTGAAGACCGGAGGTGGGTGGTCACTGATAGCACTCTAAAAGTGCTAATATTTAGCTCCTAAGTCTTGTAAATTAGAATAATTATTTGGGCTTAATTGATATATTTTGTATAATTTAATCGCTAAGGGGTAAACCGGGCATTTACGATAATTAAGAGCTTAAATGAATATTTTAGAATATTTTATTAATTAGTCGTTTTGAGTGATTAAGCTACATTAATTAAATAATTTAATTTCAACTCAAAATAGACTAATGGCTTAATGGTGTAGGTCTTGTTAAGGGAATGGTGAAGCCAAGGTTCAAATCCTAGTGGGAGTAGAATTTTATTATTTTGTAGAAAGTCAACGGTCAACGGTCAACGGTCAACGCTCAAACCATCCATCAGACGGCCCAAGACCGCGCGCGCCCCTCGCCCTCGCCCGCGCCCGTGACTGTAAATGCCCGTCATTAAAGATAAAAAAAAATGCCCGTCATTAAAAGTCTAAAAAAGCGGTGTTTTCCATTTTGCCATTCTCCGTAGCGTCTCGACGCTACTCGGAAGTATAAAAAGAACATTTTCGCGATTTTTAGGGATTCCACCTCGGTTTTGGGCTCGGGATTGACGTTTTTTCACCATTTTTGAAGCTCTTCTTCTCCATTTGGGTTGTATGAACTCAACAACCTCCATGGAAGCTTGGAATACTCCATCTCCCATGGAAGGCTAGAGGTAAATGCTATATTAGTTAGTTGAGGGATTGATTTCTATTGTATTTAGGTGAGATTTGTGCTTTATTTGAATGTTTAGCATATGTGTATGAACTCTTGCATCTATTTCCTGTATTAAGAACGAATAGCATGCCTTTCTAATTAGGATTGACGCCCATAATTGTTACGCATGTTAGTCGGCTAGCATTGATTCCTGATTAGTCTTAATGCAAGTAGCGAGGGTCTAATCGTGCCTAATCAATTTAACTCTATGTGACGAATGGGGTATGAATTGATTATCGTATCGCGGTGGGCTCAAGGTTAAGAGAGAAATCGAATTAATTTTAGGATTAATTCGTCGCGATGTTACCCATTACTGTTTTCTGATTAATTTAGGACTAATCACCTTGAATTGATTAAGAGGCATGTTTAATTAGAATTGTCTGTTTCTAACTAATTCTTCGGGGTGTTTGTATCGGTGCCGAGCAAACATTTCGCGTGCATGAGCATCTCGGCTAATTTCCATGTTTATCGATGAACTAAAATACAATAGAGCAATCCCGATACTTTCTAATTAAGCATGCTTGTCAATTTCATATTTCTCTCTTTAATTTTCCGTTAGCGCAAATTCTTTGCATGTTAGTAATTTTCCAAACAAAACCTCTCATTGTTTTTACTTCATTACAAATTCAATTTAATTAAGTTAGGATTATAGCTTGCTCCCTGTGGATCGACTCCGTTGCCACTAGCTGCAAAGCTTAGTCAGTTCGGATTATAAATATTATTTTGGCAAGCCTCGACAACTTAAAATTTGTAGGATATTCAAAAATCCTAGTACCAGTCACCGGAACTGTTAATTAACTCAAAGCTACAAGTCTCAATTACTATATATTTGAAGTTAGTGGGGGTAAGTGTTGATATATTTAGAGTTAGTGGAGTAAGTAGCTAGTTTTGTGGAGTTAGAGTTAGTGGCTGTTTTTATGGAGTTAATTAAGCTATTTTAGCATTTAGATAGTGTATTTAACATCAGATTTTATTGAATGAAAATGTAGTAGTTGCATTCCCATTTCTCTTCTCTCTTTGAAACAACAGGAACTTACAGTTTTGACAATCACAACCCTGAGAGGAGCGTTGAAACCACCGTCGAGGAGCCGAGTTGCAGCTGGAATATGAGAAGAAAACACCCACAAAATCCCTTGCTGTCACGCGTGTCTGAGAGCCAAAGAGGGATGATCGGCGCTGCTGTCACCGGAGTTGCACCGCACGAAGAAGGTCGGAGGTGGGTGGTCTCCGGAAGAGAGTTGTCGCGGAAGAAAATCTTTAACAGGGGGAAGGCAGCGTGAAATCGATGGAGAAGAAGGGAAGGAGGTGCTCAATCTGAAAATTAATACGCAGTGGAGCAAATTGCTCTATAAGGGTAAAATAGGTATAATTTAAAAAACGAAAAAAATAATTTTTAAAAATTTTGCCATATTTACAGACCCTAAAAAGCTAAGCTAAATTTGCAATTAGGTTAGCTAAATTTTCTATCCATTACGATTACCGTTAGACAAATGTCCAAATTTGAAATATTGTGTCGTTGATAGGGATGAGAAACAATCCTTGTAAGTCTCACTTCAAATAAGACTAGGAATCCTCATCTAAAAGTAAAACAATGTTCAGATTTTTTTTTCATTTAATTATATATTTATTAATTAAAAAAGTTCATTTTAAAATAAAAAAAAATTAGGGTTGTTTGCCCCACGACATTGTTAAACTCTGCAAAAAAAAAAAAAAAAAACCCACTCCACTAATTTGGTTACCGTGGAACTCCTTCCCATTTTTCTAAGTAACCACGTTTCTCTCTCTTTCTCTCTCTCCATCCCTCTCACTTTCTCTCTTTTTGTTGTTTTTTTTTAATATTTAACTTCAAATTTCCTTTTCCTTCTTTTTTTTTTTTTTTCTTCCTAATTTTCGAGAATATGTTTTCTCCTTAAATTTATGGTTTAATATTTGAGTTTAGGGTTTATGATTTATGGTTTAATACTTAGGTGTAAAGTTTGTTCCTTAAATGTTAAATTTAGGGTTTCACGTTTAATATAACGTTAAACCTCATTAGTAAACTACAAATACTAAATCTAAACCCTAAATTTAAGGAGAAAATATATTCTCGAACATTAGGAAAATAAAGGAATTTTTTAAAGTTAAATATTAAAAAAAAGAAAAGAAAAAAAAAGGAAAGGAAAGCATTTAAAAAAAATATTTTGACACGTAGCGACCTATGATTGAGTCCTACGCTGCAAAGTTGGGATGTAACCCAACTAGCACCAAAGTATTACTCATTTCCCTCTCTCCCATGTGTCCCTCATCTTTTCTTTAATCTAAAAAACCCACCCTCCCTCGTCTTCTTCTTTCAAACCTACCTCTCTCACACAATAATTTCAACACAGATACTCTATCACACCAAAAAAAAAAAAAAAACAAAGTGATAGAGGATAAGGGAGAGGAACATGAAACAACAAAGAACACCCTCGTCGTTCCAGATCTGGAATGAATGGTTCTTGTTGTTCCTTCGATGGGCGGGGGAAAGGGGAAGGAGTGGTGTGGGTTGTTTGTTTTTAGAAATGAGTTCGGGGTGTGGATGTGTGTAGGCGTGTACATGAGTTGGGTTGGAGGTTTTTTCAACCCAACCCAAAAATTCCGAGTTAGTGAATTCTCAACCTAACCTAACCCAACATTTCAGTCAACCAAATCCAACCCTTCAATTTTTAGGTTGGGTTGGTGGGTTGGCTTTTTTTTTTAATTTTTTTATTTTATTTTTTAATTACTTAAAATCTTAGGCTCATTCACATCCCACAAAATACAACATATTATTACACTAATAATTAAAATTTCATCAAACTCAAATATCAAATATTAAAACGTTCTACAAAAATACAAATTAAAATTTCTTTAAGCATTAATACAAAATACTAAAAGTTCTCTAACGAGTAATTTTTTTTACTAAAAATACATTAACCACTCACTACACCAAAATATTTAAAGTAAAGTTCACAATAGTCCATATACTAAAAGTTCTCTCTATACCATTAAAAGTATTTTAACCACCCACTACAACAAAATATTTAAAGTAAAGTTCACAATAGTCCATATTTAAACTTTAAATTGGCATCAAGCCAAAACATCGAACATCGATCATTGAGGGACATCAGCATTACAAGCCTTGGACTAGATCCTGAAAAATTAAAAAACAATACAAATAATTAGTTAAAGAAATTGACCATAACTATAAAAAAAAAAAAAAAAAAAAAAAAATTACATCAACTTGCAACGAAAATGAGAAGATTTGGATGAGCATCCAAAAGAAGAAGAAAAAAATAAATAAATAACAATTGTTGCCGAGAAAATGCGGAAAAATGGCAGAGGACTTGGATGTAATGGATAGAAAATCGTGAAAAAGAACTAACTTTAGTTAACCAAGTTTCTGGTAGCATCCAAAACAATTAGGATGTATGGAATTTTATGTATGAGATTCCGGGAAAGTAAACACATGATTAGATAATCTCACATTCTCACTCTATTACTCCAAAATCGCATAGAACAAGAAGGAATTCAATTCTTATTTTCACTTTCCTAGAGTTTCTCAGCAACCAAACAAGGCAAAATTCAAGTACAAAGACAAAATACCTAAAGTTCAAAATGTCTCCAGCCTCTCCGAATAAAAACATTAGACCAAAGCCCCAACAAAAAATCAAAATTCAGAAGGAATCAGAAGCAAAAAGAATTCGAAAATGAAAGAGTGGAGAAGAGCGTACCTTCGGTTTGGGGCAAAAGCTGACTGTGGGATCCAAATCCTGGTCGGCGACGAGGCGGAGGGGAGGAGGTCTGCGCGTCTGCGAGGCAAGAGATAGACTGAGAGAGGGCTGGTCGGCTAGTTTTCAAATTGAAACGAAAACGAGAAGATTTGGGAAATTGCATAAAGTGACCTGTCATAGCAAAACATTATCAAAAGTGACCCGTCTCCCACAAAAATATTAAAAGTGACCGGTTTGAGGAAATGGGGGGTGTGAAATTATACATATGCCCTTCAGTAAGAAAACCGAATGTGTCTATGCGATCGCACAGCCTATGCCATGGCATAGGCAATTTCCATCGCACAGCCTATGCCATGGCACAGTCTGTGCCATCGCACAGTGCCATCGCACAGCCTATGCCATGGCATAGTGTCATCGCACAGCCTATGCCATGGCACAGTGCCATCGCACAGCCTATGCCATGGCACAGCCTGTGCCATGGCATAGGCTATTTCAAACTTCTTTTTCTTCAAAAAAAAAAATTTGAAAACAGAGGACGAAAAACTCATTGCTATCTTCGAGTAAATCCATGACATAGGCTATTTCAAACTTCTATTTCTTGATTCTCACATTTCTCAAATCATCAACAGAAACCGTCTCTTTATTACTCCTCAGCCACTCCAAAGCTTTGTCCTTGACCGGGGCGGGGATCGAAGATGACGAAGAAGATGAAGACATACAACGATAATCAGGCAGCGGAGAGAAATCCGAGTAGAACATTAGAGTATCATCATCATCAGAATGAAAATTTTGATGATTATTTTGATCTTGATTTTGTTGTTGTTGGTTCCAGATCTGTGTATGATCCATCTAATCTTCTTCTTCTTCATTTACAAACCCTGCATGCAGATTTTGACAATGAAATTCCACAAGCTCATTTATTTTCTCTCTAAATTTCAAAATTTTATCACTACCCATAAACCAAAAACAAAAAACAAAAACCCAATTTAAAAAAAGAAAGAAAAAGAAATTGTTTTTTTTTTAAAAAAAAAAAAATAGTCTATGCCATGGCATAGGCTGTGCCATGACATAGGCTGTGCGATGGAAATTGCCTATGCCATGGCATAGGCTGTGCGATCGCATAGACAAATTCAGGTTTTCTTACTGAAGGGCATATGTATAATTTCACACCCCCCATTTCCTCAAACCGGTCACTTTTAATATTTTGTTGGGAGACGGGTCAATTTTGTTAATGTTTTGCTCTGACAGGTTACTTTATGCAATTTCCCAGAAGATTTGGATTGGAAAATTGGAAACTCTAATTGAAGAAAAAAAATATATATTTTTTTAATATATTGAATTTGGTTCGGTTCGGGTTGAACCGAGCCAAAATTGTTCAACCTGCGAACCGACCTGAAAATTCAGTTTTTTAAAATTACAACCCAACCCAACCCATATTAAAAAAAAACTCAACCCAACCCGAAAAAGAAGGTGTTGATTTTGAAGAAGAAGAAAAAGAAGGTCATGGTGAGTGACGACGATAGATAGAAAAAGTGAAAAAGGGAGAGAGAGAGAGGTAGGAGAAGAGGGATAGGAGAACGAGAGGTAGGAGAAGGAGAGGGAGGACGAGTGTGCTTTTATTTTAATATTATTTTAATTCAAATTTTTACCTATTTCAAAAAAAGTTGTAAGATGTGTACTAAAAAAAGGGTTGGTTGCACAAATAGCAATCAAGCCAAAACTAATTGCAAATTTAACAAAGTTTAAAACCTTTTGTAAATATGACAAAAAATCAATAGGTATCACTGATAGACTTTAGGACTATTACTGATAGACTTCTATCAGTGATAAACTTTTATCACTGATAGACTATTATCACTGACAAAATTCTATAAAAAAGACTACTATCAGCGATAAACTTCTATCAGCGATAGACCATACTATAAGTGATAAAAATTGTCATATCCGCAATTTTTAAAAAAAAATGCTATATTTTTAATTATTTTACTCTAAATTGACATGTGTTATAATTGACCTTATTTTTATTATTATAAATCTAAATAATGTTGTTTATCTTAATCACTTGCAATAATAAAAATAGGGTGCCAACAAGAGCATAACATAATGTATCACCAAGTCACCATGATGTCCTAGGTTCAATTCTCCAACCCAACATGTTGTTAAAAAAAAAAAAAAAAGAAGATAAATTTTTTATTAGCATAAATCTAGAAATATAGTTTACCCTATAAAATATGTTTAATTATTTTTTTTTAAATGTAATGTAAACAATTGTGTACTAAAATAAAGGACTAAAAATGTGTACTTTATCTTGTTTTTAGTATTATAAATCTAAATTACGTTGTTTATTTTTATTAAAATTGATACTCAAACAAAATTGTAAAATATACATAAAATAGTATATAACTTAAAATCTTAATTTTAGAATTGGTGGAAATAAATCTTTATTAATTAAATTTTGAAAAAAATCATTGGAATTTAATGTTGGGAATGACTCCACTAGCCCATGAGCCTTGGTCCATTGCAAGCTCAAAGGAGAATCCTATATTGTAAGTTTTACGATTGGGAAGTGAGTATAAATAGATGAACACCTGAAGAGCTTGCAAAGGTGGTTAGTATGGAGGAATGCTCTCCCCCTCCCCCACCGCGAAAAAAAGGATTATTTTTATAACCCTTCTTTTTAAAATATGGCATTAATTTTATTATCGTTTTAAAATTAATGTTAAAATCAGTTTTGAGATATGAGATCTAAAACGATTTCGATTTTTTATTTGAATTTGTAACTCTTTCTTGTATGGATTTCATCTTTGAATTCGTAACTCTCTCTTTTATGAATTTGTAACTCCTGATTTCAGTTATTCTTCTTCTCTGTATTTGTATGGTGTTCTGACAATTTCGAAGGGTACGAGTTTTTCTTCATCTTCCAAAAATTAATATGAGCAAAGGTCATGTCTTGTTTCCACCCCTTTCTGACGAGTGGACGTTCGAGCAAGGGTGTTGCATTAACCTTGGGGAGCAACCGACGACAAATGATTCACATCGAGGTCGTGCCGCAATTACTTTAAAGGTAGTGGTATCCACGACGCAACTGATGAACGCTATTTATGTCGTGTTTTTACCCTTTAAAGCATACTCATTAATTGGCTTTTTGAGTTAAATTAAAGATAATTGTGCATGTAATTGATAAGAAAATAATAAAAATAGGAAAGTCACATGTTCAAGGTCGTTTTGTCATTATGAAGCAATTAAGAGGGTAAACGAGTCATTTTTTATAAGAATTAATGTTTTTTTAATTATTTTCAGGAAATCTGTATTTTGTTTCAGCTTGTGGCCACAGAGAAGTCACAAAGTCAGAGAATCAATCTTGTGGCCACATAAGAGGCCACAAAGTGCAGTTGATTGGTCAAACGAATTGGTTGAGATATTTTGTCAAAGATTCAGCAAACCAAATCCCCATTTGACCTAACAACCCTTCCCAAAGATCTCTCCCTCATTTTAGCAACCTCCAAACAAACCCTAAGGCCTAAAAAAGGCACCTCAAGCCTTCATTCAAATCATCGATCATTCTTTACAACAATCAATCTCCACATAGTCGATCAACCTCTTTTCTCTCTCAAAGAACTCACCCAAATTCTGAAACTCCAACAAGAGCGGACCACTCCTCTGGAAAAGTTCTACTTCAGCCAGCTCCGAAAGGAAGGTGCTGCGAGGATTCGATTCGCATTGACGACGTGAATCGAGCGAGTAGAGACCCTTCATCCATTGTCCACGAGTTCGAGAGAGAGAAAGTTGAAAATTTTCCAGATTTATTTTCTATTTTATTCGGCACATTTTCTATTTACATTCTGTTTTTATTTCGCATTTCTTTTCGTTCTTAATTTTTCATGCAAAATTACCATTTTACCCTTTAGCTAGTTTTCACCTTTATAATTTCATTTTCAGTTTAGAACCTTCGTTATTTTAATTCTGTCCTTTATTTATTCTGTTTTTATCCTATTTTCGTTTTATTATTAATTTTCTAGTAAAATTACCATTTTACCCTTTTAGCAATTTTTGTACTTATGCATTATTTATTAAAGAAATATTTTAGTTTATTTATCATTATGAGCTAAGTTTTCCTAAGGGATTCAATTATGTGAATGCCCATTTAGAAATGAGCTAGCTTGACAGCTATAAATTACGGTTTTACCCTTTATGCCTTGTGTGGTTCGTCCTTTACTGAATATATGCAAAAATGTTATATTAATTTGATCACTTAATTAGCATGAAATGTTAATGTCGATTTTGGACAGGTTGGGCAATTAACGGCTCTCGTAAAGTGATATAGCAGAAAAACCTAGGAATAGGATTTCGTCGATTGTCCTTGATGATTGGGGCAAAAGACTATAAGATCAATAGGATTGCATTCTTAACCATCTAAGATCACATTATCCACTGGACCGTGAGTATAATGGCTTAGACTCCTAAAGGTACTTGCAAAGAGGCTGAATAGGAGATGAATCCGATCCAAAAGCATAAGGTACTATATGGTGACTCTGTGGTCATAGGCTGTCAAGTAAACTCAACTTAGGGCTGAAACATGATTGGATCCCTGTTTTTTTTATTCTTTTCAACCCAAAACCAACCAAACATTATCAATTTAATTTTGTTACTTTTCATTGCATTCGGAGAACAATTCTTTCTAAAACTAAATTCTTCAACAGTCTCTTGGGATACGATAATTGGAATACTTTCCAAATTATTACTTGATTGACAGTGTATACTTGCACTTGACCATAAACTTCATTGCAGGTTATTGAACCAAACTTACACACACGTTTTGGTCCAAAAATTAATATGAGCAAAAATCATGTCTTGTTTCCAACCCCTCTCTGACGAGTGGACGTTCGAGCAAGGGTGTTGCATTAACCTTGGGGAGCAACCGACGACAAATGATTCACACCGAGGTCGTGCCGCAATTACTTTAAAGGCAGTGGTATCCACGACGCAACGATCTTATTTTCTGGTTCTGTTTTCGATAACATATAATGTAATTGTATTGTACATCAAAACTCTGCCTCATCATTGGGCCTGAAGCCCAAAGGTCGGCAAAGCCCAACCCAAGCTCGATCCAGCCCGACCCATGGTCAACGGTTGACCGACCCGACCTGGCCCAGCCTAGCCCTTTCATGAATTGGATTGGATATGAATCTGTTTTTTTTTAATTGGATCGGTCCATGGGCTAGCCCGTTTGAGCCGTATTTGGACCGACTCGTTGGGCCGACCAAACGTCTGACCCAATATAATAATATTATATATATATATATATATGATTTGTAATTTGTAATTTGTAATTTGTAATATTAATAATAATTTGAAGAAAAAAATGAATAAAAAAAACCACCCACCCAACTACACTACCCCTATATGCTACAAGTACATGCAACCATATATAGTCATGATGGTCATGGAGTGCATAGTCATGATGGTCATGGGAAGATGAATATTAATGAAAATTTTATTTTTTATATTTGGTTTTTAAAATATTATGAATGCAATTGACAAATGACAACTCATAGTCATGCATGACATGTACTTAGAGAAGTGAAAGAGTTTATTGTCCCAAGTTTGGAGGATGGGGAGAGGTTTATCCTCTATAAATAAGGTTTTAATCCAATGCTCATTTTATTGTCCCACATTGGAAGTTTTGAGGATGGGGAGAGGTTCATTCTTTATAAATAAAGTTTCAATAATCCAATTTTAACTTTATATTTAAAAATAATTTTTATTCATAGGGTCAACCCAAGCCCGATTCAAAGGGCCAATTTAAGCCCGTTTCAATTTTGACCCATTGAGTATTTGATTAAAATCTTGCGGGCCTCGACCACTATTTGGGTCAGGCTTGGGTCGGCCCGACCCCTAAAATAGACGTCCATAGCCCAATCCATGGGCCAAAATTTAATTGGGCTTAAATCCACCACTATTTGGACTAGGCTTGAGCCGACCCGTCTTCTAAAACAGAGGTCCATAGCCCAAACCCGATTCGATGGGCCAATTTAAGCTCGATCCACTGTTGGCCCATTGATTTAGACCCATGGATTGGACTATGGACCTCTGTTTTAGGGGTCGACCCAAGCCTGACCCAAATAGTGGTGGATTTCTTGATCCAATTTTGGCCCATTAAGTAGGCCCATGGATTGGGCTATGTGTTGGGTTTTATGTCCTAAAACTCGTAGTTTGTAAACTGTTTGAATGTAATTATTATATTGGGGCAACTACAAGAATAGCTGAAACAAGCATTTTATAGTTGAAAAATAGCTAAATAAATTAATGGTTTGAAAATTAGCTAACTCCTATATTTAGATACTAATTTAGAATGTAGTTTGACAAAACTACCCTTGAGTCATTAAATGCTTGAAATACCTACAAAAAAGGAGATATTTATTAACAAATAATTAAATAACAAAAAATAAGGTTAACGGTTGCAAGATTTAAATTAACCAAAACAAATATATACCCTCTGAGATTTACCTGAGACCAAACTACCCCTCTGAGATTTACGTGTTAAAATACGTTGCAACTAGGGAGAAATTAACAACAGAACAATAAATTGAAAAAAAAGCTAAAAAGGTGGTGCATAGTTAGAAAAATTGAAATTACCATAGCAAAAATAGTGTTGGACATGGAATATGAGAATTTAAAATTACTACCAGTGGGTATTGCCAAATATATACCCTGATTACACGCTAAAAAAATATAAACACGTTTCATGCAACCATTTAATGGTAAGGTGCACCTCTTCATCTACCTTTAATTATACTAGTTAATTTAGAGAATCGAAACTATACTTGTCAAACAAAAAAAATATAAACATAAAATAGAAGTTAGACAATTTAAAATGAAAATCCATGAAATTTTAATTTTGAAAATGTTTTAAAATACAAATTGAGAACTTAGCAAAAAAAAAAAAAAAAAAAAAAGAAAAAAAAAAAAAAAAAAAAAATCAAAACATAAATTAACAAAAAGAAAATAGTTAGTAAAACCCTAAACCAATCACCTCATCCGCCGCAATCCACCTTCTTCTCCATTTGCCTTCATCCGCCGGCGAACAAATCCATCTCCTCCGTCCGGCGAACAGCACAGCCCCCCGTCAATCCATCTCCTTCATCCGCCGGCGCACGGCCCAGTCCGTCGCGACCCCCTCTCCGCCGGCGCAGAGCAACGATTCGACAGCCGTCCGTTCGGCCAACTCCGTCGCGACCCCTTCTCCGTCCGTTCGGCCTCTTCTCCCACTTCGTTCGACCCACTCCGTCCGTTCGGCCCACTCCGTCACGACCCCACTCCGTCGCAATCCACCTTCTTCTCCGTCGGGCCACTCCGTCGCGACCCCTTCTCCCTTCATCTGTCGTCCGTTCGTGGTGCGACACAGAGAGCGAAATTGGTCTTCATCTTCATCCGCCAGCCGTCCATTCGACCTCTCCGTCTTCATCCGCCAGCCGTCGCGCTCAGCCATTGCCGTCGGAACTCAACGTCGCCGTCGCGCACAGCTTCAACCGCCGGCCGTTCGTGTTGTCCGGCCATCGGCTCCTCCGTCCCGCCACCTTCTCCGTCGAGCACAGCCACCATCTCCGTCGCGCACAACCATTGTCAATCTTCCATCGCCCAAACGTTGACAACAAAGGCTTCTGTCTGATCTAATCTTTAGGTACCTAGAGTATAACTAATTTTGTTGGGATATATTTTATTAAATATTTAGTTACGATCCCTTTTTTTAAAGTATTTTATTTATTCAAATCTTTTTTTAAAACAAATTGTTGTTAACACATAAAACTCGGGTTCCTATATAAGTTTAAATATGGTTCTTGTAACATTTTAGTTCATTCAGAGATGGCAAGGGCTAACGAACGTTTGAAGGCCGCGGGTGTAATGTCTACCAAGAAATCAAAGAAGCAAACGTCTCCAATACGCGTAGGTGAAGAGGATGAGGTAATCCCAATTAGATACCTACCATACTATATGTAAATCTTACTACATACATCTAGGTTGTAACCCAAAATTTCGCAATATAATTTGGTGTATTACCATACTATATGTAAATCTTACTACATACATCTAGGTTGTCAACCAAAATTTCGCAATATAATTTGGTGTATCAATGCTCAGGGTTCGAAACATGAAGTAACGAGTGAATTAAACCGAGAGACAACTGATCCTAAGACAAAAGGGAAGGGGCTGAAAAGACAAAGAGAAACTGGTGGCAATATACAAAAGATGAAGGTATCTCCGAAGAAGAAGGAGAAGGGAAAGGAAAAGGAGTATAAAAACCGTGTTGAATGCAGTGATGTAATTGCCTCTATTCACTGCTTTACAATTGTCGTTATGCTTATCTATGTAATGACATATTCTCTTGGTTTATATACAGCATCTGGACTTGCAAAAAGAGGTGATTAGTGGGGAGAACTCGAGATCACAAGAAAAAAAGTAAAAGGGAGACGAGATAAGAAAGATAATACTGTCGGAGTAAGCAAGGAAAAAAATAAGGGGACGAGAAAATCGAAAGACATGGCTCAAGAGGCTGCGAAAAGGCAATCCGACGATAGTAATGTAATACAACTTATTTGCTATTTGTTATGGTGACATTGTGATTTAAAGCTAACTTGTGAGTTATCTACTTGTGATGTTGTTCAGAGCGAAGAGAGTTCTGATGGAAATGGGGAGGAAGACTCAATTACTAAATGTTATTCAGACACATCAAGTGATATTGATGCCCTTACGAAAAAGAGATCAAAAAATGACAAGATTAAGAAGGTGTGTACGAAAGAAAATAAATGTGTTTTCCTTTAATCTAATGAACCATGTGACTTTAAAATCGGTGATGCAGGAGATTGTTAAAAAAGACAATACGATGAAGGATAAAGGGAAGGGGAAAGCAAATGACGAAGAAAATTCTTGGAAGGTACAAATGTCAGAGGAGTACATGGAAAATAAGGTAATGTTAAGTAAATATGCAGTTATTAAATTATGACATATAGACAGTAGTGTGTATACACATATAAACTGTTGTCCACATTGCGAGTTTATGAAGCGTATGCCCTTGTAGTTTGTGGTAAAATAATTTTGTTGTCATTTGCATGGCTGTAATATTTATGATACACATGCCTTTGTCTTCTACCCGGACATCGTTGTCATGGTTACCTCAAATGCATTTATAGACGTATAGTATATGTTGTGTCTCTGTTTATGTACTGCATAACTCTACTTCAAACAGTATATTTACGATACCTATGCTCTTGTATATACTATATGAATGTCAATACTCTTATCTCCCATGTGAACGCATGTGCGTACTTCTGTATACCGGTGTATATACAACTGTAATTTTTTTGTCTTACAGGATGAGGACTATTTAATGTCATATACTAAAAGGAATAGGCCACTGAAAATTAATTTGTGTTCAAAGAGTGGCGTTAAGGAGTTGGTGCGCAAGACCTTGGAAGAAAAGTGTGAAGAAAAGTTCAGATCAACGTGCTTTGGTCATTTCTGGGATTTTTCATTCAAGAAAACATCCTCTCAGTTGCTACTCCACTTAATCCAGAACCAATGCAAACCAAAAAAAACGTCGGAACTCAACTTCAAGATTGGAGGGAAGGTACTGAAATTTGGTTTAAGAGAATTTTCATTAGTGACCGGATTAAATTGTGGTCCAATCCCGGAAATAGATCAAGATACAATTAAGGGGAAAGGGAAATTGAAGAATGACTACTTCGAGTTTGAAGAAAGTGTGACAAGGAACTGTTTAAACATAGCTTTCAAGTTCAGCAAAATGGTCTGTGAGAACGATAGGGTGAAGATGGCGCAACTTTACTGCCTAGAGAGCTTCTTGCTGCCGAGGCAGGAGAAAGTACACATTGAAATGGAGCACCTACTAATGGTCGACGACGACCAATTGTTCAATACTTATCCGTGGGGGCGTGTCGCATTTAATTTGCTGTTGAGGTATATGAAGAATGCCCTTGACAGTCAGGGAAATAGTGGGATCGGTATGAGAGGGTTCATACATGCACTTCTAGCTTGGGCGTACGAGGTAATACCGGCTCTAAGTTCACAACCTACTTACTATGCAAAGAGAATAAGAAATACGGTCCCCAGGATGATAAATTGGGAGGCGGATACTCAACCAGAGTGGCGAGAGTTGCAGGCGAATGTATTCAAGTCTCCATCGGTATTTACTTGTTTTATGATTGTTATTGTTTATATTAATATATGTGTGATGGGTCCTCACTAACGAAGATTCTCATTTTTTAGTTGGAAGTGCTTGACCTAGAACCAACAACAGAGGAGCTGCAAATGCCATATTTCAAACCTTTCTTGCACGATGAGCTAACAAAGCGTGGATTAGTGGACAACAGGCTGATAATGGAAGGAGACCGTAAAGAGACTGGCAAATTCTTTGTGGGGTCGTCATCAATGGAATCACAAATGAGAATCTTGTTTAATAAACAAGACGAAACAAACGAGAAACTGGATGGCCTAGTCAATGCAATAAACAACTTGGTAGCTTACTTGAAGAACGATGATGAAGACGCGGTGAAGGTGAGCTCCACGTTTATGATGCAGGGGGATGTTGGGGATGCATTGGAAGTTGAAGCTGTGCACAAGGTAGATACGAATACATACACCATATATATAGGGATGTGTATAATTATCAACTAAATAATAATAAATACTTTACTAACACTAGGATTTTACGTATGTAAGTATTGAACAATAGTTTGGTGCACTGTTTCAGGATGGTGCCACTCTTGCTTTTGAGGTTGAGAAGGTCGATGTTGAAACACGAAAAACTAATATCGCGCATGTGGATGACCATGGACTGGAGAAGCAACCACCACCGTTCCGTAAGGACGACGATGATGGTCCCTCAGATCCACATAAAGGAGACCCTAATGTACATGCCGCTGTGCAACATGTGACAATCGCAACCGGGGGAGCGAGTGGTGGCAGTGGGGGGACGAACGTAAACGAGGGCAGTGTCTAGGTATTACAGTGGTGTATCCCTAGAAATGTGTTTAACTATTCTTATATAAATCAAGTGTTCCTATGTAAATGCTATTGTATTTATAGGAATGTGATAGTATAGATGAAACAATCAACAAAGTCATTTTATCCATAGATGAGTCAAAAATTATGGATGAACTGAAAAGAGACAAAAAAGCAAAAATGTTGATGACGGTATGGGTTGTGAAGTTATTCTAGATTTTGTTAACATGTTAGTAAATATAATGTGACCCCAAATTTGTCAAAACAGACAACATCTATGAACATTCCCAAAGTCCAGCCGACACTTGTTGCACCGATCGTGACTTGCAAGGTATGTACCTAAGTTCGTATATTTATGGTGAACCTACCTTTTATACTATAACTACATAAATACTACAACTACCTTTGTAAGAATTTCGGCATGCATAGCGGAAGCATCGTTGGATCTAAGTACTCTTATTTTGTTAATTTAAAAAGAAAAAGCATGTAATTTGAAAATCAAAGACAATAATTTAGAAGTTACCTTTGAAGTTCAAATTCTTCTTGATTCCAAACTTGATCTTCGAACGTAACGGTCACGAACCACCACGAGAGTCTTCCCGACTATTCTCCGGCCTTAGAACGGGATTGTGGGATCCTTTGAGTGACTAATTTAAAAGAGAATTGAAGATGGAATTGGAGAGAAAAGTAGAGAGATTGTCTTTACAATTTCTCAAAGTTCATCAAAATTCCAAGAAGAAGTCAATCTCATTAACCCTTTGTATATATAGAAGACTACATGCAAAAACATGCAAAATTGAGTTAACAATAGGATGCCATGTAGAATCCACTCAATTTAGTGGGATTAGTGGCTTGATGTGGGATGAACACTTAGCAAAAAAGTTTGACTCATAAAACCACCAACAAATGGTTTTTCCCACTAACTCAAGAATTGGATTTTTCCACTAACTTAAGAATTGGATTTTTCCACTCACTTTAGTCATCAAAATGACTCTTGACTTTCAAGGTTTAGTGGAGTCAACATTTGACTTTTGACTTTCAAAGTTGTAGTCAATTGTCTTAAATTTGACTTTTGACTAACTTTGATCAAATTAATTCCATTTAAAAATTAATTCAAATAATTAATTTTAAATCAAATTAAATTAATATTAAATAATTAATTAAACAATTTAATTAATTCAAATTTAATATCCAATAAATCCAACACTAATCCCGATCATTCCCGATATACATGATTATGAATCCATATTCATATTTTCGATAATTAAATCTTATTTAAATATCACCATCTCTCTATTGTTCAATTCGCAATTGAACGTTATGTCGTTAAATATATCACATATATTTAACGTTAATTCCCTAATTCGAATTCGAACACTTCGAATTCACTCGTCACACTGTTCTAAGGTTTAGTCCGATATGAGCTAGCATGGGGACCTCATGGACCTACAGATCATGAGCTCCAACGATCCGATATTAACTGATTAAACTCTTTAACCTAGTTAATCAACATTCGTTAACTATCAGGACATTCCACTATAGCCTAGTAGTTGCATTCTCCTCACTATAGATATATTTATGTCCACTCGATATAACCATGATTAGTAAGTTGACCCTTCACAGGTTGTTCGTAATTTACGGTCGGGTCAAATATCTGTTTTACCCCCGTAATTACATCTTGCTCCTTAAGTCCCACTGATCCTCTAATGAACAATTGGTTTGTGATCCAATCACTAAATCGATTGGTATGTGATCTAATCACTATACCGAGTCCCTCTCGGGCCAATGAGAAGGTGGGGCCCCTTGTTCAAGACCTGGAGTCAGCACTTAAGGGAACAACCTATCTACTATCCCTAGAGACGGGTAGAAGTGAATTCCATCTTGCACCCTATGTCCCCAGCTATCTATTCGGTCTTACCCCTGAAATGGGAGGCTTATTGAGTCGGCGCTGTTGAGCCACCCTCACCCATGCAGATCTAAGGATAATCCCGAATAAATAGGAGTTCATAGTTAGCTCAGGATTAAGGTCAAGTTACCTAGGTCATCGTTTTGAAATAGTCAGTCTTTAAAACAGTAAACAGCGTTATAAAGCAAGAGTGACTTATTTCGCGGTCCGGTCTAATGCAAACTCTTTGCATAGGACGCCCCCATTCACATGTCTCCACATGAACGATTCAGGATCACATCGTTTGTACTAAATACAAAATGGGCCGCATCCAATAGTGTCCCCAGGATAAGGTATCCAGCCTTATCCGTATACTATAGACCGTTTTGACTATTTACTCGAACTTGATCCACTTTTATGTCTCCACATAAAGTTCAAGTACTCATGTTATAGCCATGGATCTTAGTTTATTGGATTTAGGGTTTTCTAAAATGAAATAAGCAATTCACATATTCAATAATAACTTTATTGAATAAACCTCAATAACACTTTATTAGTAATAAAATATGTTTATCGTTTACAAACCACGAGTTTTAGGACATAAAACCCAACAAACTCCCACTTGGACTAAAACTCCAGTGGTAATAAATATATATCCATATATATACATAATGTTGAGTTTTTCAAAATGAGAAATAAATACAATAAACTAGGGCATCACATACCCATAGTTTTCTCCCACTTGCCCTAGATTATACATCCTGTAGTCCTAGTCTCACTAGGTGACCCTCAAACACTTTAGCCGTGAGAGCCTTTGTAAATGGATCAGCAATGTTGTCCTCAGAGGCTATTTGTTTCACAATAACGTCTCCTCGTTGGACGATCTCTCGAATGAGATGATATTTTTGCTCAATATGTTTCCCGCGTTTATGGCTCCTTGGCTCTTTTGAATTTGCAACTGCTCCACTGTTATCACAAAAGAGAGTGATAGGCAGATGCATATTTGGAACAACTTCCAAATCGTTCAAAAACTTTCTAAGCCACACAACTTCTTTTGCTGCTTCACAGGCAGCTACGTATTCTGCTTCCATAGTGGAGTCAGCAACACAACTTTGCTTGATACTCCGCCATACTACAGCTCCTCCATTCAGAGTGAACACTGATCCCGATGTTGATTTTCTCGAATCTTTATCCGACTGGAAATCAGAATCAGTGTATCCTGTAAGAATCAGATCCTTACCTTTATACACGAGCATGTAATCCCTCGTTCTCCTAAGATACTTGAGGATATTCTTAACGGTTGTCCAATGTATAAGTCCAGGATTGGACTGAAACCTGCTGACAACACCTACTGCATAGCATATGTCGGGTCGTGTACACAACATAGCATACATCAGACTTCCAACTGCCGATGCATAGGGAATGCGTCTCATATCCTCAATTTCTTGAGGTGTCTTAGGACATTGTTCCTTCGACAAGTGAATTCCATGCCTGAAGGGTAGCAAACCCCTCTTGGAATTCTGCATTTTATATCTTGACAACATCTTGTCAATATAGGATGCTTGAGACATGGCTAATGTTCTATTCTTGCGGTTCCGAACTATTTGGATCCCAAGAATATATTGAGCTTCTCCCAAATCTTTCATTTGGAATTGAGTTGCTAGCCATTTCTTGACGTCAGTCAGGCATCTTACATCATTCCCAATGAGTAAGATATCATCGACATATAATACGAGGAATGCTACAGATGTTTTGACAATCTTCTTGTAAACACAAGGTTCGTCAATGTTTTGTTCAAAACCATAAGATTTGATCGCAGTATCAAACCTTATATTCCAGCATCTAGATGCTTGTTTCAACCCATAAATGGATCGTTTAAGCTTACAAACTTTTTGTTCTTGATGTTGTATTATAAACCCCTCTGGTTGAGACATATAGATACTCTCTTCAAGATTGCCATTCAGAAAGGCTGTCTTGACATCCATTTTCCAAATCTCATAGTCATAATATGTGGCAATGGACAAGAGTATTCTAATTGATTTTAACATGACAACAGGAGAGAAGGTTTCATCATAGTCTACCCCCTCTCTCTGGGTATAACCCTTTGTCACTAATCGAGCTTTAAAGGTCTGTACCTTACCAGCTTGGTCTCGTTTCCTTTTGTAGATCCATTTACAACCAATAGGTTTTACCCCATCTGGTTGATCTACAAGTTCCCAGACGGAATTGAAGTACATCGACTCCATTTCGAGGTCCATGGCTTTGATCCATTGAACTTTGTCAACATCATTCATTGCCTGTTTATAGGTCAATGGATCCTCTATTCCATCATCTGGTATGATGATTTGAGTTTCTACTAAACCCATGTAACGGTCAGGTTGTTGCACAACTCTCCCACTACGTCGAGGCATTCTCAACTCTTGAGATGGATGTGAGTAATCAGAAGTATTAGCTCCATCAACAACTCTTGTTGAGGGTCCAATCTCATCAACAACTCTTGTTGATCTATCTGTAGCTTCTTTAGAAATTTCACGCAATACTAGTTTACTGCGAGGTTGATGATCTCTCATGTGATCTTCTTCGAGAAAAGTAGCATTTGTCGATACAAATACTTTATTTTCTTCTGGATCAAAGAAGTATCCAGCTTTCGATTCTTTTGGGTAGCCTATGAATAAACATACTTTTGAACGACGTTCCAATTTCTTAGGGTTTTGCACCAACACATGTGTCGGGCATCCCCAGATCCTGAAGTGACGTAAACTAGTTTTACGCCCTCTCCATAACTCATAAGGTGTTCCAGTAACACTTTTAGAGGGAACATTGTTCAAAATGTAGGCAGCAGTCTCTACTGCATATCCCCAAAACGAATCAGGCAAATGAGCATAGCTCATCATCGATCGAACCATGTCTAACAAGGTTCTGTTTCTTCTCTCCGATACACCGTTTTGCTGTGGCGTACTAGGTGCAGAGAGTTGTGACTGGATTCCATGTTCTATCAAATAGTCCTGGAATCTTAGGTCCATGTACTCTCCACCTCGATCTGATCGAAGTGTCTTAATTGTTTTACCTAATAAGTTTTCAACTTCTGCCTTATACTCCTTGAACTTTTCAAGAGCTTCGGACTTATGATGTATTAGGTAAACATAACCGTACCTTGAATAGTCATCTATGAAACTGATGAAATATTCATATCCTCCTCGTGCTTTGACATTCATTGGTCCACAAAGGTCCGAATGCACGAGTTCTAAGGATTCTTTGGCTCTAAGACCTTTTCCAGTAAAAGATCTTTTCGTCATTTTCCCCTCAAGACAAGACTCACATGCTGGAAAAGAGTTGTCTTCTAATTGGCTTAGATGACCATTCTTAACCAATCTCTCAATCCTATTGAGATTAATGTGGCCAAGTCTTAAGTGCCAAAGATATGTACTTGAAGAAACTTTTTGCCTTTTGTTTCGCGTCTCAGCCGTTTTAAACATCTCGATATTTAAAATAGCTTTCGCTCTGGTCGGTTTTAACTTATATAAGTTGTTTTCTAGTTTTGCAGAACAAATAGGAATACCTCTTTTGGTAATGAACACTTCATTAATTTCAAAAGATACTTTATACAATTGTTCTAACAAACAAGAGATAGATACAAGATTCATTTTCATTCCAGGAACAAGATACACATTATCTAATATAATGAATCTATCTCCAAAAAACAACTTTAAATCTCCCACTGATTTTGCTGAGACAACCTCTCCTGTTCCAACCCTGAGAGTTATCTCGCCTTCCGCAAGCGTTCTCCAGGAACTAGTTTCCTGAAAAGAAGAGCAAATATGATTAGTGGCCCCTGAATCCAGTATCCAGGAAGAGTCATCACTCTCCACTAAACATGTTTCAACAACTAGTAAATCATATTTACCTTGTTTTGCCTTTTCAGCTTTCTTCTCAGCAAGGTACTTTGGGCAGTTTCTTTTCCAATGCCCATTCTCGTTGCAGTGGAAACATTTTCCTTTAACTGCAACTTCAGCCTTGCTTTTGCGGTCATTAGGAGTTTTACTTTTCCCCTTCCCTTTCTTTTTCATCGAAATACTCTTATTTTTAGAAGAAGAAGGGCCAGACTTCGTTCCAGAGGACGATCCTCTATAGAACTTTTTAGTGGTAGCAACATTTGCCTCCACTTCATGTCCCTTAGTTTTCAGGAGGGACTGATAAGTCTGAAGCTCATTCAGAAGAGTAGTCAAGTTATATTCAATTTTGTTCATCATCGCATTTGTGCGGAACTGTAGGAAGCTCTTCGGAAGAGACTCCAGAATAAAACTGACCTGACTCTTCTCATCTATGACAGCTCCATTTACTTCTGCCACATTGAAATGGACCATCATGTCCAGGACATGTTCTCTAACAGAGGTCCCTTCTCTCATGCGACAGTTATAAACGTACTTGATGGCATCATGCCTAAGGGAGAAGGACGGTTGTCCAAACATCCCCTTCAGAGATTCCATAATCTCTTTGGCAGCACCCATACCATCGTGTTTCTTAGCCAATACATCAGATATGCTGGCCAGAATGTAGACGCAGGCTTTATCATTTGCCCTTGTCCATCTGTCATATGCATCCCGAACATTTCGGTTTGCATTTGTGCCGGGGTTTTGAGGACACTCCTCAGTTAAAACGAACCTTAGATCATCAATTACCAGTATTGTGTTTAAATTTGATTTCCACGTTGCGTAATTATCCCCGTTAAGTTTCTCAGAAGCTAGTAACTGTACTATTGAGTTGGACATGCTGAAAAATATAAACATATCGTATTTAGTGAAATTTCTATTACCCTTTTATATTATCCAATCAAGTTTTAGCAAAAGTAATAATGTACCCATCATTTATTCTTTATTGCAACGATACTACAAAGGTTTAGAGCAACATCCACCTAGGGGCAGTCTATCACTCCTCCTTTGAATTGAGACAATCTCAGCTAATCACTATTACCAGAATAACTCATATTCCAATAGATCTTTTAGCTATCGTTTACTTTGGTCAAGAAGTTACTAACACTTAGTAATTCTTGTAAGTGTGACCCTCCATTTTCAGACCTCAGAGATCGGAATCAACAAGCTCCCGAAGTTGGAAAGACAATGCTGAAAACGGACCTATGAGACCCTATCCATTTCTGGAGTTCGCGGTGTTCCGAATCCCATGATACAGCCCTCCTAAGGGGTGGTCGCTCCCAGGGCAAACTCGCAGGCGCATCATGGGAATCTCACGGTGCAACCTAATGGAGGAGACCGTAGGATGTGTTGACACACAACCTTCGCCCACTTACTATGAACGACTTCCCCTATTCACCTTGTTATTGACTCATGCAAATACTTTCCTACTGGAGGTCGCTCCCAGGGCGACTCGAAGCCGAGCATGAATCTCACGTTGTGAACTCTTAGGGACGTAGGAGCTGAAAATATTTTTCCTCCCACTGAAGTGTTCTAGACGGTTGGGTATGATTTTACTTAGGCATATATTTTGGCTAACTAAAACATATCCTAAGTCTAGGTAATCTTTCCGAGTATAACGTTTATACTGGATTTTAACCTATGATGTCTAGGTGATAAAACTTTTTAAAACCTCACATCACTCACGCATGCTCATAAAACCGGGTTAGCTAAACTCAAACGCCAGTTCGATGCCCAGGTAGGAGGTGTTCCGTAAACCGTCAACTTAAATACCCCCAAGCTGAGACAGCATCTTACCGGGTGAGTTTTTCTTGTAACCGAAGTTTTACAAGATATCGACCTATTTTAACTATTAAAATAGGAGATTGCTTGGTAGTTAACCCTAAATGAGCATGCATTTATCTTTGTTATAAGTTTTAATGTCTAATTCATTTTATAACACTTATAAAAAAAAAAAAACTTATAACATACATCTAACATGCTTTTATATAACAATTATATAAAATCATTCCATGCAAAAATATAACAACTTATATGAAATCTCATGGAATCCTAAACATGCATACTTATATTATAACACTTATAACATACTTTCAATGCATGTTTCATGCTTATCCTATGGTGGAATTTTAAATCTACATGGCATACAATATGCACACAAGATTATGTTTATTTAAACTATACATTCACAATGCATAAATAAATAAACCACACTAAAAATGGATTGGTTTTGGCATCCTAAACAAGCATTTACCTAAATTATTACAATAATAAAATAGGAAAAAGTCTTGAACCGCCCCCGAACACTTTGAATCGGCTCGAACCGCTTGTAAGTTGTGGAATTGCACGAACCGCCGCCGAACCGAACCGAACCGCCACTTGACGCCTCTTCCAATTTTGATAAATTACATCCTAAAATGGACTCTAATGACTCTACAAAAATTACATACTCTTTGTAACACATTAAAGCCCATTACAAGACAATTACAATAATTATTACAAATTGGAAAAGAAATGGATGCCAAAGACCAAAAATTTCCATTTTAGCACACATACATTCATCACATGAATTACTACCCACCAACTCTAAATTAACCAAAAAAGAGTACTTAAAGCATGCTCTGATACCATTTGTAAGAATTTCGGCATGCATAGCGGAAGCATCGTTGGATCTAAGTACTCTTATTTTGTTAATTTAAAAAGAAAAAGCATGTAATTTGAAAATCAAAGACAATAATTTAGAAGTTACCTTTGAAGTTCAAATTCTTCTTGATTCCAAACTTGATCTTCGAACGTAACGGTCACGAACCACCACGAGAGTCTTCCCGACTATTCTCCGGCCTTAGAACGGGATTGTGGGATCCTTTGAGTGACTAATTTAAAAGAGAATTGAAGATGGAATTGGAGAGAAAAGTAGAGAGATTGTCTTTACAATTTCTCAAAGTTCATCAAAATTCCAAGAAGAAGTCAATCTCATTAACCCTTTGTATATATAGAAGACTACATGCAAAAACATGCAAAATTGAGTTAACAATAGGATGCCATGTAGAATCCACTCAATTTAGTGGGATTAGTGGCTTGATGTGGGATGAACACTTAGCAAAAAAGTTTGACTCATAAAACCACCAACAAATGGTTTTTCCCACTAACTCAAGAATTGGATTTTTCCACTAACTTAAGAATTGGATTTTTCCACTCACTTTAGTCATCAAAATGACTCTTGACTTTCAAGGTTTAGTGGAGTCAACATTTGACTTTTGACTTTCAAAGTTGTAGTCAATTGTCTTAAATTTGACTTTTGACTAACTTTGATCAAATTAATTCAATTTAAAAATTAATTCAAATAATTAATTTTAAATCAAATTAAATTAATATTAAATAATTAATTAAACAATTTAATTAATTCAAATTTAATATCCAATAAATCCAACACTAATCCCGATCATTCCCGATATACATGATTATGAATCCATATTCATATTTTCGATAATTAAATCTTATTTAAATATCACCATCTCTCTATTGTTCAATTCGCAATTGAACGTTATGTCGTTAAATATATCACATATATTTAACGTTAATTCCCTAATTCGAATTCGAACACTTCGAATTCACTCGTCACACTGTTCTAAGGTTTAGTCCGATATGAGCTAGCAGGGGGACCTCATGGACCTACAGATCATGAGCTCCAACGATTCGAGATTAACTGATTAAACTCTTTAACCTAGTTAATCAACATTCGTTAACTATCAGGACATTCCACTATAGCCTAGTAGTTGCATTCTCCTCACTGTAGATATATTTATGTCCACTCGATATAACCATGATTAGTAAGTTGACCCTTCACAGGTTGTTCGTAATTTACGGTCGGGTCAAATATCTGTTTTACCCCCGTAATTACATCTTGCTCCTTAAGTCCCACTGATCCTCTAATGAACAATTGGTTTGTGATCCAATCACTAAACCGATTGGTATGTGATCTAATCACTATACCGAGTCCCTCTCGGGCCAATGAGAAGGTGGGGCCCCTTGTTCAAGACCTGGAGTCAGCACTTAAGGGAACAACCTATCTACTATCCCTAGAGACGGGTAGAAGTGAATTCCATCTTGCACCCTATGTCCCCAGCTATCTATTCGGTCTTACCCCTGAAATGGGAGGCTTATTGAGTCGGCGCTGTTGAGCCACCCTCACCCATGCAGATCTAAGGATAATCCCGAATAAATAGGAGTTCATAGTTAGCTCAGGATTAAGGTCAAGTTACCTAGGTCATCGTTTTGAAATAGTCAGTCTTTAAAACAGTAAACAGCGTTATAAAGCAAGAGTGACTTATTTCGCGGTCCGGTCTAATGCAAACTCTTTGCATAGGACGCCCCCATTCACATGTCTCCACATGAACGATTCAGGATCACATCGTTTGTACTAAATACAAAATGGGCCGCATCCAATAGTGTCCCCAGGATAAGGTATCCAGCCTTATCCGTATACTATAGACCGTTTTGACTATTTACTCGAACTTGATCCACTTTTATGTCTCCACATAAAGTTCAAGTACTCATGTTATAGCCATGGATCTTAGTTTATTGGATTTAGGGTTTTCTAAAATGAAATAAGCAATTCACATATTCAATAATAACTTTATTGAATAAACCTCAATAACACTTTATTAGTAATAAAATATGTTTATCGTTTACAAACCACGAGTTTTAGGACATAAAACCCAACAACCTTAACTTTGATTGATGTATTTCATATTAAAGACGAGAGGGGTAAAGATAAGTGATACATTGCCGAAGCAGGTGAAAAAGAGGTCCGCCCTTGTAGAGGTGAGTGTACTTTATTTTCAGATTTATTAATCATGTGTATATATATGAGGTCCGACTAAAGTTGATGTTTGCTTTATACTGTCTGTACATGTAGATCAATAGGAATTTGGCGGAAAATGGAAAGGGGCGTGCCCACGTGTATGTGGAGGAAGGTTACGTGGGCGGAATGAGAGGTTCGTACAAGAAATATGCAACGGATGACCTACCTGTTGAATTCTGTAATCCATCGTTCGATTTGAAACTCAGTCAATCACATGATTGAGTCCTTTAACAGCTTTGGTCACCCCTTATGATTTAATCTTGAACTGGACATTATATTTTGATACTTTTGGTTGGACATCGTTCCATTTGTTTCAATTGAAGGCTGTTCTGAAATACTTTATTTCCTTTCAAATATTTGTTTTGATCAATGATGTTTTGTTATTCTATGAAAGGAACTCTCATTATAGCAAAATTTCATATATGTTTTGATAGATGATATTTTGTTATTGTATGAATGAACAACATTTATAGACATGCAAATGAATGTATATACCCATATGTGGTTGTCGGTATGACCATAGCATTGTGGTTGGATGAGAGATGGCCTACTTACAAATGTATTATTCGTTCCTGTATATACCCAGAAGTATAACCTTGTTTGCATCCAGGGTCATTAATACATACATGCTCGTGCGTACTGAACAATAATATTATGATTGATACAAAATTGCATATCTGTTTTGATAGATGATATTTTGTTATTCTATGAATGAAACTCATTTGTATACAGAAAAATGATTGTATATATTTAGATGTACCTCCGTGTATAAAGATATAATTGTAGTTGAGTGCGATATAATTGATGCGAGATGGTCTTTTCAAAAATTCCACTTATCATAGTTCATGCTAGTACATAATGACAAAAATCCCACTTAGATATAAGCCTATTATTGTTGGAAGGTTATACCCATAAGTATAAACATTCTTTTAGTTCATGCTAGTACATAATGAACAAAAAGATACTCAAATTGAACCATTGTTGAAAGATCAATTGTGATACATACATTCACATTTATGATGCGAGTCCATTGCAGTGGGTCGACTCAAAATAAAAGGTCTCATTATTCAAATATAAAAACATAAATAAAGGCAATATAATTTAATTGGAGATCGGGTTGTTGCAGTGTCTTCGATTGTGACCTAGTTGTCCACACCTGCCACACTTAAGAGGTGCGGCCCTTTCTCGGTGAGAAGTTATCCGTTTCTTTTTTGGTCTACCAGCAGGGCGCCTGACAATCGGAGGGTGCACTGTTGTATCGCCTGGATTGGTGGTCACTTCGGCGTTGTAAGAAAGAGCAACGGGATATACATCGCCGCTGTATAGCTTTTGAAGGGTGGAAGTACGGTAAAAGTCGTGGACATAGTTCTCAAGGGTAAACCCTTTACGACATATCGCTAAACACGCATGAGGACATGGGATTAGATCTTGGTCCCATCGTCTACACGTGCAGCTTCGATCATTGATGTTAACTACAAACTCCTTGCGGTCATCATGTACTTCGTGTAGATAGTCGTTTACAGGGTATATCTAAATATTTAGGGGTAGATATAAGAATGTAAATGTGCGAACAAAATATACTCCAAACAGACAATCGAAATACAAAAATAAATACTTACATCCATGGTACGACTAGCGTTTAGGGAGTCTCGTAGCTGACTCTCAGCATATTGTGTTAGATGTTGACGTCGGAAGTTTGAAGTGGTCCTGCGCTTGAAGAACCATTCTTGCAAGATATCTCTTACTTCCTCTAATAGAGAAATAATTGGTAGCTCGCGAGCACTACTAAGGCGAGAGTTGAAGCTCTCGGATATATTTGTTGTCATCATTACGTACCTCTTTTTTGTAGAGAAGGCACGACTCCATCTAGGAAACCCTATTACCTCCAATTCACTCCTAATGGAAGGTACGAAATGTTCCATTTGCCTCATGTAGTACTCAAAAACAGTCGGAGTATATGATTTAGCACACTTATTAAACAAATCTTCAATCGGTTTCCCCCTATGATCAGATTTAAGGTTTTTTACCAAATGGTAAATACAAATCCCGTGGTGGGCAGAAGTATATACCGCTCTAAATCCATTGGATATACTTTTGTGGCGGTCTGACACAATGACTAGGTCCTTTGGCTCACCAAATACTGCTTTTAGGTTCCGAAAAAACCAACACCATGAAGAGTCATTCTCAGAATCGACGATAGAAAATGCCAATGGGTATGTCTGTGAATTACCATCGAAGGTGCAGGCGGTGAGTAGTGTCCCCTTGAACCTGTTCTTCAACGCCGTGTCGTCAACGGATATGACTGGTAGGCAATGCTCCCATCCTTTTATCGATGCTGCTAAGCTCATGAAGAAGAATTTGAACCTATTACCCTCCCCCACCTCTTGTGCTGTGTACGTACCTGCGAAATGAATGTGTGTATATATGTATATACCACATGAAAGACATTGGTAACATAGTTGTATGTACAAATATATACCTGGCTTTTGTTCAATCAATCGTGCGGCAAAAGTTGGGATACGAGCATAAGAGTCTTCGGCTGAACCTCTGATAGAGGCAAATGCCTTCTCTCGCGCCCTCCAAGCCTTATTGTAGCTTATGCAAACCCCGTGCTTCTTCCGAGCATACCCGATGATGTCGCCTGGTGTGCAATGTTTTTTGTTGTTGGTTGACATTATGGTCTTCGCATACTCACTAACGACGGTTGCAGTTGCTTGTCGATGGTCGTTCTTAACAATGTCTATAGCGCAATTATGTAAATTATTGAATTTTCTAACCATCCATAGTTTCCCGCTGCCATAGACAGACGCGCAGAGGGACCAATCGCATGAGTCTTCAATGCATTGTACTGTGAATTGCTTTGTGTTAGACCTAGTGGTTTTGAACTGAAAATTTCCTTTTACCGCTAATCTAGAAACAACCTTCTTTAAGTCAACTTTGCTGTAAAAAATACAGTTTTCAATAATGAGTAGGTTCTCAGCAAGTTCGTCAATACGATCTGGATCGACGAAGTGTAAATTCTTTTTCTTCAAACATGACATCCTTCGTTGGTTACTACTTGCGCTGCCACTGTATGTGCTTGTATCTACGGAGGGGATATCGACAACCAAACAACAATCGTCGTACATACCCTCCGAATATCCTGCAAGCACCCACACAAGGTCTCTATCTTCAGAGAGCCTAGTGATTATGGATTTACCCTCACCGTTCTTAATTAGTGACAACTGTGAGATCCTTTCCGGGCCATGTAGTGAAAGTAAGTGAGCAATGGACTTGTGGAGTTCATGAAGAGTTGAATCAGAGGGCACATCCAGGGTGAGAACCTTGAAGTTGGTGTAGACGTTCTTCTCACCCCAAGGAGCCATTCAATTGGTGGTGAAAATAAACAGAAGGTTGTTCCAGGGATAAGAAGAAATAAATTGGTGATGGAAACACGTGATTTGACAGTGAATGAGAAATAATAAATGGGTTGATGAAACCACAATTCTAGGATAGTTGTTCAATATAATGAGGGGTTGGAGATTTGAAAATAAGTTGTGAGATTTGAAAATAATATAATCTAAAACAGAAAAAGAAAACAAAAATTTGTTATCTGAGCATATAATGAGGGAAAACATCTGGATGAAGATTTGAAAATAAATAAAACTTATACAGAATATGTTTAAAAAAAATAATTTATGGGGTAGTCCAAAAATACGTGTATACACAAAGGGGTAAAGATGGAATGGTGGTGTTGACTCCCTAGCCTAAAACTAAGGGATACGAAACTACCAATGAGAATTGTTTTAAACAAAACAAAAAGGATAAATAAAATAAAATAACGGTTAGGTGGGCTAAGAGTAAAAATTCATATATAAAAGGGGTAAAAAGGGGATGAAAACTATAAACTTGACACCCTATAATATTGGTAGTTATTGGATGAGAATATGAAACAATCTTAGCTATTTTTCAATCCAACTATTTATTCCTAGCTATTTATGAGAATTCCCCTATTATATTTTGCAATAAAATGTTATTGAGATTTATTCAGTAAAGTTGTTATTGAATAAAGTGAAATTGTGTTTGCATTAACCAGTACCAATAACAAACACCATTGGCGATAATATGAGTACTTGAGCTTCATGTATGACACGAATGTGGATCAAGTTCAAGTACACAACCAAAACGGTCTATAGTATAGGGATAAGGCTGGGTACCTTATTCTAGGGACACTATTGGATGCGGCTCACTTTGTATTGTACAAAACGATGTGATCTGAATCGTTTCATGTAGAGACATGTGAGTAAGGGCATCCTATGCAATGAGTTTGCATAAGACTGAACCGAGAAATCAAGTCGCTATTTCTTTATAACACTGTTTACTGTAAAAACTGACTTTTTCATATGATGACCTAGGTAACTCGATCTCAATCTTGAGCTCGCTATGAACTTCTGTTTATTCGAGCTTATCATTTGACTTGTACGGGGGAGAGTGACCAGATCGCCGACTCAATAAGCCTACCATCTTGGGGATAAGACTGAATAAGTAGCTGGGCACATAGTCCAACAAGACGAAATTCATGTTGGGTTTTATGTCCTAAAACTCGTGGTTTGTAAACGATAAACATATTTTATTACTAATAAAGTGTTATTGAGGTTTATTCAATAAAGTTATTATTGAATATGTGAATTGCTTATTTCATTTTAGAAAACCCTAAATCCAATAAACTAAGATCCATGGCTATAACATGAGTACTTGAACTTTATGTGGAGACATAAAAGTGGATCAAGTTCGAGTAAATAGTCAAAACGGTCTATAGTATACAGATAAGGCTGGATACCTTATCCTGGGGACACTATTGGATGCGGCCCATTTTGTATTTAGTACAAACGATGTGATCCTGAATCGTTCATGTGGAGACATGTGAATGGGGGCGTCCTATGCAAAGAGTTTGCATTAGACCGGACCGCGAAATAAGTCACTCTTGCTTTATAACGCTGTTTACTGTTTTAAAGACTGACTATTTCAAAACGATGACCTAGGTAACTTGACCTTAATCCTAAGCTAACTATGAACTCCTGTTTATTCGGGATTATCCTTAGATCTGCATGGGTGAGGGTGGCTCAACAGCGCCGACTCAATAAGCCTCCCATTTCAGGGGTAAGACCGAATAGATAGCTGGGGACATAGGGTGCAAGATGGAATTCACTCCTACCCGTCTCTAGGGATAGTAGATAGGTTGTTCCCTTAAGTGCTGACTCCAGGTCTTGAACAAGGGACCCCACCTTCTCATTGGCCCGAGAGGGACTCGGTATAGTGATTAGATCACATACCAATCGGTTTAGTGATTGGATCACAAACCAATTGTTCATTAGAGGATCAGTGGGACTTAAGGAGCAAGATGTAATTACGGGGTAAAACAGATATTTGACCCGACCGTAAATTACGAACAACCTGTGAAGGGTCAACTTACTAATCATGGTTATATCGAGTGGACATAAATATATCTACAGTGAGGAGAATGCAACTACTAGGCTATAGTGGAATGTCCTGGTAGTTAACGAATGTTTATTAACTAGGTTAAAGAGTTTAATCAGTTAATCTCGGATCGTTGGAGCTCATGATCTGTAGGTCCATGAGGTCCCCCTGCTAGCTCATATCGGACTAAACCTTAGAACAGTGTGACGAGTGAATTCGAAGTGTTCGAATTCGAATTAGGGAATTAACGTTAAATATATGTGATATATTTAACGACATAACGTTCAATTGCGAATTGAACAATAGAGAGAGATGGTGATATTTAAATAAGATTTAATTATCGAAAATATGAATATTGATTCATAATCATGTATATCGGGAATGATCGGGATTAGTGTTGGATTTATTGGATATTAAATTTGAATTAATTAAATTGTTTAATTAATTATTTAATATTAATTTAATTTGATTTAAAATTAATTATTTGAATTAATTTTTAAATTGAATTAATTTGATCAAAGTTAGTCAAAAGTCAATTTTAAGATAATTGACTACAACTTTGAAAGTCAAAAGTCAAATGTTGACTCCACTAAACCTTGAAAGTCAAGAGTCATTTTGATGACTAAAGTGAGTGGAAAAATCCAATTCTTAAGTTAGTGGAAAAATCCAATTCTTGAGTTAGTGGGAAAAACCATTTGTTGGTGGTTTTATGAGTCAAACTTTTTTGCTAAGTGTTCATCCCACATCAAGCCACTAATCCCACTAAATTGAGTGGATTCTACATGGCATCCTATTGTTAACTCAATTTTGCATGTTTTTGCATGTAGTCTTCTATATATACAAAGGGTTAATTAGATTGACTTCTTCTTGGAATTTTGATGAACTTTGAGAAATTGTAAAGACAATTTCTCTACTTTTCTCTCCAATTCCATCTTCAATTCTCTTTTAAATTAGTCACTCAAAGGATCCCACAATCCCGTTCTAAGGCCGGAGAATAGTCGGGAAGACTCTCGTGGTGGTTCGTGACCGTTACGTTCGAAGATCGAGTTTGGAATCAAGAAGAATTTGAACTTCAAAGGTAACTTCTAAATTATTGTCTTTGATTTTCAAATTACATGCTTTTTATTTTTAAATTAACAAAATAAGAGTACTTAGATCCAACGATGCTTCCGCTATGCATGCCGAAACTCTATCAATTCACTCCTACCCGCTTTTAGGAATAGTAGAGAGGTTGTTGCCTTAATAGCTGACTCCAAGTCTTGAACATGTTGGGTTTTATGTCCTAAAACTCGTGGTTTGTAAACAATTATGTTTGTAAATATCTATTTAGAATAAAAAGTTATTAGTTTTATTCAATAGGAATAAAGTGAAACGTGTTTGGTTTATCCTATACCAATGACCAACACCCATAGCGAAGGATGAGTACTTGAGCTTCATGTATGACATGAATGTGGATCAGGCTCAAGTAGACAGTCAAAATGGTCTATAGTATACGTATAAGGCTGAGTACCTTATCCTGGTAACACTATTGGATGCGGCTCGCTTTGTATTGTAGAAAACGATGTGATCCGAATCGTTTCACATGGAGATGTGCGAGCGGGGGCGTCCTATGCAATGAGTTTGCATAAGACTAAACCATGAAAAAGTCGCTCTCTCTTTATAACGTCGTTTACTGAAGAGACCGACTATTTCACCTGATGGCATAGGTAACTCGATCTTAATCCTGAGCTTACTATGAACTCTTGCTTATTAGACAATATCCTTTGACTTGTACGGGTGAGAGTGGCCCAATAGCGCCGACTCAATAATCCTATCATCTTGGGGATAAAGTCCAATAGGTAGCTGAGGACATAGTGTAGTAAGATGAAATTCACTCCTAACCCGCTCTTCAGGGTAAGTAGATAGGTTGTTCCCTTAATAGCTGACTCCGAGGCTTGAACAATGAGCGCTCACCCTCTCCTGATCAGAGAGGGTTAATTGATCTGTTGGTTGGACCACAGATCTATTGTTTATTAGAGGTGTTAGTGGTACTTAAGGAACAAAAAGTAATGCAGGGGTTAAACAGTTTTAAATGACCCGACTGTGATTACGAACAACCTGTGAAGGGTCGACTTGCCCATGACAGTTATATCAAAAGGACATAATATATCTACAGTGAGGAGAGTGCAGCCCTCAGACTATAGTGGAGTCTCCGGGGGTTAACGAAAGTTGATTGATTCGGGTTAAAAGAGTTTTAACCGGATAATCTCGTATCGTTGAAGCTCAGGATCTGTAGGTTCTTTAGGTTCTCCTGGCTAGCTCGGATAATGCCGTGCAACAGTATGAGAGAAAAGGAAAAGAAAAAGAATTTGAATTGTTCAAATTCAGTTTATGGAAGAATGATGGACATATTTAAATATGATTTAAATATGAGAATGGTCTAAAACATGAATACGATTCATGTGCAAAAAAGTCGGTCTTCGGAAGACCGGGTTTAACCATATTATTTAATTAATATTTGATATTGAATTAAATAATATTAATTAATTAAAAAGGTTTAATTAATTAATATATATATATATATATATATATATATATATATGTCTTACATGCACATACACATATATATTATCACACATATATATTATGAGATAATATATATGTATATATATAATATATAGATGGCTAATAAAAGGAGATAGAGGTTTTGGGTTCACCTAATGAGAGTTTTAGAACTTAATAACTCTTGGTTTTTAAGGTTCTGTGATGATTTTTTTTTTTTTTTTAAAAGTTCATATATTTTCTCTCAGACCTTCAAGCCTTTTCTCTTCCCTTCTTCCATTTCCTTTCTTTTTTCTCTTCTTAACGGAGTCCCACCACTCCGTTGCTCGGCGCCGATGATAGCGGGACTACCTAGGGTGGTCCTCTGGGCGTTCGTGAGAAGAAGTTCGAAGCGTTCGTGAGGACATTCGTACGGCGGAACTCGAAGAAAACTAGAACTACAAGGGTATGTATTTTAAATTTCCTTTTTCCGTCGTTTGAGCATGTTTTCTAATTGTTAAATTGATGAAATTAGACTATCATCGGTCCAAAATCGCTTCCGCTGCGTATAACGCACCATCAGAACAATGGGTCAACCCTCTCCTGGCCCGGGAGAGATCTGATTTGCTGGTTGGACCACAAATCAATTGTTCATTAAAGGTGTCAGTGGTACTTAAGGAACAATATGTAATGCAGGGGTTAAACGGTATAAATGACCCGCTGTGATTACGAACGACCTGTGAAGGATCGACTCACTGATGATGGTTATATCAAGAGGACACAATATATCTACAATGAGGAGAGCGCAGCCCTTGGACTTTAGTGGAGTCTACAGGGGTTAACGAATGTTGATTAGGTCAGTCAAAAGAGTTTAACCGGGTAATCTCGTATCGTTGGAGCTCATGATCTGTAGGTCCTTTAGGTTCTCCTAGCTAGCTCAGATTAAGCCGTGCAACAATATGAGAGGAAAAAGAATTTGAATTTATTCAAATTCAGTTTTTGGAAGAATGATGGACATATTTAAATATGATTTACATATGAGAATGGTCTAAAACATGAATAGGGATTCATGTGCGAAAAGTCGATTTTCGGAAAAACTGGGATTAATCATATTATTTAATTAATATTGATATTGAATTAAATAATATTAATTTATTAAAATATATATTATATATTATTTTAATTAAAAAATTTAATTAATTAAAATATATATTATATATTATATTAATTAAAAAGTTTAATTAATAAAATATTTATTATTATTTAAAATTAATTTGAATTAATTTTTAAATAATAATAAAATAATATTTTATTCATGCATTGTGCATGTCCTATACATGGTATCCAACTAATCCTTTAATAAAACTTAAATTGTTAAGTTTTTTAAAATCTTTTCAAATGAAATTGTTTTGATTTGAAAACATACTTTGGGATGGATTGAAAAGGTAGAGAATTCCTTTTTTTTTTTTTTTTTCCAAATTTCAACTTCATGAAGACTCCTTCCCATCCTTCTCTTTTCTTTCTCTCTTGTAAAGGAGTCCCACCACTCCTTTGCTCGGCTTGAGGATAGCGGGACTACCGGAGGTGGTCCTCGAAGAGTTCGAGAGAAGATTCGAGGCGTTTGTGAGCAATTTCGAGCGTGGGATTTGAAGAAATTTAGAACTACAAAGGTATGTGTTCTAATTTCTCTTTTTCAAAGTTTCGAGCATGTTTTCGTTTAGTTAAATTGATGAAATTAGAGTGTCAACGATCCAAATCGCTTCCGCAACGTTATGCGCTTCATCACTATGAACCTCTGTTTTAGAGGTTGGGCCAGCCCAAGCCCGACCCAAATAGTGGTGGAGGCTCGCAAGGTTTGGGCTTGGGCCTTTTGATTATTTGGCTCGGCCCGACCCAATGATGACGCAGAATCAACACTGTAGAGTGAAAAAAAATACTAGCAGAAATCTAATAACTCCAGACTAAACAAATTTGCACCTGAAACACGGATTAATAACTCCCTAGACTAATTAACTCTCTCGAATAAACAACTACAAGTTAAATAACTTCAGGCCAACAGGAGCATAGCTCAACCGACATAATATATGAACTATGAGCAAGAGGTCTCAAGTTCGAATCCTCTCCCCATGTTGTAAAAGAAAAAAAAAATATTTAAATTAAACAACTTTAATGCTTACCCCAAAAGCCTCATTGGACTTTTATATTGTAAATCATAATTATTTCAAGTTGTGTTCATTTTTTCTTTTCAAGTTGGGTTCATTTTTTTCTCTTGACATATTTATGTAGAAATATTAGTCATATAACTTTTATTGAACAAACTAGTATAAAAATATATAAATTAATATCAATATATATATGAATGCGTTCAAATCATCTATATACGAATTTGTGCCTTCAACATACAGTTTTGATCCGTCCATTGTATATCAACATGTTAAAAATTATCTTCATATAAATTTAAGTCTTCCAACATAATTTGATGGACTCTCGTTGGTTCTCCCTATTTTTCATGTGCCCTCTATGAAATTCATAGCCTACCTAACTTTCTATCTTTTGATTGGTTCACATAATTTTTGGATTTTAACTCTACGATAATAATGATAATAATGATGCCACTCAGTATATGAGAGATTAGATGATTCAGTGACATGTCAACACGAACATTGTATGAACTATTGACTAAGAGCAGAGGTTTGCATACCCCGCCTCGCATGTTGTAAAAAAAAAAGAAGATAAGAATAATGCGACCAATATGACATTTTTATTTGAATTCTGTAAAGATGCATCAAATTTCCTTAAAACCGACTCAAGAAAGAGTGTTATCTCGGCTTGGGGGTATCCATAATTTTGGATGTGGACATTCATTGATAATAAAATCTTTACATGCTCTGCATTCTACGGGTGCAAGATAGTTTCCTTCATAATTCTCCAAGGTATAATGTCAGGTCAGACTACCTTGATGACCTCGTAAGGTCCTTCCCATATTGGGTCGAGCGCTCATGGGGCTTGGTCTCAAGTGTTTTGAACTACCTTTCTTAACATGAGATCTCCTTTTCTAAAACTTTTTTTCTTTACTGTTGTGTTACAATATCGAGTTATCCTGTTTTTGTATTCTGCTACTCGGAGTCGAGCTATCTTTCATAGTGCTCTTAAAGAAAATCTAGATTAAACCTTAATACGACTTCGTTCTCTTGGGGATTAAGATGTTCTACCCTAAGAGAACAAAGTCTGATCTCAATTGGACGACTGCCTCTACCCCAAAGGATAAGGAAAAATGTGTTTTTCCCGTGGAGGTTTCGACGATTGTCCTAAATGCCCATACGACATTTGGTAATTCTTCTACCCACACCACCTTTTAAGCCCTCTATCTTGACTTTTAGATTTTGCTTGATGATTTTGTTTAATACCTCTACTTGCCCGTTTTCTTGCGGATGACCTAGGAATGAACAATAATGATGCTTAATATTTAAGTTGGAGCAAAACTTTCTGAATGCTACATTATCGAACTATCTTCCGTTATCAGATATTATCGTGTTGGGAACTCCGAACCAACACACAATGTTTCTCCATATGAAGTCGATTATCTTCTTCTATGTTATGGTTGCCAATGCTTCGACTTCAACCCACTTGATGAAGTAATCTACTGCTACCACTGCTAATTTGGTTTGTCCTTTTTCTTTTGGAAACGGTCCAATGAGGTCTATCCCCCTGTAACGCCCCGCGTTTCAAAATTAGGCTATTTTGGAGTAAGATTTGCATTTAACCTCTTCTATTCGTTTAATGTTAAATTAAATGGATTTATTCGTTTATGGATTCTAATTTATGAAATTAGAAGTTGGGTTTAGTCCCCAAGTTTGATTAACTAAATTTCTAGAACATTTGGGGAAAATTGCAATGAGGTTGGTTAATTAAGGTTTGAAATTTAAGTTTGTAGCTAGTGGGTTTTTAAGTTTAGGAAAAATAAAAATTAAAGTTTGAGAAAAGGTATTATGAGGTTCAATTGGTTTTGTTAGGATTAATTAAATGAAAAAGAAAAAGCCCTAAAACTAATTCTTCATCCTCTCCTCATGAACCGCTCAAACCATTTCCTCTTGAACAAACTTCAGCCACGTTTCCCCTCTCTCTCAATCAACCTCCATCTCTGGCCAGCACCTTCAGCGCCACCGGACGAGCGACGCTTCACCTCCGATCCTCTCCCTCGCATCCCCCATCTCCAGCATCGGCGAGAAGCGCAACCCACGCGCGCGACACCCTTCGATAATATCCAGCCCAACCTCAGCCTCCATCAACGATCCACGGCGTGAGCGAGCGGCGACGGCCAATCTTCGGCGTTCGCAGATGGCGGCGGCACAATCAGACGACGTCGGGATTCATCTGCAGTGTTGCGGCCCAACCTCAGCCTCCATCAACGATCCACGGCGTGAGCGAGCGGCGACGGCCAACCTTCGGCGTTCGCAGATGGCGGCGGCACAATCAGACGACGCCGCGATTCATCTGCGGTGTTGCGAGCAAACGCCAACAGATCGACGACGAAGACGCACCAAGGCCAGCGCCGGATTCCTTCGGATCTAGATTTGCGCAGCCGCATTCCACCTCCGGAGACGATGCTTCCCCGATCGTTCTCCCTCTCCTCCGACCACGAATGCAGCAGGTTCTTCCCTCATCTCTTCCGATAGGCGACGCAAACGACACCTCCTTGCGCAACTGAGTGACAGACTTTGGCGGTTCGATCTCAGATCCGCAAGCAAACCCGAGCCAGCAAGGAGTTATTCCCCTTCGATGATTTTCCAACATCCTTTTTGTTAGGTAAGTCTAACCCTTGCTCCATTGTTGTTAGATTGTAGTTACCCTTTCCCTAACGACTTCATTCTTGCAAGATTTAGGCCCCAACGAACCCAATCACCTTGTTGTTTCTTCTTCATTGCGTTTCAGCAGCCAATCAGTGGCGTTCTCTTCAGTTTTGCAAGGTTCGCCAACGGCCCATGATTAATCGATCTTGGTTTTGGGTTACCCATCCTCTAATGACTCTAGATTTGTTGTTTTAGGCTTCGTCGAACACCAATCAACATGCATTTGGGATCTTTTGGGTAAGACAGTAAGTAATTTTTCATTCTAAGCTCTTTCAATGATGTCATAGGTGTTGTAATTTAGGTTCTAACGAGTAGGAACATTATGTTTGCAGTTGCAAACCTTTCCGAACATCATCGATCACCCATCAACTAGGATTTGGGTAGTTTTAGGTTAATCTCAAGCATGGTTGGATTTGGAGCGTCGAGCCAAGCATTAAGACATTTTAGGAACCTTGAGTTGTTCTAGGAGTTATTTATGTAAGTAGTTCTTACTTGTGGAGTCTGTTTGCTATTTGTTGTATGTTAGCACGCATGTCCTAGTAATTTCTTTATATTATGGATTATATGAATTGTTAATGTTGTTGTTGCGTCTCTGATAAGACTAAGCACATCTGAGTGCTTAGCATGATGATGTACTATTATTTATGAACTCTCCGATAAGACTAAGCACATCTGAGTGCTTAGCATGTTGCACTTGAGTTGCATTATGAATAGATTAATCTGGTGATGAGATTATGGATGTATGTGCTATTGTTCTGGTGTAAGATATGTTGAATTGTTGTGTGTATTGTGATGAAGTTGAGCATGCTGTGGTGATGCTGAGATTGCATGAGACGCATGATAATGTTATGTTTATGTTGAAAGCATACTTTGTACGTGGTGACGTGCTGTTTACTATTGACATTGAACATGGTCTAGGAGTCATGTTTAGTTTGTGCATATTTGAGATGTGAATCAAGTATGTGTTAAATAGGGTCAGAGGACCGTGGAATTGTGACGGGAGGTGATGTTGAAGCCTCGGGTATAAAGAGTCGAGGGTTGACGTTGTAATAAAGAAAAGTGCAGTGAATACTAATGCGCCTCGGGTACAAATGGTCGAGGGGTAGTATGTCACGGTCGGTTGATTAGTGTTAAGGAAAAAGTGTAACTTGTGGTTATAGGGAATGTTCAGTGATTACTAATGCGCCTCGGGTACAAATGGTCGAGGGGTAGTATGTCACTAAGGGAAGTAAGGTGAATATCAGTGCACCTCGGGTACAAATGGTCGAGGGGTGATATGTCACCATGGTTTAAGCAAGTGTTGGGCGCCGCGGGAAGGGCCAACACGTTGCAAAGTCATCGGTGCGCCTTGGGTACAAATGGTCAAGGGGCGATGCAACAGTTCGAGGCCTTGGGTATAAATGGTCAAGGGTCGAACGCTGAGCGCCGTAGAGAAGTGTCGAGGCCCTGGGTATAAATGGTCAGGGGTCGATGTGACTCGAAGGAGTTAGTCTCAGAGGGCTTGTGAGGGCCACGAGTTGAGTTCAGTTGAGATTACGCAGTGGAGTCCGAGAGTGGACTTAGGGAACTCAATAGAGTCTAAGAGAGCCTGTGAAGCTAGGGTTGAGTCGGAGAGGACTCAATGGAGTTTGAGAAGAACTGGATAAAGTTGTTAGTACTCGGTTGTATTTTGAGAGAGCTTGTTAGAACTCAAGTTAGTTGATGGATATGTATGACACGAGTGTATGTATGATGTTGTTGTTATTTATGTATTGAGCATGTTCAAATGATAATTGTTGATGTGTTTGATGTGAGAAGCACATCGTTGTGATGCATGTATGTTTGTTGTTTTGTGGCTCCTCAGGTAGGAGCTACTTACCAGTACGTGTTATGTACTGACTCCCACAAATTATGCAATTTTTGCAGGTGATGAGTACTACTACGAGCTTGGTGATGCTGACGAGGAGACGTGAGAAAAAGAGACCATTAGCTGAATATCTTTTATGTATTTATAGTTAGTCAAGTGTTATTTATTGATGAAGTTGCTTCCGCTGGTTTCAGTCTTTCTGTGTTATTTCTAGTAGTTGGCTTAAGGCTAAAGGTTGTATATGGGCTAAAGTTATTATCCTCTTCTTGTTTCAGTTCGTTTTAGAGTTCAACATTGGTCTTATAAAGTTAATAAGGTTGTATGTTTTGTAGTTAGACTTGAGTTGTCTTTTAGGATTTCGACCTGAAGGGTTTTATATTTATTTTTCTGACTGAGAGCGTTGTTGGACTAGATGGTGTCTTTCTTTACCTGATATGGCGGGGTTTTGTTGAGTTTTTCTGCTTTTCAGGTGTTACATAATTGGGTAGTTATTGAGGTTACGTTGTTGTGCTGCCGAAATTTTCGGAGCGCATTCCTTTTATTTCAAATAAACTTAAGGGTTAGTTATAATAACGCGCTTGTGATTAATCTAAAATTACGGGTCGTTACAGTTGGTATCAGAGCGGAGTTGTTCCTGTAGACTAACCTAGATCCTAGGTTGTTAAGTAGATAATTAAGTGGTTAAGGCTAATGGTCTTTCTCGGTCTTCTCTCCATCACCAGGTATGTATACTAATTTTGTTATACATTGTCGAATCTTTGTAATATTATTTGAATTGCCTGGTTGTCTGCTATGAAGGACCATTGTTTGACTTGTTTGTTTTATTAATTTATATGATGTGTATTGCATGTTGTGTTGAGTTATTAGTAGTTAGGCATAGGATATTCCATCTAGGTTGTTAGTTAGTGGTGTGCTTGTGTTACCCTTGTTGTGTGCTAGTAGGCATAGGATGCTCCCATAGTTGTCTAGATAGCTTGCACTTTGGTTTTGTGGTTGCTTTGTGTTAGTAGGTGTAAGTTGTTGCTTTCAAGTCATGGTTAGATCATTTGCGCCAGGGAATTTAATAAGTTGACTTTAAGTTCCTAACAAGTGAAACCAAGACTCTAAGGAATAAAAAAATTTCCCTTCGTCAAAGTTGTTCATGGAAATGGGTTAAAGTAGTTGTTTTACTTTTGAAGCATAGGTGAGCTTAGTGGTTAGTAACCATTCACTTGTTTGGTTTGGAAATTTTAGAACGATGTCATTGTCCAAGACATTAAGGAATGGCACCAACCTAATTGGAGGAGCCTAAGTTGTAATTAAGAGGACAGTTGGGCAAGGGGCTTGTTCGTCCTTGTGTGATTCCTTAGGGTTCCTAGTCTTGTTTGTTAATGAAAAAAAAGTGTTTTTAGGCCTTGATTGTTTTGGGAGTTAGAGTAAGGTAATAGTGAAAACAAGTTTCCTCTTTCACGGTAATGAACGTTTCGACCAACTTTAAGGAGCCAAGTGTTCTCAAGGATAGATTTGTGTTTAGGACCAAGTATGGACATTATTGAGTTTACCACGTTGTCTTTTGGACTCGTTCATGACAAGTAAGTATGGATGACATATTCTTTATCCAGGGTTGAAACTGAGAACCATCATGAAAACACCTCGTGCAAGTGTGATGACGTTGAGAGGTAGTGAAACTGCATCCCAAGTTTTCTAAGAGAGTTTGCTCGTTCAAACTTTGACTTGGCAACAAAAGATGTTTGTGCGTTGGGTTCTCAAACTTCTATTGGTGTCTTGTTTGAGTTTTAGGTTGCAGATGCCAACGAGAGGACGAAAGTTCTTAGGTGGGGAGATCCCCGCTTTTCAAAATTGGACACTTTTGAATGTAGGGTAAAGGTGTGAATAAAGAACAATAAGTTAAACAAGAAATTTGGTAAACATTGTACGAGATTAAAGCCGATTAATTAGAGCTCTTCGAGTAGCTTACTTTCGAGGACGAAAGTGTTTTAAGGTGGGGAGTCTGTAACGCCCCGCGTTTCAAAATTAGGCTATTTTGGAGTAAGATTTGCATTTAACCTCTTCTATTCGTTTAATGTTAAATTAAATGGATTTATTCGTTTATGGATTCTAATTTATGAAATTAGAAGTTGGGTTTAGTCCCCAAGTTTGATTAACTAAATTTCTAGAACATTTGGGGAAAATTGCAATGAGGTGGGTTAATTAAGGTTTGAAATTTAAGTTTGTAGCTAGTGGGTTTTTAAGTTTAGGAAAAATAAAAATTAAAGTTTGAGAAAAGGTATTATGAGGTTCAATTGGTTTTGTTAGGATTAATTAAATGAAAAAGAAAAAGCCCTAAAACTAATTCTTCATCCTCTCCTCATGAACCGCTCAAACCATTTCCTCTTGAACAAACTTCAGCCACGTTTCCCCTCTCTCTCAACCAACCTCCATCTCTGGCCAGCACCTTTAGCGCCACTGGACGAGCGACGCTTCACCTCCGATCCTCTCCCTCGCATCCCCCATCTCCAGCATCGGCGAGAAGCGCAACCCACGCGCGCGACACCCTTCGATAATATCCAGCCCAACCTCAGCCTCCATCAACGATCCACGGCGTGAGCGAGCGGCGACGGCCAATCTTCGGCGTTCGCAGATGGCGGCGGCACAATCAGACGACGTCGGGATTCATCTGCGGTGTTGCGGCCCAACCTCAGCCTCCATCAACGATCCACGGCGTGAGCGAGCGGCGACGGCCAACCTTCGGCGTTCGCAGATGGCGGCGGCACAATCAGACGACGCCGCGATTCATCTGCGGTGTTGCGAGCAAACGCCAACAGATCGACGACGAAGACGCACCAAGGCGAGCGCCGGATTCCTTCGGATCTAGATTTGCGCAGCCGCATTCCACCTCCGGAGACGATGCTTCCCCGATCGTTCTCCCTCTCCTCCGACCACGAATGCAGCAGGTTCTTCCCTCATCTCTTCTGATAGGCGACGCAAACGACACCTCCTTGCGCAACTGAGTGACAGACTTTGGCGGTTCGATCTCAGATCCGCAAGCAAACCCGAGCCAGCAAGGAGTTATTCCCCTTCGATGATTTTCCAACATCCTTTTTGTTAGGTAAGTCTAACCCTTGCTCCATTGTTGTTAGATTGTAATTACCCTTTCCCTAACGACTTCATTCTTGCAAGATTTAGGCCCCAACGAACCCAATCACCTTGTTGTTTCTTCTTCATTGCGTTTCAGCAGCCAATCAGTGGCGTTCTCTTCAGTTTTGCAAGGTTCGCCAACGGCCCATGATTAATCGATCTTGGTTTTGGGTTACCCATCCTCTAATGACTCTAGATTTGTTGTTTTAGGCTTCGTCGAACACCAATCAACATGCATTTGGGATCTTTTGGGTAAGACAGTAAGTAATTCTTCATTCTAAGCTCTTTCAATGATGTCATAGGTGTTGTAATTTAGGTTCTAACGAGTAGGAACATTATGTTTGCAGTTGCAAACCTTTCCGAACATCACCGATCACCCACCAACTAGGATTTGGGTAGTTTTGGGTTAATCTCAAGCATGGTTGGATTTGGGGTGTCGAGCCAATCATTAAGACATTTTAGGAACCTTGAGTTGTTCTAGGAGTTATTTATGTAAGTAGTTCTTACTTGTGGAGTCTGTTTGCTATTTGTTGTATGTTAGCACGCATGTCCTAGTAATTTCTTTATATTATGGATTATATGAATTGTTAATGTTGTTGTTGCGTCTCTGATAAGACTAAGCACATCTGAGTGCTTAGCATGATGATGTACTATTATTTATGAACTCTCCGATAAGACTAAGCACATCTGAGTGCTTAGCATGTTGCACTTGAGTTGCATTATGAATAGATTAATCTGGTGATGAGATTATGGATGTATGTGCTATTGTTCTGGTGTAAGATATGTTGAATTGTTGTGTGTATTGTGATGAAGTTGAGCATGCTGTGGTGATGCTGAGATTGCATGAGACGCATGATAATGTTATGTTTATGTTGAAAGCATACTTTGTACGTGGTGACGTGCTGTTTACTATTGACATTGAACATGGTCTAGGAGTCATGTTTAGTTTGTGCATATTTGAGATGTGAATCAAGTATGTGTTAAATAGGGTCAGAGGACCGTGGAATTGTGACGGGAGGTGATGTTGAAGCCTCGGGTATAAAGAGTCGAGGGTTGACGTTGTAATAAAGAAAAGTGCAGTGAATACTAATGCGCCTCGGGTACAAATGGTCGAGGGGTAGTATGTCACGGTCGGTTGATTAGTGTTAAGGAAAAAGTGTAACTTGTGGTTATAGGGAATGTTCAGTGATTACTAGTGCGCCTCGGGTACAAATGGTCGAGGGGTAGTATGTCACTAAAGGAAGTAGGGTGAATATCAGTGCACCTCGGGTACAAATGGTCGAGGGGTGATATGTCACCATGGTTTAAGCAAGTGTTGGGCGCCGCGGGAAGGGCCAACACGTTGCAAAGTCATCGGTGCGCCTTGGGTACAAATGGTCAAGGGGCGATGCAACAGTTCGAGGCCTTGGGTATAAATGGTCAAGGGTCGAACGCTGAGCGCCGTAGAGAAGTGTCGAGGCCCTGGGTATAAATGGTCAGGGGTCGATGTGACTCGAAGGAGTTAGTCTCAGAGGGCTTGTGAGGGCCACGAGTTGAGTTCAATTGAGATTACGCAGTGGAGTCCGAGAGTGGACTTAGGGAACTCAATAGAGTCTAAGAGAGCCTGTGAAGCTAGGGTTGAGTCGGAGAGGACTCAATGGAGTTTGAGAAGAACTGGATAAAGTTGTTAGTACTCGATTGTATTTTGAGAGAGCTTGTTAGAACTCAAGTTAGTTGATGGATATGTATGACACGAGTGTATGTATGATGTTGTTGTTATTTATGTATTGAGCATGTTCAAATGATAATTGTTGATGTGTTTGATGTGAGAAGCACATCGTTGTGATGCATGTAGGTTTGTTGTTTTGTGGCTCCTTAGGTAGGAGCTACTTACCAGTACGTGTTATGTACTGACTCCCACAAATTATGCAATTTTTGCAGGTGATGAGTACTACTACGAGCTTGGTGATGCTGACGAGGAGACGTGAGAAAAAGAGACCATTAGCTGAATATCTTTTATGTATTTATAGTTAGTCAAGTGTTATTTATTGATGAAGTTGCTTCCGCTGGTTTCAGTCTTTCTGTGTTATTTCTAGTAGTTGGCTTAAGGCTAAAGGTTGTATATAGGCTAAAGTTATTATCCTCTTCTTGTTTCAGTTCGTTTTAGAGTTCAACATTGGTCTTATAAAGTTAATAAGGTTGTATGTTTTGTAGTTAGACTTGAGTTGTCTTTTAGGATTTCGACCTGAAGGGTTTTATATTTATTTTTCTGACTGAGAGCGTTGTTGGACTAGATGGTGTCTTTCTTTACCTGATATGGCGGGGTTTTGTTGAGTTTTTCTGCTTTTCAGGTGTTACATAATTGGGTAGTTATTGAGGTTACGTTGTTGTGCTGCCGAAATTTTCGGAACGCATTCCTTTTATTTCAAATAAACTTAAGGGTTAGTTATAATAACGCGCTTGTGATTAATCTAAAATTACGGGTCGTTACACCCCCACTGTGCAAAAAGCCACAAATTTATCATATTTTTTAGTTGTTCTGGAGGTTGTCGTGGGACTGGGGCGAACCATTGACACTGGTCACATGCTCTCGCAAAATACTTAGCATCCTCGTGGATGGTTCATCAGTAATATCCCTACCTAACGATTTGGTGACATAATGATCATGTAACAACCCAACTTCCTATGACATCACTCTAGGGTCGTTACTACATGCATGATGTCATAAACATTTAAATAGTAAATTTTAAGAAAACAAGAAATCGATACTTAAGTGCCCAGAAACGTTTCATAATAAACACAAAACACATTTATTTTTGGGATCCCAATAAAACATTAAATATTTTAATCAAGTTGATTTAAAACAAACTTTAAGTCAAAATTTTCAGTCTTAATCCTTAGCAGAAAAATGTAACGAGACTCAAATGAATATATAACTAAATGCGGGAGCTCTGACTCCACGTGTCCTTGGACATCAGCAGCCGGTCACCTTGTCAAGCGCTCTGTATGTTCCTAGTGGGGTTAAAATACTCAGTAAGTAACCCTACTACTGGTAGGGGTGGACAAACCAAACCGAAAAACCGACCGAACCGACGTCAGTTGGTTTGTTTAAGGGACTGTTCGGTCGGAATGGCTGAAAATCACAATTCCGACCGACCGACCGAACTTTGCATTCACATACGTTTAAGTTTTTTGGCCTTGATTCACGCACCATTATTCTTCTCATCTTTTTCTCTTTTTAATATACATTTCAAATCATCTCTTTACTCTCAATTTATCTTTCCCATATCATCTATTTCTCTCTCTTCTTTAATTTCATTCTCTCTCCCGCTCATTTCTCTTTCATTTTATGCAACCTTTTCACCTTCTCCTCTTTTTTATTTTTTATTTTATTTTAATAAACCTTTCAAATAAAAAATTAATCACATCATCTATTTTCTCTCAATTTTCTCTTCCCAACCTATCTCTTCCTCTCCCCACTTTAATTTTCATTTTCTACCTCCCTCCCATTTCTCTTTCATCTCTCTCTTTTCATTCTCCATCTTTCTAATGAATTTCTTCATTTTTTTTTTCATTTTCTCACCTCTCTTTCAGTTATGTTCTTCTCTATTTCCTTTCTTATTTTCTTATTTTCTTATTTTGTCCTGTTTTTCTTCTTCTCATTCTCTCATTCTCACTGAACTTTTGTTTTTTTGTCGGAAATACAGAAACCGACGAAAACCGACCGACTGACTGCATGGTTAGTCGGCTGACGTCACATACCGACCGACCGATGGCCACCCCTAACTACTGGGGTTAGGCTATGCAATCACATGCAACATTAACTGACTAAGACTTTGACTAGTGAGACCTAAACCTGATTCTTTTGTAATTTTTTGTTATGGTCATCTAAGTGAACAATTAACCTAGTCCCGCAATAACTCTCTCAACTACTCGGTGTAGCAGACTCCTTTGGAGACTCACCCCTACTGATGGTTAGTTGGCATCCTGTCAGTGGAGCACAACCTTGGTCTACTAGGTACCAATCATGACTAAGGGGATGAGTATAATTGTCACTAAATTATCCTGACTGAAAAATGTGCATGTAATAATGAAGTCCCACAACAAGCATGTTCAACATGATAAAAAAGAAATACGACATCCTCATAACTTCATTCATGAATTTCTCCTCTAACATCATAAGATATTTTTCTCAACATACATGAGCTTTCAAAACTACATACTACAATTCATTCAATATTTACAAAAATCAAATCAGCATCTCAACCACAAATATTCAACAGATTCCCAACCTAGCCCAAAGGCTAGCCAGCACTAAGGTCACTTACCTCGATTGATTTCCTGTAAGGATAATTCTTTTTTTTTCTTTTGGCTTGCGAAAGTCTAATTCCAAACCCAAAATAACTTCTACTCCAAAAGTTGTCTCTTTACCTCAATGGATCATTCAAATCCTAAACACAAGAAACCAAAATCTTATATTTAAAGTTACGACATTTACAATGAATTCGAATAGGGATTGGAGCCTCGTTACCCACTTAAAAAACGTTGTAAGGTTGTTAATCCTTGTTGGACAACGTGCTAAAACGCCCCAAATCCTACAATTTTAGCGTTGTAACGGAATGAGTGCTTGAACCTAGAGCCAATCAATTCGTGCGAAATCTAAATTTGAAGTCGAAAGAATGGCGAGTTAGGACCAAAAATCAACGAAGATATGAAATCACCGGAAAAAAAATAATTACTGTCGCTGTAGCTCTAGTCGCGTCGCCGCCGGAGGAGGGAATATTTGCACCGCTGCTTCACAGTTGGACGATCGAGTGTGGCTGAGCAACAAATGGAGGCGGCGTGTGGGGATCGGAGAGGGAGAACGATGAAGAGAGGCGGCGACGAGCAGCTGGTGGAGACGACGACATGCGGCTGACGTTCGGAGGGGGAGAGCGGAGCGGCGGTCCGCGGTGAGGCTGGTGATGCGGCTGGATAGTCGATGCCGAGGGAGGGAAAGGACGACTGGCTTTCGAAGGGGGAGAGCGACGACAAGAGAAAAATCGAGAGGGGGCGACTTGACTTTCGGATGAAGGATTTTTTTATTTATTTATTATTATTTTGTTTTAATTTTCTTTATTTTATTTAATTCATTTATTACTTTATTTATATTATTATTAATTTTAATTACTTAAATTATTTTCCATTTCTTTTCAAAACAACTAACCCTAATTGACTTGGTCAACCACCTAAGTCCAAATCATTTTTAATCCCAAAATTCATAAGGTCAAGCCCCTTAAACCCACTGTCGAGCCCGATAACAATACTAATTAAATAAATTTCTCTTACCTGGAGTTCAGGTCGTTACAATCTTCTAGAACTTTCGTCCCCGAAAGTTCCTCTAGAGTGACGTCATGCACGTTCGGAGTTAGACGACACATGATCTGACTTCCTCTTCTTACCTAAGAAAGAACTCGTCCCCGCAGGTACTTGAGACTCTTTGACTGCACAATTATCAATTAAAGTTGTCGCGCAGAGGGTCGCGACATAATCTGGTGGACCAAGAGCCGCCACGATGCCTTGGACCTCCCTCCTCAGACCCATAATGAAATGTTTCGCTTTCGCAGCTTCTGTAGCCACTAACTCAGGGGAGAAACAAGACAGTCTGCTGAGCTCTACCTCGTACTCAGCTACATACCGACTTCCTTGCTTGAGGTGCAAGAACTCTACTTGCTTTCTATATCGAGTTACCAGCCGAAAATATTGTTGATAAAAGGCTTCCTTGAACTGTGACCAGGTCACCGAACCTCTGCTAGTATTGATCGACCTCTCGGCCGACTCCCACCACAGTTGAGCATCATCCATTAGAACGAATGTTGCACACTGCACCTTTTGCTCTTCCGGGAATCTCATATAACGGAAAATTGTCTCAATGGACTACAACCATATCTCTGCTTTAGTTGGATCCGCCAACGAACCCTTGAAGGAACGAAGGTCATACTTCCTAAAGTCTCGCAAAGTCGGGCACTTCTGACAGACCTCTCTGGTCCCGATTCACTTGAGCCATCCGGTTAGCGACTGCCGTCTGAATCAATATTTGCATGGCCTCCATCATTGTCGTTGTTAATAAAGCTCTTGCTTGCTGAGTCGCACGTGTGTTCTCAGTCTGAACACCTGGTTGAGTTGTGGGCGTCAGTCCCACTGGTGGTCTCTCAATTTGGTTGGCTGCTTGAGCTGAGGGTATCTGTGCTACTAGTGTCTCCTAAACCTGGTTACTTGTCCTACCTTTATTAAACTTACCCTGCTTGCTAGAGCCTTTCTTATGTGGATTACTTGACTGACCTCTACCAGACCAACCTCGCCTGACTAAGTCTCTGTTACGTGCCATAACGTACCAAAATACAACTACTTGATCAAATCATCAATCAAGACAATAACAACTGCTAATACATTAAGCTATTCAAATTCATTTAAAAAAAACCATCTTTCATAAAGCTTGTTAAAACCGAACATACCTGGCGATGGCGAGGTACCTGTTGATAGGCCATGGGAACACTTAGGGGGCGTTTGAGGCGTTGTGGGTTATAATAGTCTGTGGGTTATTATAGTTGGTGGGTTATAATAGTCTGTATTTGAGGTGTAGAGCTGTTTAGTCTCAGTTTAGTAAGTCTGTGTTTGAGGTGCAGAGTTGTTTAGTCTGGGTTTAATAAGTCAGTGTTTGGGGTGCAAAGTTGTTTCGTCTGAGTTTATGAAGTCTGTGTTTGGGATGCAAATTTCTTTAACATGGAGTTTTGAAGTATGTGTTTATGCTAGTTGGTTTTTTTTCACAACTTTTTTGGTTGTATTGTATAGTTAATTGTATATTACATATTAATTTTTTAAACCTTAAAAGAATAAATATTGTTTAGGATGCACAAAATAATTGTGATTTAGAAAACATTGCATAAATTCATCATCTAAATCTCTATGAGATGTACATTAGATAAATAATTGGCAACTCTATTCTACCTAAAACAAAATATTTTGGAGTTTTCATTGCCAATTTCTGGCCACAATCAGAATTGCACAAAAAATAATTAAGATTCATTACAAACTTCCTAAAAGTAAATTGTAGCGTGACGTAATAAAAAAGAGACGAATGTTGATCAATCGTGTTTGCTGAAGAGGAACGTGCAATATTCAAGTTTCAACTCCACTAGGACGGATAGGAAACTCTCCGTCTCTAGGGCATTGGTGAATACGATATTCATAAGGCGTGGTATCTTCGCGTTGTCCAAATCTGGAACCTGGTAGAGTTGGTCCACAACTTTTTGTCGTTGCTCTATCCCCACTGCACGAGTTTCTTTCTGTCATTCTGCAATCGTCTTAAGGTTGGCGGTTTGCATGTCCATCGCGTTCTGTACAACCTCCACCATATCTAATTGATGTGCATTTCGCTTCCTCTTACTCCCCCTAGAAGAAGTCTCTGCTGTTGCGTGTCGACTTGTGGGTATCTCCTGCATTTCATTCTGGGACACGTCCACTCCAGCGACAGACACCCTAGGTGTTAGGATGTATACTCCTAGGAGCCGCTCAGATGCACCTCCTCATGCAGTTGGTCCGCTACATTGGATGTCATATCCTCATGAGTCTCTACCCCTGCCCAGGTAGCACAGTCCTTCCCAAAAACTATGGCCAAGTCATCAAAGTAGGGGAACAATTTGTTTCGAAGCCCCCTTGCACCAGGATGACTCTGCATGAACATGTAAACAAATGTTACACAATCTCAAGTATAAAGTGTAGGGTGACTCTGAAAACCTACCTTTACTCACTCATCGAAAACTTCCTTCTCCGCCTCGACATAGTTGAATTCATCATTCCACCTGAATCCGCTGCAGAATGGTCCTAACATCTTTGCAATTGCACTGTAGTGAAAGTTTCGAACCCTGCAATCTATTGTGAGGGTGCCTTTAATTTAAGATCCTGGAATCCTCTCCCTCATCATGTGCTCCAACTTCGTCCGGTACCCAGGACGAAAGGTGTCGTTATCTAATTTCCAGTCGCCTGTCTAGACTAACGCCATAAGGCATTCCCCCAATTTTGTCTCCTCATTATGGGTCCATGTATGCTTCGAGGCTCTTCCAACACCTGCCATTATGTTGTACACATACGTACATCGTAATAGGATTAACATTTTATCGTACTATATTTGTTAGCTTCTATTGGGAATAAAGTACAAACGTAGGTAAATGACATGAACAAAAAGTTTGAATTGAAACGCTGCTGAGTTCATACAAGTAAATCAACAAGAAGACAAAAGGTGTAAACGTTCGTGCTGAATTTTAAAAAATAACTACAAAAATAGAAGCTATCAATGATTGCACAACTCCCAATTTGAAAACATTTGTTGAGCCAACCCATCCCTCCACTAGCTCCATTCGTTACAACTCCCAATGAAATTGATGTTATCCTCATTCATCGAAGCTGAAGATCAGTCCACCTCATCGAATTCATCCAACGATGTCGTTTCACCCATCTCCCTACTGATAAGGTTGTGAACGATGCAACATGTCGTTATGATCCGACATTGGATTTCAACCGGGTAGTATGATTTACCTCGGAGAATGACCCATCTCCCCTTTAGTAAACCAAACGCCCTCTCGATCACATTTCGTGCAGAGGAATGCTTCATGTTAAACAATTTTCTCGGAGTATTCGGTGGATTCTCTCCACCACGCAACTCGGATAGATGGTATCGTTCTCCTCTATACAGTGCTAGAAATCCCTCAACATTAGGGTAGCCAACATCGCATAGATAATAATATCATGTACAATGCGGCATGTTGGTTAATAAGTAATAAGAGAGGTCTCTACTTACCCTTCGGTACCTTCAGTATCCGTTCGGTCTTAATATCGCATCCCTAAGTATTCGTGAATCAGCTGCAGACCCTTCCCATCCTGGTAGGATGAATATGAATTCTCCGTTTGGAGAGCAAACAACAAGCACGTTGGTTGCAATGTCACCCTTCTTCGTCCTATACCTCGGGAATAGTCTACGAATTACTCGGTTATTAACGTCGTGTGCTAAGATGTGCAAGAATATAACGACCATCTCCTCCACATCTACGACCTCCGTTCCGACCAAACCGCCCGTTGTTTTAAGCAAGTTGCAAAGTACGACAAAACAACTTTGATCCATCCTCGTACTCTCGCGACAACATAAGTCAGACTCCCGTATGAGTCATAAGAATGTTAGTTATCTAATGTGATGTCTAAGGTACGGTGAATGATGTTCTATTCTCCTATATGGTCGTTCATATATTGTGCTACTATGGTAAGTAACTGCTCTTGAAATGCGGTGAAGGCTGTCAAGATGACGACTAGTTCCCGTGGGTCCATATTAGATGAAAGGGTTAAATTTAATGCCTGAAAAACAGAAGAATATTTTTTAACTTGCTCTAAAAAGTTGGAATTTGAATTTTTTCCCTAAAAATAAAATATTGAAAAGAGAACTGTATTCCTAATAAGCAAATGGTTGAAAAATTAAAAAATTAAGCAAATGGTTGCAAATAATTTATTTTTGTTCTACTAAAAATGTTATTTCTTTCAAAAATACTAAATTCGACTAGATCGATTTTAATCTAATTTTACGACATTTTTTTAAAAAATGACTTAAGTTTTGAATGAGGGACCAATACTAATTTGTTTTATCCTAATTTTTTTGGAATGGTGTTAAACCAATTTCGTAACAATGCAACAACAATTTTTCTTCGATTTTGAATTTTCTGTCTACTTTTTTTTCCTTTTCTGATTTATATAATTTTGTTTATATTCGTTTGAAAATCGTTGTATCATAAAAATTGGTCTAAATGAAACAATTTATAATTTTTGTTTATGTTGCAAAATCGTTAGCATAATTATAATTGGAAACTTCTTAGCCCGATACACCGGATTCAGACAGTTTTAAGATAATGTTGTTGCATTTAAAAAAAAGTTTGATTCACGTACACAAAACTTTGTCCTATTTTGACTAATTTGAAGCCTTTTGAAAACAAACTTTTGCTTCCCTTTTTCCTAATTTAGATAATTGGATTGTTTTTAGACTAATTTGAAGTCATTTATTTTTCAAATATGTGCTTCATTTTTGCTTCAATTCTGAAATTGTGATTTTGAATAAATTATGTTATCTTTTTTTTTTCCTAATTTAGAAAATGTGACTATTTTTTGGCATTTTAAAAAACTGTACGTTAAAATGTTGTCTTTTTTTTTTCTCTCCCTAATTTAGATAATGGGGCCGTTTTTTTGTCATTTTTAAAAAACATGTTAAGATGAAAGTATGTTAAAATGTTGTTTTTTTCCCCTTAAATTAGAGAATGTGACTGGTTTTGGACATTTTAAAAAATAGTATTTTGGACATTTTAAAAAATAATATGTTAAAATGAAAGTATTATGGGATTGTTTTTGAATTTTTTTTATGGGACTGTTTCTATAAAACAGTATGTTAAAACTCTATCAAAAGAGTATGTTCACTTTAAAAAAATGATCATAATACTAAATAAATCCACAACAAAAAAATTACAAAATATTATAACATAGTAATAATATTTCACAAATCCACATACATTAAATAGATAAACAATATTCAACAAACTTATAATACATAAATTAATTTTTGAAATGAATATTCATGAAATATAAAGCAAGGATTAAAATGTTGATGTCGACGGAAATGTCGAGGTCTAGATTTGATGGAAATGTCAATGAAAATGGAAATGTCGATGGAAATTCCGGAAAACTTTGATGGAAATCGTGAAAATTGATGGAAATTGACAGAAGTAGTAAATGAAACTTTAATTGTGACTTAATTAGACTATAATTGACTATTTTTAATTACCATATCTAAAAACTAAGACAATATTTTTATGTAAATGTTGATGAAAGTGTCGATGCCAAATTCTGACAAAAAAAAAAAGCAAATTAGTTTAAATAATTTAAATTATTTCATGAAATTTTTTTTTTTTTTTAGTACATTGGGGGTGGGGGGATTCGAACCACAGACCTCGTGGTCGTTAACACATACATATGCCCGCTGAGCCATGCTCGCTTTGGCAATTATTTCATGAAAGTTTAATATTGGCTTAATTATAATAAGAATGAATCATTCTTAACCATAATATCTAAAATAAGTATAATATTTATATTGAAATGTCGATGTTAGCAAAAACTTTAGAAAAAAATTTAAAAATGAATATAAATTGTTTGAATTAGTAGACAAGACTTTAACTATAAATTAACTATTTTTAATCTTCATATTAAAAAAAATATATAAGTACTATTTACATGAAAATGTCAATGTTGATTAAAAAATTAAGAAGACTAGTTAAACATGTTTAAATAAGTAAATGAGAAAAATATCGTAACATCGAAAAAATTACTAAAATATTTTTTTTATTCTTTAATAATTAATTTAAATACTATTTTTATGAAATTTTAATTGATTAGGTTGATTTGAGTTTCAAAATTTGACCTAACTACTACAGAATTACCAAGCATATAATTTAATTAAAATATATTTTTTTAGCTACTACAAAGTTACCAAGCATATAATTTAATTAAAATATATAAAAATAAATAAAACAAAGAATTTAAATAAAAGAATAAAAAGAGTGAGAAAGGTGAAAAAAGAAAGTAAAAAAAAAAAAAGAAAAAAAAAGGAGAAAGGTGGAAAAAGAAAGGAGATTCATGTTAATAAAAAATGAAGGAAACGAAAGAATCCCACATCCATTAAACACAAGGAGGTAGAGATGCAAAAATAATATAAATATTGATCTCTCTACTTCTTAAATAACAACTCTTAAAGGCTAGTTTTATTGGGCCTAAAAAATGGGCTTGTGAAAAGCTTGTTAAATTAATAAAAAAAAAATTGTTATAGTTTTCGAAATTTTGAGATTTCTTCGATATATCTTTGAAATTGGTGGAAAAATGAAACTCTAATATTAATATATCGGGGTGCTTGACCTAACGATCGAACGAGATTTCAATGTGTTGTTCGAAATTTAGTTCCCTGATATAAAGTACATAAAATTAGTATTCTAAATAAATACAAAAATAGTATTTCACAAGTGTCCATTAAAACAGAAATAACGTACCTAAACAAATCGAAAGTATTTCACAAGTGTCCACTAAAATAGAAATAACGTACCTAAACAAATCTTTGTATTACTTTCGACCCTATGAAGAATACACAAAAGTGAGAATAGGGGGAGAGACGAAGGTGCTCGATTTCCAAAAATAGTATTTCAAAAATAGTATTTCACAAGTGTCCACTAAAACAGAAATAACGTACCTAAACAAATCGAGGTTCAAATTAACGAACCTCAAACTAAGGATAAAATTGGTATTACTTTCGACCTTGTGAAGAATACACAAAAGTGAGAATAAGTTATCATTCAAATAGATTATAAATTTAATACGAAGAGGGGGAGAGACGAAGGTGCTCGATTTCCAACGATTTCTCCAAGGATTTCAACCCTAGCAAGAGAAAATGGTGAATGTATAAAAGAAGAGAAAAAAATATAACAACAAATATAACAACAAATCATGAATGTATAAAGGAAGTAATGGAGATGGAGGGAGAGACTCACCAATCCGATTGGAGAGAAAGGTGTGGGGGTGGGGTTGTCCTCAAGTACTTCTGAATTATGCCTTCCTTATAAAGAAAACATGTGGGGTGGTAGTTGACAATGGTTATTGGTGCACTTATCTCATAAGTGCACCTAAGAATATTATTATTCAAAGGAACAATCTTCATTATGAAGAATTGGTGGAAAAATACATGTGCATTAATGAGAAAATATCAAATAGTTAAAAAAATTATTAAATACAAACAAGTATACTGACTTGGGAAGACATAATTACCAGCCTCAGAGATGTGAAATTCAAGTGTGAGAAGTATTTGAATTTCAAATAATAATAGGAGTATGACTAAAACAATGAATAAAGGAGAGGAAGTGCCGTTATGGAGAAGAAATGTGAGAGGACATCAACATTAACTTCATTAAATTGTAACCAACCACTTTCATATAAATTTGAATAAAAAACTGAAAATGAATGTACCAACCTGAACAGATGTGAAAGGCATTCATGAGAAGTAATTGAATTCCAAAAAAGAAGAGAAGCATCAAGACATAGTGGAAGACGAAGTGGATGGTCAATGAAATTATGAAAAACAAGTGAGATTAGACATAAACACAACTTCATTTAATTGTACCCAACCACATTCCAATCCATTTTTATCACAGTACATGGGAGATATGTCAAACTTAGGAGCAAAGATGAGTAAACAAAAATGAACCAGCCTCAAAGAGTTAAATTCAATAAAAGTATTTGAATTTCAAATAATTAAATGACTGAAAAAAAACCCCAACAAATATTCACATGGGTATGAACACAGAGAACAAAAAATGAAGGAAAACTCAATAGATATTCACATTGGTATGAATACAGAGAACAATATTCAGATGGGTATGAACACAAAACAAAAAATGATGGAAAACTCAATAGATATTCACATGGGTACGGACACAGAGAACAATATTCAGATGGGTATGAACACACAACAAAAAATGATGGAAAACCCAATAGATATGCACATGGGTATGAACACAAAACAATATTCAAATAGGTATGAACACAAAGAACAAAAAATGAAGTAAAACTCAATAGATATTCACATGAGTATGAACACAAAGAACAATATTCACATGGGTATGAAAATAGAGAACAAAACATGAAGAAAAAAATCACATGGACTCATCATCGACTAGCAAAATAAAGTTAGAACACTTACCTTCGAAGTAGCCTCCCCCATCGAGCTCCTCAAGATCGGTTCATTCCTCCCCTACCAAGCAATCAAACATGCAGCCTAACAGACCCCCAAGAAACAGCTACAAAGGGGGACCAATCCTTTAGAGCGGCAAAGAGAGCTAAAAAGTTTTCAGATCTGTTTCAAAGCAGATTCGGAAACCCTAAAATCGTAGATCTAAGAACTTGGAGTGGAAAATAGATGAAAACGAAAAATATTTTCGTAAATCATAGATCTGAAAGGGGGAAACACATATTTCGTAACCAGAACGATCGATTGAGGGAAGAGGAAGATAGAACGATCAATTTGAGGGAAGAGGAAGAGCATACGTTTGAGGGAAGAGAAAAAGCATACATTTGTGGGAAGAGGAAGAAACAGAGACGAAATCAGATGAGAGGAAGAGAAAACGTCTGAGGGAAGAGGAAAAGAGAGAAATGGGAAATAGGATGAGAGGAAGAGAGATGGAAATGTTGGGAATGAAACCAACCCTAACCCACTATATTCTACAATGGGTTACTGTAGCAATCATGGGTTATAATAACCCCCAACAATTTTTTAACAAACCGGTGCCCCAAACGCAGAGTGGGCTATTTAAGCCCACCCCACCCAAGTTGGGGTCCCAATCGGCCCCTTAGGCTTACGATGTAAGCCAATCTACAGAACCCTTAAACTTACTATAACGACCCGACTTCCTATGACATCACTCTAGGGTCATTACTACATGCATGTCGTCATAAACATTTAAATAGTAAATTTTAAGAAAACAAGAAATCGATACTTAAGGGGTCGTTTGAGCCCTGGTAGCGGAATTTTTGAATATTTCGTATGTATCGATGGTTGTCGAGACCCGCCAAATTGAAATTTATAACACTGCCTAAAGTTTCTTCAATATTTTGTAGAAAGTAGAAGTCAGGATCGAACCACAGAGAAATTAATAGCTTAATCTAAATTCTGAATTTTAATTGTTAATGAGAAAAAGATGTTGATGGGGGGTTTTGAGAGTTAAGGATAAGAAACAAGTAAATAAAGGAAATAATTAAATGACAATTTGGAATAGCGGGAGAAACAAAACTTGTAATGAAAACACTCAATCTAAAGGTTCTGGGTTATTAGTTGCGATGTGATTCAGATCATAGACGCCCAAGACTTAGCATGCTTTTAACTAACACTCACACAAATTACATGCTTCTAAGCAGAAACGAGCAATCCCAAGTAGTTGATGAAGAGTTGACAGCTCTTCATTAAGCTTCGCTGTTAATTCGATTGGGGGCGATCGCTCTCCCAAATAGAATTAACTAAGAGCGGCGGGTAACTATCCGACGAGTACGTTACTGAAATCTCTAATAACGGGCTCGATTTACTCTTCATCTAAAGTCTAACGGGTAACCAAATTAAATACAACAGTACCGATTTGGATAGACTTAGACTGCTGTTACTCAACCCATGAGAGGCAATCGCATCATGGGTTTTTAACCAACCCAACAATCAATAAGCTAAATGGGAGTCAAACCAAGAAGAAATTGATGCTGGAAATTAATGCTTAAGATTAGAGAAGAGTTGAATGCTAAAACATCCCAAACATACACAAACAATCCATGTCTCACCCAATCACATCTACAACATCTAACCCATCTCTTAAAGATAAAATGTTACCTCTTAGCTAGCCATGGATGCAATGGGAAGGAAGAAATTTGTGGCAAGCCTCCCAAGCTCCATTAATGGAGGTTACAATAGCCAAAAAGGGGAGAAAAATCGTCTAGAAATGAAAGAGGGGGAGAAAAGTTGCCCTAAAATAGGAAATTTGCTGATTTATACCCATATCAGCGTCGGGCTGGCTCCTAGGCGGCGTAAGTCAGCGCCTAGGCGCTGCGGGCACGCGCGCGGGGAATCGGGACAGCGCCTGGGCGCTAACCTCTCTGGAGATTTTCGATGACGGGCGCCTAGGCGCTGACCTCTCGGGTTTGGGCGCAGAGGCGATGCGCAGCCAGCGCAGAGGCGCTGACCTCTCGGGTCTGGAACGATGTCGGGCGCCTAGGCGCTGCGTCTGGGTCTGGGAGGTTTGCGACAGCACAAGGGCGCTGCTCGGCCAACGCCTGGGCGTTGGGCTTTCTGCCTGAAGCCTCCGTTGGGCGCCTGGGTGCTGCCCTCTCGGGTTTAAGCCCCAATTTGCAATTTTTTGGCCTCCAAGCTCCTTTTGGCTTATCTTCTTGACCCGAACACTTCTCGAAACTCCTAAAATGCCCGATTTAGCCCCGAAAATCATAAATGGACTACCCGAGCTCTTCACCGCGAAATACCTATAATAAGACAATTTAATTGAATTAAACACGACATTTAGCTAGATTTAAGGCTATAATTATAGCTCTATTTTAGAGCTATCAAAATACCCCCACCTGAATCTTGCTAGTCCTCGAGCAAGGAACACTTTGATTTATCTTATAGGAATAGACATGCATGCTGGCGACTCGAATCTCAATACTTGCAAAAACAAGATAATCATGCTAACGGAAAACAATCAAGCGTATGCATAAATTGCGAATATTTCAAAAGATTAACTCCTATTCCCTAACGTGTGTGTGTGATGCTTAGCACCTCCTAACCTAGCTTCCATAGACCCGGAATCACCTTAATCGGTCCTAATACTCATCTCCCCCTACTTCTGGCAATGAGAACAGTCTATCGACTTTTCAATGTCGGAAAGAGCAAAAAAACAAAAGGCCTAACTATTTTTCTTCTTTTCTTTTCTTGAGAGCCTAACACGTCAAACTTTGAATTTGCTTCACGTTTTTAAGGACTAGTGCTCACTTCTGTTAGTTGCCCTTTCATGCAGTGGCAACCGTGGGTTACACAATCGCCCCTGGTTACACGGGCAACACAAGAAAGAGGAGCACCTCAGAATATATTACCAACATGCTCTTATTCTCAATAAATTTTTTAGGCATATAGCTTTGCTAAAACATATGATTCATTATAAAATCTAACACATCAAGCCTCCCCAAATGAACCTTTCGGGGGTGACAACGAGGTTTCAGACCAAATAAAATAATTCTAAGCCTACAGAACTAAGAGTAAGAGGCCTACATGCTCAGTGAATGTAGGGGAATAATCGATTTTTTTTAAAAATAGGCTCAAAATATGCATACATTCTCATGGTTTTCTCGCAATGCACAACTATGGAGTATTCACAAGCAAATCACAGAAAGTCCTCATCGGACAACATGCATTTAGATTCCTAAACATCTCAAAATCAGAGTACGACATGCTAAAAAACTACAACGAAGTCCAAATATAAATTCCACCCCCCACCTAAAAGACTGCATTGTCCTCAATGCATCTAATCTACCATATAAACCATGATAACGACAAAAATTAGAGGAAACAGAAACCTCCCCTGAATTTTTGCGGGATCGATGAGAAGGGGTGCACATCCTCAAATTCAAGGTAGAACCGAAATACCGGTCATCTCCCGCTTATTACCTAAGAAAGCAAAATAACAAACTTAAACAACTAAAACTAAACAAGCAAAAACTATAAAAAAAAACAACAACTAACAAAAATACGGTCCAATGCTCGAGTGCCTCCGAGAAGCGCAAATTTTTAAAGTCGATTGCTCGACTGAATTCTCCCTATCGAATTCAACCATAGTCCAATGGCGCGGAGGGTACTCCAATCATCCCTTCGTCCGCTTCGGACCTACAAACAACAATTAAACAGAGTTTTTCTTTTCGTGCCTCATGCACGCCAACATCATCATTATCGGATAACAAACAGACAGATTCATCACTATTCACAATGAAATTTGGATCATCATCAAAAGTCGACAGAAAGCAAGCGGATTCAGAATTAATCTCACTCAAATTCAGATTTTTATTCTTATCACAAGCAGACTTTAAATCATGCATAAGAAATTCATTCTTAGTCTCGTCAAATTCCACAGAGAGAGCACCCCTATCAACATCGATTTTGACCCTCGCGGTCTTCATGAAAGGGCGACCCAACAGAATGGGAGATGAGACAGTAGAATGATTTCCATTCATATCCAGAACATAAAAGTCAGCAGGAAAAAACATGTCATTAACTCTAACAAGAACGTCTTCTACCTTCCCTAATGAATGGATGTAAGATCGATCGGCTACCTGTACTACTACACTCGTCTAATGCATTTCACTCAAGTTAAGTTCTTTAAACATGGCATGGGACATAACATTAATAGAAGCTCCGAGATCTATCATAGCATTTTTAATGATTCTACTACCTGTCATGCAAGGAAGTGTAAACATACCTGGATCTCCGCATTTAGTGGGTAGAGTACCTGGAAGGATCGCTGAGACATTCTCTCTCTTTTTCTCATTATTCATTCTTGCCTTCCTCTTGCAATTGCACCAATCCTTCAAAAATTTAGCATATTTTGGGATTTTCCTCACGGCCTCCAAGAGTGGAATGTTCGCTATTACCTTTTGGAAGGTCTTCAAAACCACCTCATCTCCGTTCACATCCATAGGCTTTGCAAGCCTACTGAGGAGGGGTGCTATGGGAATACTTGTCGGTACAATTTTATTCAATTCTTTCTTCTTCTCAGACTCTTCATTCAAAAGATGGTTCGTGGAAGACGCATTCGGTTCGCTCTTCTTCTCTGGATCAGGACTCAACAAACGACTTGGGAAAATTTCATTACCACCTCGTAAATTTATGGCACATACCCGCTCACAGGGATTCACTGTCAAGTGTGGAGGTATCATCCAAGGGTTTTTGCCGAGCTCTACAGGTGTAGAATGTGAAGGACCGTGTCCAACCTTTTTTAGCGCGTCCAAAATCTCCTCGTCTTTAATTTCCTTAGGGGGCCTCATCAACCTACTAGGGAAGGGAGCCTTAGGAACATAAGATTTCATATATGATGGAGGATCGGAACGTACCGGACTTTTCGAAGATGTTGCCTCCTTTTCTACCATGGGCTTCTCTACCTTTTTCTCGCACTCAATGGAAACAGAGCGTGGTGTAATTTCCTTCCCAATCCTGAGAGTGATAGCATTAATACTCTCGGCTTCTTGAGTTTCCAACTTGACAATCCTCTCAGCTACTTGGGTTATTACAATGCTAAGGTTTTGGAATTGAACTTGATTTTGTGTTTGAAGAGCTTGATTTGACTCCACCAGAGTTTCCATCATTTCTCCAAGTGATTTGCCTAAAGCAGAAAAACAAATTTGTGGTAAGTTTTCTTTCAGTTCATGTACAACGCTACTTACCTCAGCCATGCGCTCCTTCAGCTCGTTCACTTTGCTTTTGAGGCGAATTTGGTCACTTCTTCTACCTCCATATTGCTGAAGGTTTCCAGCCATACTTGAGATTAAGAGTCTAGCTTCAATTGGGGTTTTGTCCATTAGAGCTCCACCGCTAGCTGCATCAATCATCCTCTGATCATATGGGACCAAACCTCCATACATATACTCAATGAGAGTTTGTTCGGGAATCTTGTGATTCGAGCATTTTTCGCACAATCTAATAAACCTCTCCCAATACTCATGTAGATTTTCCCTCTGGCCTTGTTGAATGGCATGGATTCTTTTTTTTTGGCGGCAGTAGCCTCCGAGGCAGGAAATAATTTTTCTAAATAAAGCCTCTGCATATCGCTCCAAGTAGAAATGGAGCCCGACGATATGTAGTGGAGCCATTCTCTTGCCCTTCCCTTCAAGGTAAAAGGGAAAGCCCTTAAGCTCACTTGATCCTCAGTGGCTTCGATTGTCATTACTCCTGCTCTCACCAACTGAAATTCCTTAAGATGAATATGCCGACTTTCATCTGCATTGCCAAAAAATGAAGGAAGTAAGTTGATGAAACTAGCCTTTAGTTCGAAATTACCTGTAACCGCAGGATACGATATACATAATGGTTGTCGGTCTAAATCTGGTATCGCCAACTCCCTAGGAGTCTTTTGATACCCATCATTCCTTTCCAAGGCTTCCATCATACCCTGCTCTTAACAAACAATAGAGACACGCTTAGAACAGTAAAAGAAAGAAAAACAAACAAAACAAATTATTTTTTTTAAAACTAAACGAATTAAATCCAAATCAAGACAAACTGATTTAAATTCCCCGGCAACGACGCCAAATTTGGTAGCGGAATTTTTGAATATTCCGTATGTATCGGGTTGTCGAGACCCGCCAAATTGAAATTTATAACACTGCCTAAAGTTTCTTCAATATTTTGTAGAAAGCAGAAGTCAGGATTGAACCACAGGGAATTTAATAGCTTAATCTAAATTCTGAATTTTAATTGTTAATGAGAAAAAGATGTTGATGGGGGGTTTTGAGAGTTAAGGATAAGAAACAAGTAAATAAAGGAAAGAATTAAACGACAATTTGGAATAGTGGGAGAAACAAAACTTGTAATGAAAACACTCAATCTAAAGGTTCCGGGTTATTAGTTGCGATGTGATTCGGATCATAGACGCCCAAGACTTAACATGCTTTTAACTAACACTCACACAAATTACATGCTTCTAAGCAGAAACGAGCAATCCCAAGTAGTTGATGAAGAGTTGACAACTCATCATTAAGCTTCGCTGTTAATTCGATTGGGGGCGATCACTCTCCCAAATAGAATTAACTACGAGCGACGGGTAACTATGTGACGAGTACGTTACTGAAATCTCTAATAACGAGCTCGATTTACTCTTCATCTAAAGTCTAACGGGTAACCAAATTAAATACTGCAGTACCGATTTGGATAGACTTAGACTGCTGTTACTCAACCCATGAGAGGCAATCGCGTCATGGGTTTTTAACCAACCCAACAATAAATAAGGTAAATAGAAGTCAAACCAAGAAGAAATTGATGCTGGAAATTAATGCTTAAGATTAGAGAAGAGTTGAATGCTAAAACATGCCAAACATACACAAACAATCCATGTCTCACCCAATCACATCTACAACATTTAACCCATCTCCTAAAGATCAAATGTTACCTCTTAGCTAGCCATGGATGCCATGGGAAGGAAGAAATTCGTGGCAAGCCTCCCAAGCTCCATTAATGGAGGTTACAATAGCCAAAAAGGGGAGAAAAATCGTCTAGAAAGGAAATGGGGGAGAAAAGTTGCCCTAAAATCGGAAATTTCCTGATTTATACCCATATCAGCGTCGGGTTGGCGCCTAGGCGCTGTGGGCACGCGCGCGCGGAATCGGGACAGCGCCTGGGCGCTAACCTCTCTGGAGATTTTCGATGACGGGCGTCTAGGCGCTGCGGGGCAGCGCTGCGGCGCTGACCTCTCGGGTTTGGGAGCAGAGGCGCTGGCCTCTCGGGTCTGGAACGATGTCGGGCGCCTAGGCGCTGCGTCTGGGTCTGGGAGGTTTGCGACAGCGCAAGGGCGCTGGGCTTTCTGCCTGATGCCTCCGTTGGGCGCCTGGGAGCTGCGCGCCGGCGCCTGGGCGCTGCCCTCTCGAGTTTAAGTCCCAATTTGCAATTTTTTGGCCTCCAAGATCCTTTTGGCTTATCTCCTTGACCCGAACACTTTCCGAAACTCCTAAAATGCTCGATTTAGCCCCGAAAATCATAAATGGACTACCCGAGCTCTTCGCCGCGAAACACCTATAATAAGGCAATTTAATTGAATTAAGCACGACATTTAGCTAGATTTAAGGCTATAATTATAGCTCTATTTTAGGGCTATCAAGCCCCCAACATGAGTGGAGTGGTGTGGGCTTAAATAGCCCAACCCACGTTCGGGGCACCGGTTTATTAAAAACCGGTTGAGGGTTATTATAACCCTCGATTTCTACAGTAACCCACTGTTGCATGCTCAGTGTGTATGTAAATTAAAGGTGGAGAGCACTCAGATCATGCAAGCATACATGGTCTGCAACAAGTGATAAGTATAATTTATATCGTTTTCCCACAGAGACTAAGTTGAGTGACTAGCGATTTGGTGTGTGTTAGATTAGATAAGGTAACTTAAATTGGATAGATTTTGGTTTGAGGTACGAAATTATAAAAGATGCAAGAAGAATGCGAAAATAAACACAAAACAAACTAAGTTGAGGAAACTATGATGTGGAAAATAGTATTGCGGGTCTCGCAATACTTTCGCAATGGATTCGTAATGGAGTAAAAAGTAAAGAAAATGACTAGGGTAAAGGAAGAATTTGATATTGCGGTTCTCGCAATATTCTCGCAATAAAATAGCTACGATTAAAATCCAAAGTAAGACAACAAGGTTGGCTTAAGAGTCCTCTATAGGCATTTATCTATGATCATTCAGCATCAAATTAACATATTATGCATCGTCTTAGCTAGGTCTCATGCATCTTTCGATTACATGCATTAGATCTTTAGTTTACTCATATCCAAGCAAGACTTAAAACCTATTTACACACACATGCTAACAAACGTGCTAGGAGAATGCCTATTCCTAGGCCACTCTCTGGTTACCATGAAAGGCTAACATGAATGGATGACTCTGAATTCTTACTCCTTCCAGAGGTTAGAAATTCTTTAAACAAAATGGATGGCCATTCGAAATCGCCCATGGGATAAAGATCACATACATACAATGCATTCATGCTACTTTACATGCTGAATTCACATACTTTTATCCTATAGATTCATCTCTAGAAAACCTCTATTCAGTTAGTTACTCATGGTCTTCGAAGAACTAAAGAGAGTAAATTGATTAAGCATAGAATGGAGAACTCAACAAAACTAATTGATTACTCTAAAAAGGCGAGTTGCATAATACTTCGTAAAGCAAGCGTGCGTTGATCCCGAAGCAACAAATAACGAAGAAAGTAGTAAATGGTTCAGAACCGCATTTCATTAGACAATAAGTAGTTTAGAAAACAGTAAAGGAAAGCAGTAAGGTGCGTAAGGATCCTCCAAGTCGTGAATCGCCTCGGATGGAGGGGAAGAATAGCTGATCTTGGGGATAATTTCAATCAGAAGAGAAGAAGGATCTTCTCTTCTTCCTTTCGAATTATCAACGCCAAGGGCTTGTTTCTTCGATCCAACAAACGGGGGGAAAGGGTTTGTCTTCGGGATTCTGCTCGACCGGAGCTCCTCACTATCAGATTGTGTGGAATGAATTGAAGGGGATTCAATTCAATATTTGATCCTCCATTTAACTCTCTTTATATAGCCTTCAAAGGCTGCTCACTAATCATGGATCACCATCCAATTTTTGAGGTAACAGTTTTTACACGTGGCAGCAGCAGGTGGGCGGCTGAAAAAACGCAACAACCGAAGACTGACGGCTGGAAGTTCAGCTGATCCTATTGCGAGCTTCGCAATATTTCCGCAATGCACCTGCAATGTACAAATTAGTCGTTTTTTCACCAATTTGCATCCTTTTTCGTTCCTTTTCCAAATAAGCCTTAAATTAGCATCATTTCTCACATTCTCACTTTTAAGCACACATTATGCTAACTTCTAACTAAAATACTCAAGAACTTCCATGATTTTTAGATAATTAAGGTCCTAAATAACACACTTTTGGAGAGGTAACACACCCCCAAACTTGAGTTATTGCTAGTCCTCAAGCAATATAAAGGTTTACTTTCTCTCTGCTTAGCTGCTAACTCTTGTCATTTAAACTCTACCTAACTGATTCGTTGATTCCCTAGGCTCACTGTCAAAGGCATTGCTGTCATGTGACACTCTTCAGGCTAAAACTAACTTCATACTTTGTCTATTCTGATTTCCCTTGCCTTTAAAACCTTCTGTTTTTACTAACTTCCTATTTTTTGGTTTATCTGCCTATATCATTGAGCACATTGTGCAGTCATCCCTAAGCTTTCAAACTCTCCTTAGTTTTAACTCAGACTCAGTACATGCTTCTAAGGTTTTTATTTTTATTACCTAGGAATCCTTTAGAGTCATGCCATGCTTAGAACACACAAGTATCAGAGTACAGAATCCATAGAACAGACTAAGCCCTGGCATCACTTCTATTTTAGGACAGACACTCATCTCCCTCAACAAGTCTTCTAGTTACAGCCCTGTGCTTAGCTAACTTAGGATCAGAGTTCATTACATAGGACATCTAAGCACCCAAGGTTGTACCCTCTTGGCATACATCATCCTTCTTTGTTTTCCATATTTTTTCTTTCTTTGCACCTTTTTCTTTCCCTAAAGTATGCCTTTTGATGCAGTGCCCCTTGTGGGTTACACAAGTGGCCCTGATTACTCAGCAATTTTAAAGAAAAGACGATGCTTTTTTTTTTTTTTTGTACTCTTTTTTTTTTTTCCAAAGAAGGATGATGCATATCTTACTAAGGGAGAGAGGAGTGTTCCTAGGACTAGAGGCTGCCTCCCCCAAACTTGAACTTCTCATTGTCCCCAATGAGAGTATGAGGTGGCACACCCCCAAACTTATCTTAGAAGCATCTAGTCTAAGTAAAAACCAGACAGAATTTAAATATCCTAGGGATGGAATGGCTCTCGTAATCCAGATAACACATCACTTAGAAATTTATTAAAAACAAATGGTAAGGACTAACAGAGGCACATGCTTATCATCTTATGAAGCTAATTAAACCGAAGAAGAGTGTACTCGACACTCATCCAGCATGCTCAATAAACAGACTACATAGGGACATCATCAATGCAGCCACATAGTTAGAATTAAAGACAGAACATACCAGCAGAAAGTCATACCTCACATAAAGCATGCTTAAACGAAAAGAAAAATATTGCGGTGTCCGCAAAGAAATCGCAATGACACTAACAGAGCAGATTTAACAGTGATCAAAGCTCCTCATATGCAATTTGTATTTGTGGCCCAAAGGGCATGTGAACAAGTACAGACAACAGGAAAAGAACCCGCTAAACTTAACTAACCATACGAAGTTAAACTAAACGAAGCTACTCTAATTTAAGTTAATTATGGAAATCAAAACAGAACAACAATTGATATTGGGGGGTAAACGGTTACAGAAAAGCAGGGTTGAGGGAAAGAAATACTCCCTCGAATGCCGTCAGACCATGGCATTCATTCAATCATCTCGTTCATCTTCATCACTCCTCTCGTTCGGAGGCATCCAAGGGTTCATCAATCCAGCAGGGAAGGTAGGGAACTTGCACCGCAGGTGCTCAGCTAATTCTTGGTCTCTCGCTTGGGAGTACTCAGCCCATTGGGCTAGTTTTCTTTTGATATCCATCAAGCAGACCATGAACATGGATTGTGCAGCCGCAAGTCCATCCAGCTCGATTTCCATGTTGCCCTTCCTCCTCATCTTCAGATTGCTGGGCAGCTCAAGATGGCCAGCATAGGCCAATTGCTTCTCCTCTTTCGTCACAGGCACCCCTGCGCGCAAGCACAATTTGGTAATGGTGTTGGGGAAGAAGAGCCTGCCCTTCCCTTTCTTTGAGCATTCGACAATCGAGGCTGCTATGATTTCGCCTACGTCAATAGTGAGTCCCTTCATGATCGCATAAACCAGCAGAGATCGCCCTTGATTGATGGTCGTTTCGTGCGTGACAGGGGATATTCTTCTCCGAATTAGGGAGAACCAAATGGCCGCCTTGTCTTTGAGGGCTGCACTCATCAGTGTGTGCTTCCCTTGCTTCGAGACTTCCCATGCTGCCTCTAGTTTGCCTATCATGTTCATCGCTTTCTCCAAGACTGCTTCTGAGGGTGAGGCCACGATCTTTGAATATTCAGAATTCCTATGCTCCCTGAGAGCATAAACCTTGTTGATCGCCTCGGCAGAGAAGTCTACCTCAACACCTCTGACCACAGAATGACATCCTTCGGGCTGAGTGAGGTTGGCGTAGAAGTCATAGACCATCTCAGAGTAAGCCTGAATTGGATGCCTACATAACTCTTCCCAGCCATGGTTTGCGATGCCTGCGCGCAAGAATTGCGGCAGGTCCGAAGGAGAATCTAGAAATCCCCTCTCGTGGAGGAGTTCTCTTTTCATTAATTCCAAACCTCTAGCTGCTGCATCCTTGGATACATACCTCTCAACCGGAGGCTCATCTTCGTGAAACATTTTTCCTTTCCCCTTAGCCTTTGCCTTGGCTGTCTCAACAACCTCGGTCTTCATCTTCTTGATAGAAGGTTCGACTTCAGCTCTCTTCTTTTTAGCTCTCTTGGAGGCCTTTGGCCGCTTTGCCTTCACAATTAAAGGGGCCCTCTTCTTGGGCACCGCCTTGGCAGCCGCTCGCTTGATGCACTCACCCAGCGTCTCATCCATCGAATCACTGCTCTCTTTTTCTGCAGGGCTGTCAAGATTGTCATCCCTGAAGGGAAAGACTACCTCCTCTCCTTCATCCGCATCATCGATTGGGGTGGATGCAGAATCTGGTGTTTCTTCAGGGGAAACCTCAGGTTCTGACTGTTGTTGAGTGGGATTAAGGCTTTGCATGGCTGTTTCAACCGATGGCCTGCTGCTTGCAAGGCTCTCCTCACTTTTGGACGCTCTAATCTTGGATTTTGGGTCCCTCCCCGCTGTGACCTTCCACTTCCTTTTAGGGGGTTGCGTTGGATCAGATGGGTTTGTCGCTTCAGTTGTTGCAACCTTCCATTTTCTTTTCACAGGGAGTTTCCTCGGTTTAGAGGGGTTTGCAGCTTCAGCTGTTGCTAGAGAGATTAACGCATCTACTGCTAAAGCAGTATCTTCTGTGATAGGGGATGTTTTTGTGGGAGTGGAGCGTTCTGCCCGGGTTGTAACCATTCTTGTTTCTTGAAGGTAAAGATTCGAAAATTTTCAGAGAGACGGAAGGAGAGAGTTGGTTTGAGAGCTCGAGGGTATTGAGAATTGTGAATGGGAATGAGCTGCAGCCTTTCCTATTTATAATGGTTTGCGCACTAACGGCTATACCATTGCGGACTCCGCAATGTTTCCACAATGCCTCGAATCTCATAACATCTTTAAAAATGTTACCGTTGGGATCTTTATCCTTGATTGTCATTTGCCGCAAGATCCTAACAAACTAAATCTTTGATTTTCCAAGATTTCTTCCTTCATCTTCTCCTGACCTCTTGACTGATCACCCACATTTCCGTTAAGATTTCAAATTATCACATTTCTAATCAATATTAAAAACAAACTTAATTAGTTTCAGAAAATTAAAAATACTTAAATAACAAAAAACAGTAAATAACGATAATTATTTCATATTCCTTCGACGGTTGAGCACAATGATAATTCCAATAAATGCCCTTGCTCATCTTCTCTTAATTGGCTTTTAAGCTTCGGATAGGAGGAATGCTGAGAGCGTCCCCACGTCTCCTTCCTCATAGTAGTGCTTCAATCTAGCACCATTCACCACGAACGGTTGGCCTTGTTCCAAATTTTGGATTTCAATCGCACCATGAACAAACACATTAGTGATCACAAATGGACCAGACCAACGAGACTTTAATTTGCCAGGAAACAATTTCAATCGTGAGTTAAACAATAGAACATGCTGGCCCTTTTTGAAGTCCTTAATCCTAAGTCTACTATCATGCCAAATTTTAGTATTTTCCTTATACATTTTAGCATTTTCATATGACATGTGTCTTAGTTCATCCAACTCATGCAATTGCAGAGACCGCAATGTTTCCGCATCGGTTACGCAAAAATTTAACTCTTTTAAAGCCCAAAAAGCTTTGTTTTCTAATTCAAGGGGTAAGTAGCATGCTTTTCCATAAACTAACCTATAAGGAGACATTCCTAATGGTGTTTTATATGCAGTTCTATAGGCCCATAGTGCATCATCTAATTTAAAAGACCAATCATTTCTATTCGGTTTTACAACTTTTTCTAAAATATTTTTGATCTCTCTATTAGAAATTTCAGCTTGTCCATTTGAGTGGGGGTGATAGGGTGTTGCTACCCTGTGCCTAACATTATATTTAGCTAACACTTTCTTCATAGCTTTGTTTATAAAATGTGTTCCTTCATCACTTATGATGGCACGTGGTGTGCCAAATCGTGTGAAAATATGCCTATTTAGAAATTTAACAACTGTCTTAGCATCATTTAAAGGACATGCAATTGCCTCTACCCATTTTGAGACATAGTCTACAGCTACTAGAATGTAAAGATTACCAGCAGATGGAGGGAATGGACCCATGAAGTCAATGCCCCATACATCAAAGAGTTCTAACTCTAGGATATATGTTAGGGGCATCTCATCCTTCCTACTAAGGTTACCTGTACGTTGACATTCGTTGCAATTGTGGGCGTAGTCATGTGCATCCTTGAAGATTGTAGGCCAGAAGTAGCTACTTTGGAACACCTTTGCAGCAGTCCTCTGACCGCCAAAGTGTCCTCCATACGGGGCTGTATGGCAATGCTGCAAGATTGACCTTGCTTCAGCAGCTAACACACATTTTCTCAGCAATCCATCCGCACAGCTTCTGTATAGGGTTGGATCATCCCAAATGTACTTCTTAGCCTCATTTAAGAACTTCTTCTTATCCTGTCCTTTTCTGAATTCTGGTAACACCTGTGAGGCAAGAAAATTTGCAATATCAGCAAACCATGGTTCATCATTATTATCACAATGTACTAAAACAAACACATGTTCATCAATAAAAGAATCTGTCATTGCGGGCTCCACAATAGATTCGCAATGACTCTGCAATCTTGATAAGTGATCAGCAACTACATTTTCACATCCTTTTTTTTGTCTCGGATTTCTAGATCAAACTCTTGTAAAAGTAACACCCATCTAATTAGACGAGGCTTGGCATCAGCCTTCCTCATTAAGTACTTTATTGCAGAATGATCAGTATAAACAATTGTTTTATTTCCTACCATATATGGCCTGAATTTCTCACATGCAAACACTACTGCTAACATCTCTTTCTCTGTGGTAGTGTAGTTGCATTGAGCTTCATTCAAATTTTTGCTCGCATAATATATAGGGTGTGTTAATTTGTCTCTTTTTTGGCCAAGCATAGCTCCAATTGCATAGTCACTTGCATCGCACATTATTTCAAAGGGCATATCCCAATTTGGCCCGACTATGATTGGTGCTTTGACTAAGGCATCTTTAATCTTGGTCCATGCTATTAAACACGCATTTGAAAAGAAAAATGTTTTATTCAGCTCTAAAAGCTCACAAAGGGGTTTAGAGAATTTTGAAAAGTCTTTTATAAATCTTCTATAAAATCCTGCATGTTCTAAGAAACTTCTTATGGCTTTGACATTCTTAGGTTCAACTAACTTCTCAATTACTTCTATCTTGGCCCTATCGACCTCTATTCCTGCTTTGGACACTCTGTGTCCTAATATTATGCCTTCTTCCACCATGAAGTGGCATTTTTCCCAATTCAACACTAGATTGGTTTCTTCACACCTCGCGAGAACTTGTCCTAGATTAGCTAGACAGTGGTTAAAAGAATCACCAAATACTGAAAAGTCATCCATAAAGATCTCTATTATGGACTCATCTAGGTCAGAGAAGATTGCCAACATACATCTTTGGAACGTTGCTGGTGCATTGCATAGGCCGAATGGAATTCTGCGAAAAGCAAACGTACCAAATGGACATGTAAATGTTGTTTTCTCTTGATCCTCAGGGTCTATGGTGATTTGGTTATACCCTGAGTAGCCGTCTAAAAATAATAGAAGGCTTGGCCAGCTATTTTATCTAGCATTTGGTCTATGAAGGGTAAAGGAAAATGGTCTTTTTTAGTTTCTTTATTAAGTTTTCTATAATTCATACATACTCTCCATCCTGTGACAGTTCGAGTTGGTATTAATTCATTGTTTTCATTAACTACTACAGTCATACCACCCTTCTTTGGTACACATTGGATAGGACTGACCCACTGACTATTGGATATTGGGAAGATCACTCCTGCATCTAGCCATTTAATAATTTCTTTTTTAACTACCTCTTTCATAGAGGGGTTCAACCTACGTTGATGATCTACTCTAGGAGTATGTTCTTCCTCTAATAATATCTTATGCATGCAATAAGAAGGACTTATACCCCTAATGTCAGCAATCGTCTAACCAATAGCTTTTCAATGTTGCTTAAGCAGCAATATTAATGCAATTTCATGTTGTTCACTTAATTTGGACGAAATAATGACAGGCAAGGTGTCTTTTTCTCCTAGATATGAATATTTAAGGTGTTCAGGCAATGGTTTCAGTTCTAATAAAGGTGGTTGTTCAATTGATGGCATCATAGGAGTTGTAATTCTTTCAGACAGTTCATTGGTCATGCATACATGCTGAGGGTTATCCACAGATACATCCATCAATTCAGAAATATTTAAGTCATTCAAATCTATTTGTGCATAATCAGTAGCATGCTTGACTAATAATTCATGCTCAAGTTCATCTTCCATTAATGAGTCTACTATATCTACAGTTGCACAGTGTTCAAGATCAGAGGGGTACCTTAAAGCTTTAAAAACACTGAACTTAACCTCCTCATCATGGACTCGCATGGTGAGTTCACCTTTTTGGACAACAATTAGGGCCCTACCTGTGGCTAAGAAAGGTCTGCCCAGTAGGATTGACACCTCTTTGTCCGCCTCGTAGTCCAAGATTATAAAATATGCAAGAAAAATAAATTTGTCAACCTTGACTAGTATATCCTCAATCTTACCTTCAGGGTATGCGATGGATCTGTCTGCAAGTTGCAAGGTGACTGTTGTTGGTCGTGCTTCCCCTATCCCAAGCTGTTGGAATAGTGATAAGGGCATAAGGTTGATGCTGGCTCCCAGATCACACAAGGCTCTGCCCACATGTTTGCCTCCCAATTCTAGAACTGGAATTGGAATTCCCCGCACCACTCTGTTTTTGCCTAGACAGAACACTCATGGCCTGACCATCAACTTTCGTGCTCCTAACATTCAAATCTCCAGAGGACTGCCCAGGGTTAATAGGCATGACACTCGAAACCTCCCCACTCAAAGTCACTTTCGGATTAGCCCCTGTAATTGATTTTGTTGCAGAAATTTTGGACAACCGCAAACCAGGGATGCCCGAAGAAGAACCGTTACTCTTGGCAAAAGGTTTCTTCTAAGGTGACTTCTTCCTCCTCATATATTCACTCCCAATCCGCGTGAACACCGAAGAAGAGGAAGGAACTCTCTAGCCCCAAAACCAGAGCACAACCTCCAAAAAACCAGAAACACAAACTAAATAAAAAACAGAGTATGGAGAACTTACCTCCGAGAAGCGCCCAGCTTTGCCTCCTTGATCAGCATGTCTCAGCAGCTTCAAACAGCAATCAGCAACCAAGGAGCTGCCCAATCCACCGTAGAAGGAGAAGAAGCACCCTAAAAAAACAGATCCACCATTGTCACGAGGAGAGAGAACGGAGAGAATTTTTTAGGAGAGAGAAAAAAAATTTCAAAAAAATTTCAAAAAAAAAAAAAAAAAAAAAAAAGTCTTCTCTTGGTTAGTGGTAGAAGGATTTTTGAATGTCCTACAAATATCGGGTTGTCGAAGCCTGCCAAAATAATATTTATAAACCGATTATACCGAACTAACTTGTAGTTAGTGATAACCGGGTCGATCCATAGGGAGCTACTATAATCCTAACTTAATTAAATTGAATTTGCTAAGAAATAAAACAAGGGGGATTTTAGTTTGAAAAATCACTAAGCAAGCAGAAAATGACCTAAAAGAAAATTAAAACGGGAAGTATAAAATTGACAAGCATGCTTGATTAGTAAGTGTCGGGATTGATCTAATGTATTTCGGTTCATCGATTAACATGAAAATTAGCCAAGATGCTTCATGCACACAAAATTCATTGTCCCTCTCGGGTCCAAAACATCCCAAAGCATTAATTAGAAACAGACAATTCTAATTAAACATATCCGCCAATTAATCTAAGTTCATGAATCCTAAATTAATTAACGAATAATAACGGGTACCATTGAGACGAATCAATCCTAAAACTAATTCGATTTGTCTCTTAATTTTAAGCCCACCGTGAAAACGTTAATCAACTTCTACCCCCATCCGTCACATAGGCTCAAATTCATTAGCCACGAGCTAGACCTTCGCTACTTGAATTAAGGCTAATTAAATATTAATGCTAGCCGACTAACATGCGTAACAAATTGAGGACGTCACTTCTAAATCGGAAAGGCAAGTCATTCGTTCATAATACGGATTAAGAGATGCAAGAAATTCATTCAAACATGCTAAACATTCAATTAAGCACTAATCTCACCTAATAGCAAAAGTTAAACAATCCCTAAACTTAACTAATCAAGCATAAATACCTCTAGCTATCCATGGGGGAGAAGCTTCTCCAAGCATCCATGGAGGTTGTCCACCTTATACAACCCAAAAGGGAGAAGAAAACTAGAAAAATGGGAGAAAAACGGCAATCCCGAGGGGGATAATGAACAGTGAATGCCCTAAAATCGGAAAAAATCGTTTATATAATCGACGTTGCGCCCTAAAAATTCAGCGCTTTTCTTCTCGGAGCATCGAGACGCTTCAGGTTAGCGTCTCGACGTTGAGCAGCATCGAGCCAGCGTCTCGACGCTGACTGCTCGACGCTAGCTCTCGGGTTTGGAGCAAATTCTTTGCCTTGGAAGCTTCCTTTTGGCAATTTCTTCCCTTCTCGAGCTTTCTCATTCCCGATGCGCCCACGAAGCTCTAAAACGACTCTTTTAGCCCCGAAACACATCCTCGGACTCCTCGAGCTCTCTACCACGAGCTTACCTATAACAAGGTAATTAATCGATATTAAGCATGGTTTTTAGCTATAATTAGGGAGTAAACAATAGCTTTAAATTAGAGCTATCAAAAATACCCCCAACCTACATCTTGCTAGTCCTCGAGCAAGGCAACTTCTAAATTATCACCACAAAACAAAATTTGCATGCTACCGACTCTAACCTCAATGCTTCAAAAATCAAGGCATTTACAACAACAAGAAAACAATTAATTGCATGAACTAATTAAGAACATTTCAAAAATCTAACTGTTACTCCCCTACGTGCGTGTGTGATTAGCGAACATATTCTAGCTCATATAGACTCGAAAAAACTTTATGCAACCCTACATCTCGTTTTTCCCCTACTTCTAGCAATATAGAACAGTCTATCGGCTTTTCAACAATCAAGAGAGTAACAAATTAAAAGGCCTAAGCATTTTCTCTTTCTTGAGTACTTTGTACTCTTAATTTCTTTTGAACCACTATTTTTTTTACTTTTCTTTTGCTTCTCCAAGAGAGCCTAACATGTCAAGCTTGCCTTCGTTTCAGTTTACCTGCAGTTTCACTGCACACTGTATCTGACTATGGGCAAGCTTCACATTTTTAAGGACTAATGCTCACTTCTTAGTCGTGATTCTTAGAAGGAGGAGCACCTCAGGAGTTTTTATTTTCATACTTGCTTTTTTGCTAGGCATTAGTTTTGCTATAATCTCTATTAATCTATTACAACCTATCATGCATCAAGCCTTTCTCTAGGGGTGACAACATGATTTCGGGCTAGATAAAGCAATTCTAAGCCTACAGAGTCCATAATAAGATGCTACGTGCTCGATAAGTGCAAAGGAGCTACAGAAAAAAAAATTAAAATTTTCGAAAAAAATGCTCAATTAGCACATACCATCTCATGCTTTTCCTAATATGCAACAACGAAGATTTTAAAAGCATATCTTAGATTGTCCTCATCGAACAACATGCAAATTCAAACTACAGCACTTCGAATTCAGAAAATACCTATGCTCGACAACTACAGAGAAGTCCACAGACAAACCACCCCCAACCTTAGAAAGATGCATTGTCCTCAATGCATCAACCATCAGATAAAGCATTAAACGAGCAAAATTAAGGGAAAACGAAAACTTCCCTGATCTTTGCGAGGTTGGCGAAAAAAAAGCGCTATCTTTTCTTCCCAATTTAAGGTCATAATGTTGAACATCCCTTTTATTCTCCTAAAACAAACAAAACAAAGCAAGCAAACAACTTTAAAAACTAAACTACTTAAACCAATAAACTAAAACCATCAGAAATAACAGTTCAAACTCGGGTGCCTCCGAGAAGCGCAAATTTTTAAAGTCGATTGCTCGACTGTATTCTCGGTCTCTACTCATCCATAGTCCAACATCTTGGAAGACACTCCATCCATCTTCCTATATTTATTATTCCTGCTACACACAACAAAAAAAGTTTTCTTTTTTGCCTCCTGCACACAGACATCATCAATAGAAGATAAAAAGCAAACAGGGGCAACATTCTCATTCAAGTTTAAATTCTCATTTTCTGCAGACAAACTAGATTTCTGAGCATCAATAGAAAATTCATTCGTTACTCCATCAAATTCCACAGAAAGAGTTCCCTTATCAACATCAATTTTGACCTTAGAGGCCTTCATGAAGGGACGCCCTAACAATATGGAAGCTTCAGAAGCATCGAGTTTATAATCATGCATAGGAAGCACATAGAAATCAGCAGGAAAGAACAAATCATTTACTTTAACCAGAACATTCTCATCCTTCCCAAAAGGATGTACTCTAGATCCATCAGCAAGTTTCACAATAATGCTAGTTTCATGCGTAAGATTCAAATTAAGCTCACTAAACATGGCAAGGGACATAACATTAATTGATGCACCTAAGTCTAACATTGCATGTTGTATAGATTTAGCTCCTATAGCACAAGGCAATGTGAACATACTTGGATCTCCACACTTCTTTGGTAAGGTACCTGGGAATATGGCTGAGACGTTCTCATTCATCACTCTTTCTCGAACCTTCGGCCTTCTTTTCGAGGTGCACCAATTCTTCAAGAATTTTGAATACTTGGGGATTTGCTTGATGGCTTCCAAAAAGGGAATGTTCACTGTAGACACCGTATTTGGTCCGGCCATTTGTTTATTATTAATGTTTTTACCTTTTTTTTATGTATTTATTTTTTTGTCATATTTGGTTGAGTCTTTTAAGTTTTAAATTCATTTTTTTATTCTGTATTTAATTAATTTCGAAAATTGAAGAAAATAACAAAAAATAACGTTTTAACTATTTTGAAAGATTTTTACCTAATTTGACAAATAAAATTAGCATTTTATGAGTATAAAATTTCTAAGTCATTTTATGGCTAAAATTTAATATTCATTTATTTCTCTCAATGAGTATAAAATATTTAATTCATTTTTGGGTTAAAATTTGATATTCATTTATGAATATAAATTATTTAATTCATTTTTTGGTTAAAAATTTGATACATTTATGAGTATAAAATATTTAATTCATTTTTGGGTTAAATTTTATATTCATTTATGAGTATAACATATTTGTTCATTTTATGGTTAAAATCAATTTCAATTAAATATAAAATTTTGAGTGATGAATGATTTGATTCTAACCTTGTTTGACGTTTTCATCATCTATAAATACCGACTAAGGACATCCGATAAAGACGGAATAGAATATCAGAGCAAGAAGGCTTATGCAATTTAGAGCAAAATGTTGGAAAAAAAGATTGATTTAGTCAAATCAAGTCAAAATTGATTTTTCTCTCTCATCCAAAATCACAAAACTATTTTCTTTTCCATCTCATGCACGCAAATCGAGGCCACCTACTATTCATCATCTCCTTCAATCACCTTCTACCTAACTCCGGTGACTGAATAACAGTGGTGACCTGCAACGGTGCTCGACGACCTCCTCCGACGGCGTTCCGAACAGACCAACGGCGGACGAAGCTCCTCGGCGGCGAAACACGATCAGCAGACGACGGCGGCCCTACGCGAACCTGTAGCGGTGATCGACGGACGACTCCGACGGCGTTCCGAACAGACCAACGGCGGACAAAGCTCCTCGGCGGCGAAACACGATCAGCAAACGACGGCGGCCTGCGGCGAACTCCACGGCGGCTGACGAAGCTCCTCAGCAGCGAATCACGATCAGATCTGCGACAACCCAAACCGGCGGACAAAACTCCGGTGAACTTCGCTTGCAGCAGACCTCCGGCGCTCCTCGTACGAACCCCATCAGCATCGGTGACCCAACCTCAACCCAGACGAACGGCGGTGGGCCTTCACGAAATCAGACGAAAGGGAGGCAGAGAACACGGCGGCGGCGCGAACTCGGACGCTGAAATTCAGGCGAAGCTCGAATTCAAGCAGACGGCAGCTAGGAAGCTCTTCCTCGGGTAAACGATTGTTTTATTTAGGTTTTGTTTAAATTACAAAACTGCCACTAACATTTAATTTCCAAATATATTCCTGGTTTATATGAGTTTCAAATATATTCTTGGTTTATATGAGTTTCAAATATACTTGGGTTTATATGAGTTTCAAATATACCCTGGTTTATATGAAATTTCAAACATACTCCTGGTTTATATTAGGTCTCATTTGTATTTCTTTCTCTAATTACGTTTTATGTTTGTTTAATTACATCTTTGTTATTGATTTTATAACTTTTGTTTCCATTTAATCTACCATTTCCAGTGATTTCAAAATTTATAGTATTTTCAAATGAATTAGCTTTTTTTAAAAACGTTTTAAGTTAACTTTTAAGATTGTTTTTAAAAAAAGGAAACTTTATTTGATTTTTAAAGTACTTTCCAAATGAATTTCAAATTAAATTTTAATCGAAGATATTTCAAAAAATATTTTCTAAAATCTTTGTTTTTATTGCGTGATCCCGTTATGGGATTAAGACAACTAGCAAAATTGATGGGTAATTCCACTCATAAATCGAGTCCTTACTTTATTACTTTATTTTAAAGTTAAGGCAAGATTAGTTGAGACATTCTCTTTTAATTTATTTCTTTTTTTTTTATATTAAATTATGGACCTTTTCAATAAATTTAATTGGATAATAAAAATAAAATTTTGGTTACCGTTTTTTTTAAAACGGGTGTTGTAGGGTGCTAACACCTTCCCTACACTCAAACAACGACCCCCGAACCTAATTTCTATTTTCGTAGACCAGTTTTTGTTTTAAGGTGACCCATCACACCCAAAATAGTTGGTGGCAACTCCATCGATGTCGGTTGCTCCGCGTCGCGACAACATGGCGACTCTTCATTTTGCATTGTCATGCATTTCACACACAATCACGGCTCTATAGTTATACCTTGTAAGATTATATTTTAATAAATGCGAGGATTGAACCCATGACCTCTTAGTCACGGGCACAACCTTATGCCAATTGAGCTATGCTCGGTTTGACTAATTTGGGGGTTTTTGACCTCTAGGCTTAGAATTTTACCATCACATCATTTTTATTATTGTTCAATTCATTTACTTTGTAGTTGAAATTATTTTGAGGTCATTTTGTTTTTTTATAACTGCTGTTGCATTTGTTTTTGTATAGTTTTGATTTATCTTTGTTTTATTCATTTCCTTTTCAAAACAAATTTCCAAAAAAAATCTCTCAATTTTTTTTTTATCATTTTAATCTTATTTTAAGATTTAGTAGTTTTTTTTACTTTGTTTTAAGAGTCAGTAGTGTCGACCATCAAAACAATTGTCAATGATAGGCGCATGAAAAGTCTTATTTCATTTTCTACGATGGTGTTATTTTTTAAATTTTATTTCAAAACAATTTTCATTATTTTAATTTCATTTTTAGATTTAGTAGTGTCGACCCTCGAGGGATATAAATGCCTCGTATAGGCGCATGAAAGATCTTAGTGGATTTGTTATTTCTACATTTTTTTTTAAAAAATAATAATATATATATTATTTCACATACGTCATTTTAAATTAATAAATAAAAATAAAAAAATAAAATTTTAAGATTGAGTAGTGTCGACCATCAAGGGGATGTAAATGCCCCGTATAGGCGCATGAAAAATTCCTTAAGATTGAGTAGTGTCGACGATCGAGGGGATGTAAATGTCCCGTATAGGCACATGAAAATTCTTACTAAAGTTATTTCATTTATTATTAAGCGGTGAGTCTTGTCTTCTAAAAAAGTTTATCATTTTCTTCCAAAAAAAAAAAAAAATCAAATTTCAGTTTCATCTCACACATGATAAAAATGTTCATGCATCATTTTCTCATTTCACATAAAAAAAAAAAAAAAAAAAAAAAACATTTGTTATTCCTCAATTTCATAATATCATCTCATGCATGTTTCAGAAAATATTGTAAAATTTTATCACATCCTCCTAAGGCTTTCATTTTTACGGGTTTTTTCCTTCATTTCGCTAAACTTTACTTTTTTTTATTAAAAAAAAACAGTTTTAAAATAGCTCAATCACCACCAACTCGTCGTATTCACACCACAAGACTAAGAACAAAGATTATGGAAGAGCAACAGGCAGAAATAGAGAAAACAAGAAAGAAAATTAGTGATCTACGGGACAAGGTAGAATCAATGCTCAGCATGATGGAAAAGGGGAAAGCGGTGGCTGATCTCGTGCAACCCAACAATACAGCTGATGACTCCTTCGAAGTCAATCCCATTCTGCACCCTCAAACTAAAAGATTCATCCCACAGCCATATACATCGTGCAACCCGTTGTACCATTCGTCAGCATGACAATACCCTTACCAGTTCTTCAAAGGCGAAAGTATCTCCACAAATGATCGGGCTGAGTTAGTACACCCCAAAGAAGAGCCGTCCAGGGTAACTATCAAGACCCCTAATAATGGAACACTCGAAACTCTCGAGGAAAGGTTAAGAGCAGTTGAAGGGACAAACGTCTTTGGGAATATTGACGCCTCCAAGTTGTGCCTTGTTCCTGATGTTGTAATTCCACCAAAGTTTAAGGTGCCGGAAATTGAAAAATACGAGGGGACATCATGACCGATAAGCCACCTCATCATGTATTGTAGGAAAATGACAGCGTACGTTCAAAATGAAAATTGTTAATTCACTATTTCCAAGACTGTTTGATTGGTCCAACGTCTCGATGGTATATGCAGTTAGATAGTGCTCATATCTACTCGTGGAAGAATTTAGCCGATTCTTTCCTAAAGCAATACAAGCATAACATAGACATGGCCCCTGACCGGATGAATTTGCAGAGAATGGAAAAAAAAAAGCACAGAAAGCTTCAAGGAGTACGCGCAAAGATGGAGAGATATCGTTGCAGAAATACAACCTCCCCTAACTGATAAAGAGCTATCAGCCATGTTCATGAACACTCTAAAGTATCCCTTCTATGATAAAATGATTGGGAGCGCTTCAACTAATTTCTCGGACATAATGACGATTGGAGAGAGGATCGAATATGGAATCAAGCATAGTAAAATAATTGACACATCTGAGTCGTAAGTTGCGAAGAAAGAAGATTTTTCGAAGAAGGGAGAAGTCCAAATGGTAGGTAGTACAAACCAGTACAATTTGAGGCAACAACCATTTCCAAATACTGGGATGACACAATACCCCCAAAATTATTACACGGTTCCATATTACCAACCTTATGTCAACATTGCGTCAGCACAATATCCTTCATCTTTTCCTCAAAACCCACAACCTAAACTAAATCAAGGTTACCAACCCCGAAGTCAACAAGTACCTCTCAACAATCAGAGACAACAAAATAATAGAGGGGGGCATAGACAGACTCAGTTTTATCCAATTCCAATAACCTACACAGAGCTTCTACCTCAATTATTCCAAAATAATCAATTGTCGCCTCTACCCGCACTACCTATGCGGCCACCTTATCCAAAATGGTATGACGCGAATGCTCATTGTGACTATCATGCGGGGACTACGGGACATTCAACAGAGAATTGTACTGCACTTAAGCATAAGGTACAAGCACTGATCAATGCGGGGTGGTTGAATTTCGATAAGGAAGATGAACCTGATGTCAACAATAATTCTCTTCCAGATTATCAGTAAAGGATCGTGTACCAAATTCGAAAAAAAAGACGGATCCTCTAGTGTACCTGTGCCCATAAGGCTTTGGATTCGACAATCATACTACTCCAGAGCTGCCATCATTTTATGTCAAAGCGATTGTTTCAACCTTTATTTACTTCATTCGTTTAAGATAATTTAAATTTTCTATGTCAACATTTCATATTTCAGTAAAAAAATCGTTATTCATTTCATTCTTTGTTCTACTCATCCTTAAGTGTTTATATGGTAGTCTTAATTATCTTTATGATTAATACGCGAAATTATAAAATCAATATTGAGATTTCAAAATTCACGCAAGTCTAGCGCGAACTATTATTGTCTTAGACCAATGGAGGGGGAAGCTAGAGGGTCAGTAGTCCTCGTGTCCTCAGTATCAAATTGGGCAAAGATATGGTCGCTACTTCCTTAGGGAAAGAAGAAAATACAGAAATCAACCGGTTTCTACCAAGTCAGAATTCGACCAAGATCTCTTGTGAAATTCAGGACGAACGTGGTGTTTGAGCTATTTCAAAAAAAATAATTAAAGAAAAAAAAGAAGGTTCATGCATCATTATCTCATTTGCATATTGAGTCGTAAGTTTTAGGCAAATTTCATTTGTTATTTACCAATTGCATCATATTATCTCACACATGCATATAAAAAATTAAAAAAAACAAAAACAAAATCATTTGTTATCGTACACATGCATACATCACAAAACAAATCAAGTTTTATTTTCATCTCCAACACGATAAAAATGTTCATAATCTCATTTCACATATTATAAAAAAAAAATTAAAAAAAAAAAAAAAAAAAAAAAAAAAAAAAAACATTTGTTATTCATCAATTTTTCAATTTCATCTCATTTCACATATTAAAAGAATAAAACATTTTCAAATTTTAGTGCATCTTTCATCATATCACTTACATGTTAAAACTTTTGATACTTTTATGTTTATTTTGATCATCCTTGTGTTTACTTTGTACTTGTTAGCTGAAAACTTAGCAAGAATTTTGAGTAAAAATTGTGAATCATCACTGAAAAAAAAAAAAAAAAAGTGCTTTCACTGTTTTTATATGAGAAATTGTCAAAGTCTCAGTCATTTTATGACCTTCCTGAAAATATTTTTCTCAACCTTCATTGTTGAGTTAAGCTTTAAATCGAGGGAACTCTATTTTGCGCTTCAAATTTCTCATGTGCTAAACATTATACTACCATACACCCTCGAACAAGGTTTTAATAATCGCACTAGGCAAACACCCTTTTGCAGTGAGAGTCCAGACTACTCACTGGAAAATCTTGAACCTGCATACCATATAGCTTTGAGGCAATTTATCCTGATTTGTTGATCCACCATAAAATCCCGGACTAAACTCACCATCTACATGGTGCACCTCTCCATTTATCTACCCACCTAGCCTTTTGCTAAACCTGTCATATTTAATTAGATGGCAAACATCCCAAATTATTCGAGAGAACTTCAAATGTAATGAAATAGTATTCAACTCTTGTGATCCACTGCTTCATAATTAAGAGTTGTAATTTCTCATATATTCTTAATATTCAATTTCATTTTATCAAAATTCTCATTTCTTTCCATTCCTATCATTTGTTATTTCTCTTTCCTCGATTAGAAAGTGATTCCAAGACCTAAGATAAGAGTTTTGAGAACTAATGAGTCGGTAACTGTGAAAGTCATCTCGAAGTCTCAATTTCTTTCAATGAGTTTTGCTCGCGGGACATCCTCGATACCAAGAATCATGGCGAAAGAAACGGCGAGGAAGGACTACAAGGAGTTGTAAAGGAGTAACTAAATGTTATCAATTATTTGTATATGATTGCACAATTTCTTGCTAAATAAAAGAAACAATGTTTAGTAAAAAAAAAAAAAAAAAAAAATGTTGCAAGATTTGTGCAATCAGTAGATCAAGGAACTACATCTCGGAATGCTTAGAAAATCTTCTTTGCAAAGCAACCAATTGGGGCAAAGCCTCTATCTTCGCCAAACTAGGACAAAATTTTCAACTTTGCAAACTGGAGCAAAGTCGTCGTCTTTACCACACTGGAGCAAAGCTACCATCAACAAACTCGAGCAAAGCCTTCATCTTCGCCACACTGGAGCAAAGCCTTCGTCTTTGTCATACTGGAGCAAAGCTACCATCAACAAACTGGAGCAAAATCTTCATCTTTGCTACACTGGAGCAAGACCAATATCAACAAACTGGAACAAGGCCACCATCTATGTCGGGCGAAAAATCGACATCAACAAGCTGAAGCATTTGATTGCGTCATTTCTTTAAAAAAAAAAAATTGGTGCAATCAGTAGATCAAAAAGCTTCATCGCGAAATGCTTAAAAATCTCACCTTTAAATCAACATTGGGGCAAACCCTTCGTCTTTGCCATACTAGAGCAAAGTCTACATCTTTGCCACACTAGAGCAAAGTCTTCATCTTTGTCATACTGGAGCAAAGCTACCATCAACAAACTGGGCAAAAGTGTCGCCTTTGCCACATTTGGGCAAAATCATTCATCTTCGTCACACCACCAGACCAAGTCAGGATGAAGATAATCAAATTATTGAGGACTTCGAGCTTACCCAAAGAAAGAAGCATATATGAGATGATTTCCTCAGGGGCTGACTTCAGGTTCTCAAAATTATTGTCCAAAGAATTGGAATCACTTCATTCGTTCATTCGTCTTCCATTTTATCATATTCAATCTCTTACTCAAATATTTGAAATATATCATCAATCTCTTATTGTTCAAGAGATTTGAAAATCACATTCTCCTCTGTTTTTTTTTTCTGACGAAGAAAACATGTACTGTTTAACATTTCATACTTACTTCGAAGCTAAATTCATTCAAATCATTGTGTCTATTACAAGACTAAAGTTATGAAGCAGTTAATCAAGTAAAATTCTACAAATTACTTTTGATAGTTCTCTAAACTAGCACATGAGATGCTACCCAAAGTTCACCACGCCTAATATGGTTGAGTGATCTACGATTGACATACATAATCTCTTTCGAGTGAAAGCATTTAAAAAAAAAAAAAAAAAAAAAAAAAAAAAACTTCTCCAATGATGACAACATTTTCTCTTTGATTCATTTCTAAACATCAGCTAACAAGAACGATGAGAGTAGACAAGGATAATTATTTTTCCTTAACCATGAAAATCATTCTGATGTCATAATTTTCACATATCTTGCATCATTTATATCATTATTTCTCAAAAAAATAAAAATTATTCTCGTATATCATGGTTAGGTAGCGAAAGTCGGTCATATAAAGATGATGCATACATGTTGCATTTACGACTTTTCAATTTACCATTGGCATGCACATGCATATTGCATTCATGACTACTGGCATACGCAGGCATACATGCTGCATTTATTTACCATTAGCGTGCACATGCATACATGTTGCATTCATGACATTTAAAAAAAAATGTGTGTTATCATTGACATACACATGCGTACATATTGCATTCATGTCATTTTTAAACCATCATCAGCATGCACATGCATACATATTGCATTCATGACATTCATTTTTCTACCTTTGGCGTGCATATACATCAATACATCATCCTTCAAAATCAATTTCCTTGGGTCAAACCAAAATCTATTAAGACATACGTTATCATACGTGATAATGAACAAGTTCCACCCATAACGAACATTGACAAATTTATCCACATGATTTTAATCCATTTGCATTTTGCATTTTTTGCATTTGCATGCCAGCACCTTCTCTTTAGAGAGTCATTCATCAATTCATACTAGTTCTCATGTCATGTGACAAAATCCCATTTCATAACTCATGCATTTAGGTCTTCTTCATATTCATGAAGTCCTGATGTTTACGAAAGAACGATTTAAAAAAAAATCTCTAAAAAAAAAAGTCTCATTTTTTACAACTAAGTTTTGAAATAAAAATCGTTGTCCTTTTAAAGCAAATTTCTGAAATAAGAAGTCTTTGTTTTAAAAGTGTCTTTCATTTTGGCAGCTAAGTTTTGAGATAAAAACCGTTGTCAAAATTTTCAAAAAAAAAAAAACAGAAAAAAAACAATCAAAATCAAGATCAATCACTCATCCTTTTACATTTATTCTAGTTGGTTAAATCGAACCCCAATCCAACATTAGCGGTCGAAGCCCAGGAGATAGCCCAGGTCTGTTTTAAATTCCAGTTGGTTAAATCGAACCCTAATCCAGCATTAGCGGTCGAAGCCCGGGAGATAGCCCAGGTCCGTTTTAAATTTTAGTTGGTTAAATCGAACCCTAATCCAGCAGTAGCGGTCGAAGCCTGTGAGATAGCCCAGGTCCGTTTTAAATTCCAGTTGATTAAATCGAACCCTAATTCAGCATTAGCGGTCGAAGCCCGGGAGATAGCCCAAGTCCGTTTTTCATTTCAGTTGGTTAAATCGAACCATAATCCCTCATTAGCGGTCGAACCAAGGAGATACCCCAGGTCCGTTTTAAATTCCAGTTGGTTAAATCGAACCCTAATCCAGCATTAGCAGTCGAAGCCCGGGAGATAGCCCAAGTCCGTTTTTCATTTCAGTTGGTTAAATCGAACCATAATCCCTCATTAGCGGTCAAACCAAGGAGATACCCCAGGTCCGTTTTAAATTCCAGTTGGTTAAATCGAACCCTAATCCAGCATTAGCAGTCGAAGCCCGGGAGATAGCCCAGGTCCATTTTAAATTTTAGTTGGTTAAATCGAACCATAATCCAGCATTAGCGATCGAAGCCTGGGAGATAGCCCAGGTCCGTTTTAAATTCCAGTTGGTTAAATCGAACCCTAATCCAGCATTAGCGGTCGAAGCCCGGGAGATAGCCCAGGTCCGTTTTTCATTTCAGTTGGTTAAATCGAACCCTAATCCAGCATTAGCGGTCGAAGCCTGGGAGATAGCCCAGGACCGTTTTAAATTCCAGTTGGTTAAATCGAACCCTAATCCAGCATTAGCGGTCGAAGCCCGGGAGATAGCCCAGGTTCGTTTTAAATTTTAGTTGGTTAAATTGAACCCTAATCCAACATTAACGGTCGAAGCCCAGGAGATAGCCCATGTCCGTTTTAAATTCCAGTTGGTTAAATCGAACCCTAATCCAGCATTAGTTGTAACGACCCGAACTCCAGGTAAAAGAAATTGATTTATCTTTATTGTTATCGGGTTCGATAGTGGGTTTAAGTGGAAGGTTCATGGGAAATTTGGGCTTAAAAGAGGCAACGGCTAGTCGTTTGACTAAGTCAAACATTTGGTCAATGACTTATTAATAATATTATTAATAATATTATTATTAATATAATATAATAATATTATTATTATTTAAATAAATAAATATATATATATATAAAAGAATTTCCTTCTTCTTCGGTGAGACAACCCACGCCGCCCCACCACCCTCTCCTTTCAATCTCATTCTCCCTCTCCGATCTCCGATCTTCGTCGTCGCACGCCCCGACTCGCCAACGCCAGCTCGCCGCCGCACCTCTCTCCCTCTCTGCCAGTCGCTCGTGTCGTCGTCGCCCTCTCTCCCTCTCTGTCGCCGCCTCTCTGCTTATCTCCTCTGAACGTCGTCGTCGCACACCCATCTCTTTCTCTCTCGGCTTCGACCACCCTGACGCACCGCCGATCGTCGTCCCGCCTCACTCCGCCGCCGTCGCTGCCTCCGTCCGCCATTGTATTGTTGGGTGAGCTTCGATTCTAACCTGAATCTCTTTCAATTTCAATTTAGTTAGTTTCGAATATGTTATGACCAGCCCTAAAATTTCAACACCCATTCGATTCCAGTGTCGAAATTGCGAGTTTTGTGGCTTTAGGCTTGCTGTCCAGCAAGGATTAACGACTTTGTAGCGAGCTTTCGGTGTGTAACGAAGCCTCGATCCCTTTTGAATTCCCTTGTAAATGTGAAGTTCTTTTAATTTAAGACTTGGTTTCTTGTGTTTAGGATTCAAGCGTTTCGTTGTTGTCAAGAGACATAGTTTTGGAGTAGAGGTTTCTTGGGTCGGTACTTATACTTGTGTAAGCCAACATATATTTTTGCAGGCAATCAATTGAGGTAAGTGACTTTACTACTGGAACGCCTTAGTGCTAGGTTGGGAATTGTGTGCTGATATGTCGATACTTTGTGAATGTGAGCTGATAAATCTATACCTTGTGAATGTGTGTTGATGTAACGATACTTTGTGTATGTGTGTTGATATGTCGATACTTTGTGAATGTGAGCTGATAAATCCATACCTTGTGAATGTGTGTTGATGTAACGATACTTTGTGTTTGTGTGCTGATATATCGATAGATTGTGTAATGAGCATGTACTGTTTTTGTTTGCTAAACAGAATCCTTATGTTTATGCATGATTTATGAGTGAGAAGTTGAATGAATGTTTATGGAAGGATGTTAGGAACGAATTGTGATTGAGCAGTTAGAATGAATGTTAGTGAATTGTGATTGAGAAGTTAGAATGAATGTTTATGGAAGGATGTTTATGAAAAAAAATGTGATTGATGAGTTTTGAATGTTCATGAAGGTGAGGAAAGTTTGTATGTGATGTCATTGCATACAAGCAAATGATATGTTATGTAATATTGATGAGTTTTATGTTATGTCTATGCATGGGATGTGATTGTAAAGTTGAATGTAGCGAACATGAAATATTAATGAATGAGACGCATGTTGGAAGGTGTAGATAATGCATGAGAGAGAATTACTTCATGTCGCATCATTTCTGTTATCTAGAATGTTTCGTGTGGGACCTCATACATTTGTGTACGACATATGAGTCATGCAAATTTTAAGATAGCTACCCTTCATTCTCTGCGAGATTTGTCTGTATGAAAGTGATGCAGGTTTAGGGGTTCTAATCCCATGAAGCTTAGATCCGTTTTAAATTTCAGTTGGTTAAATCGAACCCTGATCCAAGATTAGAGGTCGAAGCCTGTGGACATAACCCAGGTCTGTTTCATTTCCTTGTGGGTTAAATCGAACCTTAATTCAAGATTAGCGGTCGAAGCATGTGGACATAACCCAGGTCCGTTTCAATTCGTTGTTGGTTAAATCAAACCCTAATCCAAGATTAGCGGTCGAAGCCTGTGGACATAACCTGGGTTTGTCTTAGTTTTAATAATAAACAATTTTTCGCCGGCTCAATACTCTATTTTCGTCATTTCTCTACCCTTTCAATTCTTCAAAGATACACCGTATTTGGTCCGGTCATTTGTTAATTATTAATGTTTTTACCCTTTTTTATTTATTTATTTTTTTGTCATATTCGATTGAGTCTTTTAAGTTTTAAATTCATTTTTTTTATTTTGTATTTAATTAATTTCGAAAATTGGAGAAAATAACAAAAAATAACGTTTTATTTGTTTTGAAAGATTTTTACCTAATTTGACAAATAAAATTAGCATTTTATGAGTATAAAATTTCTAAGTCATTTTATGGCTAAAATTTAATATTCATTTATTTCTCTCAATGAGTATAAAATATTTAATTCGTTTTTGGGTTAAAATTTGATATTCATTTATGAATATAAATTATTTAATTCATTTTTTGGTTAAAAATTTGATATCCATTTATGAGTATGAAATATTTAATTCATTTTTGGGTTAAAATTTTATATTCATTTATGAGTATAACATATTTGTTCATTTTATGGTTAAAATCGATTTCAATTAAATATAAAATTTTGAGTGATGAATGATTTGATTTTAACCTTGTTTGACGTTTTCATCATCTATAAATATCGACTAAGGACATCCGATAAAGACGGAATAGAATATTAGAGCAAGAAGGCTTATGCAATTTAGAGCAAAATGTTGGGAAAAAAAAAAGATTTGATTTAGTCAAATCAAGTCGAAATTGATTTTTCTCTCTCATCCAAAATCTCAAAACTATTTTCTTTTCCATCTCATGCACCCAAATCGAGGTCACCTACTCTTCATCATCTCCCTCAACCACCTTCTACCTAACTCCGACGACTGAATAACGGTGGTGACTTGCAGCGGTGCTCAACGGACTCCTTCGACAGCGTTACGAACAGACCAACGGCAGACGAAGCTCCTCGGCGGCGAAACACGATCAGCAGACGACGACGGCCCTATGCGAACCTGCAGCGGTGCTCGACGGGTTCCGAACAGACCAACGGCGGACGAAGCTCCTCGGCGGTGAAACACGATCGGCAGACGACGGCAGCCTGCGACGAACACCACGGCGGCGGACGAAGCTCCTCAGCAGCGAATCACGATCAGATCTGCGACAACCCAAACCGGGGGACGAAACTCCGATGAACTTCGCTTGCAACAGAGCTCCGGCGCTCCTCGTACGAAACCCATCAGCAGCGGTGAACCAACCTCAACCCAAACGAACGTCGGCGGGCCTTCACAAAATCAGACGAACGGGAGGCAGAGAACACGGCGGCGGCGCGAACTCGGACGCTGAAATTCAGGCGAAGCTCGAATTCAAGCAGACGGCGGCTGAGAAGCTCTTCCTCGGGTAAACGATTGTTTTATTTAGGTTTTGTTTAAATTACAAAACTGCCACTGACATTTAATTTTCAAATATATTCATGGTTTATATGAGTTTCAAATATATTCTTGGTTTATATGAGTTTCAAATATACCCTGGTTTATATGAAATTTCAAACATACTCCTGGTTTATATTCGGTCTCGTTTATATTTCTTTCTCTAATTACGTTTTATGTCTGTTTAATTACATATTTGTTATTGATTTTAAAATATAAGAATGTCATTATGTGTCATTTACAAAATTGCATTTTTAAAGTTTTTTTCAATTTGATTTCCAAATTGTTTTTAAATCTAGAATTTCAAATGATTTTAATTTTATTTTTCATTCTTTTTCAAATGAATTGGTAAATTGATTTTCGATTGATTTTTAAAATTTTGTTTCCATTTAATTTTTAATGTACCATTTTCAGTGATTTCAAAATTTATTTTTCCAAAGTATTTTCAAATGACTTAGCTTTTTTTAAAAACGTTTTAAGTTGTCTTTTAAGATTGTTTTTAAAAAATGAAACTTTATTTGATTTTTAAAGTAGTTTTCAAATGAATTTCAAATTAAATTTTAATCGAAGATATTTCAAAAAATATTTTATAAAATCATTGTTTTTATTGCGTAAAATTGATGGGTAATTTCACTCACAAATCGAGTCCTTACTTTATTTTAAAGTTAAGGCAAGATTAGTTGAGACATTCTCTTTTAATTTATTTCTTTTTTTTATATTAAATTAAGGACCTTTTCAATAAATTTAATTGGATAATAAAAATAAAATTTTGGTTACCGTTTTTTTAAACGGGTGTTGTAGGGTGCTAACACCTTCCCTACACTCAAACGACCCCCCAACCTAATTTCTATTTTCGTAGACCAGTTTTTGTTTTAAGGTCACCAATCACACCCAAAATGGTTGGTGGCGACTCCATCTCTTTTATTTTTAAAACAAAACCCTTAAAAGAGGACGTCGGTCGCTTCACGTCGCGATGACGTTGCGACATTCTTTGGTAAGGTACCTGGGAATATGGCTGAGACGTTCTCATTCATCACTCTTTCTCCAACCTTCGGCCTTCTTTTCGAGGTGCACCAATTCTTCAAGAATTTTGAATACTTGCGGATTTGCTTGATGGCTTCCAAAAGGGGAATGTTCACCACAACCCTCTTAAAAGTCTCCAAGACTTCTTTATCGTCTTCATCCACCATAGACTTTGGCTTGGCCAACCTACTTGGAAAAGGTGCTACCGGGGCACATTTTGGCTCAGGCACAGGAGGTTCCTTATCTCGGTCCTCTTCCTCAATGACTGCAGGACTCAACTGCTTTCTTGGATTTGGAGGCTTGGGCACGTACTTCTGAACCACAGGAGGAATTTTCTTCTCTTTGCTCTCAAACTCGGATGCAGGCTCCATCAATCTGCTCGAAAAAGGAGCTTGAGGCACGTACACCCTAGTACAAGTGGGATCAAAATTTATCCCTTTCCATCTTGGTTCAGGACTCTTCTCCACTAGTGTAGAATTTGAAGAGATTTCTTTCCTGCTTCTCAAGGTCATGGCGCACACTTGCTGACAGTTCTGCCTTTCCAACTTATCTATCCTCTCGGTGAGCTTCATCATTGGACTGCTCAGAGATTTCACCTGAGTTCCACAACTCTGAAACATGGCTGAAGATTCCCCTAAGAAGGAAATCACCATCTCCTCGATATTTCATCCTGAAGCAGAAGATTGAGATTTTTGTGAGGATTCAGCTAATAAGCGAATTGCATTACTTACCTCGAACACTTGGGCCTTAAGCTCGCTCACATCCCTTGAAAGACGTGCTTGCTCATTTCTTCCACCACCGTACAGTTGAAGGTTCCTAACCATATTAGAAATCAGACTTCTGGCCTCCACGAGAGTCTTGTCCAGGAGAGATCCGCCACTAGTAGCATCAATCATTTGTTGATCACGTGGGAGCATATCGTCGTAAAAATACTAAATGAGAAGATGCTCAACTATCTGGTGATTGGCATGGCTTCTACACAGTCGGTTATACCTCTCCCAACATTCGTATAAATTCTCCTTAGATCCCTGCGTGATCCTACAGATTTTCCTCCTAATGTCAGTGGCTTTTAAGGCAGGGAAGTACTTTTCCAAAAATGAGCCCTTCAATCCGTTCCACGTCGTGACAGACCGAGACGAAAGACAGTACAACCAATCTTTTTCCTTTTCCTAAAAAGTGAAAGGAAAGGCCCTCAAGCACAGCTGGTCCTCGATCACTCCTTGGGGGCATCATCCCCGAACATACCAGATGAAATTCCTTAAGATGCTTCAGAGGATCCTCACGTGCATTGCCACAAAATGAAGGTAGTTGGTGAATTAGTCCAGCTTTTAATTAAAAATTACCTAGAACTACCGGATACAATATACACAGTGGTTGTCGATCCAAGTCAAGTGATGTCAACTGTCTCATGTGTTGGGTTTTATGTCCTAAAACTCGTAGTTTGTAAACTGTTTGAATGTATATATTCTATTTCAATAAAGTTGTTATTGAATTTTAGTGAATTGTGTTTGTATTAACCTATACCAATAACTAACACCCATGGCGAAAGTGTGAGTACTTGAACTTCATGTGTGACATGAATGTGGATCAAGTTCAAGTAGACAGCCAAAATGGTCTATAGTATAGGGATAAGGCTGGGTACCTTATCCTGGGGACACTATTGGACGCGGCTCACTTTGTATAGTACAAAACGATGTGATTCGAATCGTTTCATGTAGAGACATGTGAGTGAGGGCGTCCTGTGCAATGAGTTTGCACAAGACCGAACCAAAAAATAAAATCGCTCTTTCTTTATAACACCGTTTACTGCAAAGACCGGTTTTTTTCATTTGATGACTTAGGTAACTCGATCTCAATCCTGAGCTCACTATGAAGTCCTGTTTATTCGACCTTATCCTTTGACTTGTACGGGTGAGAGTGGCCAGATCGCCGACTCAATAAGCCTACCATCTTGGGGATAAGATCGAATAAGTGGCTGGGGACATAGTTGTGCGAGATGGAATTCACTCCTACCCGCTTTAAGGGTTAGTAGAGAGGTTGTTCCCTTAAATGTTGACTTCAGGTATTGAACAATGGGCCCATCCTCTCCTGATCAGGGAGGAATCTGATTTGATGGTTGAACCACAAATCAATTGTTCATTAGAGGTGTCAGTGGTACTTAAGGAACAAGATATAATACAAGGGTTAAACGGTATAAATGACCCGTTGTGATTACGAACAACCTGTGAAGGATCGACTTACTGATGATAGTTATATCAAGAGGACACAATATATCTACAGTGAGGAGAGTGCAGCCCTTGGACTTTAGTGGAGTCTCCGGGGGTTAACGAATGTTGGTTAGTTCGGTTGAAAGAGTTTTGACTGGATAATCTCGTATCGTTGGAGCTCATGATCTGTAGGTCCTTACGGTTCTCCTGGCTAGCTCGGATAAAGCCGTGAAACAATATAAAAGAAAAGAAAAGAATTTGAATCGTTCAAATTCGGGTTTGTGGAAGAATTATGGACATATTTAAATATGATTTAAATATGAGATTGGTCTACAATATGAATTGGATTCATATGCAAAAAGTCGGTTTTCGAAAAACCGGGTTTAATTATATTATTTAATTAATATTTGATATTGAATTAAATAATATTAATTTATATATATATATTTTTTATTAATTAAAAAGTTTAATTAATAAAATAATTATTATTATTTTTAATAATAATAATATAAATATGATGGAGCGACATGCGCAGCGGAAAGCGATTTCGGACCGATGATACTCTAATTTCATCAATTTAACAAATAGAAAACATGCTCTTAAAGCGGAAATAAGAAAAATAGAAAACATACCCTTGAAGTTCTACTTTTCTTCGTGTTCCGCCGGCCGTTCTTCGTCACGAACTCTTCCGAACTCTTCTCACGAACGCACCGAGGACCACCCGAGGTAGTCCCGCTATCCTCGGCGCCGCGCAACGGAGTTGTGGGACTCCAAAGCAAAAAGAAAAGAAAGCAAGAAGAGGAAGATATGGGAAAATGGCCAAGGGAAAAAAAAATGGAAGAACACAGAAGCAAACAAATATGAAAACTTCAAATTGAAGTTTTCTTTTTTTTTTCATCTGCAAAAACGTAAACCCCATTCTCCATTTAACCATATATATATATATAAATATATATTAACTACCATGTGTCTTACATGCAAAATGCATGTAAGACACATAAATATATATTTTATTATTATTTTTAAAAATTAATTCTTAATTAATTTTAAATAATAATAAATATTTTATTTATTAAACTTTTTAATAAATAAAATAAAAAATATATATATATTTATTAATTAAACTTTTTAATTAATAAATATTATTTAATTCAATATCAAATATTAATTAAATAATATGGCTAAACCCGGTTTTCCGAAAACCAACTTTTTTAAACATGAATCCTATTCATGTTTTAGGCCATTCTCATATTTAAATCATATTTAAATATGTCCATCATTCTTCCACAAACCGAATTTGAACAATTCAAATTCTTTTTCTTTTTCTTTTCTTTTATTCTGTTGCACGACGTTATCCGAGCTAGCCAGGAGAACCTAAAGGACCTACAGATCATGAGCTCCAACGATACGAGATTATCCGGTCAAAACTCTTTTAACCGAACTAACCAACATTCGTTAACCCCCGGAGACTCCACTATAGTCCGAGGGTTGCACTCTCCTCACTGTAGATATATTATGTCCTCTTGATATAACCATCATGGGTAAGTCGATCCTTCACAGGTGTCCGTTATCACAGCTAGGTCTTTTAAACCGTTTAACCTCTGTGATACCTCTTGTTCCTTAAGTACCACTGACACCTCTAATGAACATTTAATCTGTGATCCAATCATCAGATCAGAATCCTCTTCACACAGAAGAGGATGAGGCCTCATGTTCAAGCCCCGGAGTCAGCTATTAAGGGAACACCTATCTACTATACCCTAAAGAGGGTAGGAGTGAATTCCATCTTGCTACACTATGTCCCCAGCTACCTATTCCAGTTTATCCCCAAGTTGGTAGGCTTATTGAGCGGGCGACCTGCCACTCTCACCCATACAAGTCCAAGGATACTCTCGAATAAACAGGAGTTCATAGTAAGCTCAGGATTAAGAACGAGTTACCTTAGGTCATCAAAAGTGATAAAATCGGTCTCACCAGTAAACGGCGTTATAAAGAGAAAGCGACTTTATCGTGGTTCTGTCTAATGCAAACTCTTTGCATAGGACGCCCCCGCTCGCACATCTCCATGTCAAACGATTCGGATCACATCGTTTTGTACAATACAAAGCGAGCCGCATCCAATAGTGTTACCAGAATAAGGTACCCGACCTTATCCGTATACTATAGACCATTTTGACTGACTACTTGAGCTTGACCCACAATCATGTCATACATGAAGCTCAAGTACTCATATTCAGCCAAGGATGTTGTTATTGGTACAGGTTAATGCAAACACGTTTCACTATATTCAATAAACACCTTTACTGAATAAACCTCAATAACTCTTTATTGCGTTAATAGACATATTACATTTACAACGTTTACAAACCACGAGTGTTAGGACATAAAACCCAACAAACTCCCACTTGGACTAACATGTCTGTGGGATGAGTGCTTGGTCAGGAAAACAAAGTATCTCCCACTGTCCTATTTAGCAGCTCGCAACCCCAGACTCTCCAGGTGTCTCTCAAACACTTTAGCCGTGAGAGACTTTGTAAACGGATCAGCAACATTGTGCTCCGAGGCAATCTGTGTGACGATCACATCTCCTCGTTGCACTATCTCCCTGATAAGGTGATATTTCCGCTCGATGTGCTTCCCGCGCTTATGACTCCGAGGTTCTTTAGAATTTGCCACAGCACCACTGTTATCACAATAAAGTGTGATGGGCAAATTCATATTTGGAACAACTTCCAAATCTGTCAAGAACTTCCTGAGCCATACTGCTTCCTTCGCTGCTTCACAAGCTGCGACGTATTCAGCTTCCATGGTGGAGTCAGCAATACAACCTTGCTTGATACTCCTCCACACTATAGCCCCTCCGTTAAGAGTGAACACTGATCCTGATGTAGATTTCCGAGAATCTATATCAGTCTGAAAATCAGAGTCAGTGTATCCTGCCAGGATCATATCCTTAGGCCCATACACGAGCACATAGTTCCTCGTTCTCCTAAGATACTTGAGGATATGTTTAACGGCGGTCCAGTGATCATATCCTGGATTAGACTGGTACCTACTGACAATTCCGACCGCAAAACAGATGTCAGGTCTAGTGCATAACATAGCATACATCAGACTGCCAACTGCAGATGCATATGGAATCCGTCTCATGTCCTCAACTTCTTGAGGTGTCTTAGGAGACTGTTCCTTAGACAAATGAATTCCATGCCTAAACGGCAGCGAACCTTTCTTGGAATTCTGCATCGAGTATCTAGATAACACTTTATCTATATAAGATGCCTGAGACAGTGCTAGCGTTCTGTTCTTGCGATTCCTTACGATCTGAATCCCAAGAACAAACTGAGCCTCTCCCAAATCTTTCATTTGGAATTGGGTTGCTAGCCACAGTTTTACGTCAGTAAGGACCCCTACGTCATTCCCAATGAGTAGTATGTCGTCTACATACAAGACTAAGAAAGCTACAGCCTTATTGACAATCTTCTTGTAGACACAAGGCTCGTCAATATTCTGTTCAAAGCCATAAGATTTGATCGCAGTATCAAACCTTATATTCCAGGATCTAGATGCCTGTTTCAACCCATAAATGGATCGATTCAGTTTGCAAACCTTTTGCTCTTGACCCTGAATTATGAACCCCTCTGGTTGGACCATATAGATACTCTCTTCAAGATTGCCATTAAGAAAGGCAGTCTTGACATCCATTTGCCAGATTTCATAATCATAAAATGCGGCAATGGACAAGAGTATTCTAATCGACTTTAACATGGCAACAGGAGAAAAGGTTTCTTCATAGTCCACCCCTTCTCGCTGGGTAAAACCCTTTGCCACAAGTCGGGCCTTAAAGGTTTGCACCTTACCGGCCTGGTCTCGTTTCCTCTTGTAGATCCACTTGCAACCAATGGGTCTTTCACCATCTGGTTGATCTACAAGACTCCAGACCGAATTGAAGTACATAGACTCCATTTCGAGGTCCATGGCTTTGAGCCACTGATCCTTGTCTACATCTGTCATTGCCTGTTTAAAGGTCAATGGATCCTCAATTCCATCATCAGGTATGACGAATTGAGTCTCAGACAAGCCAATGTAGCGGTCGGGTTGTCTCACATCCCTCCCACTGCGTCGAGGCTCTCTCAACTCTTGAGAAGGACCAGCCTGATCAACAACTCTTGTTGATCCCTCTGTAGCTTCCCTGGATAATTCAGACAAAACTATTTTGCTTGAAGGTTGATGATCTCTCATGTGGTCTTCCTCTAAGAACGTGGCATTAGTCGATACTAATACCTTGTCCTGTCGAGGATCGTAAAAAAGACCACCTCTCGTTTCCTTGGAGTAGCCTACGAATAGGCACAATTTTGAGCGATGTTCCAGTTTCTTTGGACCGGATACCAGTACGTGTGCTGGACATCCCCAAATTCTGTAATGACGTAAACTACTTTTACGCCCACTCCAGAGCTCATAAGGTGTTTCAGAAACACTCTTAGAGGGAACATTGTTCAGAATATATACGGCAGTCTCTACTGCGTATCCCCAAAACGAGCTTGGCAGCTGAGCATAGCTCATCATAGAACGAACCATGTCTAACAGGGTTCTATTTCTCCTTTCGGATACACCGTTCTGCTGCGGTGTTCCGGGCGCTGAGAGTTGAGATACAATTCCGTGTTCTATCATATAGTCCTGGAATCTAGTATCCATATACTCTCCACCTCGATCACATCGGAGTGTTTTTATCGATTTACCTAATATGTTCTCAACCTCTGCCTTATACTCAATGAACTTTTCAAGAGTATCGGACTTATGATGTATTAGGTAAAGATAGCCGTACCTAGAATAATCGTCAATGAAGCTGACGAAATATTCATACCCTCCTCGTGCTTTGACATTCAAAGGACCGCAGAGATCCGAATGCACGATTTCTAGAGGTTCTTTTGACCTATAACCTTTTCCGGTAAAAGGTCGTTTGGTCATCTTGCCCTCAAGACATGACTCACAAGGCGGTAAAGAGTTGTCCTCTAAACGATTTAGGAGACCACTCTTAACCAACCTCCCAATCCTATTAAGATTAATGTGGCCTAGTCTCAAGTGCCAAAGATAGGTACTAGGAGAAAGCTTCTGCCTCTTGGTTTGAGTTTCAGCTGTTTTAAACATTTCGGTGTTCAAAATAGCTTGAACCTCTGTCGGTCTTAACACATATAAGTTATTCTCAAGTTTAGCAGAACAAATTTGTACACCTCTTTTGCTAATGATAGCTTCATTATCAGCAAAAGATACTTTATACATTTGTTCTAGTAAACAAGCTATAGAGACTAGGTTCCTCTTGAAGCTAGGAACCAATAGCACATTTTCTAGCAAAATGTAACTATCTCTATAAGACAACTTAACCGCTCCCACTGCTTTAGCTGAGACAACCTCTCCAGTACCAACTCTGAGAGTTATCTCATCTTTAGCTAGCGGCTGCCAGGAACTAGTTTCCTGAAACGAAGAACAAACGTGATTAGTGGCTCCTGAATCGAGGATCCAGGCATGACTATCATTTTCCACTAAACACGTCTCTACAACAAGCAAATCATATTTACTTTGTTGTTTCTTCTCAGCACGACTCATTACTGGGCTGGGAAGAGGACAATCCTCTGTTAAGACAGACCTTAGATCATCACGAACATGAATCATATTCGAGTTCGTTTTCCAGGTCTCATATTTATCGCCAGTTAACTTAACCGAAGCTACTACGTTTTTAAACGAGCTAGACATGCTGAAAAGAAATGTAAATCTATTAGTGAAACAGTTTTAACCTATTTAAACCAATCAAGTAAATTTAGCAGTAAATAAAGTACCCAAACTCTTTATTTACATGCAACGATATTTTAGTGAGTTAGAATGGTCGCTACCTAAGGGTAAACGAGCACTCCTTCACTAAACCAAGACATTCTTGACTAAATGCTAATACCAGAATAACTCTTACTCTTATAGCATCTTAGTTATCGTTTTTGGTCAAGATTTACTAACTCCTTAGCAAATCCTGTAAGTGTGACCCTCCATTTTTAGAACGCACAGGACGGCCCCAACAATGCAACCTAAGGGAATGTCAGAGTTGGGAATGGCCCTATGTTTCTTTATCCATAAATGGTGACTGACTTGTTCAACTCCCATGAAACGGCCCTCCTAAGGGATTGGTGCCACCAAGGGCACCTTGCAGGCGGAACATGGGAATCTCACGGTTCAATCCAATGGAGGAGACCGTAGGAAGTACTGACGCACTTCCTTCTCCCACTTACTATAAATACTTACTCCATTCACCTTGCTATTGAAAGATGCAAATGCCATCCTAAGGGGGATGCCCTATTGACATCTCGAGGCCGAGCATAATTCTCACGTTGTGAACTTCACGGAGTGCATAGCAGGAGAGGGATATATCATATATTCCTTCTCAACACTTCTACTAAGTATCATAATCGGTTTTAGGGTAAAATACTCAGGTTTTATCCGGCTAAGAAATTAAAACCTTAAGTCTAGGTAAACTTTTTACCTGAGCTGTCTAGGTTATTAACAAATTTAATTAACCTCATACCTCTCGCGCACGCTCATAAAACCAGGTTAACTTTACTCAAGTACCGGATCGTTCCCAGGTAGGAGGTGTTCCGTAAACCGTCAACTTAAATACCTCCAACCTCGAACAGAATTTCACCGGGTGAGTTTCTCATAACCTTAGTATTTACGAGATAACGACCTATTCATCTAATGAACTGGACGTCTCATTTAACCCTAAATGAACATGCGTTTCTTTGTTATAGATTTTAAAAGTCTATCCAATTTTACAACGCTTTGCAAAAACTTAGACTTACTATAACAACTCTACATGCTTCGCAAACATGCATCACTAAGGCATGAAAAATTGAATGTTTAATTTCATAATTAATATAACACTTATACTAATTATGCTCTTAAACATACAACTCTTAATTCATGAATTAATATAACACTTATATCAATTATCATGAATTAAGCATGCATCCTATACATTATAACACTTATAACCTATAATATGCATAAAACCAGGGCAACCTATGTTGTATATTTAATTTCATAATTAATATAACACTTATATCAATTATTCTATTAAAATAACAACATCTAATCCATGAATTAATATAACTCTTATATTAATACTCATGAATTCCCAAATATGCATACTATAAATTATAACACTTGTAACATATTTACAATGCATGGAGCATGCTTCCTACGGTGGGATTTTAAATCTATATGGCATACTATATGCACATACAAACATGGAATTTAATTAAAACATACATTCACAATGCATAATTAATTAAACACACTAAAGTGGATCGATTTTGGCATTTAACAAGCAATAACTAATTTATTACAAGCTTGAACAACAAGCTAAGTCTTGAGCGGACTTCGAACTCTTCGCACCGCCTTTGACAAACTTGCTTCCTCCGAACGCTTCGGCCAATTTCTCTTCGAGCTTCTCTTCGAATTGCCTAGAACGAGTTTGAACTTATACCGAACATTTCGGCGAGCTCAAAACTCGAGCTTCTTTCACAAAGAAACCTATATGGACTCTAATGACTCTAAAAATACAGACTCTTCAGCGCACATTAAAGCCCATACATTCTCGGGCAATTACAAATAAGAAAATTCAAAAAGAAACTATGCCAAAATCGATATTCACTTTAGACGCCAATTCAGAAACAATTTCTAAATTAAAATACCCACCAACTTAAATTGATGGAAATTGAGTTAATCACAAAATCGCTCTGATACCAATTGATGGAGCGACATGCGCAGCGGAAAGCGATTTCGGACCGATGATACTCTAATTTCATCAATTTAACAAATAGAAAACATGCTCTTAAAGCGGAAATAAGAAAAATAGAAAACATACCCTTGAAGTTCTACTTTTCTTCGTGTTCCGCCGGCCGTTCTTCGTCACGAACTCTTCCGAACTCTTCTCACGAACGCACCGAGGACCACCCGAGGTAGTCCCGCTATCCTCGGCGCCGCGCAACGGAGTTGTGGGACTCCAAAGCAAAAAGAAAAGAAAGCAAGAAGAGGAAGATATGGGAAAATGGCCAAGGGAAAAAAAAATGGAAGAACACAGAAGCAAACAAATATGAAAACTTCAAATTGAAGTTTTCTTTTTTTTTTCATCTGCAAAAACGTAAACCCCATTCTCCATTTAACCATATATATATATATAAATATATATTAACTACCATGTGTCTTACATGCAAAATGCATGTAAGACACATAAATATATATTTTATTATTATTTTTAAAAATTAATTCTTAATTAATTTTAAATAATAATAAATATTTTATTTATTAAACTTTTTAATAAATAAAATAAAAAATATATATATATTTATTAATTAAACTTTTTAATTAATAAATATTATTTAATTCAATATCAAATATTAATTAAATAATATGGCTAAACCCGGTTTTCCGAAAACCAACTTTTTTAAACATGAATCCTATTCATGTTTTAGGCCATTCTCATATTTAAATCATATTTAAATATGTCCATCATTCTTCCACAAACCGAATTTGAACAATTCAAATTCTTTTTCTTTTTCTTTTCTTTTATTCTGTTGCACGACGTTATCCGAGCTAGCCAGGAGAACCTAAAGGACCTACAGATCATGAGCTCCAACGATACGAGATTATCCGGTCAAAACTCTTTTAACCGAACTAACCAACATTCGTTAACCCCCGGAGACTCCACTATAGTCCGAGGGTTGCACTCTCCTCACTGTAGATATATTATGTCCTCTTGATATAACCATCATGGGTAAGTCGATCCTTCACAGGTGTCCGTTATCACAGCTAGGTCTTTTAAACCGTTTAACCTCTGTGATACCTCTTGTTCCTTAAGTACCACTGACACCTCTAATGAACATTTAATCTGTGATCCAATCATCAGATCAGAATCCTCTTCACACAGAAGAGGATGAGGCCTCATGTTCAAGCCCCGGAGTCAGCTATTAAGGGAACACCTATCTACTATACCCTAAAGAGGGTAGGAGTGAATTCCATCTTGCTACACTATGTCCCCAGCTACCTATTCCAGTTTATCCCCAAGTTGGTAGGCTTATTGAGCGGGCGACCTGCCACTCTCACCCATACAAGTCCAAGGATACTCTCGAATAAACAGGAGTTCATAGTAAGCTCAGGATTAAGAACGAGTTACCTTAGGTCATCAAAAGTGATAAAATCGGTCTCACCAGTAAACGGCGTTATAAAGAGAAAGCGACTTTATCGTGGTTCTGTCTAATGCAAACTCTTTGCATAGGACGCCCCCGCTCGCACATCTCCATGTCAAACGATTCGGATCACATCGTTTTGTACAATACAAAGCGAGCCGCATCCAATAGTGTTACCAGAATAAGGTACCCGACCTTATCCGTATACTATAGACCATTTTGACTGACTACTTGAGCTTGACCCACAATCATGTCATACATGAAGCTCAAGTACTCATATTCAGCCAAGGATGTTGTTATTGGTACAGGTTAATGCAAACACGTTTCACTATATTCAATAAACACCTTTACTGAATAAACCTCAATAACTCTTTATTGCGTTAATAGACATATTACATTTACAACGTTTACAAACCACGAGTGTTAGGACATAAAACCCAACAAAATATATATATATATATATATATATATATATATATATATATATATACATGTGTCTTACATGCAAATGTAAGACACATGTAATATATATACAAGGTATATATATATGAAGTGGCCGATCAATTAAAAAAAAAAAAAAAAACAAACAAAATTAGGCGTGAGTGCCTTTTGGGGTACATTTTATTCATAATTGAAATGTGATTTTCAATTTTGAATAACCCGTCGTCTTCTTCCTCAGCTCTCTGTAAAGAAATTTCTTCAGTGAGCTTCTTCCTTCTTTTCTTTGTAAAAAGAGTCTCACTACTCCGTTTCTCGGCCCGAGGATAGCGGAACTACCGGAGGTGGTCCACGAAGATTTCGTGAGAAGGCTCAGTGAGCTCGTGAAGAGCTTCTGGCGGTGAAAATTGAAGAAATTCGAACGACAAGGGTATGTGTTCTAATTTCTCTTTTTCATTGTTTTACATGTTTCCGTTTGTTTAAATTGATGAAATTAGAGTGTCTATGATCCAAATCGCTTCCGTTGTGTGTCATGCGCTCCATCAATTGGTATCAGAGCGTTTTTGGCCACTCAATTTCCATCAATTTAAGTTATGGTGGGTTTTATTTTAGAAATTGTTTCTGATTGGCGTCTAAAGTGAATATCGATTTTGGCATAGTTTCTTTTTGAATTTCATTATTTGTAATTGCCCGAGAATGTATGGGCTTTAATGCATGCTAAAGAGTCTGTATTTTAGAGTCATTAGAGTCCATATAGATTTCTTTGTGAAAGAAGTTTGAGTTTGGAACTCGCCGAAATGTTCGGTGTAAGTTCAAACTCGTTCTTGGCAATACGAGGAGAAATTCGAAGAGAATTTGGCCGAAGCGTTCGGAGGAAGCAACTTGGTCAAAGGCGGTGCGAAGAGTTCGAAGTCCGCTCAAGGCATAGCTTGTTGATCAAGCTTGTAATAAATTAGTTATTGCTTGCTAAATGCCAAAATCGATTCACTTTAGTGTGTTTAATTAATTATGCATTGCGAATGTATGTTTTAATTAAATTCCATGTTTGTATGTGCATAACGTATGCCATATAGATTTAAAATCCCACCGTAGGAAGCATGCTTCATGCATTGAAAATATGTTATAAGTGTTATAATATATCGTATGCATATTTGGCAATTCATGAGTTTTGATATAAAAGTTATATTAATTCATGAATTAGTTGTTGTTAGTTCAATAGAATAATTGATATAAGTGTTATATTAATTATGAAATTGAATGTACAACATAGGTTGTCCTAATTTTATGCACATGGTATGTTATAAGTGTTATAATGTATAGGATGCATGTTTATTCATGAGTATTAATATAAGAGTTATATTAATTCATGAATTAGATGTTGTTTGCTTAATAGAATAATTGATATAAGTATTATATTAATTATGAAATTAAACATCCAACATTAGATGCATTTTGTTTGTTATAAGTGTTATAATGTATAGGATGCATGCTTAATTCAGAGTATTGATATAAGTGTTATATTGATTATGAATTAAGAGTTGAATGTTTAAGAGCATAATCGATATAAGTGTTCTATTGATTATGAAATTAAATATTCAACTAGTCATGCCTTAGTGTTGCATGTTTGAGAAGCATGTAGAAGTTTGTTGTAGTTAGTCTTAGTTTTGCAAAGCGTTGTAAAATTGGCATAGACTTTTAAAATCTATAACAAAGACAAAGGCATGCTCACTTAGGGTTGAATGTATCGTTCCGTTTCATTAGATGAATAGGTCGATATCTTGTAAATGCTAAGGTTACAAGAAACTCACCCGGGGACATCCTGTTCGAGGTTGGAGGTATTTATGCTGGCGGTTTACGGAACACCTCCTACCTGGGGACCATCCGGTACTTGAGTAAAGTTAACCCGGCTTTATGAGCATGCGTGAGTGGTGTGAGGTAATAAAGTGTTTATCACCTAGACATCATAGGTAAAAGTTTGTTTTACCTAGACTTAGGTCTTATTGTCTTTGTGTTACGTCTCCAAAAGTGACTATTTTAGGACTTGTTTGCTATAGAAAGATGTACACTCTTAGGTGTTTTTGGTAGGATTTAGCTTAAACTCGTGCTTATATATGAGAATCAGTAGAAGGAAGCTAAATTAGGACTTATATGTAAAAGGAAAGGAAAAGAACCAAAAACAAAGTTAATAGAGTGAGAATTGCACATTGCGGAAGCATTGCGAAAACATTGCTAAAACCGCAATGTTTTAAGTGAAATCCGTAAGTTATCTAACCAATTTCTGTTTTGTTCCGATCTTTCAGGGGCCCATTCTTTCTCCTGCTGCCACATAGAAGAACGACGTTGAGAATGGATGGTTCTCCTTGACCCAATCGTACCTGCAGAACACTATAAAAGGAGGTCAAAATGGAAGGTTGAAACACACTCGAAAGGCGTAGACTTCCAGTTCAATGCAGTCTTTTCTACTCTTTTTCTCTCTTCCGTCTGTTGGTTTGAAGGGATCAGCTGTTGGAGTCGACAATCTGATAGGAAGAAGAGAAGTTTTGTCTTCTCTTCTGATTAGATTCATCCAAGCAAGGCTTTCCTGCTTCCTTCAGCCGAGGCGTTCACAACGAGAAGATCACGCACGGATTTATTTGCTTACTGCTTTATCTTTCTGTTTCCTTTGCTGTTTGTTGTCATTTCACTTTCGTTTGCCACTCTATTCCATTTCGTCTCTTTCTGTTTAGTTTTAGTTGCTCAAGGTTGTCATTTGTGTAGTTCAAACTTTAGCTAATCGAAGCATTATTTCATCACTTCGCAAGCTCTTCACTTCTCTGTTTACTGTCTTTGTCTTCTGTTTTGTCTTTAATATTCTACTAAGCATGTCGTCTTCATCTATTCTCCCCATTCCTTCTTCATCCATGAATAACTAAAACACATAAGGGCATGCTAATGACAAGTCTATGGGTAAAAACACGTGAATCAAGCATGTAGGATAGCTCTCAAATACATTGAATGTATGTATGCTTCATCCCACGGACAATTTCGATTGGCCATCCATTTTGTCCAAATAACTCCTAACCTCTGGAAGGAGTAAGAGTTCAGAGTCGTACATTCATGCTAGCCTCTCAAGGTAGCCAGAAAACGACCTAGGAATAGGCGTTTTCCTAGTACAAATCACAACTTGCTGTTATAAAAAGATGCTTAAGACCTTACTTGGACATGAGTAAACTAAAGAATCTAATGCATGAAATCGGAAGATACATGAGAATGAGTTAGTTTGATGCATGATGAGTTGATCTACTGCTTGAGAATCGTGTGAAAAAACCTATAGAGGAGTCGTTAGTAGCCCTTGTTTCCACACTTTACACATAATTCGCTGTTAGTAACATTGCTAAATAATTGTTGTTTCCGCAATTCCCTTAGTTAAAATTTGCCTTAGCCATTTCTCTCTTCGTTTAATTGTTCTCTTCTTTACATTCTAGTTTATTATCTACTTGCACTTGTTTATGCTTCCATCATTTACACATTCCTTAGTAATTAGGCATTTTAAAACCAAATCTACCCCATTTAATCCACCCATTCTCACTTAACAAATCACTTCGCTAGTAACTAAGAATAAATCTCTGTGGGAAATCGAATGAAAAAATACTTATTACTTGCTACAAGATCATGTATGCTTGCATGTTCTGAGTGCTCTACCATTGCATATTTCTTTTAAACATTGAGCACGCAACAAGTTTTTGGCGCCGCTGCCGGGGATTTTGTTTAGTAAAAACGAAGTTTGTTAAGTTAGAAACACAAAGTTTAAGATCGATTGGAGCTGATCTATTCTCATTTCTTTTGCAGGTACCATTGGGTTAGTTTATGAATGAGCATTCAAGTAGCGATCTAGAGTTCAACCCTGAGCCTGAGAGATTACTTAGGGCCAGAAACAGAGCCAAGAAACGTCTCTTCAAACAACCCCTTATACCTCAAAACCTTGCTGATTCAACTGAGTCATCGCAATCCCATCAAATAGAAATGGATAGAACAGTACCAAATCCAGCACCTACCATTCGCAACCCCATCGAAATAGCGAATGACAAGGATAGTGCCATTCTCTCCTACTTAGTTCCCATGCCTGGGGAGCTAAACCCAAGCATTATCCGCCCTGAAATTACTGCCAACTCATTCGAGTTAAAGCCAGTAATGTTCCAAATTTTGTCCACTGTGGGACAATTCTTTGGAGTGGAAAATGAGGACCCCCACAACCATCTAAGAAACTTCCTAGGAGTTAGTGATACCTTCCTTATCCCTGGAGTTTCCCAAGAAGCCTTGAGGCTTTACCTCTTCCCTTACTCATTAAGAGATAAAGCCAAAACGTGGTTAAACTCATTACCTTCCGGATCAGTTGTCAATTGGACAGATCTGGCTGAGAAATTCCTAGCCAAATACTTTCCACCTGATAGGAATTCAAACTTTCGTGATGACATTATTAAATTCAAACAAGCTGAAAATGAGTCTCTTCACGAAGCTTGGACAAGGTTCAAGGACCTTCTGCTTAAATGTCCACACCATGGCATCCCATGGTGTATCCAAATAGAAGTCTTTTTTAAAGGATGTAACCCCAGCACAAGGCAAGTGCTCAATTCTTCAGCTGGTGGTTCCATGCTTTCTAAAAGCTATAACGAAGCCTATGAGATCCTGGAGAAGATCTCAGCCTCTCACTGTAGGTGGTCAGATGATCCAGTAGAGCCTAGGAGAGCTCAAGACAAGGATGCTCTTAGTGGAATGAGCAACCAAATAAACGCCCTGACCAACCTAGTCAAACAAATGGCTCAAACCAATCTCCAATCCAGTGTCAACACCGCAACAGCCATCTCAATGGGCGCACAAACAAGTCAAGGTGAGACACTGATCTGTGGATTCTGTGGGGAAGGGCACCTGTATGAATACTGCCCTGGGAATCCAGCCTCAGTCTGCTATGTTGGAAGCCAACAACAGCCTAGGAACAACCCCTACTCTAACACTTACAATCCTGGTTGGAGGAACCACCCAAATCTTTCTTGGGGGGGCCAACAAAACACTAACCAAAGTCAAAACCAACCCAGGCCGAGTGGAACACCTGGTTTCACTCCCCAAAATAACCAATCCATGTATCAAAAACCATATAACCAACCAATAGGGTCATCTGTAGAAAATCTACTTAAGGAGTACATTGCAAAGAATGATGCCACTCTACAAAGTCAGCAAGCTACCCTTAGGAGCCTAGAGAACCAAATAGGGCAATTAGCCAATGAACTCAAAAGTAGGCCCCAAGGTAGACTACCTGCTGACACTGAGGTGCCTAGAAGGGATGGAAAAGAGCAAGTTCAAGCAATTGAACTTCGCAGTGGAAGACCATTGGTGAGCAACACTAGAGAAACACCAAAGAGAGTAGAGAATGAAGAGTCTAGTGCTCCACTGGATTCTCTGCCAAACCAAGGTCAACCACCAACAAGCACATCAAGGGTGAGGCTGGAACCTATCATAGAGGAACCAGAAGAAATTCCAAGGCCCCCACCTGTCCTGAGGCGACCTGAAGTGCCTACATATGTGCCACCACCTCCATTTCCTAGAAGGCTAAAGAAAAAACAAGAACAGGAAGTGCACTTTAATAAATTTTTAGAAATTCTAAAGCAAGTGCATGTTAATATCCCGTTTGTAGAGGTTTTGCAATCTATGCCTTCTTATGTTAAGTTTTTGAAGGATATAATCACTAACAAGAAAATTATTGGTGAATTTGAAACAGTGAATCTCACTGAGGAGTGCAGTGCTATACTCCAGAATAAGCTACCAAAGAAGGAGAAGGATCCTGGTTCCTTCACCTTACCAGTGGAGTTGGGAGGCAAGCATGTGGGAAGAGCTCTCTGTGACCTGGGAGCCAGCATAAATCTCATGCCCCTATCACTATTCCGTCAGCTAGGAATAGGAGAAGCACGTCCTACCACTGTCACCTTGCAATTGGCAGACAGATCCATAGCCTACCCTGAGGGTAAGATAGAGGATATTCTTGTCAAGGTTGACAAGTTCATTTTTCTTGCAGACTTCATCATTCTGGATTATGAAGCAGACAAGGAGGTCCCCATCCTATTAGGCAGACCATTTCTAGCCACAGGTAGGGCCTTGATCGATGTCCAGAAAGGTGAGCTCACCATGAGGGTTCATGATGAGGAGGTTAAGTTTAGTGTCTTTAAAGCTCTAAGGTATCCTTCTGACTCTGAATCTTGTGCAAGTATGGATATAGTAGATTCACTGATGGAAGAACAACTTGAGCATGAACTACTGATTAAGCATGCCAATGATTATGTACAACTAGATGTAACTGACTTAAATATTTCTGAAATAATGGATATACATGTGGATAAACCTCAGCATGTTTGTATGACTAGTGACTTGACTGAAAAATCCATGAATCCATTGAAACCATCCATTGAGCATCCACCTATCTTAGAATTAAAACCACTGCCTGATCATCTTAAGTATGCATATCTAGGAAATGATGATACTTTTCCTGTTATTATTTCGTCCAAATTGAGTGAAAAGCATGAATATGAGCTAATATTATTGCTTAAGCAACATAAAAAGGCTATTGCATGGACGATTGCTGACATTAGAGGTATTAGCCCTTCTTACTGCATGCATAAGATAATATTGGAAGAAGAACATACACCCCGAGTAGATCACCAACGTAGGTTGAACCCCTCCATGAAGGAGGTAGTTAAAAAAGAGATAATAAAGTGGCTAGATGCAGGTGTAATCTTCCCTATAGCCAACAGTCAGTGGGTGAGTCCAATTCAATGTGTACCTAAGAAGGGGGGGATGACTGTAGTAGTGAATGAGAGTAATGAACTAATTCCAACTAGAACTATTACAGGATGGAGAGTCTGTATGGACTATAGAAAATTGAATAAAGAAACAAAAAAAGATCACTTCCCTTTACCGTTTATAGACCAGATGTTAGATAGAATAGCTGGCCGAGCCTACTACTGCTTTCTAGATGGTTATTCTGGATATAACCAAATCACCATAGACCCTGTGGATCAGGAGAAAACAACCTTCACATGTCCCTTTGGAACGTTTGCTTTTCGCAGAATGCCTTTTGGCTTATGCAATGCACCAGCAACATTCCAAAGGTGCATGTTGGCTATTTTCTCTGACTTAGATGAATCCATGATAGAGATATTTATGGATAACTTCTCAGTCTTTGGTGATTCTTTTACAAACTGTTTAGAGAACTTAGGACAAGTCCTAGCTAGGTGTGAGGAGACCAACCTAGTCCTTAATTAGGAGAAATGCCACTTTATGGTGGAAGAAGGGATAGTCCTGGGTCATAGAGTGTCTAGGGCAGGAGTAGAGGTCGATAGGGCCAAGATTGAAATAATAGAGAAGCTAGTGGAACCTCAGAATGTAAAAGCTATTAGAAGTTTCTTAGGACACACAGGTTTCTATAGAAGGTTCATTAAGAACTTTTCAAAGATCTCCAAGCCTTTGTGTGAGCTTCTAGAGCTGAATAAGCCATTCATCTTCTCAAAAGAATGTTTCTTAGCTTGGACCACCCTTAAGGAAGCATTAGTCAAAGCACCTATTATAGTAGGACCAAATTGGGACCTACCATTTGAGATGTTGTGTGATGCGAGTGACTATGCAGTAGGGGTTATGCTAGGACAAAAGATTGACAAACTAACACATCCTGTATACTATGCTAGTAAGACACTGAATGAAGCACAATGTAATTACACAACCACGGAGAAGGAAATGCTAGCTGTAGTATTTGTCTGTGAGAAGTTTAGGAATTACATTGTAGGCACTAGGACAATCGTGTACACTGATCACTCTGCCCTTAAGTACCTTATGAGGAAGGTTGATGCTAAGCCTAGGTTAATTAGATGGGTATTGTTGCTGCAAGAGTTTGATCTAGACATTAGAGATAAGAAAGGATGCGAAAATGTAGTTGCGGATCATCTTTCTAGATTGCGGCATAATTGCGATAAAATTGCGGAAACCGCAATTTCTGATGCCTTTATCGATGAGCATGTCTTTGTATTGGCACATCGTGATAACGATGAGGAACCTTGGTTTGCTGATATTGCTAACTTCCTTGCCTCGCAGGTACTACCAACTTTCAAGGGAGGACAAGAGAAGAAGAGGTTTCTACATGAAGCTAGGAAGTTCATCTGGGAAGATCCTACACTTTACAAGACATGTGCAGATGGTTTACTGAGGAAGTGTGTGTCAGCCGCTGAAGCGAAGTCTGTGCTGCAGCACTGCCATACATCTCCCTATGGTGGACACTTTGGTGGCCAAAGAACAGCTGCAAAGGTGTTCCAGAGTGGCTACTATTGGCCTACGATCTTCAAAGATGCCCACGACCATGCACACAGCTGCGATGAATGTCAGAGAACAGGTAACCTTAGTCGGAAGGATGAGATGCCTCTCACTTACATCTTAGAGTTGGAGCTCTTTGATGTGTGGGGCATTGACTTCATGGGACCATTTCCCCCATCTGCAGGTAACCTTTATATACTTGTGGCTGTAGACTATGTATCTAAATGGGTAGAAGCCATAGCATGTCCAACAAATGATGCCAAGACAGTCATTAAATTTCTTAATAGACATATCTTTACTAGGTTTGGAACACCCCGTGCGATAATTAGTGATGAAGGGACTCACTTTATTAATAAGGCTATGGAAAAAGTGTTGGCTAAGTACAATGTTAGACATAGAGTAGCCACCCCATATCACCCACATTCGAATGGTCAAGCTGAAATATCAAATAGGGAGATTAAAAACATACTTGAAAAAGTGGTCAAACCCAATAGAAAAGATTGGTCGTTTAAATTAGAGGATGCACTTTGGGCATATAGGACTGCATATAAGACACCCCTAGGTATGTCTCCTTATAGACTTGTGTATGGCAAAGCATGTCACTTACCATTCGAATTGGAAATCAAAGCATTTTGGGCCTTGAAAGAACTAAATTATTGCGTGACCGATGCGGGAACATTGCGGTCTCTGCAATTACACGAGCTTGATGAGCTGAGACATATGTCCTATGAAAATGCCAAAATGTATAAAGAAAAAACTAAAATTTGGCATGATAGTAGACTTAGGATTAAGGACTTTAAGAAAGGCCAGCATGTCTTGTTATTTAACTCAAGGTTGAGATTATTTCCAGGCAAACTTAAGTCCAGATGGTCAGGTCCTTTTGTTATAACTAACGTGTTTATTCATGGTGCAATTGAGATTAGGAACCTGCAGCACGGGCAACCGTTTATGGTCAATGGTGCACGTTTGAAGCATTACTACGAGGAAGGAGATGTGAAGACTCTCTCGGCCTTCCTCTTATCTGAAGCTTGAAAAAAAACCGCGAGAGGACGAGTGATTACTGTGCTCGTCCATGCGAGGCTATGCCTTAGTTTTTTTTTTGTTGTTTTGAATTTCTTCGATTGTTATTTATGTATGTTTAGGTGTGATTTTTATTACGAATTTGTTGTTAATTTTGTACGTTTTTATAGGGGATCAAAAGAGGAAATCAAGGAGATGAATCAAGGGTAAAAAATCGAGGAAGAAATCGGGCCGAATCAAAGATTAAGTTATGAGAATCTTGGCATTTAAATCAAGAAAATCTCCAACGGCCATTTAATTGCGGTGGATTTGCTGAAACCGCAACAGAAAGAGCCGTTGGGATTCACTTGATTACAAATAGCCGTTAAAACAGCCGTGCCCCGTACGCTTCCGTCATTCGTTGGACTTCAAGAAATCACTCTCCTTCTTCCTCTGTATCTCCTATCTTCAGATCTCTCCAAATCAACAATGGTGCTTACACGGGCTGAGCGATCTGCTTCCAAGAAGAAGTCACTGGACGCCGAGGTAGCTGCGAGAGAGGCACTACTTGCCTTGGCAGATGCCGAAGCTGCGCAACCCGTACGACCACCTAAGCTTCCTGTACGCAAGAAGAAGTGGAAGGTGGTGACTGAAATTCCTGTTGGTCCATCTGAACCAGTAGGTACACCCAAGAAGAGAAAATGGAAGATGGCAGTCGGGGATGCACCGATCAAGGAAAAGACTCCCACCGTGGAGAGTCAAGGAAGTGGCCGTCCATCCTACGAGACGGCCAGACAAAGCCCCGAGCCATCTCCACCTTCATAGAGCCCTGAGCTATCCCCATCTCCGCAGACGCCTGAGCCTGAAGCCCCGATTGAAGAACATCAAGAATCAGTGCCGAGCGAAGAGGCGGCTGAGGAAGATGAAGTCTTCTCTCCTTTGAGGGAAGTCAGCCCTGATAGCCCAGCAGAGGGGGGGGACTCGATGGATGAGACGTTGGGGGACTGCCTCCAGCAGATCACCACCAGGGCACGGCTAAGGAAGAAGGTGCCCAAGACTGTGAAGGCCAAACGGCCAAAAGCTTCCAAAAGATCCAAGAAGAAGAAGGGCAGTAGTGAGCCTTCTTTGAAGAAGCTGAAGGTCGAGGCTGCTGAGTCGGCCAAGGCAAAGGATAAGGGGAAAGCCAAATTGTACCCCGAAGACGAATCTCAGGCTGTAAGGTATGTGTCTTCAGACGCAGAATCAAGGGGCAGTGAGTTGAGGAAAAGAGACCTACTCCATGAGAAGGGGTTTCTTGATGCATTGGCAGACCTGCCGCAATTCTTGCGCGCAGGGATCACCAACCACGGCTGGGAAGAGCTGTGCAGACCGCCCATCCCTGCCTACTCCAGCATGGTGTACGACTTCTACGCGAATCTGATGCACCCCGAGGATGGTCTGTCCATGGTGAGGGGGATTGAGGTTGATTTTTCAGCCAAGGCTATCAATGAAGCCTATGGCCTCAAGGGGCAGAAGTATACCGACTACGCAAGGATCATCGATGCACCAACTGAGGTTGTCTTGGAAGAAGCCCTGCGCATCATAGGCCAACCTGAGGCGGCTTGGACAATCTCCCGTAATGGGAAGCACACTCTGATGAGTGCGACCCTTACGGCCAAGGCAGCCGTATGGTTCTCCTTCGTGCGCAGGCGTCTGTCCCCAGTGACCCACGAAACCACCATAAATTAGGGGAGATCGTTGCTAGTATATGCGATCATGAGGGGCCTCACTATAGATGTTGGTGAGGTCATTGCAGCCTCCATAGCAGACTGTGCCAAGAAAGGTAAGGGCCCTCTTTTCTTTCCAAACACCATTACTAAGCTATGTTTACGTGCAGGTGTACCAATTGAGAGGATGGAGAGGCAGTTGGCCTACACGGGACATCTGGAGCTGCCTACAGGCCTGCGAATGCGAAGAAGGGGGAATATGGAATTTGAGCTAGACGGCCTGGCTGCAGCTCAATCTCTTTCCATGGCTTGCTTGATGGATCTTCAGCGCAAGATGGCGCAATGGGCTGAGTATGCTCAAGCAAGGGACAAGGACGTGGCTGACCAATTGGGATGCATCTTCCCTGCTTTTCCCACGGATCTCCTGAAGCCATGGACACCTCCAAGGGAGAGGAAGGATGATGAGGATATCTGAGTGCCAGCTTGAAGGGCACTCGAGGGAGTACTTCTGTTCCCTCTTTCATGAAAAAAAAAATTTTGTTTTTCGTTAAACTGTGTGAATCCTGTTGTTTTGAATCCATTGTTTGATCTGCTTTTCATTCTTTCTTTTGGTTGTTTAGGATAGTTTAGTTTAGGTAGATGGTATCTGAGTAGTTAGGTTGTTTTAGTTTCCTTTTTGTATAGCTGTAGATGACTGGAAATAGCATGCAAAAGGGGCTGCTTACTGATAAATTTGCCCTGCGGGTTCATTGCGAAATTATTGCGGATGCTGCAATTTTTGTTAGTTATCGCATCCTATTGACTGACTGTTAGATAGGCTGGTTCTGTTTCAATTTTGTTCTCTTGCTGCTTACTTGACTACCATATATGACCTATCTGTAAGCATGCTGGATGAGTGTCTTAGGACACCTTTGATAGTTTAAATTAGCTCTCTTAAATTGCTCAGCATGCATATCTTTAAGTCCTTACCGTACTATTTTACAAATTTCTGCTGCTGTGTTAGTTGCTTTAAGAAAGTTCATTCTATGCCTAGGACTTTTAGATTCTCTTTGTTTTGCCCTAGACTAGATGCTTCTAGGACAAGTTTGGGGGTGTGCCACCTCAGACTCTCATTGGGGACAATGAGAAGTTTAAGTTTGGGGGAGGCCACCCTAGGCCTAGGAACATTCTTCTCTCCCTTTAGACATAAGCATTCTTCTTCTCCTTTGCAAAAATGATGAACTGAAAAAGAAAAAAAAATGAAAAAAGAATAAAGAGGGGTGTCTCTCTTAAAGTTGCTGAGTAATCAGTGCCATGTGTGTAACCCACAAGTGGCATTGCATCAAAAGGCAACCAAAGGAGAGGCTCCACCAAAGAAAGAAAGAAAAAGGAAAAACTAAGGAAGAAGAGTGTATGCCTAGGAGTTGCAGCTTTGTGCTTAGGTGTCCTGAATAAAAGAACTCTGATCCTCAATTAGCTAAGCACAAGGTTGTAGCTTGTAGGTTTGTCTAGGGAGATGAATGTATATCCAATGTAGTGATGCCAGGGTTTAGGTTGTTCTATGAATGTACTACTGTCACTGGTTTATACTAAGACTGGCATGACTCTAAGGAATCCTAGGTAGCTCAAAAGGAAAGCATTAGAAGCATGTACTGAGTCTAGGATAAAGCTAGGTAGAATTTGAAACCTTAGGGATAGATGCACAATGAACTTAATGACCAAAGCAAATAGATCAGTTGTGGGGAGTTAATGAAACAGTAGGATCATAAGGCGAGAGAAGTCAGAAGAAGCAAAATGAGAAGTTAGTTTTAAACTTAGGAGCGTGTCACAGGACAGCATTGCCATAGATAGGAACTTAGGGGAGTCAGCAAGTGGTTAGAGAAGTTAATAGCAGCCTAGATAAAGTCCTTAGATTGCTCGAGGACGAGCAAAACCTTAAGTTTGGGGGTGTGTTACGTCTCCAAAAGTGACTATTTTAGGACTTGTTTGCTATAGAAAGATGTACACTCTTAGGTGTTTTTGGTAGGATTTAGCTTAAACTCGTGCTTATATATGAGAATCAGTAGAAGGAAGCTAAATTAGGACTTATATGTAAAAGGAAAGGAAAAGAACCAAAAACAAAGTTAATAGAGTGAGAATTGCACATTGCGGAAGCATTGCGAAAACATTGCTAAAACCGCAATGTTTTAAGTGAAATCCGTAAGTTGTCTAACCAATTTCTGTTTTGTTCCGATCTTTCAGGGGCCCATTCTTTCTCCTGCTGCCACATAGAAGAACGACGTTGAGAATGGATGGTTCTCCTTGACCCAATCGTACCTGCAGAACACTATAAAAGGAGGTCAAGATGGAAGGTTGAAACACACTCGAAAGGCGTAGACTTCCAGTTCAACGCAGTCTTTTCTACTCTTTTTCTCTCTTCCGTCTGTTGGTTTGAAGGGATCAGCTGTTGGAGTCGACAATCTGATAGGAAGAAGAGAAGTTTTGTCTTCTCTTCTGATTAGATTCATCCAAGCAAGGCTTTCCTGCTTCCTTCAGCCGAGGCGTTCACAACGAGAAGATCACGCACGGATTTATTTGCTTACTGCTTTATCTTTCTGTTTCCTTTGCTGTTTGTTGTCATTTCACTTTCGTTTGCCACTCTATTCCATTTCGTCTCTTTCTGTTTAGTTTTAGTTGCTCAAGGTTGTCATTTGTGTAGTTCAAACTTTAGCTAATCGAAGCATTATTTCATCACTTCGCAAGCTCTTCACTTCTCTGTTTACTGTCTTTGTCTTCTATTTTGTCTTTAATATTCTACTAAGCATGTCGTCTTCATCTATTCTCCCCATTCCTTCTTCATCCATGAATAACTAAAACACATAAGGGCATGCTAATGACAAGTCTATGGGTAAAAACACGTGAATCAAGCATGTAGGATAGCTCTCAAATGCATTGAATGTATGTATGCTTCATCCCACGGGCAATTTCGATTGGCCATCCATTTTGTCCAAAGAACTCCTAACCTCTGGAAGGAGTAAGAGTTCAGAGTCGTACATTCATGCTAGCCTCTCAAGGTAGCCAGAAAACGACCTAGGAATAGGCGTTTTCCTAGTACAAATCACAACTTGCTGTTATAAAAAGATGCTTAAGACCTTACTTGGACATGAGTAAACTAAAGGATCTAATGCATGAAATCGGAAGATACATGAGAATGAGTTAGTTTGATGCATGATGAGTTGATCTACTGCTTGAGAATCGTGTGAAAAAACCTATAGAGGAGTCGTTAGTAGCCCTTGTTTCCACACTTTACACATAATTCGCTGTTAGTAACATTGCTAAATAATTGTTGTTTCCGCAATTCCCTTAGTTAAAATTTGCCTTAGCCATTTCTCTCTTCGTTTAATTGTTCTCTTCTTTACATTCTAGTTTATTATCTACTTGCACTTGTTTATGCTTCCATCATTTACACATTCCTTAGTAATTAGGCATTTTAAAACCAAATCTACCCCATTTAATCCACCCATTCTCACTTAACAAATCACTTCGCTAGTAACTAAGAATAAATCTCTGTGGGAAATCGAATGAAAAAATACTTATTACTTGCTACAAGATCATGTATGCTTGCATGTTCTGAGTGCTCTACCATTGCATATTTCTTTTAAACATTGAGCACGCAACACTTAGTCGGATAATGCCTGAGTAATTTACCCATTCCGTCTTAAAATACTTAGTAGAGGTGTTGAGAAGGTATATATGATATATCCCTCTCCTCCTACGTTCTCTGTTAAGTTCACACCGTGAGAATTATGCTCGGCCTCGTGATGTCAATAGGGCATCCCCATTCGGATGGTATTTGCATAATTCAAGAGCAAGGTGAATGGAGAAAGTATTTATAGTAAGTGGGAGAAGGGAGTATGTCAATACATCCTGCGGTCTCCTCCATTGGATTGAACCGTGAAATTCCTATGTTCCGCCTGCTAGGTGCCCACAAGAGGTACCGATCCATTCGGAGGGCCGTTTCATAGGAATCGGAACATCTCAATCACCATTTATGGATAAAGAAACATAGAGCCATTCCCAACTTTGACATTTCCATTCGGTTGCATCGTTGGGGCCGCCCTATGAATTCTAAAAATGGAGGGTCACACTTACGAGATTTGCTAAGGTGTTAGTAAATCTTGACCAAACAGCGATAACTAAGATGCTATAGGAATATGAGATATTCTGGTATTAGCATTTAGTCAAGAATGTCTTGATTCAGTGAAGGAATGCTTGACTGCCCCTCGGTAGCGACCATTCTGACCCACTGAAGTATCGTTGCAGTTTAATAATGAGTTTTGGGTACATTATTATTCTTTGCTAAATTCTTGATTGATGTGTAAATTAGGTTAAAACCTTTTCACTAATATTTTTTCATTCTCTTTTCAGCATGTCTAGCTCTTTCATTCACTTACTAGCTTCCGATAAGTTAACCGGCGATAACTACGCGACCTGGAAATCGAACTTGAATACGATTCTCGTTCTAGATGATCTAAGGTTCGTCTTATCAGAGGATTGTCCTCCCCCTCCTAGCTCGGATGCGACTCGAACTGTTCGAGAAGCATATGATAGATGGACAAGGGCTAATGATAAAGCCCGAGTCTATATCTTAGCCAGCATATCTGATGTGTTAGCTAAGAAGCACGAGGATATGGTTTCTGCTAAAGAAATCATGTCTTCATTACAGGCGATGTTTGGACTACCGTCCTCATCGGTCTGTCATGAAGCCCTCAAATACGTTTACAACTCTCGCATGAAGGAGGGTACCTCTGTTAGGGAGCATGTCCTTAACATGATGGTTCACTTCAATGTGGCGGAAGTAAACAGAGCTACTATTGATGAGTCAAGTCAAGTAAGCTTTATCATGGAATCTCTTCCGAAGAGTTTCCTTCAGTTCAGAACCAATATGGTAATGAACAAGATAAAGTATAATTTGACTTCTCTTCTCAGCGAGCTACAGACCTATCAGTCCCTTCACACTTCTAAAGGAAAAGAGAAGGAGGCAAACGTTGTCACTTCTAGGAAATTCCAAAAGGGGTCGTCTTCAGGGAGTAGGTCTGAACTTTCTTCTATTAAGAATAAGAGTATTCAAAAGAAGAAGAAAGATAAAAGGAAGGGAAAAGCACCTGCTGCAGGTAAGAGCAAGACTAAATCTACAGACAAAGGAAAATGTTTCCATTGTGGTGTAGATGGGCACTGGAAACGGAATTGCCCAAAGTATCTTGCAGAGAAAAAGGCTGAGAAGGAAAGACAAGGTAAATATGATTTATTTGTTGTCGAAACATATTTAGTAGAACATGATTGTCATACCTGGATACTTGATTCAGGAGCTACTAACCATGTTTGTTCTTCTTTTCAGGAAACTAGTTCTTGGCAGCCACTTTCTCGAGATGAGATAACTCTCAGAGTTGGAACTGGAGAGGTTGTCTCAGCTAAAGCAGTGGGAGATGTAAAGTTGTTGTATAGAGATAGTTTCATTTTACTAGAAAATGTACTCCTGGTTCCTACCTTCAAGAGGAATCTTGTATCTATATCTTGTTTGTTAGAACAGTTGTATAAAGTATCTTTTGTTCATAATGAAGCGTTCATTAGCAAAAGAGGTGTACGTATTTGTTCTGCGAAACTTGAAAACAACTTGTATGTGTTAAGACCAACCGAAGCCAAAGCTATTTTGAACACTGAAATGTTTAAAACAGCTGAGACTCAAACTAAAAGGCAGAAACTTTCTCCAAGTACTTATCTTTGGCACTTAAGACTAGGTCACATTAATCTCAATAGGATTGGGAGATTGGTTAAGAGTGGTCTGCTAAATCGTTTAGAGGACAACTCTTTACCGCCATGTGAGTCTTGTCTTGAGGGCAAAATGACCAAACGATCTTTTTCTGAAAAAGGTCATAGGTCCAAAGAACCTCTAGAAATCGTGCATTCGGATCTCTGCGGTCCTTTGAATGTCAAAGCACGAGGAGGGTATGAATATTTCATCAGTTTCATTGATGATTATTCTAGGTACGGTTATCTTTATCTAATGCATCATAAGTCCGAAACTCTTGAAAAGTTCAAAGAGTATAAGGCAGAGGTTGAGAACACATTAGGTAAATCGATAAAAACACTCCGATCAGATCGAGGTGGAGAGTATATGGATTTAAGATTCCAGGACTATATGATAGAACATGGAATAGTATCTCAACTCTCAGCGCCAGGAACACCACAGCAGAATGGTGTGTCCGAGAGGAGAAATAGAACCCTGTTAGACATGGTTCGATCTATGATGAGTTATGCTCATTTTCCTAGTTCATTTTGGGGATATGCAGTAGAGACTGCAGTATATATTTTGAACATGGTTCCCTCTAAGAGTGTTTCTGAAACACCTTATGAGTTATGGAGAGGGCGTAAAGGTAGTTTACGTCACTTCAGGATTTGGGGGTGTCCGGCACATGTGCTAGTACCCAATCCAAAGAAGTTGGAACATCGTTCAAAATTGTGCCTATTTGTAGGTTACCCCAAGGAAACAAAAGGTGGTCTATTTTACGATCCTCATGAGAACAAGGTACTAGTATCGACTAATGCCACGTTCTTAGAGGAAAACCACATGAGAGATCATTAACCGTCGAGCAAAATTGTTTTGTCCGAATTTTCCAGGAAAGCTACAGACGTATCAACAAAGGTTGTTGATCAGGCTGGTCCTTCTCAAGAGTTGAGAAAGCCTCGACGCAGTGGGAGGGATGTAAGACAGCCCGACCGCTACATCGGCTTGTCTGAAACTCAAGTCGTCATACCTGATGATGGCGTTGAGGATCCATTGACCTTTAAACAGGCAATGAATGACATAGACAAGGACCAGTGGCTTAAAGCCATGGATCTCGAAATGGAGTCTATGTACTTCAATTCGGTCTGGGATCTTGTAGACCAACCAGGTAGTGAAAGACCTATCGGTTGCAAGTGGATCTACAAGAGAAAACGAGACCAAGCCGGTAAGGTGCAAACCTTTAAGGCTCGGCTTGTGGCAAAAGGTTATTCCCAAAGAGAAGGGGTGGACTATGAAGAAACCTTTTCTCCTGTTGCCATGTTAAAGTCGATTAGAATACTCTTATCCATTGCTACATTTTATGATTATGAAATCTGGCAAATGGATGTCAAGACTGCCTTTCTGAATGGTAATCTTGAGGAGAGTATCTATATGGCTCAACCAGAGGGATTCATACTTCAGGGTCAAGAGCAAAAGGTTTGCAAGCTTAATCGATCCATTTATGGGTTGAAGCAAGCATCTAGATCCTGGAATATAAGGTTTGATACGGCGATCAAATCTTATGGCTTTGAACAAAATATTGACGAACCTTGTGTTTACAAGAAAGTAGTCAATACTGTTGTAGCTTTCTTAGTCTTGTACGTAGACGATATACTACTCATTGGGAATGATGTAGGGTTCCTAACTGACGTTAAGAATTGGCTAGCGACCGAATTCCAAATGAAAGATTTGGGAGAGGCTCAGTTTGTTCTAGGGATTCAGATCATAAGGAATCATAAGAACAATGTGCTAGCGCTGTCTCAAGCATCTTATATTGACAAGGTGTTGTCAAGATATTCGATGCAGAATTCCAAGAAAGGTTCGCTGCCTTTTAGGCATGGAATTCACTTGTCTAAGGAACAGTCTCCTAAGACACCTCAAGAGGTTGAGGATATGAGACGAATTCCCTATGCATCTGCAGTTGGTAGTCTCATGTACGCTATGTTGTGTACACGACCCGACATCTGCTATGCAGTAGGAATTGTCAGTAGGTTCCAGTCCAATCCAGGATATGATCACTAGACAGTCACTAAACACGTCCTCAAGTATCTTAGGAGAAAGAGAGACTATGTGCTTGTGTATGGAGCGAAGGATTTGATCCTTGCAGGATACACTAACTCTGATTTTCAGACTGATATAGATTCCAGTAAATCTACATCAGGATCAGTGTTCACTCTTAACGGAGGAGCAATAGTATGGAGGAGTATAAAGCAAGGTTGTATTGTTGACTCCACCATGGAAGCTGAGTATGTCGCAGCTTGCGAAGCAGCGAAGGAAGCTGTATGGCTTAGGAAGTTCTTGACAGATTTGGAAATTGTTCCAAATATGAACTTGTCAATCACCCTTTATTGTGATAACAGCGGTGCAGTGGCAAATTCTAAAGAACCTAGAAGCCATAAGCGTGGAAAGCATATTGAGCGGAAGTATCATCTCATCAGGGAGATAGTGCAACGAGGAGATGTGATCGTCACACAGGTAGCCTCGGAGCACAACATTGCTGATCCGTTTACTAAGTCTCTCACGGCTAAAGTGTTTGAGAGACACCTAAAAAGTATAGGGCTGCGAGCTGCTCAGTAGGACAGTGGGAGAAACTTTAGATATTTAATATTCTAGTTCTCTCGACCAGCATGTACTTCACTGACGTTTTAGTCCAAGTGGGAGTTTGTTGGGTTTTATGTCCTAAAACTCGTAGTTTGTAAACTGTTTGAATGTATATATTCTATTTCAATAAAGTTGTTATTGAATTTTAGTGAATTGTGTTTGTATTAACCTATACCAATAACTAACACCCATGGCGAAAGTGTGAGTACTTGAACTTCATGTGTGACATGAATGTGGATCAAGTTCAAGTAGACAGCCAAAATGGTCTATAGTATAGGGATAAGGCTGGGTACCTTATCCTGGGGACACTATTGAACGCGGCTCACTTTTTATAGTACAAAACGATGTGATTCGAATCGTTTCATGTAGAGACATGTGAGTGAGGGCGTCCTGTGCAATGAGTTTGCACAAGACCGAACCAAAAAATAAAATCGCTCTTTCTTTATAACACCGTTTACTGCAAAGACCGGTTTTTTTCATTTGATGACTTAGGTAACTCGATCTCAATCCTGAGCTCACTATGAACTCCTGTTTATTCGACCTTATCCTTTGACTTGTACGGGTGAGAGTGGCCAGATCGCCGACTCAATAAGCCTACCATCTTGGGGATAAGATCGAATAAGTGGCTGGGGACATAGTTGTGCGAGATGGAATTCACTCCTACCCGCTTTAAGGGTTAGTAGAGAGGTTGTTCCCTTAAGTGCTGACTCCAGGTCTTGAACAATGGGCCCATCCTCTCCTGATCAGGGAGGAATCTGATTTGATGGTTGGACCACAAATCAATTGTTCATTAGAGGTGTCAGTGGTACTTAAGGAACAAGATATAATACAAGGGTTAAACGGTATAAATGACCCGTTGTGATTAAGAACAACCTGTGAAGGATCGACTTACTGATGATAGTTATATCAAGAGGATACAATATATCTACAGTGAGGAGAGTGCATCCCTTGGACTTTAGTGGAGTCTCCGGGGGTTAACGAATGTTGGTTAGTTCGGTTGAAAGAGTTTTGACCGGATAATCTCGTATCGTTGGAGCTCATGATCTGTAGGTCCTTACGGTTCTCCTGGCTAGCTCGGATAAAGCCGTGAAATAATATAAAAGAAAAGAAAAGAATTTGAATCGTTCAAATTCGGGTTTGTGGAAGAATTATGGACATATTTAAATATGATTTAAATATGAGATTGGTCTACAATATGAATTGGATTCATATGCAAAAAGTCGGTTTTCGGAAAACCGGGTTTAATTATATTATTTAATTAATATTTGATATTGAATTAAATAATATTAATTTATATATATATATTTTTTATTAATTAAAAAGTTTAATTAATAAAATAATTATTATTATTTTTAATAATAATAATATATAAATATATATATATATATACATGTGTCTTACATGCAAATGTAAGACACATGTAATATATATACAAGGTATATATATATGAAGTGGCAGATCAATTAAAAAAAAAAAAAAAAAAAAACAAAAACAAAATTAGGCGTGAGTGCCTTTTGGGGTACATTTTATTCATAATTGAAATGTGATTTTCAATTTTGAATAACCCGTCGTCTTCTTCCTCAGCTCTCTATAAAGAAATTTCTTCAGTGAGCTTCTTCCTTCTTTTCTCTTGTAAAAGGAGTCCCACTACTCCGTTTCTCGGCCCGAGGATAGCGGAACTACCGGAGGTGGTCCACGAAGATTTCGTGAGAAGGCTCAGTGAGCTCGTGAAGAGCTTCTGGCGGTGAAAATTGAAGAAATTCGAACGACAAGGGTATGTGTTCTAATTTCTCTTTTTCATTGTTTTTCATGTTTCCGTTTGTTTAAATTGATGAAATTAGAGTGTCTATGATCCAAATCGCTTCTGCTGCGTGCCATGCGCTCCATCATCATGGTCCTCTAAGGCTCATCGTTAGCCATAGCCTCCATCTCTTCCACTTTTCTAAAAATTAAAAGAAAACTGCCCACAACAACTTAAAAAAAACGGGTCATACTGTACAAGAAGAATAAAAATAAAAATAAAATGAAATTATTTACAAAAGAAAAATAAGAAATAAAAAAAAAAAAAAATTAAATCAAGTAGGATTAATTGTTGCTCCCCGACAACGGCGCCAATTTTGGTAGAAGGCTTTTTGAATGTCCTACAAATATCGGGTTGTCGAAGCCCGCCAAAATAATATTTATAAACCGATTATACCGAACTAACTTGTAGTTAGTGATAATCAAGTCGATCCACAGGGAGCTATCTATAATCCTAACTTAATTAAATTGAATTTGCAAAGAAATAAAACAAGGGGGATTTTAGTTTGAAAAATCACTAAGCAAGCAGAAAATGCGCTAACGGAAAATTAAAACGGGAAGTATAAAATTGACAAGCATGCTTGATTAGTAAGTGTTGGGATTGATCTAATGTATTTCGGTTCATCGATTAACATGGAAATTAGCCAAGATGCTTCATGCACACAAAATGCCTTGTCCCTCCCGGGTCGAAAACATCCCAAAGCATTAATTAGAAACAAACAATTCTAATTAAACATATTCACCAATTAATCTAAGTTCATGAATCCTAAATTAATTAACGAATAGTAACGGGTACCATTGAGACGAATCAATCCTAAAACTAATTTGATTTGTCTCTTAATCTTAAGCTCACCGTGAAAACGTTAATCAACTTCTACCCCTTTCGTCACATAGGCTCGAATTGATTAGCCACGAGCTAGACATTCGCTACTTGCATTAAGGCTAATTAAAGATTAATGCTAGCCGACTAACACGCGTAACAAATTGAGGACGTCACTCCTAAATCGAAAAGGCAAGTCATTCGTTCATAATACGGATTAAAAGATGCAAGAAATTCACTCAAACATGCTAAACATTCAATTAAGCACTAATCTCACCTAATACAAAAGTTAAACAATCCCTAAACTTAACAAATCAAGCACAAATACCTCTAGCTATCCATGGGGGAGAAGCTCCTCCAAGCATCCATGGAGGTTGTCCACCTTATACAGCCCAAAATGGAGAAGAAAACCAGAAAAATGGGAGAAAAGCGGCAATCTCGAGGGGGATAATGAACAGTGAATGCCCTAAAATCGGGAAAAATCGTTTATATAATCGACGTTGCGCCCTAAAAATTCAGCGCTTTTCTTCTCGGAGCGTTGAGACGCTTCGGGCTAGCGTCTCGATGCTAGCTCTCGGGTTTGGAGCAAATTTTTTTGCCTTGGAAGCTTCCTTTTGGCAATTTCTTCCCTTCTCAAGCTTCCTCATTCCTGATGCGCCCACAAAGCTCTAAAACGACTCTTTTAGTCCTCAAACACGTCCTCGGACTCCTCGAGCTCTGTACCACGAGCTTACCTATAACAAGGCAATTTAATCGATATTAAGCATGGTTTTTAGCTATAATTAGGGAGTAAACAATAGCTCTAAATTAGAGCTATCAATTAGGTTCATGCATCTTTATTTGGTTATATGTAGAATAGGCATCCATAAAACTCAGTATCTCATGTCCTGCTGTTGCATCCACCAATTGATCAATCACATGGGTAGAGGAAAGCTTTCATTAGGCAATGCCTTATTTAGATTAGTAAAGTCGATGCATATTCTCCACTTTCCATTCACATTTTTCACTAAAATCACATTCGAAAACCACTATGGGTAATTTACTTCGTTTATGAATTTTTCCTTTAGCAAATCTTCAACCTAACTTGCGATAATGTCGTTTATTTCTTGGTTGAATGATCTTAACTTTTGCTTTAATGTCTTCTAACTCTTGTCCACATTTAATCGATGCACCATTATGTTAGGATTGATCGCTGACATATCCTCATGTGACCATGCGAACACATCTGCATTTGTTCTGAGGAATTTGATCAAGCTTTCCCTTTGTTGTCTCCTTAACTTTGTTATGATATTTTCCCGCTTATCCTCGGAATTTAATGGGACGAACTCCAGTTCCTCTGTAGGCTGATCTTTCAAATTATCATTTGTGGTTGGTCGAAGGTTACCAGCAAGCCGTCTTTTCCATGAGGTTTGGGTTAACATCTAAATAGTTATCTCTTTCTTGTGTTCCATTCCTCATGGTTTCTTGTATAGTTCTTCCTTGTGTTGGATTTGTTTGATCCGACAAGGTTCATGCGCAAGTTCTGCATTCGGCCTTGGGCTTTTCTCCATCCTTCTATGGCCAAGGCCGAGGGTTTTCCCTAGGGCCTGAATACTTGCTTGGTGTGTCCTTAATTTGTTTCACCGGCACAAAATCCATTTGCGATTGTTTCCGATTAGAGTGGTCTCTATTACGAACATGATGAAGATGGTTCATCTTTCCTGTATATGTCTTTTTTAGTAAAATATTATCATCCCCACAGACAGCGCCAACTATTGATGCCAAAATCCGGACATGGAAAGTTGTTTGACCTTCACGTGACTTCAACTGTAGAATTTCTAGATTTCGAGGGACGAGATCACCTACAAGACAAAGATTAGAAAATATCGGTGTGGTATCTACAATGGTGGCTCCGATGCTTAAGTTAATATCAGAGTAGTAGAAAACTTCTAGGAGTTTTAGAACCAGAATGAACTTACTTCCTCCTCACAGTTAGGCGGTATTTATAGTGATCTATGGTGACCTTTCCTTTTCCTTCTAGGTTTGACCTAAGAAAGTTGATCTTGCTTTGTTTCGGTGGGGTCTGTCTCGGCATGGCTGACCTTGGACTCGTGGGATTTTGGCCCACGAGAATTCCATCCAAAGCCTATGATTTAGGCCCTGGGCTTTGGCATATTCTTTTCAGGGGGTTGGCCTTAGTCTTGGTCCCTTGGGTCGATTCCACTCATCTTAGGGTTTGATCATTTATGTGCTTTCTCAAGGCTAGTTGGGCCTTAGGCTGATGAAGGTGAATTTCTTCCCCTTGTGAGCTATGGTTTGTCAGAACCAACTTCTAATCTAGTCTTATTTATTAGACTATTTTTTACATATAACAATTGACACTATTGACAACATCATTTACAAAATCAAGTTGTACACGTCAACTTTTTCAAATCAATTTATGTGAATGATGTAATAAAGAATGACATGTATGCATTGTAATTTTTACACCTTAACTATCATGTCAATTTCAAATGTTAAAAGCCAAAGTGAGCACAACGCAACTGACATAACGTATGTGATAACGACTAAGAAGTATGTGGTTCGAATCGCAACTGACATAACGTATGTGTTAATGACTAAAAAGTTTGTGGTTGGAATCCCCTCACAATTGTACAAATTTTTAAATTTTCAAAGGTTAAGCACATAATTGAAATGTAGTTTTGTGTCATTTAATCTATATATTATTTTTGACTAGTAAACATGAATGATGAATAGTTTCATTGACTTTAACACGCATAGAAAACAAAAAGGTTTTCTTGGAGAAAAAGTATAATATTTCCTATTAAAATATTGAAATGATAAGCTTCACTTCACCAAACAAACGCCGCCTAAATTACAAAACTACTCCATTGACCTTTACCAAAGAAAGCATAAAATCACTTCAATTTTCCAATGGTCTCTCATTTCTTCAATTTTCCCACTGATTTCAATTTTGGATAAACACCGCATCTCATCCCTTATCTTCTCCTCTTTTCAATCTGTATATTAATTGAATCCTTCATCTTCGATCTTCAATTCTTCGCCAGTTTTTGCTCTCTGATCCAAGGAAACTCCAATGCTTCAGCTGTTCTTCGCCGTCGCTTTCTCGGCCGTGCCATTGACGCTCTATGTGCCGCCGATTCGGAGCCTCAATCTGTTCGTCGAAACCCTAGAAGATCTTCTCCGTCACACCGCCGTTCATTCGCTCAGAGCTTATCCTCGATTTCGTCTCGCCTTCTCTCGCCTCTTCCGCTCTGTATTCCGCGTTTCTCATTCCAGGTAGATTCGATTTCATTCTTCAAGTTCAGCGAACTTACTTGAGGCCTCTTGTTTTGCTGTTGCTGTTTGAATTTGGGGATTTGATCGATTCGTATTGTTTGAGTTTGGTGATTTCTGTTTAGGATCTTGAATCTTGAATTTGAATCTCTCTCTTCGCTGTTGTACATGGAAGTTCGATTTTGTTTTGAAATTAGTTGTGATGATGATGGATTTTCGTTTCGTTTCGTTCCGTTCCGTTCTTCTCTGATTCTGTTTCCGATCCGTTTAGTGCTTTGAATTTTGTAGATTCTCTGTTCTTTTCATTTCCTTGTAATTAGGTCATCTGGATGCGATTTGTCGAGCATTTTATGAAATCGATTCAATTTTCTGCATATTTTCTTGGTTTCATCTCCGATTATTCAGCCTTCCCCAAAGGGGCAACAGGCAAAGAACATGGTACCTACCTTTCAATTTTTTTCTATTTTTCTGAAAAATACACCAAAAAAAAAAAAAAAAAAAGTCAAATAATTGTTATTCAGAATACATATTTCTGTAATTTCTTAAATATTGGGATTTTTTTTTTTTATTTAAATTTTAAAATAAATTGATATTAGTATAAGATTTGAAATTTGCTTTGAAGTTGAACTTCATGATTTATTACATTTTCATTTTGTTTAACTTTTAAAATATCTATTTTTGTTTCGAATTTTAAAAAAAAAAAATGAATTTTGGATAAAAATAGAAAGTAATAGCTATTAACCAGTTGTTTAATGATATTATTCTGCATATTTAATGAAAAAAATAATAATAATAATAATATATTGAGGTAGATCTCCTAGTATTAATTAAATATTTTTAAATAAAATAAAATAAATAATATAAAAAAATAAATAATAAATAATAAATAAATAATTATATTATTCTACTATTTAATATTTGTCTATCTAAACACTCTCTTTCAGTCAAAAAAAAAAAAAAAAAAATTGTCTATCTAAATATTCTCCCTAAGTTAATTTATGATGCTCTAATAATGTTCAAACCCACTTTAACAATCCATTAGTACAATGCTCTCTCCACCCAATGGCTTCCCTATGTTTTGTTTTATATTAAAAAAAAAAAAAAAAAAGTCAAAATCTAAGTTAATTCTTGAAAATATAGTTTAAAAAAAATTGTCAATTCTTGAAAACTTAAAAAAAACCAAAAATTCAAAAGTTTCTCAAGAAATGTCAAAATATATAGTAAAGAAATTGGGTTAAAACAGAAATAATTTTTTTTAAAAAAACCTAAAAAGTAAAAACTAAAGCCTTATTATATATAGGGCCTTAAATTTTTAAGTTCTAAAGTTTTAGGACTAAAATATTGATTTAAAATATGATTTTATTTATTTTTTATTTTTTTGAGTTCGAGGACGAAAATATTATATCAATATTGGGAGTTCAATTTTATAGATATATCTAATAAAATATTAATATTTTTGTAAATCAATTTTTTAAATTAATAATTAATTTTTTTTTACTTCCGAATTAAATTATAGATCTTGTTATTTAATCTATATTTATATTGAAATTAATAGATGATATTTTTTTTTTTTTTTTATGTTTTACAAATATTTATAAAAGATATTGGAGATATTCATTAATCATTAATATCTATATTGAACTCACAGTCATATCGAGATATTCATTAATCATTAATATCTATATTGAACTCACAGTCATATCGTCTATCTTTCATCATTTTCTTAAGTGAGAGTGGTGATTTGTATCCTAACTAATCTCTTCATCAATTGAAGTATTGTTGAGTTAGTTGGTTGGGAGAACAAAATTGGATTTAAACTTAAAGTATAAAATGAAAATTTATTACACTACTCTCTTCGTATTTCGAGATTCTAAATTTGTGATATTTCTTATTTTATTTTTTATTTTATTTTTAAAATAATTTGTGATATTTTCTTATGTTACATCTTAAAAGAACATATTTAAGAAATAAAATAAGAAAAAATCATCCACGTAGTAGTGTGACATGTATTTATTAGAGGTAAACCTCTTGAATGATAACGATTGTCCTTATCTTTTTATAGTAGAGGGTATGACTATGAGTTGTGTAGGATAATGATGGTTCAAAATATCTGATCAATAAGATATCTCTTTAGGGATGGCAAAATTTTCCGCGTGGTCGGAAATGTCCAGTTTGACCGGGTAGAGGGTCAAACCGGAGATTTTATTCGGGTCTCCGACTCCGAACCCGTCCCGAATAGTTTTTATTATTTTTTTAAAAAAAAATTTATAATATATATTATATTTATATAAAATAGTAATATTTTATATATTATTTTAAAAACAATTTAAGTTACTGGCAGTTTATTATATAATTTTTTAATTTTTAATAAATTAATTTCATATATAATAATATTTTTACTAAATTTATAATAAAAATGTTAAATATTTTTTTATAATTAATTTTAAATAAATAAAAGAATAATAATACTAATTTTAAATAAACAATTTTAATATATTTATTGATATTTATTAAAAAAAAAAAAAAACAGGAATTTTTTCTTCGCAGAGATTCGATCCCCGAAAGGAGATTCTCCGACTCCTACTTCTCGAAACGGAAAACGGGGCGGGGATGGAGATGAAAAATTCCCGCAAGCACAGGGATGGAGAGTACATCCCGACCCCGCCCTGTTGCGTTCAATTCAATCTCCTAATAACTTATTAGTGTCTTAGGTTGGATTCTAATAAATTGAACAAAATTTACAATGGACATTTTTTTATTATATTTCTAAATAATGTCAAGGTTTTATAGTTATTTTGGAAAAAAAAAATATTTCATTTTTAGTATAGAGGTGCTTTGTTCCATCTGATTTATTTGTATTAGTATATTTATATTATTACCTTTTAAAATTAAATTACGAATTTTAGTTGTCTAATTTTTTTTCACAATATATGGGTGGGTCCAAGAACTAATGTTAGGCGCACAATTCAAAAATTTTAAAATTACAAATTAAAAAAAATATAAAAATATATATATATATCTAGAGACATTTTTAATTTTTAATATTGTGTCTAATAGTCCTTGATTGTTTTAAAAAAAAATTAAAATTCACTTATCTACTAGATACAAAATTAAAACTTTTAGGTTTAATTCGAGACAAAATTAAATATCTCGAACATAACAATTATTTTATTTTCTAACTAATATGTCTAAGACTTATTCGATGTAAAATTAAAAGTTCATGAATCTATTGGATGATTAAATTTCAAGAATTTGCTGGACACAAAATTTAAAATTTACGAACCTAAAAGACATTGTTTAAACTTCAAGGATCTTTTAGACACAACTTTAAAATTTGGATGACTAAATTTATAACTTTACATTCATATAAATATAATTTTAAATACATTGATATGTAATATTTATATTAAAAAAAATAGTAGTTCTAAAATTATAATAAATTATTATAAATAATCTGGCATATGTTGTTGAACTAGAAAAAAAATAAGACGTAAAGATAGATAAGTATGTTGTCAAACCGAACATAGCTTAATTAGCGTAAATTTATGCCCTTGGCTAGGAAGTCAAGATTGAATCCCAACACTCTTTATTAATTAAATACTTTATAAAAAATAATATCACTTGAAAAGTCTAGTTTAAAATGTATTTCAGTTCTTTGCCCCCATCAAATTTATCGATCTTATTAAATCATATTTTATCTCCTTGATATGTTCTCGTGTCACTTAGTGACCAAATCAATGTATAACATGAATACTTAAATATTAAAATTAGAAACTTTTAAAAAATTAAAATTAGAAACTTAAAAAATACTAAGCCTCCGCTTGTGATTGCGGTAACTTTTAAAATAATTGATGTCAGCTGTGCTTCTAAGAAAATCAGTTGTCATGTGAAGCTGATTAAAATTTTAAACAAAAAAGAAGCACATCAGAGCGTTTGAAGACCAAAATAGACATGTTATTTTAGTTATTTATATGTTTTTTTAGAGAACAATATTTATATGTTAATATTCAATATAAATGATTATAAGTTAATTATTTATAATTTTTATAGTTTAAATTATAAATAATATTTTGATATTTCTTTAGATTTATATGATAAAAGACTAGGAAAAATAATTGTTACATCAAATAGTATCTAAAACAAATTTTGAGTCACTATTTATTTTTCTTTTGTTTTTACTTTTTCTATTCAAATGTATGGAGAAAGAGAGTAAAAAAAAAAAAAATACTGTGAAATGACGATTTTATTAATTTGGGTTAAAGTACATCTAAAAGTCAACAATTCAATGGTGTCCTGCATCCGTGGACTGGACTGAGAGTAGAAATTGGTGAAATTGGTTGCATGAATAAAGGAAAGATGTTGAAGGATATAAGTGGTCCAACTATCAGATTAATTGAGAAGTAAAAGTTAAAAATTACAATCGAGATTATCAAAATCAAAGGATTTAGAGTGTGATTTTATATAAATTTTTTAAAAAATATGTTTTATCAAATAATAAAAACAGTTAAGATTTTGTTAAAATATTTTTTTACGCTTCCACCGTAATTCCAAACGAACCTAAATTACCTTTAATTAATACGTGAATCTCGTTGTTACTTTTTAGTGACTAAAAATAAATTGCATCAAAATGTATCTCTTCTTACTAGTGGTGAGATAAAGTTTCTATCTAAACAAATTTACTATTTTGTTCAGGACGAATCTAGAAATTTTAGAAATTTTTGTTGAAAGCACAATTTAAATAAAGTTAAATTATAAATTTAGTCATTCAAATTTTTGATTTATGTCTATATGATTCGCGAACTTTAAAATGTGCCTAATATACCGTTAAACTTTCAATTATATAAGTCTAATAAATCCTTCAACTTTCAATTTTGTATTTAATAGATCCTTGAACTTTCAATTATGGGTCTAATAGTTACATGATTAGTTGATATTAATTCGAATCTATTTGTTTATTCGTTATTGTTTTATTGCTTTGAGTTGTTAGTGTTTCTTTATGGAATAAGTTGTCCTAGGTCAGGACTTCATGTTTTCGTCTTTGTTGCTTGGAACATTTGTAATAATCTTTGGGACTAGCCATTATATGAAATATGCAACATTTATGCTTCTTCAGGTGTTAGAAAAATGGAGGGATTTTATAAATACGTTGTTATGATGCCGAAATTTTCGGAGCATTACAGTTGATTTCAAATAAAATCTAATAGTTAGAGTTAGTAATGTTCTCGGGTTTAGTCTAAAATTTGAGGTCGTTACACACTCGCCTAGCACACTTGATAACATGTTTGTATGAATAGGATGAGAATGACAGTTAATTCCTAAGACGAAGACCGAAAGGTTTCGTGAGGTTGTGCTATGTGGTGAGCTTATGCCTGACTTGTGTTAGATGCATCTGTTTCGTGAGTTAAGCCGTAGATACTCCTAGCCTTACCCTATTTGTTATCACAGGAACCTTCGCATTTTAATCTTGCTGTTATTTTACTGTTACGCATTATTTTCGCATTTTAATCTGAAGTGCTTTTTAGTAGTTTCGCTAGTCAGCATTGTTTTCGATTATTTGGAGTTTGTTGTTTTTATTTGTGAAACCCACTCTCAACATTTTGGTTACTGGTTACTTTGTCTCTAAGTTATTTCAATCTAACGTTGCATGCATCAAATCTCTGTGGAATCAATATAAATATACTTATTACTTGCTGCATTAGATCATGTGCACTTGCATGTTCTGAGTGCTCTACATCTATTTTGCCCACACATTGAGCACGCAACAAGTTTGTTGCGCTGTTGTCGGGGATTTGTTTGGTTGCATGTTAGTTTGTTTTAACCTGAGACTTGAGCTAAACGATTTGAGCTTAACCGTTGATTGTCTTTTGCAGGTACAAAAGGTGTTGGTTTATGAGTGAATTCCCTTCGTATGAGTACGAATTAGATCCAGAACCTGAGAGATTCTTTAGGATTAATTTACGAGAGCAAAGGGAAGCCGCATAAAACATGGAAAATTATAATAGGAACCCTGCGCCATTAACACCTAGGAACCAACCAGACTTGAACCAACCTGGAAATATACAAGCAATAGAAGAACCAAATAGGGCACGAGTTGTTAGAAATCTCATCGATATAGCTAATGACAAAGATAGTGCCATTTAGAGTTACTTAGTGCCAATGCCTGAAGAGCTAAACCCTAGTATAATTAGACCTGAAATCCTAGCTCACTCGTTTGAGTTGAAACCTGTGATGTTTCTGATGCTTTGCACGGTAGGGCAATTTTATGGGATAGAAAATGAAGATCTGCATAACCATTTGCGAAACTTCCTTGGAGTTAGTGATACTTTTGTTATTTTGGGAGTGACGCAAGAGGCTTTGCGTCTTTACTTGTTCCCATATTCTCTTCACGATAAAGCTAAGACATGGTTAAACTCTCTACCCACAGGATCAATAGCTAATTGGACAGATTTAGCTGAGAAATTCTTGGTGAAGTATTTTCCCCTGATAGAAATTCCAACTTTAGAGACGACATCATTAAGTTTAAACAAAGTGAGAATGAGACAGTGCACGAGGCGTGTGATGGAGCGCATGTAGCACAACAGAAGCGAGTCAGATCAATTGGCACTCTAATTTCATCAATTTAGCTAAATAAGAAATGTTGCAACGTTTTTGCGACGCGGAGCGACTGACATCCTTCTATTAAACAAGATTTTTACAAAAATATAAAAACAAAACGAAGTCGCCACCAATCATTTTGGGTGTGATTGGTCACCAAAAAAAGACGGTCTACGAAAACAGAAAATGGGCTCAGGGGTCGTTTGAGTGTAGGGAAGGTATTAACACCCTACAACATCCGGTTTAAAACGGTAGCCAAAATTATTTTATCCTAAATATCCAATTAATTTCAAAGGGTTCTTAATTTGAGAAAAATAATAAAATTAAAACAAATGTGTCAACTAATCGTACCCTAACTTTAAGATAAAATAGAGATTTGATTTGTGAGCGAAATTAACTATTAATTTTGCCATTAATCGCCCTAATCCCATTTACCGGGATCATACAACAAAACAAGAATTTTAAAATTATTTAAGAAAATCCTTTTGTTTCGAAATCAAAACAATTTTGAAATTCAATTTAAAACTCAATTTCAAAATCAAATTCTTTTCGTTTTGTAATCAAAATAAATTTGAAATTCAATTTAAAACTCAATTTGAAAATCAAATTCTTTTCGTTACGGAATCAAAATAAATTTGAAATTCAATTTAAAACTCAATTTGAAAATCAAATAAACTTAAAACAGGGGAATTATGTAATTAGGGCATAATGACATTTCAAAAAGTACTTGATAACTAATCCTCCAAATAGGGAAATCCCTATTTATCTCGAGATTAAAAAGAACGACAAAACTCAATAACAACCTCAAGGTGGGAGGAACAATCCTCCACCTATCCCGGGATTTCATTTAAAAACTAAATACAATCTAAGAAGTAAAGATAAAAGTGCGCTTTTAAATTAAACGGGCATACATTGGAATTAAAGGAATAAACAAGAGAAGAACCAAACGAGCATAAATCGACTATACCACAGCATATGCATCAAATTATGGGTATATATCGAGTATGCCAGCGTGTATGAACAGTACAGGACATGAGTATATACGAGCTTAAAACAGAGGAGTATGAATCATATGCAAGGGTAAACATGAAATTAACACAGTACATCAACATACTCAATTACTCCGATACATACTCGGGTACATAACACATTTAACGAAATCAAACAAATACATGTGATATAGCCTAGGTATATATGGTCAAACAAGCAGGTATATATCGAATATGCAAGAGTATATATGGATTTAACAAGTAGGGGCAGAATCGTAATTTAACTAAAACTTAAAAATAATTTCATTACCCACGCGTTCCCCAACCATCTGGAGGTCTTCTTCTCCACGTAACGCTTCTGGAGGTCTGAAGCTCCACCGCCGTTTGAATTGCGATGTCCGCCACCGTGGTTCAAGGCCAAGATTCGCCGCTGGTTCGCCCGCCGCCGTGATCGAGGAGCAAGGATCGTCGCCGTCCGTCAAGGTCTGCCGCTGGTTCGTTCGCCGCTCAAGTCGAAGTTTGCTGCTGTTGTGAAGTGCCGGAGTTGAGGTCTACCGTCTGGTTCGTCTGCCGCTCAGTTCTTCAGTTCTTCTTCACGATGCCACCGTCGGCCGAGCTCCAAACATCGCCATGGTTCAAGCTTGAAGCTCCGTCGTTCGTCTGCTTGAGCGCCGAGGTCGTCTCGCCGTCGTCTAAGTTTCGAGCTGGCTCAGATTCGAGGTCTGCCATATGCGCCGTCCGTCTCGCTGAAGCTCATCCTCGAGCTCTGCCGTCAGGTTCATCGTGAAGACGATCGAAGCCCGCCACCATTGAAGTGCATCGCAGCTGGTTCATTCGCTTGCAGATCTGAAGTCGAAATCCACCATTGACGCCGTTGTTTGCAGCTTCGAGCTCGTCGGCCGCCGTCTGGTTTGCTTAGAGAAGATCTGTTGCTGGCTCGTGAAGATGATGAAGCCACCGTCTGGGTTCAGAAATCGTCGCCGCCGTGAAGTCGAGGTTCGTGGTCGTGCGCCGTCGTTGAGCTGAGGAAGAAGAAGAATGTCGTCTGGTTTGCTTTAGAGGGGGTCGTCGGTGCTCCGCCGTGAGCAACGCCGTGGACTTCCCGGACCGCCGCCGTGCGTGGTGGTTATCCGCCGTGAGCCCGCCGTCTTGAACTCGTCGGAAATAGGTTGAAGATGAAGAAGAAGAGGATGGGTGGAGTAGATCTTTGGAGAAGATGATGAATAGTACTTTTTTGGAGAGAGAGAATTTCTCAATTCTTGAAATCCACCCAATTTTGTCTTCTTCCTCAATTTCCCAACTTTTTCCTCTATCCCGTCCTATCCACACTTCCTACATATAACAACTAAATTATGTCAAAATGCCGAATAAAAATGGGTCTGGTTCTAAACCCTAAACAACTGAAACCCAAACCAAAACCCCAAATTGAAACCCTAAACTTGAAACCCTAAAACAAGAAACCCTAAACCAAATCGTAAAAAAAGAAACCCTAAGCTGGAATCCCGAGATCGAGACACCAAACCCTAAAACAAGAATCCCTAAGCTGGAATCTCGAGATCGAGACACCAAACCCTAAAACGAGAAACTCTAAACTAGAATCCCGAGATCGAGACACCAAGCCTTAAAACGAGAAACCCTAACCTAGAATCCTGAGACCGAGACACTAAACCCTAAAACAATAAACCCTAAGCTAGAATCTCGTTACCAAGACACCAAACCCTAAAATGAGAAACCCTAAACTAGAATCCCGAGACCGAGACACCAAACCCTAAAACGAAAAACACTAAACTAGAATCTTGAGATCGAAACATCGAACCATACAACGAAAAACCCTAAACTAGAATCCTGAGACCGAGACATCAAACCCTAAAACAAGAAACCATAAATTGAAACCCTAAAATTAAAACACTAAACCCTAAAATAAAGGGGCAATTGCAAAAATAGCAAAAACAAATAGGCTAATTGCATTTGTAGCAACTATGTTTAGTTTTTGCATATATAGCAAAAAATCAGGGTAATCACGTATTAATCAGGTGGTAATCGTTAACTTAAAAGTAGAAAAGTCGAAAATACCCTCTCCATTACACTTTATAGTAATCACGGGTTAATCACAACCCTAAATGATTGAATGTTGATACACCTCTGCTGATACACACCCGATACACCTCCGCTGATACACTGATACAAATCTCATATATTGTTTTCATTTTTTTACGTTCAAAAAATTTAAGCCCATAAAAATTAGTGTTAAGCTCAGCCCAAACGAATAAATTAAAGCCTCATTTATTAAAATTGGAAATCCCTCTCCATCACTTTAATCACCTCATGCCTTGAAATCATAGAATTAATTTTACATCGATTCATCTCCCTTCAACATCGATTCCTCTCCCTTCAACATCAGGATTCCTCTCTAATCAACATTGATTCATCTCCCTTCAACATCAATTCATCTCCCTTCAACATTGATTCCTCTCCCTTCAACATCAGGATTCCTCTCTAATCAACATCGATTCATCTCCCTTCAACATCGATTCCTCTCCCTTCAACATCAGGATTCCTCTCCCTTCAACGTCGATTGATCCTCTCTTATTTCATTCATCTTACCAACTACAAGGTAGCTTACTGATTTACTTTAGCATACTGTTTATTTTCCACTTTTTGGTTGTTGTATATCACTCTTGTCTAGAAATTAAACGAAGGTGAATGTCCAACTGTTAAGGTAGTTTACATTTGTTGTTCATCTCAACCTTTTTTTGGTATGCTCCATGTTTCCTGCCCCTACGACCTTTGTCCTCTTCCTCTCTTAAACATATATTTTCTTTTTAAAAAAATTGCTTTGTTTTGTTTATAAGTAGTCTTTTCATTTTGAAGAGAGGTCTAGCTTGGGATGAAAACTACATAACTTTCCACTTGATAATGATACATCTGTGCGATTGCCTACTGATTACCTACTGATTGTTTTTGTTGATTGCATACGGATTGCTTTTGCTGATTGCCTACTGCTTTTGTTGATTGCCTACTGATTGTCTACTGATTGCTTTTGATGATTTCCTATTGATTGCTTTTGTTGATTTCCTATTGATTGCTTTTGCTGATTGTCTACTGATTGTCTATTGATTGCTTTTGCTGATTGTCTATGGGGCAATTGCAAAAATAGCAAAAACAAATAGGCTAGATGCATTTGTAGCAACTATGTTTAGTTTTTGCATATATAGCAAAAAATCAGGGTAATCACGTATTAATAAGGTGGTAATCATTAACTTAAAAGTTGAAAAGTCGAAAATACCGTCTCCATTACACTTTATAGTAATCACGGGTTAATCACTACGCTAAATGATTGCAAGCTGATGCACCTCTGCTGATACACACCCGATACACCTCTGCTGATACACTGATACAAATCTCATATATTGTTTTCATTTTTTTACCTTCAAAAAATTTAAGCCCATAAAAATTAGTGTTAAGCCCAGCCTAAACGAATAAATTAAAGTCTCATTTATTAAAATTGGAAAGACCTCTCCATCACTTTAATCACCTCATGCCTTTAAACCATAGAAGTAATTTTACATCGATTCATCTCCCTTCAACATCGATTCCTCTCCCTTCAACATCAGGATTCCTCTCTAATCAACATTGATTCATCTCCCTTCAACATCAATTCATCTTCCTTCAACATCGATTCCTCTCCCTTCAACATCAGGATTCCTCTCTAATCAACATCGATTCATCTCCCTTCAACATCGATTCCTCTCCCTTCAACGTCGATTGATCCTCTCTTATTTCGTTCATATTACCAACTACAAGGTAGCTTACTGATTTACTTTAGCATACTGTTTATTTTCCACTTTTTGGTTTTTGTATATCACTCTTGTCTAGAAATTAAACGAAGGTGAATGTCGAACTGTTAAGGTAGTTTACAATTTGTTGTTCATCTCACCCTTTTTTTGGTATGCTCCACGTTTCCTGCCACTACGACCTTTGTCCTCTTCCTCTCTTAAACATATATTTTCTTTTATAAAAAATTGCTTTGTTTTGTTTATAAGTAGTCTTTTAATTTTGAAGAGAGGTCTAGCTTGGGATGAAAACTACATAACTTTTCACTTGATAATGATACATCTGTGTGATTGCCTACTGATTACCTACTGATTGTTTTTGTTGATTGGCTACTGATTGCTTTTGCTGATTGCCTACTGCTTTTGTTGATTGCCTACTGATTGTCTACTGATTGCTTTTGATGATTTCCTATTGATTGCTTTTGCTGATTTCCTATTGATTGCTTTTGCTGATTGTCTATGGGGCAATTGCAAAAATAGCAAAAACAAATAGGCTAATTGCATTTGTAGCAACTATGTTTAGTTTTTGCATATATAGCAAAAAATCAGGGTAATCACGTGTTAATCAGGTGGTAATCATTAACTTAAAAGTTGAAAAGTCGAATGACGAATGTCATGAATGCAGTATGTATGCACGATATTGATGCATATGCATGCTAAGGATAGAATAATGTCATGAATGCAACATGCATGCATGATTCCTGTCGAGGGTAGAAGAATGATTGAATGCAACATGTGTGCCTAATATGTTAAAGGTAATGAATGATTGAATGCAACATGCTAAGGGTAGAAAAATGATCGAATGCAACGTGTATGCATAATTCATATGATTTACCATGCATTTTGTATTTCTATAGATCCATAGGCAAACACATTAGTGACAACAAATGGTCCTGACCATCTTGATTTCAATTTCTCAGGAAAAAGTTTCAACCTAGAGTTGGATAATAACAGTTTTTGCCCTTTTTTGAAATCTTTAGGCCTTAATCGCCTATCATGCCATATTTTAGTTTTTTCTTTGTACATCTTGGCATTTTCATAAGCCATATGCCTAAGTTCGTCTAGTTCATGCATTTGCAGAGACCAAAGTGTCCCCGCATCAGTCAAGCAAAAAATTAACTCCTTCAATGCCCAAAAGGCTTTGTTTTCTAATTCCAGTGGTAAGTGGCACGCTTTGCCATACACTAACCTATAAGGGTACATTCCAAGTGATGTTTTATATGTTGTTCTATAGCCCACAGAGCCTCCTCTAATTTGAATGACCAGTCCTTTCGGTTAGGTTTGACCACTTTTTCTAGTATGCTCTTGATTTCTCTATTCGATATTTCTGCTTGGCCATTAGTTTGAGGGTGATAGGATGTTGCTACCCTATGCTTAACATTATATTCAACTAAGATATTAGCCATGTATTTGTTTATAAAATGCGTACCCTCATCACTAATGACTGCCCTAGGCGTGCCAAATCTTGTGAACACATCACTAATGACTGCCCTAGGGTGATAGGATGTTGCTACCCTATGCTTAAGATTATATATGCAGAAATTTAATCACAGTTTTTGCATTGTTTAAAAGACAGGCTATGACTTCTACCCAATTCGATTCATAATCAACGGCTAATAGAATGTACAAATTACCTGCTGAAGGAGGGAATGGACCCATGAAGTCTATCCCCCATACATCAAATAATTCTAACTCTAAAGTATAAGTCAAAGGCATCTCTTCCTTTCGACTTATATTTCCAATTCTTTGACATTCATTGCATGTTTTTGCAAACAAGTATGCATCTTTAAAAACAGTGGGCCAATAATACCCACTCTGAAATACCTTAGCGGCGGTCCGTTGACCACCGAAATTACCTCCATACGGCGAGGTATGGCAATGCTCCAGGACAATTACTATTTCTGATGCGGTAACGCATTTTTGTAGCAACCCGTCCGCACAACACCTATATAAAACTGGGTTATCCCACAAGTATTTCCTCGCCTTGTTCAAGCACTTCTTTTTGTCCTGGGATCGCTTCAAATCTGGCATTACCTGCGAAGCAAGAAAGTTTGCTATATCAGCAAACCAAGGCTCAAGGCTTTCTTCAGAAGGAGTCCATTAATGTGGCTTCCGCAATTCCCTTCCAATCGTGATAAATGATCGGCTACTACATTTTCACATCCCTTTTTGTCCTTGATTTCAAGCTCGAACTCCTGCAACAACAACACCCAACGAATTAATCGAGGTTTAGCATCAGCTTTGTTCATTAAGTATTTGATTGTTGCGTGATCTGTATACACGATGGTTTTGTTCCCTACAAGATAGGCTCTAAACTTTTCACAAGCAAATACTACTGCTAGCATTTTCTTTTTAGTGGTGGTGTAGTTGCACTGTGATGGAGCGATATACGCAGCGGGAAATGATTTTGGACCGATGATATTCTAATTTCATCAATTTAACAAATAGAAAACATGCTCAAAACGACGGAATTAAGAAATTAGAAATACATACCCTTGTAGTTCCAATTTCTTCAAGCTCCGTCGCACGTTCCTCATCACGAACTCTTCCAGCCTCTTCTCACGAACGCCCCGAGGACCACCCTAGGTAGTCCCGCTATCCTCGGCGCCGCGCAACGAAGTTGTGGGACTCCGAAAACAAGAGAAAAAGGAAGAAAAAGAAGGAGAAGAAGAAGATGGAAAGCCATGAGAAAAATGAGAGCACAGTAGCAAGGAGCGAAAAAACTTCAAACGAATGAAGTTTTAAAAAACTTCATTCGAATACCCATCCTCCCACTATGCTCCTCTCTCCCAAAATTTAGCCAAAACAATCCTATATATATATCTTATATATCAATATATATATATATATATATATATATATATATTTAATTATTATTATTAAAAATAATAATAATAATTTTATTTATTAAACTTTTTAATAAATAATATATATATATAATTATTAATTAAACTTTTTAATTAATAATTATTATTTAATTCAATATCAAATATTAATTAAATAATATGGCTAAACCCGATTTTCCGAAAACCGTCTTTTTTACACATGAATCCTATTCATGTTTTAGGCCAATCCCATATTTAAATCATATTTAAATATGTCCAACATTCTTCCACAAACCGAATTTGAACAATTCAAATTCTTTTTTTTCTCTTATACTGTTGCACGACGTTATCCGAGCTAGCCAGGAGAACCTAAAGGACCTACAGATCATGAGCTCCAACGATACGAGATTATTCGGTCAAAACTCTTTTAACCCGAATCAATCAACTTTCGTTAACCCTCGGAGACTCCACTATAGTTCGAGGGTTGCACTCTCTTCACTGTAGATATATTATGTCCTCTAATATAACCGTCACAGGCAAGTCGACCCTTCGCAGGTTGTTCGTAATCACAGCTGGGTCATTTTAAACCGTTTAACCCCTGCATTACGTCTTGTTCCTTAAGTGCCATTGACACCTCTAATGAACAATAGATCTGTGGTCCAACCAACAGATCAATTTACCCTCTCATCTCATGAGAGTGTGCGCGCTAATTATTCAAGCCCCGGAGTCAGCTATTAAGGGAACAACCTATCTACTAACCCTGAAGAACGGGTTAGGAGTGAACTCCAATCTTTCTTTACTATGTCCCCAGCTACCTATTCCACTTTATCCCCAAGATTGTAGGCTTATTGAGTCGGCGCTTATGGGCCACTCTCACTCGTACAAGTCAAAGGATACTATCCAGGGGCGGAGCCACGTAGGGGCCAGGGGGGGCACGTGCCCCCCCTGAAATTATTAATTTTATATGTTCGTATATTAGAGGTTAGAAAATATAACTAACACTTTATATATTTGTATAATTAAATTCTAAAAATAAACTAAGAAATTAATCTGGTATGATGGCAAGGGCACAGTTTCTGAGTTTCTTATTTGGGCATGCCCGAGTTCGATTCAAAGGGAATACAAATCTCGGTTTTTTATTTTGTTTTTGGGTAAATTGTTTTATATTTAAAAAAAAAACATAATTCTATTTAAAAAAAATTAATCCGTAAATTATTTTAGATTTTAAAAAATAAAAAATAAAAAATTAATTCTATTTTAGAAAAGGATAAATATTTCAAATTATATTATTTAATCATATATATTTAAGTTTTTTTTTTTACACATATATATTTAAGTTGAGATTCTAAAATGGTTTATTATTATTTTTTAATTAATATTACTTAATATAAATATTACATCTTCTAAAAAAAATCAACACGCTTGAAAATTTTAATTTTGTATTTAATAGATACGTAATTTTTTTTAAATGTGGAATAAGTTGATGACACATTAATTTTATGTCAAAGTATTTAGTATTTTAAATTTTCTAATATATCTTTATATGATACAAAATTAAAAGTTTAATTATTACACACAAAATTTAAATTTGAAGAATCTAGTAGACAGAAAATTGAAAGTGTAAGAGTCTATTAGACAGAAAATTGAAAATTTAAGGATCTATAAGACTAAAAATTGAAAGTTTAAGAGTCGCACATTTTAAAGTTTAAGGACTATATAGACATAAATCGAAAATTTCAAGGACTAAACTTGCAATTAAACTCTATTGGAATTGTGCCCCTCCTGACAAAAATTCCTGGATCCGCCCCTGATACTATCGAATAAGCAGGAGTTCATAGCGAGCTCATGATCAAGATCGAGTTACCTAGGCCATCAAATGAAAATGTCGGTCTCATTTGTAAACGGTGTTATAAAGAGAGTGCAACATATTTCGCGGTTCGGTCTTATGCAAACTCTTTGCACAGGACGCCCCCACTCACACATCTCCATGTGAAACGATTCGGATCACATCGTTTTGTACAATACAAAGTGAGTCGCATCCTATAGTATTACCATGATAAGGTACCCAGCCTTATCCGTATACTATAGACCGTTTTGACTAACTACTTAAGCCTGATCCACAATAATGTCATACATGAAGCTCAAGTACTCATATTCAGCCAAGGGTGTTGGTCATTGGTATAGGATAAATCAAACATGTTTCACTTTATTCCAGTAAACTCTTTTACTGAATAAAACTAATAACTCTTTATTCTAAATAGATTATTTACAAACATAACAGTTTACAAACCACGAGTTTTAGGACATAAAACCCAACACACCGAGCCTCATTAAATGTCCTGCTGGCATAGTAAATAGGGTGTGTAATCTTCCCTATCTTTTGCCCTAACATTGCGCCCATAGCGTAGTCACTTGCATCACACATAAGCTCAAAAGAGGCTTCCCAATTCGGAGCTATGATAACATGTGCCTGCACTAAGGCGTCCTTTAACGTTTTCCAAGCAGTTAAACATGCTTTTGAAAAGATAAATGGTCTATTCAACTCTATTAGTTCACATAGGGGTTTTAAAATTTTAGAAAAATCTTTAATGAACCTCCTATAGAACCCAGCGTGTCCCAAAAAACTCCATATCCTCTTGACATTTGTAGGTGGTTCAAGCTTTTCAATCACTTCCACCTTTGCTTTATCGACTTCAATACCTTCCCTAGACACTTTATGTCCTAACACAATCCCCTCTCTAACCATAAAATGGCACTTCTCCCAATTGAGGACTAAATGTGTGTCTTCACATCTTTCCAACACTCTCCCTAAATTCAGTAAACATTGTTCAAAAGAATCACCAAATACTGAAAAATCATCCATGAATATTTCTACAATTGATTCAGCTAGGTCAGAGAAAATCGCAAGCTTGAATCTCTGAAATGTCGTTGGCGCATTGCATAACCCAAAAGGCATTCTGCGAAACGCAAGGGTGCCAAAAGGACATGTAAACGTTTTTTTTCTTGATCCTTAGGATCAATTGTAATTTGGTTGTATCCGGAGTATTGATAGCTCTATTTTGGAGCTGATAGCTCTAAAATAGAGCTATTATTATGTTTTTAATACTGGCTGAAAACCGTGCTTAATTATGATAATTTACATTGCTTATAGATGTTTCACGGTTAGAGAGCTCGGGAAGTCCAATTGCAAGTTTCGGAGTTAAATCAGGCATTTTATGAGTTTCGGGAAGTACTCAGGACTAGAAGAGTGCAAAGAAGGTGCAAAAGATGAAGTGTTGAAGAAATGAAGGCCAAAACCCGAGAGGTTAGCGCCTAGACGCCCAACAAATGCATCAGTCCAGAGCGCCCAGCGCCTCTGCGCTAAGAGAACCTCCCAGACCCAGCGCACAGCGCCTAGGCGCCCGACATTATTCCAGACCCGAGAGGCCAGCGCCCCTGTGCCCGACATTGTTCCAGACCAGAGAGGTTAGCGCCTAGGCGCTGCCACGACGCGCACGCGTTCCTCGACCGTACAGTGTGCAACACCTAGGCGCTTGTCTGACGCGGAAATTGGTATAAAAACCCATTTTCCGAATTTAGGTCATTCACTATTCATTCTCCCCTCGGGATTGCCGTTTTTCTCCCTTTTTTCTGGTTTTTCCCCATTTTTGGGCTGTATGAAGGAGACAACCTCCATGGATGCTTGAGGAAACTTTTTCTCCATGGATAGCTAGAGGTTTGTGATTGATTAGTTAAGTTTAGGGATTGTTTATCTTTTGTATAGGTGAGATTATAGCTTAATTGAAATGTTTAGCATGTTTGAATGAGTTTCTTGCATCTCTTGGTCTGTATTAAGAACGAAGACTTGCCTTTCCGATTAGGAGTGACGTCTTAATTTGTTACGCATGTTAGTCGGCTAGTGTTAATTCTTGACAAGCTTTAATCCATAGTAGCGAAGGTCTACCTCGTGGCTAATCAATTCGAGCCCAAGTGACAGTTGGGGGTAGGAATTGATTAACGTTCTCACGACGGGCTTAAGATTAAGAGACAAATCGAATTAGTTTTAGGATTAATTCGTTTCAATGATACCCGTTACTGTTTGTTAATTAATTTAAGACTCATGAACTTAGATTAATTAGCGTGCATGTTTAATTAGAATTTTATGTTTCTCATTAAGTCTTTGGGATGTTTTGGACCCGAGAGGGACAATGCATTTTGTGTGCATGAAGCGTCTTGGCTATTTCCCTTGTTAATCGATGAACCGAAGTACATTAGATCAATCCTGACACTTACTAATCAAGCACATTTGTCAATTTTATACTTCTCGTTTTTACTTTCCGTTAGCTTAATTCAGTTCATGTTAGTGTTTTCCAAAGCAAAACCCCATGTTTTTATCATTGCAAATTTAATTCAATTAAATTAGGATTATAGATCACTCCCTGTGGATCGACCCGGTTATCAAGTTAGTTTGGTGTAATCGGCTTATAAATATTATTTTGGCGGGCTTCGACAACCCGAAATTTGTGAACGTACAAAAGTTCATTACCAAAATTGGCGTCGTTGCCGGGGAGAAAAAATTAATCCAACTTGATTGAATTTTATTTGTTTTGTGTTTTATTTTATTTTATTTCTTATTTTTTTTTTCTTTTGTAAATAATTTTATTTTATTTTTATCATTTCTCTCTGGTTCTGTTTATTTTTATCCTTCTTGTACCGTGTGATCCGTTTCTTTTAAGTTTTTGTGTACAGTTTTCTTTTAATTTTTGAGAAAAGTAGAAGAGATGAGGCTATCTGTAGGAGGTGGAAAGAATTGCAAGCACAATTGAGACTTTCGGTACGTTTTTTTAAATCCGAGTATGGCATCTCTCTATTCCTGTTCTGTTTTCTAGATGATTAGTTATGTTTACTTTCTTCCGTGTATACAAATATGTCTTGATGGTAGAAATTACAAAGCAAATGAACATACAAAGCAAATGAACTTGTAAGAATATGTAGGCCATGTATAGTAGTGGCACCCATGATCTTATCTTAAGCCTAGCAATCAAAAACTTTTTCACGCTTGTAGATTTTATTTATTCCCACAGCTCGCGGATTGGAAAGTAAGGCATGATTTTATCTTAAGCCGAGCATAAATTTTTTCTCACCTCGCCATCTCATCCACAATACATATACAGACCAAACTCCAATTGTTTCTCCCCACTTGGTTTGGGTAAGATTCTCCCTTTTATTTTCTTGGGCAAAAAATAGTATTATCTGAGAGAAATTAGTTATGCATCTCTTTCGGTAATATCGATCTATACATTTTTCATTCTCTTATAATGAAAATAAACTTAGCATCTTGTTAGAATTAAATTATGATTCTTTCATCTTTAGATTAATTGACTTTTGGTGGGGGCACACCCAGTTTTCTCAAAGTTGTCCTCACTTGCCATATAATTCCATATTGATCTTATCGGCATCACGCAAAGATTAAACGGTGCATAGGCGGATTTTTTTTTTTTTTGACAACATGTTGGGTGGGAGATTTGAACCTAGGACCTCATGATCACTAGGCAATACATAATGCCGTTGAGCTATGCTCTTGTGGCGCATAGGCGAATTTTAAAGAGCACATTAATTTGAACAACAACTTTGTATTTAGTTATTTGTTTCTCAATGTCTGTTTTATCTTAGATTTGGTGAATGAGAATACAGGAATTAAGTATGATTGTGATCATGTTAGGTCTAATTTAGGATGAGACATTATATAAGTAGTTGTTGAACATTAAAGTTATTTTACAATAAAAAAATGAAAATGGGAATATTAATTAATTATCTTCTCTCAAGGGTTCAACCTGCTCCTTAGAAAAAGTGTCACATGTCCATAATATCATTGTCACGTATTACTGTCACTTTTATATGGAGGCTTCTACTCTTAATTTATTATTTTATTTATAATATTGAGAAAATTTTCTGGCTAATTAAATCATTCTTTATCCACAAAATCACAGCACTAGTACTTGACAAGGTTCCATACGATAGCTCTGTGATGAGGATTCATGTGATTCAACGCTTCTATTATTGTGATTTTGTACTCTTTGATGTCAATCGTGTCTATGTTACTTTTTTTTTGTTCATTATTCGACATCGTTGACTGTTATGGAACTTTAGACTGCTACTTTACCTGATTTGATATAGCATCAAATTTATGGGTATGAATCATAATCGGTTTACATTTTATATAAAGCTCGCAAAATTATTTTGACAATTTTTGTACATGAGTTAGAGTTATGAACTGTCAAAATACATGTGTTTGCAAGAGGGGGTCTTAATAAGGAAATATAAACTTTACATTTCTGTTATTTCTTCTCCTCTCTCTCATTGACACGTTGCATAGGAGGTTGTTAGGACAACTGTACATTTTGTCTCATTAGGCTGTCATTCTTTCCATTGTGTATATAATGGAGGCTAGGGTTGCTAGCCTCCACACAATTTACAAAATCAAATATAGCAGAAGAACAAATTGTTCTGAGGTATTCTTCCTGCATCCTTGTTCTTCCTCTGCTCCCTTTTAAGAATTCAAACTTGGTATCAGAGCCTACCATGACAAACGTCAACCTCAATACTTCTTCTTCTTCAACCAGCGCCCATGTCGGCAGCTTCACCGGACCTCCGCTCAACCAATTGCTGAACCAAATCACGTCCATCAAATTGGATAGGACAAATTTTTTGCTTTGGCAAAACCTGGCATGGCCAATTCTCAGAAGCTACCAGTTGGAGGGGCACCTCACGGGTACTGATCCATGTCCAGAGACTCACATTTCAATTCAGACACCAGCTGCAACCATCCCATCCGAGGTAACTGATGAAAACTCCAGCACTCTAACTCCAGGTATCGTAGAGACTCCTATACGAGCTCCAGCCCAAATCATCACACAGTCACCAAACCCGGAGTACACAAAATGGGTTACAGTCGATCAGCTTCTGCTAGGTTGGCTTTACAACTCAATGTCACCAGAGATTGCAATGCAGGTTATGGGGTTTTACACTTCCAAAAGTCTGTGGGAGGCAGTTCAAGACCTATTTGGGATTCACTCAAGGGCAGAAACTGACTATCTAAAACGCTTGTTTCAACAAACGAGGAAAGGGTCCCTGACCATGAGTGAGTATCTCGTAACTATGAAAAAATATGCTGATGGTTTAACTCTTGCAGGCAGCCCCCTGTCGACTGGTGATCTTATCTCACAGGTACTCTCGGGACTCGATGAAGAATACAACCCTGTTGTTATTGTGGTTCAGGGAAGGTCAGGCATCAGTTGGTCTGAAATGCAATCTGATCTACTCACGTATGAAAAACGACTGGAGTATCAGACAGCTCTAAAAACTGGGCTAGCTGGTCTGTCAATGACAAACAACACCCCTTCTGTGAACATGGTACAAAACAGAACCTCCTCTTCTCCCAATCCGGCATCAAATCGTGGGAATAGCAACAATTATTCTCATCCTGGTGGATACTCTAACTCAGCACCACGAGGAAATCGTGGAGGAAGAGCAAGAGGCCGTGGTGGAAATGGCACTGACTATCGACAAACTCAATGTCAAGTGTGTGGAAAATTTGGCCACAGTGCAGCAATCTGCTTCTCTCGTTTTCACACTGATGTAAACAATCCTCGCAACACACACCAACGAGAAAATCAGCAACATCACAGTCAGTTCTCCCCTGGTGCACACTCCTCTGGCTCAGCAAGCAGCAGTCAGCCTCGCTCAGCCTCATCTGCCCTGATGGCTAGCTCGTCCTTTGCTCATCCTGAAACAGTCCTTGATCCTCACTGGTATGCAGATAGTGGTGCATCCAGCCATGTCACAGCAAATCCTGGTTTTCTAGCAAACAAATCTGACTATACAGGTACTGATTCAGTGGTTGTAGCCAATGGTAATAAGCTCACTATATCCCATCTGGGAAACTCTACCCTTACTACTAAACTTGGCTCCCTAAAATTAACCAACATCCTATGTGTGCCATCAATTGCTAAAAATTTAGTAAGTGTGTCCAAATTGGCTAATGACAATGATGTGGTTGTTGAATTTCATTCTGATTTTTGCTTGATTAAGGACAAGGCTACGGGGGTGGAGTTGCTGAGGGGCATACTTAGAGATGGCCTATATCGGATTGTGTCTCCAGGGTTGTGGATAAATAAAGCTCAAGCATCAGTCTCAGACTCAACCAAGTCTACTGCTACTTGCCTACCCTCTGCAAATTCAGAACCAGTTCTTGCAACTGAGTTAGTTTCCTTGTCTGCAAATCGAGTCAATGTAGTGTTAACTAAGTCATTACTGCACAAAAGGTTGGGTCACCCCTCCATCAGAGTATTAGATACCATTATTCGGAGTTGTAACATTCCCATATCAGTTAATGAAGAGTTGAGTTTTTGTGAATCATGTCAATATGGCAAAATGCATGCTCTACCCTACTCTATCTCTTCATCTCGTGCGATGGCCCCTTTTGCTCTTGTTCATACGGATCTATGGGGACCTGCACCTGTTCTCTCATCTGATGGTTTCCGTTATTATGTGTTATTTGTGGATGACTACAGCAGGTTCACATGGATATTTCCCTTACGGCAAAAGAGTGATGCACATATAGCTTTCAAGGAGTTTCAATCCTATGTTCACACTCAGTTTCAAAAAGAAATCAAGTCTGTTCAAATGGATAATGGCGGTGAATACAGACCTATTGCTCAGATCTGTCAAAGCCTTGGCATACTCACTCGTTTCTCATGTCCTTACACATCGGCCCAAAATGGCCGAGCTGAGAGGAAGCACAGGCACGTTGTTGAAACAGGCCTTACTCTATTGGCTCAAGCACATATGCCCCTGCTGTATTGGTGGTTTGCGTTTCGCACAGCAGTAGCACTCATCAATGGAATGCCATCTCCAGTTCTCCAAAACCGATCACCGATGGACTGCCTTCTTCACACGAAACTAGACTACTCCACTCTGAGAGTCTTTGGATGTGCTTGTTATCCAAATATGAGGCCCTATCAACACCACAAATTTGCACTCCACTCTGAAAGGTGTGTGTATCTTGGGCAATCACCACAGCATAAAGGCTCCCTATGCCTAATGGTCTCTGGAAGAATAATCACTACAAGACATGTTCGATTCAATGAGGATCACTTCCCATTCCAAACTGGCTTTACCTCAGCACCTTTCTCACCTGTTAACTCTCCTTCCGCTCCATCTATACCACAATGGTTTGGTCCACCACCTATAAACAAAAATCAGACATCAGGTGTGGCAACTATCCCCACCCCAAATACATTGATTCCATCTCAACCTCTCCATCCTGACCCAACATCGTCTAGTCCAACACCTTTCCATATATCCCCAGCACAAGCCGACAATCCTACATCTCCCAATCTTGCTCCCACCCTGCCTAACATACCAAATCCCACTTCTGCCTTACCATCCCCTGTTCCCACCTCTCCCACCCCACTGATAAGCAATGATCATCCAATGATCACAAGAGCCAAGGCTGGTATTGTTCGTCCCAAAGCTTGGGCTGTCAACACCCCTACTGATTGGTCCCTCAAGGAACCCAAAAAGGTGTCTGTTGCCCTTGCAAATCCCAAGTGGCGATCTGCCATGGATGAAGAAATCTTAGCACTTCGAAGGTCTCAAACCTGGACCCTGGTTCCACCATCCAACAGTCACAATGTGGTAGGGTGTAAGTGGATATTTCGACTCAAGGAAAATGCAGATGGAACTATTCAAAGGCACAAGGCCCGCCTAGTGGCAAAAGGCTTTCATCAGCATCAGGGCGTTGACTACTTCGAAACGTTCAGCCCTGTGGTCAAGTCCTCAACTATTCGCATTGTGCTATTTCTGGCGATTTCAAATGGATGGCCTTTAAGACAACTTGACTTTAACAATGCCTTCTTGAACGGCAGTCTCAAGGAAGATGTCTACATGACCCAACCACCAGGGTATGAACATCCAACCTGCCCCTCGTATGTCTGCAAGCTCAACAAAGCCATTTATGGTTTAAAACAGGCCCCCCGGGCTTGGAATGATGAACTCAGAAACTGTTTAGAAGGCTATGGATTTTCTTCAAGCAAGTCAGATGCCTCATTATTCTTCTACAACAAAGGCTCTATATCTGTTCTACTACTCGTGTATGTGGATGATGTTATCCTTACAGGTAACAACACCTCCTTTCTTAACAATCTCGTATCTGAATTACACTCCAGATTTGCGTTAAAGGATCTTGGTCTGCTGAATTATTTCTTGGGGATTCAAGTCACCTATGTTGCCTCTGGACTTCACCTCAGTCAATCCAAATACATACATGATCTCCTAGAGAAAATGCAGCTTCAGCACACCAAACCTTGTCCATCTCCGGCAGTCACAGGCAAGCATTTGTCCCTCCATGATGGTTCTCTCCTAGATGATCCGTATCCCTATCGCAGTGCCATAGGGGCGCTTCAATATCTTACCAACACTCGTCCAGACATCGCGTTCATAGTAAACAAGCTCAGCCAGTTTCTGAAGGCTCCCACTGACGTGCATTGGCAAGCAGTAAAACGGGTCCTTCGTTACCTTAAAGGCACAGCTTCATATGGACTTCTCATCCAACCAAGCTCTCAATTGACAATCACTGCTTTCTCAGATGCTGACTGGGCAGCAAATGTGGATGATAGGAAGTCAGTAGCTGCTTATTGTGTCTTCCTTGGTCCCACCTTAATATCATGGTCATCAAAGAAGCAAGTGGCAGTAGCTCGTTCGAGTACAGAATCCGAATACAGAGCTCTAGCTCATGCCTCTGCTGAAATCACGTGGGTACGACAACTTCTAGAAGAACTTGGAATGACTCTATCCTCTACACCTCTGTTATGGTATGACAACCTCAGTGCAGGGGCGCTTGCTACAAATCCTGTTTTCCATGCCCGAACAAAACACATCGAGATTGATGTTCATTATGTTCGTGATCAAGTCATCAACAAACGGCTCGACATTCGGTATGTTCCATCACAAGAACAGCTAGCTGATTGCCTCACCAAATCTCTCACACACTCCCAGTTTTCCTATTTACGGTCCAAACTCGGGCTTGTCTCTCTCCCCTCTCGTTTGAGGGGGGATAATAAGGAAATATAAACTTTACATTTCTGTTATTTCTTCTCCTCTCTCTCATTGACACGTTGCATAGGAGGTTGTTAGGACAACTGTACATTTTGTCTCATTAGGCTGTCATTCTTTCCATTGTGTATATAATGGAGGCTAGGGTTGCTAGCCTCCACACAATTTACAAAATCAAATATAGCAGAAGAACAAATTGTTCTGAGGTATTCTTCCTGCATCCTTGTTCTTCCTCTGCTCCCTTTTAAGAATTCAAACTGGTCTGCATTTCATTTGTACGACTTACGTTGATTTCTTCTCTATCTTTTACTTAGTCCAAAAATGTTTCAGGTCCAACCACTATGACGGGCAATATGTCCGGTCTCAAGCCCGGGCTTAACGAATTCCATGTTCATGCCTTAGGTGACACAACCAATGGCTGCATGTCAACTGGTACTATTGGAGACATTTAGGATCTTTTATTTTACCTTTCTATTTTGAAGTAATTTGGATGTTTGTTAAATATTGATGCCTTCATTTTTCTCTCCATTAAAATTTCTCAATATATTTACAGGGCCACATTTCAACGCTGCTAGAAAACATCATGGTGCTCCTGAGAACGAGCATCCCATGCTGGTGATTTAGGGAACATTATTGTTGGTGATTGTCGCAACGTTTTTGCGACGCGGAGCGACCGACGTCCTTCCGTCAAACGGGGGTTTTTAAAAGAAATAAAAACAAAAACAAGGAGTCGCCACCAATCATTTTGGGTGTGATTGGTCACAAAAAAGAACGGTCTACGAAAACAAAAATAAAGGTTCGGGGGTCGTTTGAGTGTAGGGAATGTATTAGCACCCTACAACATCCCGTTAAAACGGTAGCCAAAATCATTTTATCTTAAATATCCAATTAATTTTAAAAGGGTCCTTAATTTGAGAAAAATAAAATAAACATAATTAAAATTAAAACAAATGTCTCAACTAATCGTACCATAACTTTAAGATAAAATAGAGACTTGATTTGTGAGCGAGATTATTTGTTAAATCATTAGTTGCCTTAATTCCATTGTCGGGATTATACAACAAAAATAAGGATTTTTAAGAAAATCATTTAATAAATTCTTTTTATTTCGAAATCAAAACAATTTTAAAATTCAATTTAAAACTCAATTTGAAATCAAATGCAAATTCATTTTGAAAGCAAACTTAAAAGTCAATTTAAAAAGCCTCTTTTTTTTAAAAAAAAAAAATGAAAATTCATTTGAGAATGCTTTTGAAAGAAAAATACATTTTGAAATCGATAGAAATTTTAGATTTAAAATTAAATTGAAACATCATTCCAAAATCAATTTAAAAAGGGTAATTCTGTAATTAGCGCATAATGACAACTTGAAAATCGATTAAAAGAGATTTAAAGAGATTTAAAGAAAACAACTTGAAAATCATTTAAGATTTAAAATGATTTGAAAATCAAATGAAAATTTAAAAAGGGTAATTCTGTAATTAGCGCATAATGACATTTTAAAACGTAATTAAGAACTAGTCCTCCAAATAGGGAAATCCCCATTTATACCGAGATTAAAAGGAACGACAAAACTTAATAACAACCTCAAGGTGGGAGGAACAATCCTCCACCTATCCCGGGATTTCAAATTGAAATTAATAAATCCTCGAGGTGAGAGGAAGATTCGAGATTGGAAATTAACGAAATAACGCAAATCCTCGAGGTGAAAGGAAGGCTCCTTCACCTCTCCCGGTATTGCATTAAAAAAACTAATTAAAAAATCTAAAAAAAACATAAGAGTGCGCTATAACGACATGCATCAAAATTTACAAGCTAACTATGAAGATTAAATCAGAGGGGTATATATGACATAAACAGGGAAATATATGCATTCAAAACACAGGGGTATATATGATATGACCCGAGTATGTATAAAACGAACATACCGGGTACATATGATACGGCCCAGGCCTACACGATCCTCAAACAACAGATATATAGAAATATAGCCCAATCGCAACGGTATGTACTAAGGTATATATCATATATACCTCAGAACATATAAAGAACAAATCATGTTTAAAACAGGGGGCAGATTAGTAACTTCACTTAAAACTTAAAAAACCTTTGTTACCCACGCGAGAGGATGGTCTTCAACGCCGCCTGCTCTTCAGCTCTTCTTCTTCTTCACAATGCTGCACCGGAGGTCCGCTGTCGTCAGGTTCAAGCCCCGTCCACCTGAGGTTGCGCCGTCGTGAAGAGCCGAGCCCGCTGAAGGTCTGCCGCTTGGTTCGCCGCCGTCAGGAGGATTAAGATGAAGGTCGTCTGGTTCGTGGTCCGCCGTCGAGATCGAAGCCCCCGTGGTTCAAGATCTGTGGAAGACGAAGCCGCGACTGGGAGATCCGTCGCCGGAGTTGAAGGAGGAAGATGGAGTTCGAAAGTTTGAGCTCCGCTGTTGAAGATCTGAGCCTTCCACCGTCTGCTTGCCTCGCCGTCGTTGAAGATCGTCGTAGAGGACGAAGCTGCGCCACCATTCGTGGAGCTCACCGAAGTCGTGCCGTCGTCTGGAGGATGAAGATGAAGGTCGTCTGGTTCGTGGTCCGCCGTCGAGATCGAAGCTCGTGGTCTGAAATGAAGCTCCGGGATAGTCTACTTCAAGCTGGGGCTCCGTCGTCGATCTGATTCTAGAGAAGAAAGCTGTTGTCGTCGGATTGAAGAATAAAGAGGAAGAGAAGCTCGTCGGAGTTTGAAGGCCGAGGAGTTGGTCGTCGTCTGGAGCTCAAGATCCGCCGTCGTGGGGTTTGCAGCTGCTGGTCGTCGTTTGAAGGTCGAAGAGGATGGGTTTGGCCGCCTGGTTTGCTCGGAGAAGGGAGATCACCGCCAGATTTTCGTGCGTCGCCGTGAGCACCGTCGTGGGGTTTGCAGCTGTTGGTCGTCGTTTGAAGGCCGAAGAGGATGGGTTTGGCCGCCTGGTTTGCTCGGAGAAGGGAGATCACCGCCGGATTTTTGGAGTGATGAAGTCATCGTGTGCCGCCGTGAGCACCGCCGTGGATTTGTCGGACCGCCGCTGTGCGCGGTGGCTCTCCCCCGAGAGCCCGCCGCCTTGAACTCGCCAAAGTTTGGTTGAAGATGAAGAAGAAAGGGATGGGTGGAGGAGATGATGAATAGTGAAGAGAGAGAATGAAGAGGGAGAAATCATTTTTTTTTTATCTTTTTTGGGATTCCAAAACTTTTTGTCTTTCTTTTTGTCTTTGTCTTATCCATCCCATTCTATTTATAGCAACCAACTAGGTTAAAACCCAACAAAATGGGTTGTTTTGCTTTGGTCCTTCCTTACATTTTATGACCCAAAAAACTATGAACCGAACCCAAAGGCTTTAAACCGAAATCCTAAAATCGACACACTGAACCCTAAAACATGAAACATGAAACCCTAAAATAAAACCCCTAAACTGAAAACCTAAAATCGAAATGTTAAACCAAACATTAAACCAACCTAAACCCTAAAAAGAAAACTCTAAGCTGAAAACCCTAGATGGAATCCTGAGACCGAAACACTAAACCCTACAACGAGAAACCCTAATGTTGTCGCAACGTCATCGCGACACGGAGCGGCCGACGTCCTCTTTTAAGGGTTTTGTTTTAAAAATAAAAGAGATGGAGTCGCCACCAATCATTTTGGGTGTGATTGGTCACCTTGAAAAGAAAACTGGTCTACGAAAACAGAAATTAGGTTTGGGGGTCGTTTGACTGTAGGGAAAGTGTTAACACCCTACAACACTCGTTAAAAACGGTAGTCATATTTTATCTTATATTATCCAGTTAATTTTAAAACGTCCTTAATTTGAGAAAATAAATAATAGTTTATTAAAAAGCAATGTCTCATTTAATCAAATCTTAACTTTAAAAATAAAGTAAGTGTTTGATGTATTGAGGGAAAATTTACTCTTTATTAATTATCATATTTAAATTTCCTTTTATTTAAAGGAAATAATTTACCTCAAGAATTTGAGAAAATATTTCAACTTCGTCATAGGATTGATATGATAATATTAAATTGCTAAAAATATATGTTTTATTATTAGTTTTTTAAAAAAGTGATTGAGAGGATTTTTCGTGTGCTTGCACGAGAGTCGATACTCTACGAAAGTCACATTACTCAGCCCTCAAAACAAATAAAACATTTTTTTCTTTGAAGAAGTGACTATGAGGATTTTCATACACTTTCATGAAATCGAAATTTCGTGAAATCACATTACTCAGCTCTCAAATATATACTACTTTATTTTAATAAATTTAAATTAAGAAAAAAAACAATTGAAATTTATTTAACCATTTAAAAATCATTTAAAAAGCTTAAATTGAGATAAAATTAAATGAAGCGGATTCCCCAGTGTTTGCGTATACGTCTTCGGTTGTTTCTTTGAAATTAAAATGAAAATAAAATAAATCATAATTTAAAATAAATGAATAAATAAATGCAATCAAAGGTTAAATGGTTAGTTGAAAATTTTAATGTAAATAATAACAAACTTGTAATTTTAATATAACTAATGGAAAAATTGTAATAAATGAAAAAAAAAACTTAAAACTCCATTTAACTTTTACCGAGATGAAAGCTACTGGACTTCCAAGCTTCTGTTGTTCAATTCTAGCTTGTTGCGGTCTGATTTGTTGAGGAAACGTGGTGATGTGCCAACGTCCGTTCAAGCTTACCGTCATTGTATATCCGCTCAGGCTCAAGCTCTGTCATTTGTTATCACGCCGTCGTGGAAGGGTTACGTCAGCATCACCGTCGTTTGTTGGGTGCTATATATGAAGGTGGAAGAGATTTGGATGTTGTCGAAGGGTTGAAGATGAAGAGCTTGGGGGTTTGGAGGAGAGAGAATTTGGGGTTTAGAGGAAAAAAGAAGGATTATTTCCTTGGTCAAATTAAGACTGACCCTAAAAATAATAATTTTCTTAAACCCTTTTGCTCATATATTTTTTTTTGGGTTCTCTAAGCTTTTCGCTCTGATATTTTATGATCTTCCTCCTTTTACGAGTCTTTCGCTCTGATCTTCTCTTTGTCTCCTTCTTCACTTATTTCTCTTGGTCGGTATTTATAGGCCATTGAAAACCGTATCAAAGGTAAAAATCTGAATGAATTTATTACTCAAAATGTTTTCTCAATTGAAATAGATTTTAACTCAAAAATGAACAAATATTTTATATCATAAATGAATATCAAATTTTAAACCAAAAATGAATTAATGAATATCAAATTTTAACCCAAAAATGAATTAAAGATTTTATATTCATTGAAGTAAATAAATGAATATCAAATTTTAGCCATAAAATGACTTGAAAATTTTATACTCATTAAATGTTAATTTCATTTGTCAAATTAGGTAAAAACTTTTCCAAACAACCAAAACGTTCTTTTTTTTTTTTTTTGTTAATTTTCTTGAATTTTTGGAATTAATTTAATAAATAAATAAATAAGTGAATTTAAAAAGTTAAAAATGGTTTAAAGAAAGATGACAAAAATACATAAAAATAGGAAAAAATAACTTTAATAATAAACAAATGGTCAGACCAAATATGGTGTCTACAACTAGAATCTCGGGACCGAAACGCTAAACCCTAAAACAAAACTTGGACACCTCGAACAATCTACTAATAGAAGCATGTTTTGGCGATTTTCTCGAAAACTTTGAAAATAACAGAAAAATGACGAAATTAAAGAAAAACTCCAAAATACTTAAAAAAATGTGAAAAAACATAAAATGAGGTGAAAAACTCAAAACGATGATAAACAAGGTCGAACAAAATATGATGTCAACAGTGATGATGGTATGTTCCATATTCTTTCATAGAATCATCATGTTGTGTTATTTTCTATTGTCTTTTTTGTGCAACCTCTATATCATACTTGATTAGACTATGTTTGTAAGAGTATGCACTTGTCTGAGCTTTTCTTTCATATTTACCTAATTTGATGTCGGATTTGATACCTTTACCTTTTTATATGACATAGTTGTTGGATGCTAATACTTTGAATGTTACTGCATCGTACAGGCAAAGCTTGCTTCACCATTACTCATAGTCAGGTTTTTCTTACTGCCCCTTGTTTTATTAATTTTGTTATCTTTGTAGCGCCAGAGGCCGCCAATGATAAGGTTCTTCCTCTATTATTTTCTTTATTTTATCTTCTTGTTCTTGCCTCATCTGTTCAATGATTTGTAAATTGATTTGTGTTTTTGTTTTCTTTGAATGCAGTGAATTTAGTAATCAACGATGGAGGAATTAGAGCAGTTTATGCAAGTGAGTTTTCAGAGGAGCCGAAGTACATTGATCATGTCCAACTCGCACTACAACAAAAACAACATTTCTTGACGCTTGCAAAATTAATTGCTTGACGTTTTTATGAACAAACGTCAAGAATTTTAAAATAACGTCAAGAAAAATAATAAAAAAAGTGGAGGTTTTAAAAAAACGTCAAGAAAAACAAAAAAAAGCGGAGGTTTGGAGTTTTTTCACGCCAACATGCAACTTGACATGTACAAAACATCAAGCAAAAATTTAGTTTACTTGCCAATTTTAAAATGTCAAGTACAATATTAACAAAAACGTCAAGCAAATATTTAATTTTACTTGCCAATTTTAAAAAGTCAAGTAAAATAAAAATTATTGGCGCCGATTTTAGCGCCAATTTTTTTTTTTTTTTTTAGAAATAATGAGTTACGATTTTCATTTTTTTTTTAAGAAACAATTATTAGGGTAACAACAACATTTAATAATTCTTTTTAGTTGATATGTTGAGTAATTCTTATTTATTTATTTATTGAAGTTTTGAAAATCCTTTATTTTACTATTAAATTTTTTAAAATAAGTCATTCCATAAAAAAAGAGAATAAATAAATAAATTTTAATTGAGAACAAATATAGCAAATTTTACCTCAACATTTTCTTTTTAATTATATTTGTTTGTTTTATCTTTTCTAAAAATGTTAAACTGTGAGTTACCACGTGTTTTTTTTGTAAAAATCAAATTTTTTGTTTTCTTTGTTTTCTCCAAACACTCTTCTTCGTTTTCACGCACTTCATCAGAAAACCCCAAACCCCTCTTTCGTTTTCACGCTCTTCTTCGACCCACAGTCTTCTTCATCACAAAATTTTCTTTCCTTTCACGATTTTCATCGCTGCTCCCCGCGCCCTTCATCGACGTCGCTGCTCGCCGCCCTTCGTCAACGCCGCTCATCTACTTTCCTTGCCGCCCTTCGTTGTTGTCGCTCCTCGCCGATTTTCCCTTCACTTCCATCCAAAACGCACAACAAGAACTGGTTAGTCAGTGAAACTATTTTTCTTTTCTACTTTGTTTATACATTTTATATTTTTTTTTACTAAACTCAGTTGTGAAGCTGGAATGTTCATTGAGTCTGTTGCACTAAACTTGTTTGATAAAATACCTTTGTGAATTTGTTGTGTGTCTTTTTATCATTTGTGAAGTGGTTGATTAGGTATTCTTCATGTATATGGTTTGAAACTTTGGGGAGATGTCATGAAATTCAATTGAATTTAATTTTGTTTGTGCCCTGTATGTGTTTGATGAAATGCTTGAATGAGCTCTTTTTAATATGTTTATGAATATACTGACCCAAATAAAAACCAAGTTGTGCATTTGGTTATTAAAGGACAATGTAGCTTGCTTCTTATGAAATGTTGTTTGAGATTTACATGACATCTCCTCAAAATTCCAAACCACAAATTATAAATTCGAAATTTCAAAGTTCTGCTTGGTCTTCTAATTTTGTTTAATAGATTTAAACAAAATGAAAACTGATCAGTTTATGAGTTTGGTTTGAAAAAGTGTAATTTCTTTTGGTAACTTTGAATCCGATCTTGTATCATTGTATGGTATTCAGGAATCAAAATCCACCTTTTTACAAAGTTTGATCCATTCCCTCATTCATGTCTCTCTTTTTTTTTTCTCTTTCTTCACATATATATATGTTCTTTTATTATTAAAAAAACAATAACAAAAACAAACTGATAAGTACTATGACAGTACCCCCAAACTTCCAACTGTTTTTTGTTTTGTTGTCCTCAGTTAATATAAGACCATTCTCTCTGCTCTTGTACCAACAATCTTAAGTTAATGGCCTTTCATTGAAATGAAACCATTTGGGCCACTGTTGTGTTCATATATTATAGACAGAAACACATTGGATTAAATTGTATTGTACTTGTTGTTGTTGGCCATTGCACACAACATCATCCTCTGTAATCATGTAAATCTTGGCCCAACTTTGTTGTCCTCATACCTTCTCTCTATATTCCATTCATGGGTTTTTTTGAAGTTGTGTTCACTATTCAGTTGGCTTTGATTCATGATTGCTTGTTTTGACCATTCTGCTCATCTTTCTCCTCAGAAACCCAGTTTTCATTTTTGTTTTTGAATGAAAGCATCCTATTAGAAATGTAATAGTTGCTATAGAATGATCAATATTTTGTATCTATTTTCATTTTCGTTTTTTAATGAGGTTACTTTTATATCTATTTTCAGCATTTTAAAAAGTTTCAATTGGTCCATGATTAAGTTATATTTGTTAACTTTGATGGAGTAATGATCAAACATGGAATAAGTTTTCCTAATAAAATTAATACGTTAAACTATTAGACCTAAAATTAAAGATGGAGTGAACTTATTAGAATAGTTTCTTATAATCTCATGTTGGTACTAAGTACTTATCATATTTCTTACTAGATTTACAATCATGGATAAATCATGGATGAACAAGAATAGATTATCCAAAGATTTTGAGTTGGGTGTAGAAAACTTCATCAAATTTGGATTTTCTAATACAAATAGTACTAGTATTCGTTGTCCTTGTTTGAAATGTGGGAATTGTGAAAAACTAAACATCAACGATATTAGAGATCATTTATATGTCAATGGCATTGACGAAAGTTATAAAATTTGTTTTGGCATGGCGAAGAACTTCCTAGTTCATCCTTGCGTAGTGAATATTTTGAGTCTGACACACATATGGATGAAGAGAATGATATTGGAAATATAAAAGAAATGGTTCAAGTTGCTCACGAGGGATATTCAAAAGATCCTAATGAATTTGAGAAGTTGCTTAATGATGCTGAAAAACCATTATACGAAGGATGCAAAAAATTTACCAAGTTGTCTACGTTAGTCAAGCTGTATAATTTAAAAGTTCGATATGGATGGAGTGATACTAGTTTTTCAGAACTACTCAAAACTTTAAAGGAAATCTTGCCTACTACTAATGAGCTCCCAACATCAATGTATGAGGCAAAGAAAACATTAGGTGCACTAGGAATGGACTATGAAAAGATTCATGCATGTCCTAATGATTGTTGTTTGTATAGAAAAGAATTTGCTGATGCAATTGAATGCCCCGAATGTGGTGAATCAAGGTGGAAATCTAGTAATAATTCAAGTAAAAGGAAAAAAGAAATTCCAGCAAAAGTTATATGGTATTTTCCACCTATTCCACGATTCAAAAGGATGTTTAGAAGTATTGATTGTGCTAGTAACTTGACTTGGCATGCTGATTCTAGAAAAGTAGATGGTAAGTTACGTCATCCAGCAGACTCACCGACTTGGAAGTCCGTAGATTTAAATTGGCCCGACTTTAGTTCTGAATCTAGGAATCTTCGTTTAGCATTGTCCGCAGATGGGATAAATCCGTATGGTGATATGAGCTCTAAATATAGTTGTTGGCCAATAGTGATGGTTATTTATAATCTTCCACCATGGTTGTGCATGAAAAGAAAGTTTATGATGTTATCGATGTTGATCTCGGGTCCAAAGCAACCAGGGGATGACATTGGCATATACTTAGCACCATTGATTGAAGATCTAAAACTGTTATGGGAAAATGGTGTTGAATGTTATGATGCTCATCGAGAAGAACTATTCAAGTTAAGGGCAATTTTGTTGTGGACAATCAATGATTTTCCTGCATATGGAAACCTTAGTGGATGTAGTGTGAAAGGGTACAAGGCATGTCCAATTTGTGGAGATAATACGTCTCGTATAAGACTAAAATATGGAGAAAAAAAATGGCATACATTGGACATCGAAAACTTCTAGCACGTTATCATCCATTTCGGCGTCAAAAGAAACCATTTAATGGTAAAAAGGAACTTGGAACCATTCCAGCACCTTTATCAGTGTTGTTGTTCCATTTTAGTCCTTAAATTTTGTTTCTAACATTTGATATGAAGTTAAACTTAGGATGTTGTTTTTTATTGTTTTTTATTGCATTATTGTTCTTGTTTTGTTTTGGGTAAATGGTTAGTTGAATAACTTATATCTTTGTAACTTGTTTTGAGGATTCTGATTTTTTATTTTTTTTGTTGGTTTTGCTTTTTGCTTATGATTTTTGGTAAGAAGTTACAACTTAGGATGTTGTTTTTCAGTGCGATAGCGATTTTTCAATCTCAAAAGAATTTGAAAACGACGCGAAACGTTACATTCTGGAAAGTAGTGAAGGCAAGTCTCTAAACATTACTAACTTATTCTATTCTATTATATATGTACACATTTAGTGCATAGGTAAATACATGATTGCTTTTGGTATTATTGCAGTGCCCTTTACAAGTTGGAAGCGTTGAATGTGGGTATTACGTGATGAGATATATGACAGAGATAATGAGTAAAACAAGCATCGTAATCACGGATACGGTATGTTATTAAACTATATTTGCATTCTAATAGTTGAAATAATGTAATGACAAAATATTTGACTATATTTAATGTTTATAGATGGATACAAGGAGCCCATACTCACAATTTGAGTTGGATGAAGTGCGAAAAGAGTGGGCTGATTTTTTGGGAAGTTACATTTGACTAGTTTGTAATTGTTCATATGTGGATCTTTTTGGTGTGGCTAACAATGGGAGTATCTCATATACTTGGGTAGATGTTTTGATCCTTATAAGTAAAAATTATAGATTGACATATGAGGATAGGTAATTTGTGATTTTGGAATATATAGTTCATACAACCGATTGGAAGTTGTAATTTTTGTAATTGTCCATATGGGGTTGATATACTTGTAATTTTAGAATCGTATGGATATACTTGTAATTTTTGGAATCGTATGGATATACTTGTAATTTTTGGAATCGGTCATATGGGGGGTTGATATACTTGTAATTTTGGAATCGTTCATATGGGGATGATATAGTTCTTGTAATTTTGGAAGTGTTACATTCCAACGAGGGTTGGTACAATTCTTGTAATGTTGGAATTCTTCATGAGGTTCATAGTTTGATACAATGTTGAAAATATATGAACTTTATTAATATTATTGGTGGATTTGGTTTATATACATACTTATTGAATGTCTATTATTTATTTGCTTCATAAAATTATGTCTTCATCAAGATATCAAATATATTATTATAGGTGATACAGGAAATTTAAGTGGATGCTGAATATTTATTGTAATTGAAATACAAAATGTAGAATTCTTGACATGCACAATTCATCAAGATAATATTAAACCTTGACGTTTTGTTTTTATATCTTGACGTTTCCAATAAGTCAAGATTTAGCAACTTTTTTCTTGACAGGCGATTACTTGACGCTTCAGACATGTCATCGATTTTACTGCTTGACGTTTCAAACATATCAAGACAAGTAGATCTTGACGTTTTTTCTGAATAACTTGACGCTTCAAATAAGTCAAGGTTCAGTCACCTTTTTCTTGACAGGCGATTACTTGACGGATGTAAAAACGTCAAGTGTATTCGAACTTGACATGTAAAAAACGTCAAGTAACGCAGTTTTTGTTGTAGTGTCGCCATCTTACGAGATCATGTTGGATTGCAGATAATTGCTTCACGTCTGACTCTGAATCTAATGGTGGTCCTAGAGATTGAGAAATGATTTTCATATACGATTATCGATGTTGACAAATATTGTACTGTTATTTATCTATTGGGATCAAACTGGAATTTTATTCCCTAACTATTACATAAATAGTTTTAGATGTCGATGAATACAATTTGAAATGTGGATAATGTATCATAAAGATATTTTTTACTATGAAATAAGAAAATTGTATCAATACAAAGGTGTCATTGCAACGGTTGTGAGAATTTATTCTAAGAGTTTTAATAAGTGTTGTTATTTATTTCAAAACTGTTGCAATAGAGGCATTATTGCAGCGGTTGTGAGAAGACATTTAGTTTTAAAAAAATGTTGTTATTTAGTTTAAAATTGTTGCAATAGGGTGGGTGTTATTGCAGCGGTTGTGAGAAGTCATTCCAGCACTTTTAAAAAGTGTTGCTAGATCCCTCTCAACACTGGTTTTGCCAGGGGTTCATTAAGTGTTGCAAAAAGTGTTGCAGGGGTTCAAAACCGCTGCAATAGCCCTGCTTTCTTGTAGTGGTTGAAAAGTCTTCATAGCTCAATTGTAGAGTGATTTGATTTTAACAGACTTGATGAAGCATTTAACGTGATTGGGAAGGTGTGGTTGTCTTCTATGAAAGAGTTTAGGGTCTCTTTCTAGAGCTTTCACGGTGATCCGAGGTTCTATGTGCATCGCCTTAATAGCACTTGATGTATTACTATATCATGAAATCAAGATAAAACATAAGGAATGAAGCGTGATGCGTGTGTCTCAACCACAATTGATGAAAGTTCAAGAGACATCTAAACTAAATGTCTTCTCACAACCGCTGCAATAATGCCCCTATTGCAACAGTTTTGAAATAAATAACAACACTTATTAAAACTTTTAGAATAACTTTTCACAACCGTTGCAATGACACCTTTGTATTGATACAATTTTCTTATTTCATAGTAAAAAATATCTTTATGATACATTATCCACATTTCAAATTGTATTCATCGACATCTAAAACTATTTATGTAATAGTTAGGGAATAAAATTCCAGTTTGGTCCCAATAGATAAATAACAGTACAATATTTGTCAACATCGATAATCATATAAATAGTTTTAGATGTCGATGAATATAATTTGAAATGTGGATAATGTATCATAAAGATATTTTTTACTATGAAATAAGAAAATTGTATCAATACAAAGGTGTCATTGCAACGGTTGTGAGAAGTTATTCTAAAAGTTTTAATAAGTGTTGTTATTTATTTCAAAATTGTTGCAATAGGGCCATTATTGCAGCGGTTGTGAGAAGACATTTAGTTTTAAAAAAATGTTGTTATTTAGTTTAAAATTGTTGCAATAGGGTGGGTGTTATTGCAGCGGTTGTGAGAAGTCATTCCAGCACTTTAAAAAGTGTTGTTAGATCCCTCTCAACACTGGTTTTGCCAGGGGTTCATTAAGTGTTGCAAAAAGTGTTGCAGGGGTTCAAAACCGCTGCAATAGCTCAAAAAACCCGCTGCAATAGTCCTGCTTTCTTGTAGTGATTGAAAAGTCTTCATAGCTCAATTGTAGAGTGATTTGATTTTAACAGACTTGATGAAGCATTTAACGTGATTGGGAAGGTGTGGTTGTCTTCTATGAAAGAGTTTAGGGTCTCTTTCTAGAGCTTTCACGGTGACCCGAGGTTCTATGTGCATCGCCTTAATAGCACTTGATGTATTACTATATCATGAAATCAAGATAAAACATAAGGAATGAAGCGTGATACGTGTGTCTCAACCACAATTGATGAAAGTTCAAGAGACATCTAACTTTCTTCAATTAGGTTGTTGCCCTACTTTACTATGTTTCAAATCGTAACATATTGATGCTTAAGCTTATTCTTCTTTATTTACTTAGAATTTTGTTTTTCTCTCTTTCTTTCATTATGTTAGTCATTCGTGGGGGATTGTTGATTCACATTACCCCATGGAAAATGTGTATATAAATACTAGAGCTCTTTGAGGAGTTTGCAAAAGTGGCTAGTGTAGAGGAATGATATCTTCCCTCATATGCATGCGTCGTCAGACATTCGGTAAACTTGTGTTATGCGCGAAAAAGTTTTTTTTTATTTTTTATTTTTATAATTAATCTTTACTTTAAATTTTTTCATTAAATTTAATTACCGTTTTACAATAATGGTTGAAACGTTTGGAGATCTTAAACAGATTGTCCCAGATTTGTAACTCACGACTTTTAGGGTTTGTCCGTTTTCTTTTGTTCTTAAAAATTGTGCTGGCCTTCATGGGTAAAAAATAAATTTGAACAATCATCTTCTCTGTTGGCTTTTTACAAAATTTGAGCAAAAGTTTATGTTGGTTTTTTAGTTGAATTAGTAAAAAGGGTTGAATGAATTTAGGCCACATATTCTCTAGTTAATTCTTGGGCACATGTTTTGGATCATTTATGGCCACATGTTCTTTGGATGATTCTTGGTCACATGTTTTTGGATGATTCCTAGCCACATGTTTGCTTTATCATTTTCTATATAAATCAGTCTCATTTCATTTGAAAAATCATTCCATTGAGAAGCAAAAGCATTCCTCAATAGTTCTCTCATCCTCATAGAAATCCTCCACAAAATTGTTTTCTTCAAGTTATTGGTTTACTCTTGATTCTAAGTTGGTTGTATTAATTAAGGATGTATGATTGAATGATCATTCCTACAATGCAAAGGTGATTGATGTCTGGGTTGTTTTATCTTGGGGGCGGCGTGGTTGTTGCTATGCACAGTTCTGGGCAGAGCCGTGAAACGTATTAAAGAGAGCGACCTAGTCCGCGACTCAACCCAGAAGTTTTATCGGTAATTTGTTCCATTTTTAATTTTGCAGCTATAGTCTATATCTTGATTTCAAATCATTCTCCAACGAGTGGACGTAGAGTTGAGTGTTACATTAACCTTGGGGAGCAAAAGTTTATCTCTATCTTTCTAATTTCCTAATCAAATTGTCTAATATTAAGAATATCAAACTTGTTATACTCATCATTACTTACAAGCCCATTGAGTTGATTTCTTGACCTTCCATGATTTAAATACGTAATTTTTTGAGTCGTGTCTCATATGTTTGGCTTCAAATGACTCATCAAGCCGATTGAGTTTATTTCTCGACTTTCCAAGACTTCAATAAGTAATTCACTAAGGTGGGTCTCATATATGCTTGGCTTCAAATGACTCATCCAGCCGATTGAGTTTATTTCTCGACTTTCCAAGACTTCAATAAGTAATTCACTAAGGTGGGTCTCATATGCTTGGCTTCAAATGACCCATCAAGCCGATTGAGTTTATTTCTCGAATTTCCAAGACCTCAATAAGTAATTCACTCAGGTCGGTCTCATATGTTTGGCTTCAAATGACCCATCCAGCCCATTGAGTTTATTTCTCGACTTTCCAAGACTTCAATAAGTAATTCCCTAAGGTGGGTCTCAGATGCTTGGCTTCGAATGACCCATCAAGCCCATTGAGTTTATTTCTCGACTTTCCAAGACTTAAATAAGTAATTCACTTAGGTGGGTCTCAGATGTTTGTCTTGGAATGACCCATCAAGCTCATTGAGTTTATTTCTCGACTTTCCAAGACTTAAAAAAATAATTTACTAAGGTGGGTTCCAGATGTTTGTCTTGGAATGACTCATCAAGCTCATTGAGTTTATTTCTCGACTTTCCAAAACTTAAATATGTAATTCACTAAGGTGGGTCTCAGATGTTTGTCTTCGATTGACCCATCAAGATCATTAAAACGATTTATTGGTTGTCCATAACACCAATAAGTAATTCTTTAAGGTGGACCTCAGATGCTTGTCTTGGAATGTCCCATCATGTTCATTAGAAAAATTTCGTCTCTTTCCACGACTGAAATAAGTAGTTTTTTATAATGATTTCTTGACTTTCCAAGACTTAAGTAATTAATTATAGGGCCAATGAGACAAATGACCCTTTTTAATTCTTAAAATAGATAGATGTACTTTTTTTTAAAAGTGTGATATATGTCCTTTTTTAGTTCAATCTCTCTCTTCCTTAACTTTTTCATTCCTTATTTACCCTCCCTAATATCTCAATCTTTTTCCTCATTTTTAAGATTTAGTAATTCAAAAAAATTAACTCTCTCCAAATATTTTCTCTCTTCCATCTCTCTCCTGTTACCCGTAATCTCCAACAGAACAAAATATCACTCCAATCACTTAAAGTGCCATGGTAAATCCTATAAATATTTGTGTCAAAAATTGAGGATCCAAAATTAAAAATAACAAAAAATCTATCAATATTTCGTGTAAAAATTTGAGCTTAAAAAATAAAAAAGAAAAAATAGTAGAAAAAAAAATCAGAACTTGAGACAAACTTCTCCTACTTTAATTCATTATTGATAAAAAATTGTAAATAAAATGTAATTGAGACAAACAGTGTTTTCAATTACACTGTATTTGCAATTACACAATACATTGCAATTTACAATTACACGGTACATTCGAAGACAAAAAAAAAAACATATTTTTGGAGGAAAATATGCTAGTATGCGTATTACATTTAGAAAAACAAACATATGCATTCTAAGTTTACAAATTAAAATTATAGGGTAAAATTAGAATTAAGTAGTATTTGCAATTGTGCAAATTGTAATTATAAGTGTATTTACAATTGTGCAAATTTCAATTACAAGATTGGAATTACAATGTATTACACATGCTAGCATATTTTAAATTTACAATTACAATGTATTTTGAATTTGCAAAATTGGAATTGCAATGGTCGGTGCAATAAAGAAGTTTTCGAAAAAAATACAAACTCAATAACTAATAAAAAAAAAAGTTTGAGAAAACTTAAAGTAGTAGAAGAATCCTAAAAACAGTGACAAAGAGAAAAAAAAATCTGTAATTGATGAAATTTTTTTGAAAAAAAAAAGCAAAATACAATGTATTGAATTGCAAATACACTGTATTATGGATTGCAAATATTTGTAAAAACATGCAATTAAAGTTTGGAAAAAAAAATAGTGTACTTACATCTTAAAGCAGAGTTCACTCTTGCACTTTGGCAGCGATATATTTGAACAATCGCGAAATAACGGGTTGTCGAGACCCGCCAAAATAAATTCGTAATTGTCCGAATTCACCGAGGTATTAGCAGCCTAGTGGTAACGGGGTCGATCCACAGGGAATTGTGCCAATTTGACTTAATTCTAATTAAATTTGCAAACTAGAAAAATAAACGAATTGGGGGAATTTTTTGTTCAAAATATGCTAACGGAAAATAACGCAAAGAGGAAATAAAAACTTATCTAACGGAGCGTTCGACTCGGGACGTTCGGGACTAAGAATTAGCGAGTTATCGGATCACAGGTTAACGAAAGATTTTAGCTAAACATTCGGATGAATACGCAGTTCGTCTCAATCAATAAATCAACTCAGACACGCCCCATGGTTAATAATTAGACACGATGAATTATGCTAATCAAGCATATCGATTGGACATTGGCGGCCAACGCTCTCCCAAGACCAATCGATAGCAACGGGCTAACTACGACGATTATCTAACGTGGAAGCCAAATTAGTGTATCGATTTTAATTTCTACTTCGAGAAGAACGAACACCAAGAACGCAAGGAAGCCTATGCGCTCTATGGCATCATTAATCCGTGTTACTTGGCGATTAAGAGAGGCACGACATCAAAATCTTTAACTAATGAATCATGCTTGAAATCAAAGTTGTCCAGTCCTATCAATCAAACACATTCATGTAATATGCAAAGAAGAAGAAATTAATCCAATCAAATGTGCTAGCTAAATCAGAATTTAATACAACAACCTCACCAAAAATGCTAATTACATTAATCCCTTACAATCTCGAGCCAAAAACGCTATAAACTACTCACTCATGATGGATGTGACTTGAAATGGCTTCAATCCAAGCTCCATAGCTTCTCCCATGGTGGAAATGGCTTGAAAAACGTCCAATTAGGTGCGGAGCCCGAGGTAGAAGATGATAATCCACGCTAAAAATCGGTTATTTTAATATATACTTCCTCGAAGCGTCGAGACGCTTGGGCAGCGTCGAGACGCTGTGCCCTAAAGTTCTAACGCGCTGAGTCGGGGCGGCGTCGAGACGCTGTGCAGCGTTGAGCGAACGTCGAGACGCTGACAGCTCGACGCTTGCTCTCGGGTGGGATTTCCAATTGACGCTTCAGACTTCGGAGCGTCGAGACGCTTTGGCAGCGTCGAGACGCTCCCTGCTCAACGCTTGCTCTCGGGTTTTTGCATGGTATTTTGCCTTTTAACTTCCCAAAATGCCAATTCTTCATATTTTTGCATGGTTCTTTCCCCGAGGTGTTGTTAGGACCTTAAAACGCGATTTTAAGCCTCGAACGACGTCGAGCGTGCCCGAGAACGAATTACCAAGAACACCTGTAATAAACACAGATAAACAAGATTAAGCACAAAATTATCATGGATTAGGGACATAAAAATAGCTCCAAAATGGAGCTATCAAACACCCCCAACTTAAATCTTGCTAGTCCTCGAGCAAGGTGGAATTTTTACTTATCACAATTAAACGACGCACATCCTAATGACTCAATTCTCAGTACTAAAAGAGACAAGGCAGTTATATTAGAAATAAATATTTGCATGCATGCATTGGCTAAGAACATTTCAAGAAATTTAAAATGCTACTTCCTACGAGCGCTTCGCTTCTAACTCCTCTATTTTAGATCTTACAGGCATAGAACAGCCCCAACTGACCTAAAACTTCACTTTCCCCCTACTTATGGCTAAACAAAACAGTCTAGGGGCTTTTCATCGTCAAGGCAAGTAATAGATCGCAAGGCTTCTTTTCTTTCTCCCTTTTTTTTTTGATCTCCATGAGCGCCTAACATGTCAATTTTACTTTCGTTTTAGCTTGCCTGCAATTTCATTGCACAATGCATCTAACTACGGGCAAAATTCACATTTTTAAGGACTAGCGTTCACTTCGATGTGCTTTCTTTTCATGCAGTGGCGACCGTGGGTTACACGACCGCCCCTGGCTACTTAGGCAACTCAAGAAGGAGGAACGCCTCAGGAGATTACATTTTTTTTTTTTAAATTTGAGCGCAAAAATTACAAACACTAACGAATCAAACCCATCCTAAAGGTGCCTTTCGAGGTGACAACGAATTTTAGATCAAGCAGAACTACTGTTACGTCTCCAAAAGTGGCCTTTTTAGGACTTATTTATCTTAGAAAGATGTACACTCTTAGGTGTTTTTGATAGGATTTAGCTTAAACCTATGCTTATATATGATAATTAGAAGAAGGTAGCTAAATTAGGACTTATGTACAAAAGGAAAGAAAAGGATTGAAAACCGAAGTAAAAGAATGAAAAGTAAGCATTGCGGAAACATTGCTGAAACCGCAATGTTTCAAGTGAAAACCGTAAGTTGACTGATCTTTTTCTGTTAATTTCCGTTATTTCAGGGATTCGTTCTTTCTCCTCCATCCATTTTGAAGTACGACGTTGAAGATTGATGGTTCTCCTTGGCCCAAACGCACCTGCAGATTACTATAAAAGGGGGTCAAAGTCGAGGGTTCAATCATCATCCGAAAGCGTAGAAGTCTTCTCGCAGCTCCATCTTTTCTCCTGTTCTTCTTTGCCGTCTGTTGGTTTGCGAAGCTCAGCTGTTGGAATCGATAATCTGATAGGAAGGAGAGGAGATTTATCTTCTCTCCCGATTGGATTCATCCAAGCAAGGCTGATCTTTCTCATCCTTCAGCCGAGGCGGTTGCGACGAGGCGTTCAAGCTCTTTTACTGCTTTCTGCCTTTCATTTCTAATTTCCAGCATTGTTTAGTTGTTGTTTCCCTTCTAGTGGCTAGTTTATTGCATTTCGTTGCTTTCTGCCTTTATGTTATTCACTTTAAGCTTTCCTTTGTCCATTCAAACATTCAAGTAATCAAAAGCAAAATTAAGCATTTCACAGTTTCTTGCCTTTGCGATCCACTGTTTTTCCCTACTATCTTGTCTTTAAATTCCTTCTGAACATGTCTGTTTTATCTTCTATTTCTGTTCTCCTCACATCCATGAGTAACTAAGTCACATAGGGGCATGCTAATGACAACACTATAGGCTAAAAAACGTGAACCAAGCATGTAGGATAGCTCTCGAAGCATTGATTGTGTGTAAGCTTCATCCCACGGGCAATTTCGATTGGCCATCCATTTTGTCCAAAGAACTCCTAACCTCTGGAAGGAGTAAGAGTTCAGAGTCATACACTCATGCTAGCCTTTCAAGGTAGCCAGAAAACGACCTAGGAATAGGCGTTTTCCTAGTACAAACCATAACTTTCTGCTTTAACAAGATGCTTAAGACCTTACTTGGACATGAGTAAACTAAAGAATCTAATGCATGGAATCGGACGATACATGAGATTGAGTGAGTTTGATGCATAGAGTGTTGATCCAATGCTTGAGAATCGTATAAAAATGCCTATAGGAGAGTCATTAGTAGCCCTTGTTTCTCCATTTTATACACTTTCGCTGTTAGGAAAATTGCGGTAGAATTGCTGTTTTCGCAATTCTACTAAGTTACAATTCTGTTTAGCTGTCTTCTTCTTCGTTTATTAATTTCTTCTCTTTTCGTTTGAGTTTAGCTTTGACTTGCATCTGTTTATGTTGCTATCCTTCACATATCCCTTAGGAGTTAGGCAATTTAAAACCAATTTGACCCCATCAAATCCACCCATTCTTTCTTAACTTTACACTTCACTAGTAGCTTATAATAAATCTCTGTGGGAAAACGAATGAAAAAAATACTTACTACTTGCTATAAGATCATGTATGCTTGCATGTTCTGAGTGCTCTCTCTATCTTATTACTTGCTTATTTTAACACATTGAGCACGCAACAAGTTTTTGGCGCCGCTGCCGGGGATTTATTTTAGTGAAAACGAAGTTTGTTAAGTTTGAAACACCAAGTTTATCACCTATTGAAGCTGATCTGTTTCATTTCTTTTACAGGTACTAGTTGGGTTAGTTTATGAGTGAGCCTTCAAGTAGTGATCTAGAGTTCAATCCTGAGCCTGAGAGATTACTTAGGGCTAGAAATAGAGCCAAGAAACGTCTCTTTAACCAACCCTCTATACCTCCAATAATTGCGGGAACCGCAATTCCTCCGCAATTGTCTCAAGAAGAAATGGATGGAATAGTTCCAAATCCGGTGCCTGTCACTCGCAATCCCATCGAAATAGCGAATGATAAGGATAGCGCCATACTCTCTTACCTAGTACCTATGCCTGGGGAGCTGAACCCCAGCATAATCCGTCCTGAAATCACTGCCAACTCATTCGAGTTAAAGCCAGTGATGTTCCAAATGTTGTCCACTGTGGGACAATTCTTTGGAGTGGAAAATGAGGATCCCCACAACCATCTTAGAAACTTCTTAGGAGTCAGTGATACCTTTATCATCCCTGGAGTTTCCCAAGAAGCCTTGAGGCTATACCTTTTCCCTTACTCTTTGAGGGACAAAGCCAAAACGTGGTTAAACTCATTACCCTCAGGATCAGTCCGTAATTGGACAGACTTAGCAGAGAAATTCCTAGTCAAATATTTTCCACCTGATAGGAATTCTACCTTTCGTGATGACATAATCAAGTTCAAACAAGCTGACACTGAGTCTCTTCACGAAGCTTGGACAAGGTTTAAAGATCTTCTGCTTAAATGTCCACACCATGGCATCCCATGGTGTATCCAAATAGAGGTCTTTTTCAAAGGATGCAACCCCAGCACTAGACAAGTCTTAAATTCATCTGCTGGAGGCTCCATGTTGTCCAAGAGTTACAACGAAGCCTATGAGATCTTGGAGAAGATCTCAGCATCTCACTATAGGTGGTCAGATGATCCAGTTGAGCCAACTAGAGCTCAAGACAAGGATGCTCTAAGTGCAATGAGCAGCCAAATAAATGCCCTGACCAACCTAGTTAAGCAAATGGCTCAAGCCAATCTCCAAACAAGTGTCAACCCCGCCACAGCCATGTCAATGGGCACCCAACCAAGTCAAGGTGAGACACTTATCTGTGGATTCTGTGGGGAAGGGCACCCGTATGAATACTGCCCTGGGAATCCAGCCTCAGTCTGCTATGTGGGAAGCCAACAGCAGCCTAGGAACAACCCCTACTCTAATACTTACAATCCTGGTTGGAGGAACCACCCAAACCTGTCATGGGGTGGCCAACAAAATGCTAACCAAGCTCCTAACCAACCAAGACCGAGTGGAACACCTGGTTTCACTCCCCAACATAACCAATCCATGTATCAAAAACCATACAACCAACCTGTAGGATCTTCTGTAGAAAACTTACTCAAGGAATACATAGCCAAGAATGATGCCACTCTACAGAGTCAGCAAGCTACTCTTAGGAGCCTAGAGAAACAAATAGGGCAACTAGCCAATGAAATCAAAAGTAGGCCCCAAGGTAGACTCCCTGCTGACACTGAAGTGCCAAGGAGAGATGGTAAAGAGCAAGTTCAAGCAATTGAACTTAGAAGTGGTAGACCATTGGTGAGCAACACCAAAGAAACACCAAAGAGAGTAGAGAACACTGAGTCTAGTGCTCCACTGGAGTCTCTGCCAAACCAAGGTCAACCACCAACAAGCACATCAGGACAAAGGCTGGAGCCAATCATAGAAGAGATAGAAGAAATTCCAAGGCCTCCACCTATCCTGAGGCGACCTGAAGTGCCTGCATATGTGCCACCACCTCCATTTCCTAGAAGGCTAAAGAAAAAACAAGAACAGGAAGTGCACTTTAATAAATTTCTAGAAATTCTTAAGCAAGTGCATGTTAATATTCCTTTTGTAGAGGTTTTACAGTCTATGCCTTCTTATGTAAAGTTTTTGAAGGATATTATAACTAACAAGAAAATAATTGGTGAGTTTGAAACAGTCAATCTCACTGAGGAGTGCAGTGCCATACTCCAGAACAAGCTACCCAAGAAGGAGAAGGATCCTGGTTCCTTCACCTTACCAGTAGAGCTAGGAGGCAAGCACGTGGGCAGAGCTCTTTGTGACCTGGGAGCCAGCATAAACCTCATGCCCCTATCACTATTCCGCCAGCTAGGAATAGGAGAAGCACGTCCAACCACTGTCACTTTACAACTAGCAGACAGATCCATAGCATACCCTGAAGGTAAGATTGAGGATATTCTTGTAAAGGTTGACAAGTTTATTTTCCTTGCAGATTTCATTATCCTAGATTATGAAGCAGACAAGGAGGTCCCCATCCTGTTAGGCAGACCATTCCTAGCCACAGGTAGGGCACTGATAGATGTCCAAAAAGGTGAGCTCACTATGAGGGTTCATGATGAAGAGGTGAAATTTAGTGTGTATAAAGCCTTAAGGTACCCCTCTGACTCTGAATCTTGTGCTAGTATGGACATTGTAGAGTCATTAATGGAAGAACAATTGGAGCATGAATTGTTGACTAAGCATGCTCATGAATATATAGGATTAGAATTAACTGACTTAAACATAGCTGAGATGATGGACATATCTGTAAATAGCCCTCAGCATGTTTGTATGAATATTGACTTAACTGAAAAATCTTTGAATCCATTAAAACCATCCATTGAGCATCCACCTGTCTTAGAATTGAAACCTCTCCCCACTCACCTCAAGTATGCATATCTAGGAAGTAATGATACTTTGCCTGTGATTATTTCCTCTAAGTTAAGTGAAAAGCATGAGGTTGAACTGATATTACTACTTAAGCAACATAGGAAGGCTATTGCATGGACTATTGCTGACATTAGAGGCATTAGCCCTTCTTATTGCATGCATAAGATTATATTAGAGGAAGAGCATACACCTAGAGTAGATCACCAACGTAGGCTGAATCCCTCTATGAAAGAGGTAGTTAAAAAGGAAATAATAAAATGGTTAGATGCTGGTGTGATCTTCCCCATAGCTAGTAGCCAGTGGGTGAGCCCTATACAATGTGTACCTAAGAAGGGGGGGATGACTGTGGTAGTCAATGAGAACAATGAACTGATTCCAACTAGGACTGTCACGGGATGGAGAGTTTGCATGGATTATAGGAAACTAAATAAAGAAACCAAAAAAGACCATTTCCCTCTACCATTCATTGACCAAATGCTAGATAGGATAGCTGGTAGAGCCTACTACTGTTTCTTAGACGGTTATTCAGGATATAACCAGATTACTATAGACCCTAAGGACCAAGAGAAGACTACCTTCACTTGCCCTTTTGGAACTTTTGCCTTTCGCAGAATGCCTTTTGGCTTATGCAACGCACCGGCAACTTTCCAAAGGTGCATGTTGGCAATCTTCTCTGATTTGGATGAATCCATGATAGAGATATTCATGGATGATTTCTGAGTCTTTGGGGATTCATTTACAAACTGTCTAGAGAACCTAGGACAAGTCCTGGCTAGGTGTGAGGAGACCAACCTAGTCCTAAATTGGGAAAAATGCCACTTCATGGTGGATGAAGGGATTGTCTTAGGTCATAGAGTGTCAAGGGCAGGTGTAGAAGTTGACAGGGCAAAAATTGAAATAATAGAGAAATTGGTAGAACCCCAAAATGTCAAGGCCATTAGAAGTTTCTTAGGGCATGCTGGTTTCTATAGAAGGTTCATTAAGGACTTTTCTAAGATCTCCAAGCCTCTATGTGAGCTTCTAGAGCTAAACAAACCGTTCATTTTCTCTAAAGAGTGTTTCCTAGCATGGAAGACCCTTAAGGAAGCACTAGTCACAGCCCCTATTATAGTAGGACCAAATTGGGATCTCCCATTTGAGATGTTATGCGATGCTAGTGACTATGATGTAGGGGTGTAGGGGTTATGTTAGAACAGAAGATTGACAAGTTAACACACCCTGTATATTATGCTAGTAAGACACTTAATGAGGCACAATGCAACTACACAACCACTGAGAAGGAGATGTTAGCTGTTGTTAAGTGATATTTTGACGTATTAAAGCAAGGTGTTTTTAGAGTTTTAATTGAGCAAGAAGACGTTTTATCTCTTGTTTCTATCTAATTGTTGCTTATTTTGCGTGTAGGTGAAGAAAGAAGGAAGTTGGATGAAGATCGGAAATAAGAATGAAAAGAGGGGCAAAACAGCTGGAAATTGAGGGTAAAAGCCTAGCGCCTAGGCGCTGATGAGAAGAGTTGGACAGTAGCTGTAGCGCCTAGGCGCTACCTTACAGCGCCTAGGCGCTGTTGAGAAGAATTGGACAGAAGGCCTAGCGCCTAGGCGCTGCCTTTCGGCGCCTAGGCGCCCGAACGAAGAAAAAGACAGTAGCTGTAGCGCCTAGGCGCTGCCTTCCAGCGCCTAGGCGCTACGAAGTCTGAAGCGGTGATTCCTCCTAGCGCCTAGGCGCTGTATTTGGGCGCCTAGGCGCTGCGACGACTTTTTGCCCTAAGTTTAAAAGCAGTTTAATAGATTTTAAAGGGGGAGCGGCTGGAGATTGGAAAAGAGACATAGAGAAACGGTTGAGCATAGACTTTGAAGATCCGAGCACCCAAACGGAGCGAGAGCAACGCTAGGAAACTCGTGGAATCGCCGGGATTTATTTCTTTTCCTCTTTTCATCCTCTCTTTTCTTACTTGTTATGAACATGTTAAATCTTGAGATTGTTGTTGAGTTTTTCATTATGAACTAACTCTCTTATCTAGAGCGTTGATGTAGTTGTTATTGAACCCTATTCTTCATTATTGATTGTTAAGAACTTGATTCCATATTAGGTTGTGAAAACCCTTATGAGCTTAATGCATGTTAGGATTTGGCCAATCTTAGTGTGACTTTACATCAATGTTTTGAGGTCGATAGACGATAATCATTGACGAACCTTAATTGTTTTCCCTAATTTATATGAGCGATAGACATATCCTTGTAGGTTTTGTGGCAATGCTAGTTTTACAACCTTCATAATTGAATTGTTCCGATTGTCATAGAAATATAGGCAATTGACTTTTTAATGAATATTGTTATTACTCGAGAGAGAGTAGCAAGCCATTTGAGTAGAACTTGCCAACAGTCTAGAAATCAAACTTTTTATAACTTTCAATTATTGAAGAATAGGGGGAGATAGCGATGAAGTCTTTGCTCTAGAGTCTCAATCATCTACATTTATCATAACGATTGTTAGTTTTAGTATTTTAATTACTTTAGTTCAAAGCTTTTTAATAGTTCATTTATCCTTGACTGATCGATTGCTCAGATAAAATTGAAGCTAAGGAATTTGGTAATTAGTAACTTTCATTCCCTGTGGAGAACGATAATCAGTACTTACACTACTATATTACTTGGAACGATTCGTACACTTGCGATTTCGGACAACAAGTTTTTGGCGCCGCTGCCGGGGAATGATTGTTTTATTTTACTAATATCAAAATCAAGAGCATTAGTCTTAATCTGAGTTTTGTTTTACTTTTATTGATTTTGTTCTTTTGTTTTTGGTCGCAGGAGTTAGAGAGAGTGCATGCGAAAATTTGGAAGTAGCAGCCTACTTCCAATTAATCTCGAAATCGAACGTACCTGTCGAAAGAACAGAAAAGAAAAGAGAGAGCGTGTTGCACAAGAAAAGTTGAAAATGGCGGACAACCAAGAGGTCGAAACCAGGACTTTGAGGGATTATGTATTGCCAAATGTAACGGGGTTACATTCTGCAATCCAGAGACCCGCAATTCAGGCGAACAACTTTGAGATTAAACCGGCCACGATTCAAATGATTCAAACCTCAGTGAACTACAGTGGTTTGAGGAATGAGGATCCAAACTCTCATATTTCAGATTTCCTGGAACTCTGCGATACATTCAAGATGAATGGAGTGACAGATGATGCCATTAGACTTAGGTTGTTTCCCTTTACTCTTAGGGGACAAGCTAAACAATGGTTGAGTTCGTTACCAGCAGGGTCAATAGAGACTTGGAATGATCTTGCCCAAAAGTTTCTCGCCAAGTTCTTCCCACCAGCAAAAACAGCAAAGATTCGGAGTGAGATTGGAAATTTTCTTCAAGAAGATGGAGAGTCTCTGTATGATGCATGGGAAAGATTTAAGGAACTTTTAAGAAAGTGTCCTCATCATGGGTTTCCTCGATGGATGCAAGTGCACAACTTTTACAATGGGTTAGATGGTGGTACTAGAACCACAATCGATGCAGCAGCTGGGGGATCTTTCATGAAGAAAACAGAGAATGATGCTTTTGAATTGTTGGAAGAGATGACGGTAAATCATTATGAATGCCCAAGCCGGAGAATGACTCAGAAACAGCCGATGGGTGTTAATGAAGTGGATTCAATAGCCGCGTTGACTGCACAGGTTGCCTCACTTACTAGGCAACTTCAGTCAAACCAATTTGCGGTAAACTCGATTCAAGCTTCTACTTTATTCTGTGAAAATTGCAATGGAAGTCATAGGAGTGAAGATTGTCAGGTGGGGAATCCATTTATGCAAGGTCAAGTTGAGCAAGCTCAATTTGTTGGGAATTATAATCGCCAACAAAACAACCCGTACTCCAACACCTTTAATCCAGGGTGGCGAAATCATCCTAACTTCGCATGGAAGCAGAATCAGACACAAAATCCACCCCCTCCAGGATTCCATCAACCAGAAAAGAAAACTAGCCTTGAGGAGGCAATGATTCAGATGGCGAACACTACGAGTCAGTTCATGGCTGAAACAAGGACCAACTTCCAAAATCAAGGTGCCGCAATTAAGAATTTAGAAGTACAAGTTAGTCAGCTAGCCAATATGATGGTGGATAGGCTTCCAGGAAATTCACCAAGCACAACCGAAGTAGATTCAGTTGGACAACGAGCTGTTGATTTTAATATACTAAAAAAGGGAAAGGCTCATGTGGTTAGTGATCAAACTCAAATTGAGCATTGTAATGTCATCAGGGTGCATCACATGGATAAAAGTCAAGAAGATGATCAAGAAAAGATTGAGGAGCCAACGTCAATCATTGAAAAAGAAGTAGAAATAGTATCACGTTTACTTGAGGCCGAAAAGCCTATTACTTCTACTTTATCTACTTCTTCTATTCCTTCAGCTAATCCTCAACTCAAGAAAAAGAAAAAGGAAAATTTAAATTCTGAGGTTGTTAAATTTATGGACATTTGCATGAAACATAACATGAATCTTCCTTTTTCAGATGCTCTAAAGCAAATGCCTAACTACGTCAGGTTCATGAAGGAATGGCTCTCTAAGAAGAAGAAGAATAAAAAGGTTGAAACAGTGCATCTCGCTGAGGCATGCAGTGCTAGACTTAAGAAGAAACTACCACATAAATTGAATGATCCAGGGAGTTTTTCTATTCCTTGCAGTTTTGGTAGTCATTCTTTTAGAGCTTTATGCGATCTAGGTGCTAGCATTAATTTACTCCCTTTGTCACTATGCAGGAAACTAAAAATGGGGGAGATAAAGCCCACTACTGTGAAACTCCAGTTAGCTGATAGATCCATAGTTTGTCCATATGGGGTTGTAGAGAATGCACTAATTAAAGTGGGAAAATTCTTTATCCCAATTGACTTTTATGTGATAGATGTGAAGGAAGACAATGCACTACCCGTAATTCTTGGAAGGCCATTCCTGGCAACTGGGAGAGTTTTAATTGATGTGGATAAAGGAGAATTGACCATTAGAGTCCAAAATGAAAAAGAACTTTTTAAAGCCATAGTGGACTCTAAGTCTCAAACTGAAACATTGATGTTTGTCTACAAAAAGGGTGAAAGAAAGCGGGCTCGTGATATATTAAATGTCTTTCGACCTCCTTAATGCTTAATTGTTTAATGCGTCTAGCTAAAGACGTTAAATAAAGCGCTAATTGGGAGGCAACCCGTAAAAAAAAAAAAAAAAAAAAAAAAAAAAAAAAAAAAAAAAAAATGGAGGATGGAGGAAAGACAAGAGCAAGGACGAAGAAGAATGGAAAGACGAATGCAACGCCAAATGGAGCACAACACTCAATGCTTTGATAGGCTTTTTCAGGTGTTGGCACGTCCTGGGTTCAATCAAGGAGATGATCCCATTCTTTGTCCAACACCCCCCCGATCATCTGATGAAGAAGAGAATATGTGACCGGCGCTCACTCAGGGAAGTTTTCGTTTTCCTTATTCGTTTTCTTCTTATTTGTTGTGTTTTTCCTTTGAGTCGTTCGTTTCTTTTCGCATTGAGGACAATGTTGCATTTTAAGTTGGGGGTGGGATTAGATTCTGTTGAGTATGTTTTTTAGGATAGGTGTGACATTCTATATGATTTCTTAGAAGTGTATCTCTTCAATTTTTCGAGATATTTTGGAAAACTATGTAAGTTAGGGACACATTGGTTGTTGGGTTATATTGCATAAGAGAGAAGAGCTTGATTCATGTTTTTACTTAAAAGGAATGCATGATAGTGTTTGTTGAATTATTGAATGTCGAATGCGCAAGATCTATTGCCAAAACAACCTGTTTTCATGTGAGCTTTTGAGCCTTTAAGCACATTCATTACATGGTGCTTTCAATTCTTAAAATGTGTGAATGCCGTGCATATTTAGATTGTTGTAGAACTTGCTTTGTTATGCATGTCTGTAGCCTCTGAATAGTTTTGAATGTTTAAATTTTAAGGGTAATTTAGGTGAAGCCAATGTTTAGCTTTCTAAAATAGCCTACCTCAACATTGAATCCTTAGTTAAGCCAAATATTGAGCCTTAGACCTTTTTCATTGGAAGATTACCGCACTAAAAGCCAAAAATGCCATTTGTTGTAATCCTTTTCTATGAATCCAAGATTGAAAGATTACATATGCTTACCACATGAAGTTTTTAATTTGTTGGGAAAGTTGCAACATGTGAATTAAGGGATTCCTAAATGGAAGTGTGATTAGAAAAAAATAAATAAATAAATGGTGTGGATGAAAAGAAGTCGATGCTTCAACCAAGCTAAAAAAAAAAAAAAAAAAAAAAAAAAAAAAAAAAAAAAAAAAAAAAAAATCGTACTTAAGTTTAAATTCCTTGGAAGTAGAAGTGTTAGCTTCATGTGGATAAGTTGTGTAAAAATTCTTTCAATAAAAAGCTTAAAATTTCCCTTTCCATCCACCCGTTCCTAAGCCAAATTACATCCAAACTAAGACCCTTAATTTTTGTGCATTCATTATGTTCATCGATGGCTTGGATGTGATATATGAGCAAGTTTATGACAAAAGTTTTGTATGTATTGGTGTGAGAGTCATTGAAATATGCCTTAAACAGTTGAGCGTTATGAGTGAATCCCTGTGAGGGTAGTAGACTTTGTGCATTCAATTTTGATAGTTTGATGAGATACTTGAGTTTTTATTTAAAATTGTACTCGATGAATGCTTATTCTCTTGACTGTTTGTATAACCGAAGTAATTGATGTGTACTTAGCTTACCAGTATTCTTAGATATTAAGAAATTTGAAAAGAACACTTGGAATTGTAAGGAATCTAGAACTCTCACTGGTTGATTGTACTCAATTGTTTCACTTACTTTCGTGTGCCTTTAGGTCGTCAATAAATGCGTGAGATTTGAGTCATTTGAATGTAGTTGTGTCTTTCTTTAGAATCTTGTTGCTCTTTGCTCGAGGGCGAGCAAAATGATAAGTTGGGGGTAGTTTGTTAAGTGATATTTTGACGTATTAAAGCAAGGTGTTTTTAGAGTTTTAATTGAGCAAGAAGACGTTTTATCTCTTGTTTCTATCTAATTGTTGCTTATTTTGCGTGTAGGTGAAGAAAGAAGGAAGTTGGATGAAGATCGGAAATAAGAATGAAAAGAGGGGCAAAACAGCTGGAAATTGAGGGTAAAAGCCTAGCGCCTAGGCGCTGATGAGAAGAGTTGGACAGTAGCTGTAGCGCCTAGGCGCTACCTTACAGCGCCTAGGCGCTGTTGAGAAGAATTGGACAGAAGGCCTAGCGCCTAGGCGCTGCCTTTCGGCGCCTAGGCGCCCGAACGAAGAAAAAGACAGTAGCTGTAGCGCCTAGGCGCTGCCTTCCAGCGCCTAGGCGCTACGAAGTCTGAAGCGGTGATTCCTCCTAGCGCCTAGGCGCTGTATTTGGGCGCCTAGGCGCTGCGACGACTTTTTGCCCTAAGTTTAAAAGCAGTTTAATAGATTTTAAAGGGGGAGCGGCTGGAGATTGGAAAAGAGACATAGAGAAACGGTTGAGCATAGACTTTGAAGATCCGAGCACCCAAACGGAGCGAGAGCAACGCTAGGAAACTCGTGGAATCGCCGGGATTTATTTCTTTTCCTCTTTTCATCCTCTCTTTTCTTACTTGTTATGAACATGTTAAATCTTGAGATTGTTGTTGAGTTTTTCATTATGAACTAACTCTCTTATCTAGAGCGTTGATGTAGTTGTTATTGAACCCTATTCTTCATTATTGATTGTTAAGAACTTGATTCCATATTAGGTTGTGAAAACCCTTATGAGCTTAATGCATGTTAGGATTTGGCCAATCTTAGTGTGACTTTACATCAATGTTTTGAGGTCGATAGACGATAATCATTGACGAACCTTAATTGTTTTCCCTAATTTATATGAGCGATAGACATATCCTTGTAGGTTTTGTGGCAATGCTAGTTTTACAACCTTCATAATTGAATTGTTCCGATTGTCATAGAAATATAGGCAATTGACTTTTTAATGAATATTGTTATTACTCGAGAGAGAGTAGCAAGCCATTTGAGTAGAACTTGCCAACAGTCTAGAAATCAAACTTTTTATAACTTTCAATTATTGAAGAATAGGGGGAGATAGCGATGAAGTCTTTGCTCTAGAGTCTCAATCATCTACATTTATCATAACGATTGTTAGTTTTAGTATTTTAATTACTTTAGTTCAAAGCTTTTTAATAGTTCATTTATCCTTGACTGATCGATTGCTCAGATAAAATTGAAGCTAAGGAATTTGGTAATTAGTAACTTTCATTCCCTGTGGAGAACGATAATCAGTACTTACACTACTATATTACTTGGAACGATTCGTACACTTGCGATTTCGGACAACAGCTGTAGTGTTTGCTTGTGAGAAATTTAGGAACTATATTGTAGGCACCAGAACGATTGTGTACACTGACCATTCTGCTTTAAAGTATCTTATGAGGAAGGCTGATGCTAAGCCTAGGTTGATTAGATGGGTTTTGCTGCTGCAAGAGTTTGATCTAGACATTAGAGATAAGAAAGGAAGTGAAAATGTGGTTGCGGATCATCTTTCTAGATTGCAGCATAATTGCGAAAAAATTGCGAAAACCGCAATTTCTGATGCTTTTATTGATGAACATGTCTTTGTATTGACTCATCGTGATAACGATGAGGAACCTTGGTTTGCTGACATTGCTAACTTCCTTGCATCGCAGGTACTACCAACTTTCAAGGGAGAACAAGAGAAGAAGAGGTTCCTTCATGAAGCAAGGAAATTCATATGGGATGACCCCACACTTTACAAAACATGTGCTGACGGCCTGCTAAGGAAGTGTGTTTCAGCTGCTGAGGCGAAGTCTGTGCTGCAGCACTGCCACACAGCTCCTTATGGTGGACACTTTGGTGGCCAAAGAACAGCTGCAAAGGTATTTCAGAGTGGCTACTATTGGCCAACGATCTTCAAGGATGCCCACAACTATGCCCACAGCTGTGATGAATGCCAAAGAACAGGTAACCTCAGTCGAAAGGATGAGATGCCTCTCACCTACATCTTAGAGTTGGAACTCTTTGATGTGTGGGGCATTGACTTCATGGGACCATTTCCCCCATCATCAGGTAACCTTTACATATTAGTGGCAGTAGACTATGTATCCAAGTGGGTAGAGGCCATAGCATGTCCCAATAATGATGCCAAAACAGTCATAAAATTCTTGCATAGGCACATTTTTACTAGGTTTGGAACACCACGTGCTATCATTAGCGATGAAGGGACACATTTCATTAATAAGGCTATGGAGAGAGTGTTGGCTAAGTATAACATTAGACATAGAGTAGCCACTCCCTATCACCCACACTCGAATGGACAGGCTGAAATTTCAAATAGGGAGATTAAGAATATCCTAGAAAAAGTGGTCAAACCCAACAGAAAGGATTGGGCGTTTAAACTCGAGGATGCACTTTGGGCGTATAGAACTGCGTATAAGACACCCCTAGGTATGTCTCCTTACAGACTTGTGTATGGTAAAGCTTGTCATCTTCCATTCGAGTTGGAAATTAAGGCATTTTGGGCACTAAAAGAGTTGAATTATTGCGTGACCGATGCGGGAACGTTGCGGTCTTTGCAATTGCATGAGCTTGATGAGCTTAGGCATATGTCTTATGAAAATGCCAAAATGTATAAGGAAAAGACCAAGATTTGGCACGACAGTAGACTTAGGATTAAGGACTTTAAGAAAGGCCAACTTGTTTTATTATTTAACTCACGATTGAAATTATTTCCAGGCAAACTTAAGTCTAGATGGTCAGGTCCATTTGTAATTACTAATGTGTTTGTTCATGGTGCCATCGAGATAAAGAACCTGCAGCAAGGACAACCATTCATGGTTAATGGTGCAAGGTTGAAGCACTACTACGAGGAAGGAGATGTGAAGACTCTCTCGGCCTTCCTCTTGACTGAAGCGTGAAATTAAGAACGAGAGAGGACGAGTGATTGCTGTGCTCGTCCAGACGGGGCTCATGCCTTAGTTTATTTTTTCCATTTTTCCGGTTATCATTTGTGTATATGTTTGTATGATTTTAATTACGAATTTGATGTTGATTTTATTTCTTTTTGTAGGGAATCAATAGAGGGAATCAAGGAGATTAAATCCAGCTAAAAAGATCAAAAAGATATTGGGCCAAATCAAAGATACGGTTGAGTAAAGATTGACATTTAAATGCAGAAAATCTCCAACGGTCACTAGGATTGCGCTGGATTTGCAGAATCCGCAAAAATATAGCCGTTGAGATTTTTTTGTGTTTTTTTTATATCCGTTAGAGGCGCGTTGATCCGTACGATTCTCCCATTATCTGAACTCCAAGAAAGCTGCTTTTCTCTTCATCTGTGATTCCTCTCTCCAAATCTCCCTAATTCAACGATGGTGCTAACAAGAGCCGAACGATCTGCGTCCAAGAAAAGGGCTGATGACGCTGAAACTGCTGCGAGGGAAGCACTGCTTGCCTTGGCTGATGCTGAGGCTGCGCGCACTGAACGCCTGCCCAAACTGCCTGTCCGCAAGAAGAAGTGGAAGGTAGTTACGGAGATACCTGCTGGACCCTCTGAACCAGCAGGCACACCCAAGAAGCGCAAATGGAGTATGGCTGTGGCCGAAGAAGAAATCAAGAAAAAGACTCCCTCTGTGGAGAGTCAAGAACTAGGCCAGCCATCCCACGAGACAGCCGAGCACAGCCCTTCACCATCTCCACCGGTTCGAAGCCCTGAGCTCTCCTCATCGCCACCAGCACAGAGCCCTAAGCTGCCTTCTTCACCGCAGAGTTCTGAGTGTACACCACCAGCAGATAGCCCTGAGGCATCGCCCACTTCCCCACAACCTGACCCTGAATTCCCATATGGCGAGTATCAAGAATCGACGCAGGGCAGTGGGGAAGCTGAGGAAGAAGAGGTCTTCTCTCCTTTGAGGGAAGCCAACCCTGAGAGCCCTGCACAGAAGGATGACTCGATGGACGAGACACTGGGGGATTGCCTCCAGCAGATGACAACGAAGGCACGGTTGAGGAAGAAGGAAGCCAAGGTTGTCAAGGCCAAATGGCCAAGAACAAAAAAGAAGTCCAAGAAGAAGAAGAAGTCCAGGGCTGCGCCTTCATCCAAGAAGGGGAGTGACGAGCCTTCCCCAAAGAAGCTCAAGATTGAGGCTGCTGAGTCAGCCAAACTGAAAGACAAGGGGAAGGCCAAGCTGTACCCTGAAGATGAGCCTCAGTCAGTGAGGTACGTGTCTTCTGACGCTGAGTCTAGAGGCATTGAGCTGAGGAAAAGGGAGTTGTTGCACGAGAAGGGCTTCCTCAACAGACCTGCTGACCTGCCGCAATTCTTGCGCGCAAGAATTACGAATCACGGCTGGGAGGAGTTGTGCAGACCACCCAATCCAGCTTACACAAGCATGGTGTATGACTTCTACGCCAATTTGAGGAATTCTGAGGAGGGATTGTCTGTGGTCAGGGGAGTAGAAGTAGACTTCTCAGCAAAGGCAATCAACGAAGCCTACGGCCTCAAGGGCCAAAAACACACTGATTATTCAAGGATCGTTGATGAGCCTACAGAAGCTGTCTTGGAGGAGGCCATTCGGATCATTGGCCAGCCTGAAGCATCATGGACCGTGTCGCGCAATGGGAGGCACACTCTCATGAGTGCCAACCTCACAGCTAAGGCGGCTGTGTGGTTTTCCTTCGTGAGAAGGAAGCTGTCCCCCGTGACCCATGAGACCACAATCAACCAGAGCAGATCACTGCTGGTCTACGCAATCATGCGAGGTCTCACGATCAACGTGGGCGAAGTCATTGCAGCTGCCATTGCTGACTGCGCCAAGAAGGGTAAGGGTCCATTGTTCTTCCCTAATACTATTACTAAACTATGCTTGCGTGCAGGAGTCCCCATTGAGCGAATGGAACAGCAGATGGCTTACACAGGCCACTTGGAGCTGCCTACAGGCTTGAGGCTGAGAAGGAAGGGGAACATGGAATTCGAGCTGGATAGATTGGCTGCTGCTCAGTCGCTGTCCATGGCGTGCCTGATGGATCTACAGAAGAGGATGGCTCAATGGGCCACATACGCACAGGCAAGGGACAAGGAAGTTGCTGACCAACTGGGATGCATCTTCCCTGACTTTCCCACGAACCTACTGTCTCCATGGGTGCCTCCACGACCACGAGGGACTGATGATGAGGAAGATGTATGAGTGCTAGTTTGAGGAGCACTAAAGGGAGTATTGCTGTTCCCTTAGAAAAAATTTAAACTGCTTTTTGTGAACCGTGTGAATTATGCTGTTTTTAGTTAATATTTTGATCTGTTTTAGTTGCTTAGTTTTAAGTTTTTAAATTGTTTAGTGTAGTCTGATGCTAGCTGATTAGGTAGATTAGTTTAGTTTCATTTTTAGAGAGCTTGAATGACTGGAAAAAGCATGCGTAGGGGCCTTAATCACTGATATATCTGCCCTGTCTTTATTGCGAATTAATTGCGGAAACCGCAATTTTTATTACTGAATGCATGTTTTTGACTGTCTGTTTAGCTAGGTTGGTTCTGTTTAAATTCTATCTTTTGCTGCTATCATGACTACCTTATATAGCTTATCTTAAAGCATGCTGGATGAGTGTCATAGGACACCCTTTGATAGTTTAAATTAGCCTCTTAACAGTGCTCAGCATGCATAGCTTTAAGCCCTTACCTGCCTGTTTTTTTCAAAATTCTGCTGCTGTGATATTTACTTTTAGAATGTTCTGTCTATGCCTAGGGTTTTTAGATTCTCTTTGTTTTACCTTAGACTAGATGCTTCTAGGACAAGTTTGGGGGTGTGCCACCTCAGACACTCATTGGGGACAATGAGTAGTTTAAGTTTGGGGGAGGCCACCCTAGGCCTAGGAACATTCCTCTCTCCCTTAAAAGCATAAGCATTCTTCTTCTCCTTTACAAAAAAAAATGATGAACTGAAAAAAAAAATGAAAAATAGAATAAAGAGGGGAGTCTCTCTTAGGTTGCTGAGTAATCAGTGCCAAGTGTGTAACCCACAATTGGCATTGCATCAAAAGGCAACCAAAGGAAAGGCTCCACCTAAGAAAGAAAAAAGGGAAAAAGTAGGGAAGAAGAATGTATACCTAGGAGTTGCAACTTTGTGGCTTAGATGTCCTGATTAAAAAGAACTCTGATCCTCAATTAGCTGAGCACAAAGTTGTAGCTTATAGGGTTGTTTAGGGAGATGAATGTATGTCCAATGTAGTGATGTCAGGGCTTAGGTTGTTCTCTTAAAGTACTACTGTCACTGTTAATACTAAGACTGGCATGACCCTAAGGAATCCTAGGTAGCTCAAAAGTAAAAACTAGAAGCATGTACTGAGTCTGGGGTAAAGCTAGGTAGAATTTGAAACCTTAGGGATAGTGGCATGATATGACAAAAGCAAGTGGATCAGTTGTAGGAAGTTAATGAAACAGCAGGAGTATTAGGCGTGCAAAGTCAGAAGAAGCAATATAAGAGGTTAGTTGTAAACTTAGGAGTGTGTCACAGGACAGCACTGCTATAGATAGGAATGTAGGGGAGTCAGGAAGTGGTTAAAGAAGATGAAACAGCAGCCTAGGCAAGTCCTTAGATTGCTCGAGGACGAGCAAAACCTTAAGTTTGGGGGTGTGTTACGTCTCCAAAAGTGACCTTTTTAGGACTTATTTATCTTAGAAAGATGTACACTCTTAGGTGTTTTTGATAGGATTTAGCTTAAACCTATGCTTATATATGATAATTAGAAGAAGGTAGCTAAATTAGGACTTATGTACAAAAGGAAAGAAAAGGATTGAAAACCGAAGTAAAAGAATGAAAAGTAAGCATTGCGGCAGCATTGCGGAAACATTGCTGAAACCGCAATGTTTCAAGTGAAAACCGTAAGTTGACTGATCTTTTTCTGTTAATTTCCGTTATTTCAGGGATTCGTTCTTTCTCCTCCATCCATTTTGAAGTACGACGTTGAAGATTGATGGTTCTCCTTGGCCCAAACGCACCTGCAGATTACTATAAAAGGGGGTCAAAGTCGAGGGTTCAATCATCATCCGAAAGCGTAGAAGTCTTCTCGCAGCTCCATCTTTTCTCCTGTTCTTCTTTGCCGTCTGTTGGTTTGCGAAGCTCAGCTGTTGGAATCGATAATCTGATAGGAAGGAGAGGAGATTTATCTTCTCTCCCGATTGGATTCATCCAAGCAAGGCTGATCTTTCTCATCCTTCAGCCGAGGCGGTTGCGACGAGGCGTTCAAGCTCTTTTACTGCTTTCTGCCTTTCATTTCTAATTTCCAGCATTGTTTAGTTGTTGTTTCCCTTCTAGTGGCTAGTTTATTGCATTTCGTTGCTTTCTGCCTTTATGTTATTCACTTTAAGCTTTCCTTTGTCCATTCAAACATTCAAGTAATCAAAAGCAAAATTCAGCATTTCACAGTTTCTTGCCTTTGCGATCCACTGTTTTTTCCTACTATCTTGTTTTTAAATTCCTTCTGAACATGTCTGTTTTATCTTCTATTTCTGTTCTCCTCACATCCATGAGTAACTAAGTCACATAGGGGCATGCTAATGACAACACTATAGGCTAAAAAACGTGAACCAAGCATGTAGGATAGCTCTCGAAGCATTGATTGTGTGTAAGCTTCATCCCACGGGCAATTTCGATTGGCCATCCATTTTGTCCAAAGAACTCCTAACCTCTGGAAGGAGTAAGAGTTCAGAGTCATACACTCATGCTAGCCTTTCAAGGTAGCCAGAAAACGACCTAGGAATAGGCGTTTTCCTAGTACAAACCATAACTTTCTGCTTTAACAAGATGCTTAAGACCTTACTTGGACATGAGTAAACTAAAGAATCTAATGCATGGAATCAGACGATACATGAGATTGAGTGAGTTTGATGCATAGAGTGTTGATCCAATGCTTGAGAATCGTATAAAAATGCCTATAGGAGAGTCATTAGTAGCCCTTGTTTCTCCATTTTATACACTTTCGCTGTTAGGAAAATTGCGGTAGAATTGCTGTTTTCGCAATTCTACTAAGTTACAATTCTGTTTAGCTGTCTTCTTCTTCGTTTATTAATTTCTTCTCTTTTCGTTTGAGTTTAGCTTTGACTTGCATCTGTTTATGTTGCTATCCTTCACATATCCCTTAGGAGTTAGGCAATTTAAAACCAATTTGACCCCATCAAATCCACCCATTCTTTCTTAACTTTACACTTCACTAGTAGCTTATAATAAATCTCTGTGGGAAAACGAATGAAAAAATACTTACTACTTGCTATAAGATCATGTATGCTTGCATGCTCTGAGTGCTCTCTCTATCTTATTACTTGCTTATTTTAACACATTGAGCACGCAACAACTACCCTAAACCCACAGATCCAAGATAGAGTGCTAAACACGAAACTTAATCAAGGAAATAACGAAGAAAATTGTTCGAAATGGGCTTAACAAATACACACATGCTACATTTCACTGCAGATACAAATACAAAGGTTCCAACAGTACATCACAGAATTTCATTGTCAAACTAGCATGCATACATCAGAACAGAGCACATTTATCAGAATTCCACAACAAAACTCGACAATCGCTGTAAAGCACAACCCACCACCCCCAACTTAGAAAGAGACAATGTCCTCATTGGACTAATTAAGCGCAATCAAAATTCTAGGGAAAGACCTGAATTGTGGTTTAGAGGGTTGGAGAGCGCGCTTGTTCTTTTTCAAGCAAACCGCAAGGACGAGCCATCATTTCTCATGAAAACTCACAACATGAGAGTTAGAACCTAAGCTAATCCTAAAAGCAGTAAAGTAAACAAAAAACATGTACAATTCAGACTCGGGTGCCTCCGAGAAGCGCAAATTTTTAGAGTCGATTGCTCGACTTTACCAACACTTTTTCATCATTTCTCATACTCGGGTTCCCTCAAGTGGGCATGCTCGTCCAAGTCCTCTGTCTCCCCTTCGTGGAAGACTTTCAATCGCTGGCCATTCACTATGGATTCTTTCCCTGTTTCTAGGCTCTGAATCTTGACTGCACCATAATGATGGACATGAGTGATAATAAAAGGACCAATCCAACGGGAACGAAGTTTACCTGGCATGAATCTCAGGCGGGAATTGAACAAGAGGACCTTCTGACCAACTTCGAAGTGTTTCCGAATGACTCGTCTGTCGTGGAACAACTTGGTCTTCTCCTTGTAGATCCTTGAATTCTCGTATGCGTCCAAGCGAAGCTCCTCTAGTTCTTGCAATTTGAGAAGTCTTTCTTCGCCAGCCTGATCGAAGCTCATACTGCACTTCTTCACGGCCCAATACGCTTTGTGCTCAATCTCCACTGGGAGATGACAAGCTTTCCCAAAAACCAATCGGTAGGGAGACATCCCTATGGGGGTTTTGTAAGCCGTGCGATAGGCCTACAAAGCATCGTCCAGCCTGAGACTCCAATCTTTTCTCCCAGGACTTACTGTCTTTTCAAGGATGGACTTCACCTCTCGGTTAGAGACCTCTGCTTGGCCATTGGTTTGAGGATGGTACGGGGTAGATATTTTATGATTGACCCCATATCTCCTCATCAAGGCCTGGATCGTCTTGTTGCAGAAGTGACTCCCCTGATCGCTTATAATGGCTCGTGGAACTCCATACCTGCTAAAAATGTTAGATTTGACAAAACTAGAAACAACATTAGCAGTATCAACCTTGGTGGCCTTGGCCTCCACCCACTTAGACACGTAGTCCACAACCAGCAATATATAGACAAAACCACATGAAGGGGGGAAAGGTCCCATAAAGTCCATACCCCAAACCTAAAAAATTTCACAAGTCAATATAGAGGTTTGGAGCATTTCATTCCTACTCGTGATGGACCCTTTCCTTTGACACTGATCACATGATTTACAAAATTCAAAACAATCTTTAAACAGTGATGGCCAGAAAAACCCACAGTCTAGTATTTTTCTTGCTGTCCTAGATGGCCCAAAGTGTCCCCCACATGCAAACTCATGGCAAAATTCAAGAATGAACTTATGCTCAGATTTTGGGACACACTTCCTAATTACTTGGTCTGCACAAAATTTCCATAATGTAGGCTCTTCCCAGACATAATTCTTGGCTTCGTTTTTCAGCTTAGCCCTTCTATTATACGAATAGTCAAATGGGAACGTACCTGTGACCAAATAATTGACTATGTCGGCATACCAGGGTATTTCCACGCTCACCTGGAAGAGGATTTCATCAGGGAATTCGTCATTCAGAGGCAAGTCATCCCCACCACGCACAATGCGGCTCAAGTGGTCAGCAACTGTATTTTCTGATCCTTTCCTATCCTGGACTGAAACATCGAACTCCTGAAGGAGAAGTACCCACCTGAGCAACCTAGGCTTCGAGTCCTTCTTGTTCATCAAATATCGAACTGCTGCATGATCAGAAAATACAACCACTTTAGATCCCAGTATATAAGGTCGAAATTTATCAAGAGCAAAAACAATGGACAACAGCTCCTTCTCTGTGGTGGTGTAACCGATCTGCGCGGAGTTGAGCGTCCTGGAGGCATAATAAATCACGTGGCTCCTCTTGTCTATCCTCTGACCCAGCACAGCACCAACATCATAATTGCTTGCATCGCACATAATCTCGAAGGGCGTCCCCCACTGCGGTGGATGAATAATAGGTGCATTGGTCAGACACTTCTTCAGCACATCAAAGGCAAGCTTGCACTCTTTGCCAAAGCAGAATGGGACATCTTTTTTCAGCAAGCTCGTCATCGGGGTTACTATCTTCGAGAAGTCTTTGATGAACCTGCGGTAGAAACCTGCATGACCAAGAAAAGAACGCACTTCCCGAAGATTTGTGGGGTAAGGTAAGTCAGATATAACATCAATCTTCGCTTTATCCACTTCTATACCCCTAGCTGACACAACGTGACCTAGGACTATGCCCTGACTCGCCATGAAATGACACTTTTCGAAATTTAAAACAAGATTAGTTTCAATGCATCTTTACATGACTCTAGACAAGTTAATTAGGCAATCCTCAAATGAACTCCCGTATACTGTAAAATGGTCCATAAAAACCTCGATGCATTTTTCTACAAATTCAGTAAATATGCTCATCATGCATCGCTGAAAAGTCCCTGGAGCATTACAAAGCCCAAAGGGCATTCTTCTATATGCGTATGTTCCGAATGGACATGTAAAAGTAGTATTTTCTTGGTCTTCCTCGGCTATGGGAATTTGATAAAACCCAGAAAAACCATCCAGAAAATAGAAATATGGCTTCCCAGCTAAACGCTCCACCATTTGATCTATGAAGGGGATAGGAAAATGATCCTTCTTAGTCACATCATTCAATTTTCGAAAATCTATACACATCCTCCACCCGTTTTGCACCCGTTTAGGCACTAACTCACCCTTCTCATTCCTAATAACAGTTACGCCCGTCTTTTTAGGTACAACATGAATTGGGCTAACCCACTAGCTATCAGAAATGGGATAGATAATACCTGCATCAAGGAGTTTGTGTATCTTAGACAACACTACCTCTTTCATGGCTGGGTTCAGTCTCCTCTGAGGCTCTCGGGATGGCTTTGCTCCATCATTCAGCCGAATCTTGTGCATACATAGAACTGGACTCAACCCATGCAAATCCGCCAAGGTCCACCCTATCGCTCTTTTGTTCTTTTTCAGTACCTCCACCAGCTTGCTTTCTTCCTCTGATGTAAGCTCCTTAGAGATAATTACCGGGAGTGTCTCCACCTCACCCAAGTATACGTACTTGAGGTGACCCGGCAACTCTTTAAGTTCCAACTTGGGAGCCTGCAAAAGAGATGGTAACATCTTAGTTGGCTTTTCACATGCCTCTAAAGCAAGGGTAACTTGCTCACATGAATCAGAAAATATGGGCATGCTACTTTCAATTTCGCCAACAGTTTCAGTAAAAACGAATGGGTCATCCCCATCAACAGCAGTCATGCATTCTTCTTGTTCTAAAGTATCAATCAAATCAATTTTACAGACAGAATGCACATCAACATGGTTTTTCATGGCATTAAAGACATTAAATTCAAACACCTCTCCTCCATACTCAACAGACAAAGTACCATCATGCACATTAATCTTAGTCCTAGCAGTTTTCATGAAAGGTCTACCTAACAGGACTGAAGCAGCAGATGATGCATTATCTTCCATCTTTAACACATAAAAATCAGCAGGAAAAATAAGATCTCTAACCCGAACTAACACATCCTCAATCACTCCTAAAGGATGAACAGAGGACCTATCGGCTAATTAGATTATGACACTAGTTTCCTGCAGCCCTTCCAGATCAAGACTTTTATAAACAGAGTATGGCATAACATTAATCGAAGCCCCTAAATCTAGCATCGCATGCTTGATTTCCTTATCTCCTATGGTGCATGGTAAGAGAAACATACCTGGATCCTGACATTTATCTGGCATGTTTTGCATGATCAAGGTAGAAACATTTTTACTTACCACCACTCTTTCGGTGCTCTTTGCTTTCCTCTTTTTAGTGCACATCTCCTTGAGGAATTTCGCATACCTTGGGATTTGTTGAATAGCATCAAGCAGTGGTATGTTGATTCCAACTTTCTTTAGCGTATCGAGGATGTCCACGTCCTTGTCTTCCTTAGGTGACCTCACCAACCTGCTAGGAAAAGGAGCAATGGGAACGTCAGACTTCATAGAAGGAAGTGGGGTAGCACATACCGTGTTCTCTGGGGGTGTGGAATGACACTTTTCTTCATGCATTTCGGGACTCTTGCTAGAATCTCCAGGCGAAGGCCGCGTTGGTACTTCTCTACCGCTTCTGAGGGCAATGGCATTAACGTTTTCCGCCGCATCGGCCTCTACCTTACTTATCCTGTCATTGATCTTCGTGACCCCCTCGCTTAGTGACCGAATCTGTGCACTGGTTTCCTTGCTAAGTTCCATAAATGACTTGAACATTCCTTCAACGGATTGACCTGAAACAGAAGGAAGAATTTGCGATGAGGTTTCTTGCAGCTTAAGAACAACGCTACATACTTGAGACATTTGAGTCTTGAGCTCTTCCACATCAGTCGACAATCGAGCTTGCGCATTCCCCACTCCGTACTGCTGAAGATTCCCTGCCATGCTGGAGATCAACTGTCTAGCCTCCGCAGGTGTCTTCTCCCTGAGAGCTCCTCCACTTGAAGCATCGAGCATTTGCCGGTCATACGAATGAGCTCAGCCTCTGTTATCTGATGGTTCGGGCAGCTCTCACATAGCTTAATGAATCGCTCCCAACTCTCGTGAAATACCTCTTTAACTGGTTGATTAAATCCATAGATTTGCTTCCTTAGAAATGTGGCTCTCGAGGCGGGAAAATATTTCTCCAAAAACATGCCCTTCAACTCGCCCCAAGTGGAAATGGTTCCTGAAGGCAAATAATGCAGCCAATCTCGTGCTTCCCCGCGCAAAGTGAACGGAAAGGCCCTCAAATTGAGCTGGTCTTCAGTCACTTCGCTTGGCCTCATAGCAGAACTCACCATTTGGAATTTCTTTACATGCTTGACGGGGTCCTCATCTGTTTCACCACAAAAAGAAGGCAAATGATTAATTAGACCGGATTTAAGCTCAAACTTACCTGTAATTTCTAGGTAGGAAATGCACGAAGGTTGGCGATCCAAATCAACCAACGCCCACTGTCGGAGTGTTTTCTGAACTTCAGCTTCATTGCCATCCATAGTAACTTCCATTTTCTCAATTGAAATTTAGCACTCTAGCACACTAAACAAACAAATCAAATTTTGCAAATAATAAAAGAATAAAAAGATAAAAATTAGAATTCAAAAAGTCTACAAATTAAATCTAAATTAGGCCGAATTAACCTCAGCTCCCCGGCAACGGCGCCTATTTTGGCAGCGATATATTTGAACAATCGCCAAATATCGGGTTGTCGAGACTCGCCAAAATAAATTTGTAATTGCCCGAATTCATCGAGCTATTAGCAGCCTAGTGGTAACGGGGTCGATCCACAGGGAATTGTGCCAATTTGACTTAATTCTAATTAAATTTGCAAACTAGAAAAATAAACGAATTGGGGGAATTTTTGGTTCAAAATATGTTAACGGAAAATAACGCAAAGAGGAAATAAAAACTTATCTAACGGAGCGTTCGACTCGAGACGTTCGGGACTCAGAATTAGCGAGTTATCGGATCACAGGTTAACGGAAGATTTTAGCTAAACATTCGGATGAATACGCAGTTCGTCTCAATCAATAAATCAACTCAGACACGCCCCATGGTTAATAATTAGACACGATGAATTATGCTAATTGTTGCGTGCTCAGTGTTTAAATAAAAATGCGATGTGAGAGCACTCAGAACATGCAAGCATACATGGTCTTGTAGCAAGTAATAAGTATTTTTTCATTCGATTTCCCACAGAGATTTATTCTTAGTTACTAACGAAGTGAGATGCTAAATTGGAAAGGGTGGTTTAAATGGGGTGAATTGGAGATTAATGTGCCTAACTAATGAAGAATATATGGGATATGCAAGCATAAACAAAAGCAAGTGAAGAGATTAACTTGAATGTAGAAGAAAAAGAATTGCGGAGAAAGCAATTGTATAGCAATAAAATCGCAAAAGTAAACGACTGGAAAAATGGCTAAGGCAAAAACTAACTTAAGGAATTGCGGAGACAGCAATTGTATAGCAATTAATTTAGCAACGTTTTAAGGGTGAGATGGGGAAACAAGGTCAACTAACGACTCCTCTATAGGTTTTTTCATACGATTATTCAGCAGTAGCTCAACTTATCATGCATCAATTTAACTCATTCTCAAGTATCTCTCGATTACATGCATTAGATCCTTTAGTTCACTCATGTCCAAGTAAGGCTTAAGCATCTATTTATATAAGCAAGTTAATGAACTGTGCTAGGAAAACGCCTATTCCTAGGTCGTTTTCTGGCTACCATGAAAGGCTAGCATGAATGGACGACTCTGAACTCTTACTCCTTCCGGAGGTTAGGAATTCTTTGGACAAAATGGATGGCCAATCGAAATTGCCCGTGGGATGAAGTACACATACATTCAAAGCTATCCTACATGCTGAATTCACGTATTTCTACCTATAGATTCATCAATAGCAGACCCTTATGTGGTTTAGTTACTCATGGATGGAGATGGATTGGGAAGAATAGTTTTTTTAAACATGCTTAACAGTATTTAAATGGAAGTAAAGGAAAACAGAAAGCAATAAGAGACTTGCGAAGTTGTCAAATAATTCCTCTATTGAATAAGATTCAAAGCTTAAGGTGCAACGACTATAAAGCAGTAACGACTAAGCAAATGGAAACGAATTGAACCAATGTAGCTAACAGAAGTAAATGGCAGCAAACAGAAACGAAAAGGAACGACAGAAAGCAGTAGAAAGCGCATAAACGTGTGCGTGAACTCCTCGCCGCAAGCGCCTCGGATGAAGGGGAAGGTTAGCGTTCTTTGGGGATGAATCCAATCAGAAGAGAAGACGGATCTTCACTTATTCCTCTCAGATTATCGGTGCCAAGAGCTGATTCCTTCACTCCAACAAACGGGAGAGAAAATAAGAAGAAACTGCGTTGAGAGAGAGAGTTCTACGCTTCCAAGCTTCTTGTTCTCCTTCCCCCTTGACCTCCTTTTATAGCTCTTTGCAGGTACTCTTCAGTCAAGAAGAACCATCCATTCTGAACGACGTTCCACCACGTGGCAGCAGGGGAAAAATTGGGCGGCTGAAAGATCGCAACAGAACGGCGGACGGTTGGACAACTTAATAATTTCCAGCTTAAACATTGCGGAGACAGGAATGTTTCCGCAATTTTCCTGCAATAGAAAATTTCAACTCTTTTAGCTTTGTTTTTTATCCTTTCTTGTTCCTTTTACAAATAACTCCTAATTTAGCTTCATTCTATGAATTCTCACATATAAGTACATATCAAACTAAATTCTATCAAAAACGCTTAAGAGTTCACACAATTATATGGCAAATAAGTCCCTAAATTAAGTACTTTTGGAGACGTAACACACCCCCAAACTTAAGTTATTGCTCGTCCTCGAGCAATATAAGGGCTTATTTAGGCTGCTATCACTCTATCTGACTACTTGCTGACTTCCCTAAGTTCACTCTCTAAGGCATGGTTGTCCTGTGACACTCTTCTATGTTCAAACTAACTCCACATTTTGCTTATTCTGATTTCTCTTGCCTTGTAAACCCTACTGCCTTTATAAATTTCCTACAACTAATCTATCTGCCTTATGTCATTAGGTTCATTGTGCAGCTATCCCTAAGTTTTCAAATTCTCCCTTGCTTCACCCCAGACTCAGTACATGCTTCTAATGTCTTTCTTTTAAGCTACCTAGGATTCCTTAGAGTCATGCCAGTCTTAGTACACACCAGTAACAGTAGTACATTTCATAGAACAACCTAAACCCTGGCATCACTACATTGGATATACACTCATCTCCCTTAACATACCTTCAAGCTATAGCCCTGTGCTTAGCAAACTAAGGATCAGAGTTCATTCATACAGGACACCTAAGCACATAGGCTATGACTTGCAGCCATACATTCTTCTTCCTTGGTTTTTCTTTTTCCTTTTTTCTTTTCCTAGTAGAGTCTCTCCTTTTGGTTTGCCTTTTGATGCAATGCCACTTATGTGTTACACAAATGGCCCTGATTACTCAGCATCCTCAAGAGAGACACTACTCTTTATTCTTTTGTTTTTCAAAAAAAAAAAATTCATTTCATTTTTTTTCAAAGAAGAAGAATGCTTATGTTTAAGAGTGAGAGAGGAATGTTCCTAGGCCTAGGGCTGCCTCCCCCAAACTTAAACTACTCATTGTCCCCAATGAGAGTCTGAGGTGGCACACCCCCAAACTTGTCCTAGAAGCATCTAGTCTAAGGCAAAACAAGCAGAACTTAAAACTCCTAGGCATAAAAATGACCTTCTTAGAACAGATAACTCAGATGCAGAAGTTTGTAAACACAACATGGTAAGGGCTTATAGAGGTGCATGCTGAGCAATAAAGGAAGCTAATTTAAACTACCAAAGGTGTACTATGACACTCATCCAACATGCTCAACAGATCGATCGCATATTGAAGTCAGTAAAGCAGCAAGATATTGACATTTAAACAGAAACAGCCCATCACAAAGTCATCCAACAACATGTGAAAACTAACAAAAAAAATTGCGGACTCCGCAAAGAATTCGCAATAAACCTACAGAGCAAATTTAGTTGTTATCAAAGCTCCTAGCATGCTATATTCAGACATCAACAACTATCCAAAACAGCAAAAACTAACTAAGCTAACTACTCAGATACCATCAAACAAAAGCAAACTATCCTAAACAAACAAAAGAACAATTAAAACAGACCAAGCATTTGATTAATAACAGGGGTCACAGGTCACAGAAAAGCAAGTTTTCTTTTTTTATTTTCAAGAGGGATCAGAAAACTCCCTCGAATGCCGTTCAGATTGGCATTCAGATATCTTCATCCTCATCTCTCCTTTCTTTAGGAGGCGCCCATGGCTTCAACAGATCCGTAGGGAAGGCAGGGAATATGCATCCCAGTTGGTCAGCTACATCATTGTCCCTTGTCTGGGCATACTCAGCCCACTGAGCCATCTTGTGCTGCAGGTTCTTTAGGCAGGCCATGGACAACGATTGTGCAGCAGCTAGGCCGTCCATCTCAAATTCCATGTTGCCCCTCCTTCGCATCCTCAATATTGTGGGAAGCTCCAGATGGCCAGTGTAAGCCAACTGCCTCTCATTCTTCTCCATTGGCACACCTGCACGTAAGCACAGTTTAGTTATAGTGTTTGGAAAAAATAATTGACCCTTACCTTTCTTGGAGCAGTCAATGATGGAGGCGGCAATGACTTCACCAACGTCAATGGTGAGTCCCCGCATGATGGCATACAGCAGCAATGAGCGCCCCTGGTTGATAGTCGTTTTGTGGGTCACAGAGGAGATACGTCTGCGCACAAGAGAGAACCAGACGGCCGCCTTGTCTCGCAGGGTTGCACTCATCAGGGTGTGCTTCCCGTTCCTTGAGACCGCCCAAGATGCCTCTGGTTTGCCTATCGTGTGCAAGGCCTCTTCTAGGACTGCCTCAGACGGCAAGTCAACAATCTTGGCGTATTTAGAATGCGGATACCCCTTGAGAGCATAGGCCTCATTGATGGCATTGGCAGAGAAATCGACCTCTACCTCCCTCACTGTGGACAGACATGCTTCAGGGTGTGTGAGGTTGGCGTAGAAGTCATACACCATGTCAGGGTAGGCTGGAAGTGGGGGTCTGCACAGCTCCTCCCAGCCATGGGTGATAATTCCTGCGCGCAAGAATTGCGGCAGGTCTGCCAACGCATCAAGGAATCCTCGCTCGTGGAGGAGTTCCTTCTTCATCAATTCGAGGCCCTTGGCCTCTGCTTCCTTAGAGACGTACCTCACAGCTTGAGGTTCGTCTTCTGGGTACATCTTTCTTTTCCCTTTTTCTTTCGCTTTGGCCGATTCAGCAGCCTCAACCTTCATTTTCTTTAAAGAAGGTTCAGCTCCAACCTTCTTCTTCTTGGCTCGCTTGGAGGCCTTCGGTCGCTTGCCTTTCACGATCACGGGGGCCCTCTTCTTGAGGCGTGCCTTGGTGATTATCTGCTGGAGACAATCCCCCAACGTTTCGTCCATCGAATCCTTGCTTCCCCCCTCCATAGGGCTGTCAAGACCGACATCCCTTAAGGGGGAGAATACCTCATCTTCCTCCGCCGGTTTGTCACTTTGCGCCGAGTCTTGGTGCTCTTCAGGTGAGGCTTCAGGTTTCGGCGTCTGTGGAGAAGGTTCGGGGCTCTGCCTAGCCGTCTCATATGATGGGCGGCTACTATCGAGGTCTTCCTCGCTGGGCGTCTGCTTCTCTTTGCTCGGTGAATCAGACACCGCAACCTTCCTCTTTCTCCTCTTAGGAGTCCCTACCGGATCAGAGGGGCCAGCAGATACCTCAGTCACCACCTTCCACTTCTTCCTTCGCACCGTCAACTTCGGAGGCCATGAGGGCTGCGCGGTGTCGGCGTCTGCTAAGGAAAGCAGTGCCTCCCCCACAGCTTCTTCTGCGTCAGGCGACGCTTTCTTGGGCGTGGATCGCTCTGATCGCGTGGACACCATTGTCGTTCTTCGAGGATCAGAAGGTAGGAGATGCAGATGAAGGAGAAGACTGAATACTGGAGGTCCAACGGTTTGAGAAAACGTAAAGGGCAGGGATCCAACGACGGCTATTTGTACTTGAGTACCCTCCAACGGCTCTTTTCTGTTGCGGACTCAGCAAAATCTCCGCAATAAATTCGCCTAGCCATTAGGATTTTTCTTGATTTGAGTTGCGAAATTTAGCAACCAAATCTTTGATTTAGCCCGATCTTCTTCGTGGATCTTCTCCCCTTGATTCATCTCCTTCATTGCCTCTTAAAGATCTCCCATTAATATATTCCTAAACACAATAAAAATCCTTAATTAAAACACAAAAATAAACAAACAAAACACAATCTAAAAATACTTAAAGAAAAATTCTAAGGCATAGCCTTCTGATCGATGAGCTCAGTGGTCACTCATCCCTCTCGATTCGTTTCTCAAGCTTCAGATAGGAGGAAGGCCGAGAGTGTCTGCACATCTCCTTCCTCGTAGTAATGCTTCAACCTTGCACCATTCACCATGAACGGTTGCCCTTGATGTAAGTTCCAAATCTCAATAGCACCATGAACAAAAACGTTAGTTATCACAAAAGGACCTGACCATCTAGACTTAAGTTTGCCTGGAAATAACCTTAACCGTGAGTTGAATAATAAGACATGCTGCCCCTTTTTAAAGTCCTTGAACCTCAGTCTACTATCATGCCAAATCTTAGTTTTTTCTTTGTACATTTTGGCATTTTCGTAGGACATATGTCTTAGCTCATCTAACTCATGTAATTGCAGAGACTGCAAAGTTCCAGCATCGGTCACGCAATAATTCAGTTCTTTTAAGGCCCAAAAGGCTTTGATTTCTAATTCGAAGGGTAAATGACATGCTTTTCCATATACTAGCCTATAAGGAGACATACCTAAGGGTGTTTTATATGCAGTCCTATACGCCCAAAGTGCATCGTCTAACTTAAAAGACCAGTCATTTCTATTAGGTTTAACCACTTTTTCAAGTCTGTTCTTGATCTCCCTATTGGATATTTCAGCTTGTCCATTTGAGTGTGGGTGATAAGGGGTTGCTACTCTATGTCTAACATTGTACTTAGCTAATACCTTTTCCATAGCTTTATTTATAAAGTGGGTTCCCTCATCACTAATTATCGCACGTGGTGTACCAAATCTCGTAAAAATATGCCTATTAAGAAACTTAATGACTGTTTTGGCATCATTCGATGGACATGCAATGGCTTCTACCCATTTAGAAACGTAGTCTACAGCTACAAGTATATAGAGGTTACCTGAAGATGGAGGGAATGGTCCCATGAAGTCAATGCCCCATACATCAAAGAGTTCCAACTCTAGGATGTAGGTGAGAGGCATCTCATCCTTCCGACTAAGGTTACCTGTTCTTTGACACTCATTGCAGCTGTGTGCATGGTCGTGTGCATCTTTGAATATCGTGGGCCAATAGTAGCCACTTTGGAACACCTTTGCAGCCGTCCTTTGGCCACCAAAATGTCCACCGTAAGGAGACGTGTGGCAGTGCTGCAACACTGACTTCGTCTCAGCAGCTGATACACACTTCCTCAGCAATCCATCCGCGCAAGTCTTGTAAAGTGTAGGATCGTCCCAGATGAACTTCCTAGCTTCATGTAGGAACCTCTTCTTTTCTTGCCCTCCCTTGAAAGTTGGTAGTACTTGCGAGGCAAGGAAGTTAGCCCTCCCTTGTTGCGTGCTCAGTGTTTAAATAAAAATGCGATGTGAGAGCACTCAGAACATGCAAGCATACATGGTCTTGTAGCAAGTAATAAGTATTTTTTCATTCGATTTCCCACAGAGATTTATTCTTAGTTACTAACGAAGTGAGATGCTAAATTGGAAAGGGTGGTTTAAATGGGGTGAATTGGAGATTAATGTGCCTAACTAATGAAGAATATATGGGATATGCAAGCATAAACAAAAGCAAGTGAAGAGATTAACTTGAATGTAGAAGAAAAAGAATTGCGGAGAAAGCAATTGTATAGCAATAAAATCGCAAAAGTAAACGACTGGAAAAATGGCTAAGGCAAAAACTGACTTAAGGAATTGCGGACACAGCAATTGTATAGCAATTAATTTAGCAACGTTTTAAGGGTGAGATGGGGAAACAAGGTAAACTAATGATTCCTCTATAGGCTTTTTCATACGATTATTCAGCAGTAGCTCAACTTATCATGCATCAATTTAACTCATTCTCATGTATCTCTCGATTACATGCATTAGATCCTAGTTCACTCATGTCCAAGTAAGGCTTAAGCATCTATTTATATAAGCAAGTTAATGAACTGTGCTAGGAAAACGCCTATTCCTAGGTCGTTTTCTGGCTACCATGAAAGGCTAGCATGAATGGACGACTCTGAACTCTTACTACTTCCGGAGGTTAGGAATTCTTTGGACAAAATGGGATGGCCAATCGAAATTGCCCGTGGGATGAAGTACACATACATTCAAAGCTATCCTACATGCTGAATTCACGTATTTCTACCTATAGATTCATCATTAGCAGACCCTTATGTGGTTTAGTTACTCATGGATGGAGATGGATTGGGAAGAATAGATTGTTTAAACATGCTTAACAGTATTTAAATGGAAGTAAAGGAAAACAGAAAGCAATAAGAGACTTGCGAAGTTGTCAAATAATTCCTCTATTGAATAAGATTCAAAGCTTAAGGTGCAACGACTATAAAGCAGTAACGACTAAGCAAATGGAAACGAATTGAACCAATGTAGCTAACAGAAGTAAATGGCAGCAAACAGAAACGAAAAGGAACGACAGAAAGCAGTAGAAAGCGCATAAACGTGTGCGTGAACTCCTCGCCGCAAGCGCCTCGGATGAAGGGGAAGGTTAGCGTTCTTTGGGGATGAATCCAATCAGAAGAGAAGACGGATCTTCACTTCTTCCTCTCAGATTATCGGTGCCAAGAGCTGATTCCTTCACTCCAACAAACGGGAGAGAAAATAAGAAGAAACTGCGTTGAACGGGAGAGTTCTACGCTTCCAAGCTTCTTGTTCTTCTTCCCCCTTGACCTCCTTTTATAGCTCTTTGCAGGTACTCTTCAGTCAAGGAGAACCATCCATTCTGAACGACGTTCCACCACGTGGCAACAGGGGAAAAATTGGGCGGCTGAAAGATCGCAACAGAACGGCGGACGGTTGGACAACTTAATAATTTCCAGCTTAAACATTGCGGAGACAGCAATGTTTCCGCAATTTTCCTGCAATACAAAATTTCAACTCTTTTAGCTTTGTTTTTTATCCTTTCTTGTTCCTTTTACAAATAACTCCTAATTTAGCTTCATTCTATGAATTCTCACATATAAGCACATATCAAACTAAATTCTATCAAAAACGCTTAAGAGTTCACACAATTATATGGCAAATAAGTCCCTAAATTAAGTACTGTTGGAGACGTAACACTAATCAAGCATATCGATTGGACATTGGCGGCCAACGCTCTCCCAAGACCAATCGATAGCAACGGGCTAACTACGACGATTATCTAACGTGGAAGCCAAATTAGTGTATCGATTTTAGTTTCTACTTCGAGAAGAACGAACACCAAGAACGCAAGGAAGCCTATGCGCTCTACGGCATCATTAATCCGTGTTACTTGGCGATTAAGAGAGGCACGTCATCAAAATCTTTAACTAATGAATCATGCTTGAAATCAAAGTTGTCCAGTCCTATCAATAAAACACATTCATGTAATATGCAAAGAAGAAGAAACTAATCCAATCAAATGTGCTAGCTAAATCAGAATTTAATACAACAACCTCACCAAAAATGCTAATTACATTAATCCCTTACAATCCTGAGCCAAAAACGCTATAAACTACTCACTCATGATGGATGTGACTTGAAATGGCTTCAATCCAAGCTCCATAGCTTCTCCCATGGTGGAAATGGCTTGAAAAACGTCCAATTAGGTGCGGAGCCCGAGGTAGAAGATGATAATCCGCGCTAAAAATCGGACATTTTAATATATACTCCGTCGGAGCGTCGAGACGCTTGGGCAGCGTCGAGACGCAGTGCCCTAAAGTTCCAACGCGCTGAGTCGGGGCGGCGTCGAGACGCTGACAGCTCGACGCTTGCTCTCGGGTGGGATTTTCAATTGACGCTTCAGACTTCGGAGCGTCGAGACGCTTTGGCAGCGTCGAGACGCTAGGCAGCGTTGAGCCAGCGTCTCGACGCTCCCTGCTCAACGCTTGCTCTCGGGTTTTTGCATGGTATTTTGCCTTTTAACTTCCCAAAACGCCAATTCTTCATATTTTTGCATGGTTCTTTCCCCGAGGTGTTCTTAGGACCTTAAAACGCGATTTTAAGCCTTGAACGACGTCGAGCGTGCCCGAGAACGAATTACCAAGAACACCTGTAATAAACACAGATAAACAAGATTAAGCACAAAATTATCATGGATTAGGGACATAAAAATAGCTCCAAAATGGAGCTATGACACTTCCAGCCAACTAAATTAAACATGGGACAATCAAATACCCAATTAATCACTCGACGTGTTCAGTTTTGGGTATTGATGTTGGGGCTTTTAACTGGAAAATTGTCAAATCAAGCGTCTTAGGCGAATAATGGATCAATCTTCAATTTTGGCATAGTGATGTTGGAGCTTCTAACCGGAAAATATTCAAATCAAGCGTCCTTAGCCGAAGAAGGGATCGATCTTTCGCGATTGGCATATTGATGTTGGAGCTTCTAACCTTTCGCGATTGGCGAATTGATGTTGGAGCTTCTAACCGTAAAATCTTCAAATCAAGCGTCCTTAGGCGAAGAAGGGATCAATCTTCCGCGATGGGTCCATTCGGTGGTCAAGAGGAATGAACGACAAAATTTTTTTACGTGGAGTTAATGAGGGAGAAAGATGAAAGCTTTGGTTTAAACCTTATTCTTATTTTTTTATTATTATTTTAAATTAGAATGAAATTAGGGATGAGAGAGGAAATATATTTTAAAATAGATATTAGTCATAAAAAATAGAGTGAATCCTAGACTATTGGAGATTTAAACCCTATTCTTATTATTTATTTATTTATTATGAAATTAGGGGAGAGAGAGAGAAAAGATATTTTAAAATATATATGATTGGTAGATTTTAAAATAAATATTATTCATAAAAAGATTTGGGGTGAGAGGGGAGAGAATAAAGAATAAGTAAATGAAGATTAAGGACGAGAGGAGAGAAAATGATTTTGTTGGAGAAAATCAGAAAGGGGATGAGAAGTGTTTTTTTAAAGATATAATTTTAAAATAAGCGGAGAAGTTGAAAGTGTAAAAAAGGAATGAAAAATGGGGAGAGAAAATGAAAAAAGAAAAGTGACATTAAATTTAATTTTAAAAAAGGGACATCCTTTGAAATGGGATCCCAAAAAGGGCTATTTATTATGATTTCCCTTAATTATATGAGGTGGGCCCATATGCTTGTCACCCGTTAAGCCCATTGAGCTGATTTTTTTTAATTTCAAAACTTCAATAAATTATTGTAAAATCCTTCTAAATGTTCTTTCTTAGGGGTTTGTTTGAAAAAAAATGTTAAAAAAAATATTGGAAAAAATGTCAAAATTGAAATCAAATTTTACCTTATTCGTAGGGTTGGGGTTTTAGAATTTAGGGTTTAAAGGGGTATTTTTCAGTCTCATCATCGGGCCCAAAGCCCAAAGGTCGACCCAAACTCGATCCAAGCCCGACCCATGGTCAACGATTGACCGGTCCGGCCCAGCCTAGCCCTTTCATGAATTAGATTGAATATAGATATATTTTTTTTTAATTGGATCGGCCCATGGGCTAACCCGTTCGAGCCGTATTTGGATTGGCTCGTTGAGCCGGCCTAAAGTCCCAATCCAATAATATATATATATATATATATATATATATATATATATATATATATATATAAATTGTAATAATAATAATTTAGGAAAAAAAAATGAAAAAAAATCATTCATGAATCATGAGTTATGCACATCTACACTAGTCTACTCATAAGGGCTACATGTCATTGGTCATGCATGACATAAGAAAGAGATTATTAAAAACGATTTTATTTTATTTTTTATTTTGAAAAAATTCATGATAATTGATTAACAACAGAAAGAAAAAAAAAAAAAAAACAAATTATGGTAGGACCTTCAAAGTTGGATTGGGAAGAGAGAAAATTTTATTTAAATCAATTAAAAAAAAAAGAACTTCCCAAAGCGAAAATTTTATTTAAAAAATAAAAAATAAATTTCCCAAAGCAAAATTGATTATTATATTTTAAAAAATAAGAGATAGTTGAAAAGTATAAATCATTCAAAAACTATATATTCTTATCCCTCAAATTTTGAGGTTGGGAGGTTTCATTCTCTATTATAAATAAGGTTTTAATCTCATAATAAATTTATATTGAAAAATAATATTTTTATTCAAAGGGTCAATTCAAGCCCGACCTAAAGGGTCGATCTAGGCCCGATCTAATTTTGGCCCATTGAGTTCGGCCCATAGATTGAGCTATGGACCTATGTTTTACGGGTCGGGTCGGCCCAAGTCCGACCCAAACAGTGGTTTAGGGCCCGAAGGACTTGGGTCTGGGTCAAGCCTGGACGTTTAATTCTTTGGGTTGGCCCGACCCGATGATGAGGCTGAGGTATTTTTAGTTCAATGCATCGTTTTAGATTATACTATTTGTCCAGTTTTCAAATAAAAAACATGTTTTTAATTTTTTTCAAAACTGCCAATTAAAAATGGACATTCCTCCCGTTATCCCATAATCATTCGGTAAGATGAGCATTATATGCTTTTATTGGAATAACAATTCAAGCCCTTGGGGGCCGATAGTTTTTGGACTTCATGACATAAATAAATAACTCTATAAGATAAACCTGATATAAATAATTCTAGATTATAGAAGCATTTTGTGTGCCAAAATATATATTGATGTTGATTCCACATTTTGAGGTATGCATCTAGTTTGTTAGTTTAATTTATATATTACCCCTATTTTATTTCTAAATTTACAACATGATATTGAATTGTTTGAATTAGGGGTGCACGAGAAACCCGAAAAAACTTACTGAAATCACAATCAATTTTGGTTCGGCTCGGCTCGACGCTTTCAGTTTGAATATTAAGAAAACTGAATAATTTGGTCGGTTTGCAGGTTTGACATTTTAGAACCGATGATAATCGAGCTGACTAATAGTATGTATATATACTAAACTATAACACAAAACATATGCATTCTATTGGTTTTATAGTTCGCTTACAATAGTGATGTCTTGAGTTCAAGTTGGGCGGAATGTTGGATTTTAGTATCGACGGCCCATCATCCAACTCCCAACACCCCAAAAATTCAGAGAATAACAAATATAATGAACATTTCCACTCCGTAGCAAATAATTGGAATTGGAGAATAGAGTATTTATTCTTTTACTTTGATTTTATTTTTTTTGAAATAATTTAGAATAATTAAATATATAATTATAATGACTAAATTGTCCATCCTAACGAGCTTCTTCTTTTGAGAGGACTAAAAGGGATAAGAAAAATAGTGTTTTTTTATGAGAAGAGAAGTATGTACAATTTTGTCGAGAAACAGGCAGACTTATATGGAGATTAGGGGACCCAATGACCCCCACAAAGTTTAGATTTATTTAAAAAAAAAATTAGCTAAAACTAATGCCTTAAAAACTATAGTATTAGTAATATATATTGACAGCCCCATATAGTTAACTAAGTTTTACTCTACTGTACTGACAGTCGCACATGCCCAGCATCTTCATTATTATGAGTTCGGCGCATAAGTTTTGTATCCTTTATTTTTTCTTTAGTTACATCTATACATAAATGATTTCTTTTTTATTTTAATATTTTTTTTGTTTATATACTTATAAATGTAAACTATTTTCATTATTTAAAATATATAGATTTCTTAAAAAAAAATAATTTAAACCTAAATTGTTTTTATAAGTATAAATGATAAACACATTTCATATTTAGTTTTTAATATTTAATTTTATAAGAACCAATTTTTTATTAATTATCATTTCAAGTTTGATTTTCTTTTTTATATATTTATATTAAAAAATATTAAAAATGTCATTTTCGTCTTTGTACTCTAAGAGTTATTTTATTTTAGTCGTTGTAATTTAATGTCCAAATTTAGCGCTCATACTTTCAACAAATCTTAAAATTAATCTCTACTATTAGTTTATTTGTTAACTTCTCCAAAAGTAATTTAGTCTATTGGTGAACGGGTTGTCGAGGCCCGCCAAATTACATTTATAAAAGCTTTGCTAATCTAGCTTGTAGATAGCGGAAGTCAGGTTGATCCTTAGGGAACCTCTAATTAGCTTCTCCTAATTAATTTTAATTTGCCTTAATTAAAAACTCAAAGGGAAAACAGTGGATTGGTTAAAGAAAACTTAACTAAAACAGGTAGAAAATTAACTAACGAAAAATTAAACGCGAGTAAATTAAAATTGTAACTTATGCTCCTAATTTAAGGGATCGAGATTTACTTTGATGTGACTTAGATCATATGAATTCAAACATACTTAGCTAAAACAATTCAACCACATAAATTGCCTACTCGGAACTACCGTAGTAAACAGTGGCGAATCCATAAATCTTGTTCACGGGGGCTTTATATAAAGTTTAATAAAAATATGTTAGAATTATTTAGGTTGTTTAGCAATTTAATAGATTTTAACTTTAGTTTTTTATTCATCCTAGTTAGTTACCCAAATTAAACCCACCCCTTTAGTTACTTTTCTAGAGGTTTTAAATAGTTGAGAGAAAGAGCTATTTGGAAAAGGTAGAGAATTAATTGTAAACCAATTAATTTTGAAGAGAGAGGTAAGAGAAAAGAAGAGAGAAGGAGGGTTCTTCATTTTCTCTTATTCCTCATCCATACGCAAAGAAGAGAAAAGAAAGGAAGTCTTGGGTTTCACCCAAAACTTGAAGAAGAAGGGGAAGCTTCGCGTCGCTGCCGCCGACGAGGAAGGTGGTCGTTGTTCCTTTACGCTGCCGTCATCGAAAGGAGAAGAACCCGAGAGATTATCGCCGTCGCCACTGCCGTTTGTCTTGTGGCGGTTGCCGCCGGCTAGATCTTAAAGAAAGAGAATAAAATTGTTCGGGTTAAGTCCGATTTCTTCTCTTCTTGAACACCAAAGGTTGCATCTCTTTCATCTTGTTTTCTTGTTGTTTTTCTTTGAATGATCTTTCTTGAATGCTTTGTAATTATCTATTCTTGTATTTGATAACCTCTAATAAAAGTGGCTAGCAAAGATCTCAAAAGATCTTTGCAAAGTGGAGTAGGTCCGTTAAGACAGAACCACTATAAATCGATTGTGTCAATTTCTCAATTCTTTTATTTCTATTCTTTAACTTTCTATACAGCATCTTATTCCGATTAAACGCTCATAAAGTTCCTCCGTTTCGCCTTAATAATGTTCACATATGAAAGGGTAAAGGTCCGGTAATTTGTAACAATTGGTATCAGAGTCTTACCTTGAGTAATCTGTTGGGTTTGCAAACTGTTTTTTTGTTAGAAGAACCTTGGAATTAATTTCTTGATTGTTTTTTATATTCTTGAATATTTTCTTGGAAAAACATTTGCTGTCCGTTGTGTTCTTTATTATTGCAGGATGAGTAGTAAGTTCGAGGTGGAGCGCTTTGACGTGAAAGGAGACTTCGGTCTTTGAAAAATAAAGATGTTGGCGGTCCTCCGACAACAAAAGGTTGATTATGCTCTCATGGACGCAAAGAAAATTTCGGAGAGCATAACTGAAGATCAACGAAAGGAAAATGATAAAGTGGCTCATATCCTTATCATTCTCCATTTGTCTGACACCATACTCCGACAAATGAGGAGCGAGGATACCGCCGGTAAGCTTTGGAGTAAGTTACAAACTACATATCAATCTGCATCAATAAGTAGCAAAATATTTCTAAAGTCTAGATTCTTTAGTTTTAAAATGGATTCTAGCAAAAGCATGAAAGAAAATTTAGATGAATTCCATAGAATAATTTCTGAAAATGGAAAATATTAGTGAAATCTTTTCTGATGAGAATCCTGTTGTTGTGTTAGTTAATTCTTTGTTTGATGCTTATAATGATGTGAAGTCTGCTATGAAGTATGGTAGGGATAGCTTAACTACTGAAATTGTGCTTGTCGCGATTAGAATTAAAGAACAAGAATTAAAAGAAAATAAAAAGACTAACGGTGAGTCTTTGTTTGTGAGAGGAAGAAGTGAAAATCAAAAGAGTCATAGAGGTAGAAGTAAGGGTAGATCAAAGTCTAAGGGGGCTAATGATAGAAAGTGTTATCATTGTAAAAAAGAAGGCCATATTAGAAGATTTTGTCCGGACCTTAGGAATAAAAAGTCGTCGGGTGAAGGGAAAGAAGAGACTAGTGTAGTAAATCTAAGTGAGGAGTATAACCAATCCCTTATGGTTAGTTCCACTAGTGAGGATGATACTTGGATATTAGATTCAGATTGTTCTCTCCATAAGACCCCTAATAGAGATTGGCTAGAAGACTTCCAAACCGGTGTAGGAGGTAAAGTCATGTTAGGGAACCGACACTTTTGTGAGGTAGAAGGTCAAGGGACAATTAGACTTAGACTTCATGATGGGAACGTTAGGCTTCTAACAAGAGTTAGGTACGTACCATAGGTTAAAAGGAACCTAATTTCCCTACGTATGCTAGATAAGCAAGGTTACACCATTAAGTTCGAGAATTGTGTGCTTAAAGTCATGAAGGGTGTTCTAGTGACAATGAAAGGGTACCTTAAGGAAACCCTATACTCCTTAGAAGGTTCAACGGTTGTAGGATCAAGTGATCTAGTTAAGGAGAGTGAAAATTCCAAAACTTCTCTTTGGCATAAACGCTTAGGTCACATTAGTGAACAAGGAATTAAGGAGTTGGTTAAACAAAAAATTATCCTCAAACTCAAAGATGTAGACCTAGATATGTGTGAGCATTGCATTTATGGTAAACACGAGAGAGTTAAATTTGGAAAGGGTGGTCACTCCGCTAAGAGAAAACTAGAGTATGTGCATGTCGACTTATGAGGCCCATCGAGTGTAGCTACTAATGGGGGGATAGATATTTTCTATCCATCATAGATGATTGTACTAGAAAAGTGTGGGTCTATCTTCTAAAGAATAAATCTGACACTTTTAATAAATTCATCGAATGGGTTGCTTATGTGGAAAATCAAACTAGCCTTAGAGTAAAGAAGCTTAGAACTGATAATGGGCTTGAGTTTTGTAACCATGAGTTTAAAAACTATTGTAAGTCTAAGGGCATAGCTAGACACTTGACTGTTGTAGGAACACCTCAACAAAATGGGGTCGCTGAGAGAATGAACCGAACCTTAATGGAGAGAGTAAGGTGTATGTTGTCCCATTCTCACCTTCCTCAAAGTTTTTGGGGGGAAGCTGTAGCAACTGCATGCTACATTATCAATAGGTGTCCCTCCACTGCCATTGATCTAAAAACACCACAAGAACTTTGGCAAGGTAGTCCTCTTGATGTATCAAACATGAAAGTTTTTGGATGTTTAGCTTATGCTTATTCAAAATAGGGAAAGCTAGATCCAAGGGCTAAGAAATGTGTCTTTCTAGGGTATCCTGAGGGTGTTAAGGGATACAAGTTATGGTGCCTAGAACCAAATAGTGCCAAAATCCTAATAAGTAGAGATGTTGTCTTTGATGAAAAAAGAATGGGGTATGTAGAAGAGAAAATTGAGTCTAACTTTGAAACTCAAAATAGCAACAATGAAATAGTTTTAGCACCTCCCTTGGCTATTTCCCAAACCAATCAAGTAGATGAACCTATTGTAGAAAATGATACCACGCCATCTACTTTAGAGCATATAGAGGAAATAGTCCAAGAGGAAGAGGTAGAGGAGCACCAAACCTTAGGTGGCTACCAATTGTCTAGGGATAGAGAAAGAAGGACCATTGTAGCTCCCACTAGATATGGGCATGCCGACCTTGTTTTCTATGCCCTTGTGACTACTAAAACTATAGGTTGCATGTGGTTTTATAAAATTGACTATGCTGAAAATGTTTCCCCCATTGTAAGATACACACCTATTAGAATTTTGTTTGCCTTTGTTGCTCATTTTGTTTTAAAATTAGAGCAAATGAATGTCAACACATCTTTCTTGCATGGTGAGCATAAGGAGACCATTTACATGGGTCAAGCTCCTAGATATGAAGCTCCCAAACAAGAAACGAAAGTTTGTGCTCTTAAAGGATCTTTGTATGATTTAAAGCATCCTTCTTATTGGTATAAAAGATTTGATATACATATGTTAGCCATCAACTATAGAAGTAGTAAGTTTGATATTTGTGTTTACTTTATACAAGTTTTTGATGTTCACATTATCTACTTGCTTCTTTATGTTGATAATATGGTGATTGCTTGTAAATTCATACATGAAGTGTATAAGTGGAATGATCTTTTAAGAAATGATTTTGACATAGAAATTTTAGGCAATTCAAAAAGGATATTAGACTTGAGCATTGTTAAAAATTGGAATGGAAATAAATTGTATTTCTCTCAAAGTGGTTATGTAACAAGACTAGCTAAGAGATTAAACATGCATGATAGTAAGAAGGTTAGTATTACCTTTGGCAAACTGTTGAGATTATCTGTTGTTGATTCTCCTAAAACTCCAACTGTTTTTTATGAATTGCATGATGTTCGATATGCAAGTAAAGTTGAGAGTTTGAGTGTCATGGTTTATACTAGACATGACCTTACTTATCCACCTAGTGTTGTTAATATATTTTTTACTTATCTTTGTGAACAACACTTGAATTTTGTTGAGTGGATTGTTACTTATCTTGCATGTTATATTGTTTTATGTCTTGTGTACGGTGGAGCCATTACAGTTGTTTGTAAAGGGATAGGTTTTTTTATTAAAGGGTATGTTATTATTGTTTTGGATGTTGTTAACATGTTGATTAAAACTTTACTTCGTGAATTTTTTAATCTGTGTTTGAGATTGATGCAGCTTGATACAAGATGATTAAAGGTTGATAGTTCGTGAGCACGCTCCTTTTTTTGTTTTCTATGTAAATATGAAATCAAGGTGGAGATTGTTAGAATTATTTAGGTTGTTTAGAAATTTAATAGATTTTAACTTTAGTTTTTTATTCATCCTAGTTAGTTACCCAAATTAAACTCACCCCTTTGGTTACTTTTCCAGAGGTTTTAAATAGTTGAGTTTTTGGGAGAAGGGAGACACTTTGATTTTTTGGAAAATATTGGTAAAGTAAGAGAGATAAAGAGCTATTTGGAAAAGGTAGAGAATTAATTGTAAACCAATTAATTTGGAAGAGAAAAGAAGAGCAAAGGAGGGTTCTTCATTTTCTCTTCTTCCTCATCCATACGCAAAGAAGAGAAAAGAAATGAAGTTTTGGGTTTCACCCAAAACTTGAAGAAGGGGAAGCTTCGCGCCGCTGCCGCCGACGAGGAAGGTGGTCGTTGTTCCTTTACGCCGCCGCCGTCGAAAGAAGAAGAACCCGAGAGATTATCGTCGTCGCCGCTGCCGTTTGTCTTGTGGTGGTTGCCGCCGGCTAGATCCTAAAGAAAGAGAAGAAAACCGTTCGGGTTAAGTCCGATTTCTTTTCTTCTTGAACACCAAAGGTTGTATCTCTTTCATCTTGCTTTCTTGTTGTGTTTTCTTTGAATGATCTTTCTTGAATGCTTTGTAATTACCCATTCTTGTATTTGATAACCTCTAATAAAAATGGCTAGCAAAGATCTTAAAAGATCTTTGCAAAGTGGAGTAGGTCCGTTAAGACCGAACCACTATAAATCGATTGTGTCAATTTTTCAATTCTTTTATTTCTATTCTTTAACTTTTTGTCCAGCATCTTATTTCCGATTAAACGCTCATAAAATTCCTCTGTTTCACCTTAATAAAGTTCACATATCAAAGGGTAAAGGTCCGGTAATTTGTAACAAAATATTTTACAAGTAAATAATTTCAAGAAAATCATATAAATGAACTGAACTATTAATTTTCTACATCAGAATCGTCCTCTACGAGATTTCATATTTTGAAATCATTGCATAATAACTTCATTATCCATCTTATCAAATTAATCTTTCTCGATATATGTTATAATACTATCATTCATCCATTGGTCTCCCATCCGATTGCACAACTGGGTTTTTATAATATTTATAGCAGAAAATGTTCTCTCTACGGTAGTTGTTGCAATTGGTAATATCAATGCTAAGGTGAGCAACCGATAAACTAATGGGTAGACTTTATCTTTAGCTCTCATCACCATTTCTAGTGCAAGATCACCAATACTTCTTTAGCTCAACAAATATATTATCTGAACGCACGTCTATGATGTAATTTTGAAGTTGATCCTCAAGAATAACAAGTTCAGTACTTGAAAAATCTCTAAGATAAAATTGGGCAAGCCGTATAAGTTTCTGACTGTCGAAAGCGGCAAATGAGTTGCTCGGATTGAGGCATGTCACACAAAGAAGCAGTTTAGTACTTGTTTCACTAAAACGATTATTCAACTCTTGAAGTTGCATATCAATAACGGTATAAAAAATCTTCAACACAGTAATGATGCATATTTGTGATTTCTTGAGATTTTCGCCTTTTCCTCCCTCGAATCAAAAACACATCATCCATCTTAAGCATTATAATATCATGTTTATCACAAAATTTTGAAACTTCGTCTAACAATGAATCTCAACCTGATTATCTCCTTGATTGTAATCTTTCTTTACAAATCTTGACCAAATTCATTGCATTCACAATATCTTGATTTTTTCTCTGTAGTGTTTGAGACAAATTATTTGTGATTCCCATGACAACTTTCATAAGATGCATATGAAAAACAAAGTCAAATGATTGAATTGAATTTATTAGAATCTTTGCTTCATATTTTTATTCAAAATTGGACCCATCATCTACGATTGTCTCGAGTACATAACAAATTGATGAGAACATTGAAATAAATCTCACTAGAGTATTGTAATGTGATCCTCATCGTGTATCTCCTGGACGATTAATTATTGTTTCCTAATTTAATCCTCGCCCAGTTGACAATTCACCATTATTCAAAGCTTCAAAAGTTACAACACTATGTTTTTCTCTTAAAATATCTCGACGTTTTGCTGATGCTCCAATAACATTCACCACATTTCCAACTAAAAGAAGAAGACCAGTGATCTCTACATTATTTTTTGCAATAGCTACCAAAGTTAATTGAAGTTGATGAGCAAAACAATGAATGTAAAATGCACATTCATTTTCTCTCAAAATTAATGCTTTCAATCCATTGAATTCTTCTTTCATATTGTTTGCTCCATCATATCTTGTCCTCGCAGACTAGCAATGCTTAATCCGTGTTTAGAAAAGAATTTATCAATAGCTTCCTTTGAATGATAGAGAACTTGTATTAGTAACATGTACAATACCTGCAAATCGTTCAATCACGCGTTCTTTGTCCACATATCTTAACACAATTGCCATTTGCTCCTTTGAAGATACATCCTTCGATTCATCAATCAAAATTGAAAATAATTTATCACCATTATCCCTTATGATTGCATCAACAATTTCTACTGCAATACAATTCACAACATCTTTTTGGATATTTGGTGCAGTCAACTTCAAGTTTTCAGGAGCATTACTCAAAGCAAAAACTTCAATGTCTTTGTTATGGTTGCATAACCATTGTAGGAGTTCAAGAAAATTACCTTGATTTTTTTAATCTTCAGTTTCATCGTTCACATGAAATGGAAGACCTTGTCGTAACAAAAACCTGTTGGGTTTTATGTCTTAAAACTCGTGGTTTGTAAACTGTTATGTTTGTAAATTTTCTATTTAGAATAAAGAGTTATTAGTTTTATTCAGTAAAAGAGTTTACTGGAATAAAGTGAAACGTGTTTAGGTTAACCTATATCAATGACCAACACCCATGGCTGAATATGAGTACTTGAGCCTCATGTATGACATGATTGTGGATCAGGCTCAAGTAGTCAGTCAAAACGGTCTATAGTATATGGATAACGTTGGGTACCTTATCCTGGTAACACTATTGGATGCGACTCACTTTCTATTGTACAAAACGATGTGATCCGAATCGTTTCACATGGAGATTGCATCAGACCGAACCGCGAAATATGTCGCTCTCTCTTTATAACACTGTTTACTGATGAGACCGACATTTTCATATGATGGCCTAGGTAACTCGATCTTAATTCTGAACTCGCTATGAACTCCTGCTTATTCGAAAGTATCCTTTGACTTGCACGGGTGAGAGTGGCCCATAAGCGCCGACTCAATAAGCCTACCATTTTGGGGATAAAGTTGAATAGGTAGTTGGGGACATAGTACAGCAAGATTGGAGTTCACTCCTAACCCGCTCTTCAGGGTTAGTAGATAGGTTGTTCTCTTAATAGCTGACTCTGGGGCTTGAACAATGAGCGCTCAAACTCTCATGAGATGAGAGGGTTAATTGATCTGTTGGTTGGACCACAGATCTATTGTTCATTAGAAGTGTTAGTGGTACTTAAGGAACAAGACGTAATGTAGGGGTTAAACGGTTTAAAATGACCCAGCTGTGATTACGAATAACCTGTGAAGGGTCGACTTGTCCATGACGGTTATATCAAGAGGACATAATATATCTACTGTGAGGAGAGTGCAACCCTCGGACTATAGTGGAGTCTCTGGGGGTTAACGAATGTTGATTAGTTCGGTTAAAAGAGTTTTGACCGGATAATCTCGTATCGTTGGAGCTCATGATCTGTAGGTCCTTTAGGTTCTCCTGGCTAGCTTGGATAACGTCGTGCAACAGTTTAAGAGAAAAAGAAAAATAAAAAGAATTTGAATTGTTCAAATTCGATTTTTTGGAAGAATGATGGACATATTTAAATATGATTTAAATATGGGAATGGTTTAAAACATGAATAGGATTCATGTGCAAAAAAGTCGGTTTTCGGAAAATCGGGTTTAGCCATATTATTTAATTAATATTTGATATTTAATTAAATAATATTAATTAATTAAAAAGTTTAATTAATATATATATATATATTATTTATTTATTAAAAAGTTTAATAAATAAAGATATTTATTATTATTTAAAATTAAGTTTTAATTAATTTTTAAAATAATAATAAATATATATATATATATTGGGTACACGATTGACGTGCTTGAAAACTTCAAATTAGAAGTTTTTGAGTTCTGTCTTTTGAACTCCTCTGACCTCCCTCCTCTACGGCCATTTCTTCTTCTTCCTTTCTTCTCTTTTATTTTCGGAGTCCCACAACTCCGTTGCTCGGCGCCAAGGATAGCGGGACTACCTGGGGTGGTCCTCGGGGTGTTCGTGAGAGGTTGTTCGAAGTGTTCGTGACGAGGAACGGCTGGCGGAACACGAAGAAAATTAGAACTTCAAGGGTATGTTTTCTAATTCTTCTTAATTCCGTCATTTGAGCATGTTTTCTATTTGTTAAATTGATGAAATTAGAGTATCATCGATCCAAAATCGCTTCCGCATCGTGATACGCTCCATCAAAACCGAACACCATCAATTGTTGCACCTAATCGAGTTCGATATTCAATTCTTGTTTGGTCAGACATCTTATTAAAAAATGTTTCAATCTGTTGTTTTTTGCTTCAAAATAGCTTCACATCTACCCCAAGCTTGGTTATGTGCATATTTGCTCTTCCAACATGAGCTTGTAGTTTTTCTACTTTCTTCCAATTTAAAAATCCTTCGCCAACAAAATGGTCACCTCCTGATTGTTCTCCAACTTTTGGTTTGAATAAATAACAACATAAACAAAAGGCAACATCTTTTGAAATAATATATTCCAACCAATTAGGATACTTAGTAAACCAGTCTGAAATAAATCGTCTTGACTGTGACCCAAATTTTTTCAGCAGAAAAGTATGATTTTGAGGCCGACAAGGTCCTTTTTGTAAATATGCTCTACGAACTTGGTCTCGAATATTACAATTGTAATCAAGAATCCTAGTTCTTAGACCAGGATCTGCGGGTAAATCTTCTAAATTTACTTCTATGGAATATCTATCAGAACTATTATTACTTTTCTTCAATGGAGATGATGAATCAATCGAATTTCTTTTATAGTATCTCTCCATTTAGATTTCAAATTAAATCTAGAACAGGATTAACAAAAATATATCAAACTAAAAAACTAAAACATAAAGTAAGAATGATGGAAACTAATAAATGTGTAAAAAGTTATTGAAACATGACAACTAAATGGACAAAAAATGTTATAAACATGATATATACAAGGTATATATATGGTATATATAGATATCCATAAGCATGATATATACATGGTATATATATACCCATGATATATATATATATATATACTCATGGTATATATAGATATACATGATCATTCAACTTCATCATTTTAGCTAGTCTTCCCCATGACTCACTCTCCTTATGAATAGCCTTGAGACTCTCAAAGTTGCTCATCAATGACCTAAGTTTAGTCATGAAATACTTGTATAAATAGAGCTTGTGTGAAGTCTTTCAAACACACCTCAAATCAATTGAAAACATTGATTTCTCTCTACTTTCTTCTCTCGTTCTCTTCTCTTTAGTGTTCTTATTCTCTTTTTTATAACACGTTATCAGCACGAGCTTCTACCACTTTTCTTTGTTAAAGGTAGGTTTGATTTTTTTTATGAACATTTTATGATACAATGTATGTGGACTGAATATATCATATATACCATGTATATATGTTTAACGTTGGCAATCTATTATTTTGGGCATAATGCATGTTGGTTGTAATTTTATACATGTTATGCTCATGATTCGTATTAATTTATATGTTTAGCATGTTTTTGGTTCAAGTTATAGAATTCAAATTATTGTACTAATTTACCTAATTGTTTATTAATGTTTTGATATATTTTAATCTTTTATGAGTATGTAGAGTTTAATTTGTTAAATAAGTTTTTAACTTTGAAAATTATATAGTTAAAAATTATATTTAACTATATATATATATATAGGAAGTATGTAAAAAATATATTAACTTTGAATTGTACATGTTATACAAACAGTATACATGATACTTAAAAAAAACATGAACAATGTACATAATGCAAAAATATATATATAATAGAAAAATAAGAAGTTCAAATGACACATGTACAATGCATATTATATATATATATATATATATATATAGTGTGTGTGTGTGTATTATATATACTTTAATATATTATGACAAAGTTTGAATAATATGTGTAGTAATTTATTATTCTTCCTACAACTCGTTTTGATTATATGCACTGGAAGCTGCATAAATCAACAATAAGTTCTCATTTGAGATGCACCTGAAGTTCATAATTTTAAATCAAGAATTGCTCACTTTCATTAGAGTCACTTGTAGTTGCATGATTTTAAATCAATAAGTGATTTAAAATAACAAACATGTGTAAGAGAAGACATTTCATTCTTCTCATATTTAGAATATGCTCTTACAATAGCAATTCGAGAAAGAAATTTTGAAATATTGTGATGAGCAAAAATCATGTCTTCTTGAAATTAAATAAAAATAAATGAGGATTTCTTGAAAGTGTATGAATTTATGAGTCTCGCTCAACAATTTCAATATCATTCCCTGAAGTGAATGTTATAATATATTCAACAATTGTTGTTGAAGTCGAGATTATGATCATAAAACTATATATGTACTAAAGTAATGAAACATGAAAACTATATATGTACCAAAGTAATTGAAACTTGAAAACTAAATGTACAAAAATAATTGAAACACAAAAACAAAATTTATATAAGTAATTGAAACATAAAAATTAAATGTACCTTAGAAAATTAATCTTCAAATTCCCGAGTTCTTTAAATTGCAGGCAACAATTAGATTTGAGAGATAACAAATGTATGCAAATTGAAAGGAGTATCTTTTAGGTTGAAAACATTAGAATGGTGGCTACATCATCTAAAATGGTTAAGAACAATATTATAATTTTTTAAAAATTAGGGTTTGATGTTTAAGTATCCCACCAATATATTTTCCTTTAAAAAAATAAATAAAATTTAAACATATGACAAAGAGATTTGATTTTAGGTAGAGAAGAAAAAATAAAACAAATATATTTAATCGATAGTAAAAAAAGGAAATTAAAATTTAAAGAATATTTGTCCATAATTTTTATAACTTTTAAAATAAAGAGAATTACAAATTTCTTATTATTTTTTCTTTTTTTAAAAAAATTATGAATTTCTTATTATTATTTCTTATTTTAAGGCTAGTTGGAGTGCCCAAAATAGGAAAAAAAGAAAGAAAGGCAAGAATCAATCTTCGGCTGGGAGGGGGGCTGAAAACACTAATTTCACTATGCCAACCTAAGAATTTGAATATCAATTAGTAACTATTATTAATAATGTATACATTATAGGGGGCTCAAGCCCCCTAGGCCCTTAATAAAACTGCCCCTAGTAGTAAACAATCTCAAATAATTAATTAGAAACGTGCAATTCTAATGAAACTTGACATTTAACTAATCTAAGGTGATCAATCCTAAATTAATTAAAAGTCAGTGACGGGAAAATTACGACGTATATTTAACTTGGAACGCCAAAGTTAATCTTTCGATTTTTTCCCTTCTCCAAGGTTAACTAATGCAAACTAAGGTAACATGCAATGCTACCCATGAGTTAACTTAACCCCCGTTACTTTGGCGATTAGGAGAGGGGACCACATTACTAATCTAATTAACATTCTAACCTACATAAAAAAATCGGGCGTCAACCAAATCAAAGATACATGCTAATGGGATACAAATGGGAGAAGAAGATGCTTGAAAGTAATGTCAAAGTAGCAAATTAAGGCTAACCCTCACTAATGACACCAAAGATTTATTCTCTAACCTTAAATTAGAGCACTTACCTTAGTTGCTTAAGGTGAAAATCAATCCAAACAACCAAAGATTAAGCTTCAATACAAGAAACTAGAGGGAAATTGATTTTTTCCTCTAAAAAAATTGGACAAATGGGGGAAATGGGAATGAGAGAATGTGGAGGATGACCTAAAAAATTCGGAACTTTTCTATTTATACTACAGGCAGTGTCTCGACGCTACAGACGAAAGAGGAGCGTCGAGACGCTAGGACGGTCTCGACGCTACGGACGGAAGAGGAACGTCGAGACGCTACAGGCAACGTCTCCACGCTTGGCCACTTTTGCTCTCGGGTTTGCAGCGTCGCGACGCTACTGTTACAGCACAGGCCTTATAATAGTTGGATTTTTTGTTTGTTTTATTTCTTAGAAATATTGAGTTGATGTTGTTATTAAAGTTGCATTGGGATTTGGGGGATCCAAATCATTCATGTAGAGACATGTGAGTGGGGTATCTTATACAATGAGTTTGTATAATATTGGACCCCAAAATATATATCTCTCTTTATAAATCTGTTATTTGAGAAGATTAATATTTCATAGGATGTGCAGACACAATATTTGGTCTCACTTTTTTTTTATTAAATAAATTAAAATTTTAAATAAGTAGCTCAGATTTCGTATTACATAGATCCGAGACAAGTTGTATCAAGTCGAACTGTCTCATGACTCTGTTAGGCAGATGTCACTTAACAATATAAAAACATACGAGGGGACTTACTGTGCGTAGATGTCATGACCATTTCTACAATAATCAGGTAATGTGGTCATGAAGCTGTTATATATGGCTCCCAAATGACCTAAAACACAACAATATAAAAGATTAGTGAAGATTAGATTAACAGCGTTATAATATTTGTATTTATATAAGCACGTACTTGGTCGAGATGAAAGAGATCGAACATGTATCTATATTAAAACTATTTTAAGAAAACAAAAATCATATGATTTACAGAGGGGAGCGTTTTAAAAATAAAAGCACCAAGATCGTCTAAATATATAAATATACATATGGAAAAATTTAAAAATATTATTATTATATCCAAGAATTGAAGCTAGTAAGTAGGAGGGAAAATCAATAAATAGGTACTAATCTGGCCACAAACGGATAGCACTCCAAAAGTGCTAATATTTAGCTCCTAAGTCTTGCGAATTAAGTAATTAATTGTGTTTAATGTTTATATTTTGTGGAAATTAATTGCTTAGGGGTAAATCAGACCATTGCATTAATTAAAGGCTTAAAATAATATTTTAGTGGATAATAATGATTAATCGTTTTAAGCGTTTATACCATATAAATTAATTAATCAAATATTATCCCAATTGTGATTAGTGATCTGGTGGTGCAGGGGAGCCTTGGTAAAACGACTTACCAGAGGAATGTAGAATTTTTGTTATTTTTCCTTCAGGCACAGACCCTAGCGTCGAGACGCTGACTGTAGGGTCTCGACGCTACCACGACATCAGGCGCTGAAAATTTCTGTAAGAGCGTCGAGACGCTGACTGTAGGGTCTCGACGCTCCGACGATGATAAAAACCGATTTTTCCGATTTTTAGGTCATTCACTCTCGGGTTTGGCTTTATTTTTAGCGTTTTCTCTCTAGATTCTTGGGGTTTTCTCTCTTTTTCTTCTATATCAAAGCAAGGACTTGGTTCATTTAGCTTGATTTTCATCCCGAGCAAGGTAAGTGCTCTAATTTGAGGTTAGGGCTTAAATTTGATGCGATTCATGAGGGTTTAGATCTTTAACTTTGAGCTTAGCATTACTGATTGGGCAATTTTATTTCTTCTAAGCATATCACATAAGCATGTTTGATTGATAGGAGTAGACGACCTTGATTTCCAGCATGTTTTATAGTTAAAGATTATGATGTCTTGCCTCTCTTAATCGCCAAGTAACATGGATAAGTTGAGCCATAGGTAACATAGGCTTCCTTGTTGAACTTGGTTGTAACTTATCTTGAATAAATAGATAAATCGGAATATTAACACTTAGGCTTCCAGGTTAAACATCCGTCGTATTGCTCCCGTTACTGTGAATTAATCAATATGGGCGACGTTGGCCCCCTGTTGATTCATTGCCACGTTTAATTAGAATCGAACATTCGTCTTTGTTCTTTATTTAATTTAGGATTGATCACCTTAGAGTAATTAAAGAATAGTTCACTTAGAACTCCACGTTTCTAATTAATTATTTGGGTTACTTGTATTAGCAGTTTCGTGCAAGTAAATTATGTGTTTAATTATGCTTTTGCTAAGTATGTTTGAATCTCAATGAATCGAGTCGCATCAAGGTCAACCCCGACCCTTAAAATTAGGAGCACATGTAATTAGTTTTAATTTTCCGTTAGCTACTTTATGCATGTTTTCCTTTAATTTTACCGTTAGCAAATTTCCCCTTTACTTTAATGTTTTACTTTATCATTTTTGTTTTAGTCAATCAAAAAGCAAATATAATTTAATTAGGAGGAAATAATTTAGGTTCCTTGCGGATCGACTCGACTACCACTAGCTGCAAAGCTCAGTTGTAGCGGTATTATAAATGTTATTTTGGCGAGACTCGACATCTCGAAATTTATAGGATATTCAAAAATCCTATTACCAAAATTGGCGTCGTTGCCGGGGAACCATTTAGTTTCTCTTAGTTAGATTTTATTTGTTTGTTTTTCCTTTTTGTAGTTTGCCTTCTTTTGTAGGGGTTTGGCCTAAAGAACAAGATAATGGGCAAGGATCGCGCCGCTCCAACCACCGACCTCGTGAAATTCAGGGGAGGTTTTCTGCTCCCTTTAATTTTGTAGTTTTTATTGCTTTATCTGATGGATGGATACATAGAAGACTATGTATCTTTCGAAGGTTGGGGGTGGAGTTGTTTGTTGGATTCATGTGTAGTTGTTGAGCTGTGGAGATTCTGAATTTGAAGTGCTTTGGACTCTGTTTGCATGCTTTTTGATTATGATAATCTAGGAAATTTTTTTAGAATCTTCATATTTGCATATCTAGATTAGCATGAAATAGTTTGCACTAATTAGGTCCATGTCAAAAATTTTAAAAAAAAATTCGTTGCTCCCTTGCATCTAAAGAGCACTTAGCAACTTCTCTTAGACTCCGTAGGCTTAGATTGACCACATGTTGCATGGATTCTTGTTGTCACCCCGAAAGACACCCCTAGGGAAGCTTTGTTGCATGAGAGTTTGTAACAGGTTAATCGAGTTAGCAAAGCTATTAGCCTAAAGTAAAGAAAAAAAAAATAGAAAAGCATGTTGGTTAGAAAATTCTCTCGAGGCGCTCCTCCTTCTTATTGGTACCTAAGAAGTGAGCGTTAGTCCTTAAAAATGTGAAGTTTATGCATGAACTTGACATGTTAGGCTTCTCGAGATTGGAAAGAAAAAAAGAAAATAAAGTGTTGGGTTCAAAGAACCAAACAAAGAGTACAAAGTATGAGAAAAGGAAAAAAGTATGAGAAAATTGTTTTAGGCCTCTTAATTTGTTGCTCTCTCTTATGTGATTAAGCTATAGACTGTTCTTCAATGCTAGAAGTAGGGGGAAAACAAGATGAATTGTAGCATGTTGTTTTTCCGAGCTTACATGGTTTATGAGAGGTTAGCTATCACACACACACACACACGTAGGGGAGTAATAGTTATTTTTTTGACATGTTCATTGATTAAGTGCATGCGATCGATTGCTTACTTATTTATGTAAATGCCTTGATTCTTAAAGCATCGAGATTTGAGTTAGAAGCATGCATGTATAGTCCTTAGGAGCTAATTTAGAGTTTTCCTTGCTCGAGGACTAGCAAGATTTAGGTTGGGGGTTTTGATAACACTCCTAATATTTAGCTCCTAAGTTTTGCGAATTAAGTAATTAATTGTGTTTAATATTTATATTTTGTGGAAATTAATTGCTTAGGGGTAAATCAGACCATTGCATTAATTAGAGGCTTAAAATAATATTTTAGTGGATAATAATGATTAATCGTTTTAAGCGTTTATACCATATACATTAATTAATCAAATATTATCTCAATTGTGATTAGTGGTCTGGTGGTTCAGGGAGCCTTGGTAGAATGACTGGCTAGAGTTCGAGACTAGAGGAAGGTAGAATTTTGAGAGGAATGCAAAATTTTTGTTATTTTTCCTTCAGGCACAGACCCTAGCGTCGAGACGCTGCCTGTAGGGTCTCAACGCTACCACGACATCAGGCGCTGGAAATTTCCGTACGCGTCTCGACGCTCCGACGATGATAAAAACCCATTTTTCCAATTTTTAGGTCATTCACTCTCGAGTTTGGCATTATTTTTGGCGTTTTCTCTCTAGATTCTTGGGGTTTTCTCCCTTGTTCTTCTATATCAAAGCAAGGACTTGGTTTATTTAGCTTGATTTTCATCTCGAGCAAGGTAAGTGCTCTAATTTGAGGTTAGCTAGGGGTTAAATTTGATGCGATTCATGAGGGTTTAGATCTTTAATTTTGAGCTTAGCATGACTGATTGGGCAATTTTATTTCTTCTAAGCATATCACATTAGCATGTTTGATTGATAGGAGTAGACGACCTTGATTTCCGGCATGTTTTATAGTTAAAGATTATGATGCCATGCCTCTCTTAATCGCCAAGTAACATGGATAAGTTGAGCCATAGGTAACATAGGCTTCCTTGTTGATCTTGGTTGTAACTTATCTTGAAGAAATAGATAAATCGGAATATTAACTTAGGCTTCCAGGTTAAACATCCGTCGTAGTGCTCCCGTTACTGTCAATTAATCAATATGGGCGGCGTTGGCCCCCTGTTGATTCATTACCACGTTTAATTAGAATCGAACATTCGTCTCTGTTCTTTATTTAATTTAGGATTGATCACCTTAGAGTAATTAAAGAATAGTTCACTTAGAACTCACGTTTCTAATTAATTATTTGGGTTACTTGTATTAGTAGTTTCGTGCAAGTAAATTATGTGTTTAATTATGCTTTTGCTAAGTATGTTTGAATCCCAATGAATCGAGTCGCATCAAGGTCAACCCCGATCCTTAAAATTAGGAGCACATGTAATTAGTTTTAATTTTCCGTTAGCTACTTTATGCATGTTTTCCTTTAATTTTACCGTTAGCAAATTCCTCCTTTACTTTAATGTTTTACTTTATCGTTTTTGTTTTAGTCAATTAAAAAGCAAATAGAATTTAATTAGGAGGAAATAATTTAGGTTCCCTGTGGATCGACCCGACTACCACTAGCTGCAAAGCTCAGTTGTAGCGGTATTATAAATGTTATTTTGGCGGGACTCGACATCTCGAAATTTATAGGATATTCAAAAATCCTATTACCACACACCAAGAAGGAGTTTTTTTTTGTTAAAAAAAAGGAACAAAATAATATAAATGCACAAGGTCGTCTTTTGAAAACAGGATCTTCGCTTGCGTGGTAAGGTCGTCTTCTTCATTTAAAACAACTGTATTTTTTAAAATAGTTTGAAATCGGCAATATTTTATAATAAGTTTTCAAAGTTGCAATATTAATAAAAAAAAACAGCCCTAAAAATTGTCATTAACCTCAAATGAATTAGTTTTGTTTTGATTAATATAAAATATGATCATGGGGAATGGAAAAGAGATTTTTTTGGGATATTTTTTTTTAAAAAAACAAAGTCATCAAAAATTTATCTCTATCTTTCTAATTTCCTAATCAGATTGTCTAATATTAATAATATCGAACTTGTTATAGTCCGGGGCGGATCCAAACATTCATGTTTGGGGTCAGCTTTTTTTTTCATATAAATATATATATATATATATATATATATATATAAATCACAAAAAATCGTTTGAATTCAAAAGCTGACTAAGTTCAAATAAACTTAATGTCATCATATAATTTAGTTCATCTCTCGATGACTTATTAAATAGAAAAAAAATAAATTACGAGTTTAATCCATGAACTTTAAAGTTTGAGTCTATTAGATCTCTAAACTTTACAAAGTCTTTAATGGGTCCTTAAACTTTCAAATTTTTATCTTACAAGTTTTTAAACTTTAAACCTATCCAATAGGTTTCTAATGAATCCCTGAATTTTAAAAAGTGTCGAATAGTACAAGGATATATTAGACTTAAGCTTAAAAATCCGAGAACCTATTAGATACAAAATTTAAAGTTGGAAAATATAATGAACATTTTTAAAGTTTATAGATCTATTAAGCACAAAATTAACTATTCAAAGACTTATTAGACATTTTGAAACAAAAAATATTTAAGAAAAAACACAATATAATGTGAATATATACTTTTAAAATTTATAGAGAGCGTGTTAATATAGATTAAATTACATTTAAAAAACAATAATAAATAAACTTGTTGGGTTTTATGTCCTAAAACTCGTGGTTGGTAAACGATAAACATATTTTATTACTAATAAAGTGTTATTGAGGTTTATTCAACAAAGTTGTTATTGAATATGTGAATTGCTTATTTCATTTTTTAAAACCCTAAATCCAATAAACTAAGATCCATGGCTATAACATGAGTACTTGAACTTTATGTGGAGACATAAAAGTGAATCAAGTTCGAGTAAATAGCCAAAACGGTCTATAGTATACGGATAAGAGGTTAGATACCTTATCCTGGGACACTATTGGATGCATCCCATTTAGTATTTAGTACAAACGATGTGATCCTGAATAGTTCATGTGGAGACATGTGAATGGGGGCGTCCTATGCAAAGAGTTTGCATTAGACCCGACAGAGAAATATAGTCACTCTTGCTTTATAACGTTGTTTACTGTTTTAAAGACTTGCTATTTCAAAATGATGACCTAGGTAACTTGACCTTAATCCTGAGCTAACTATGAACTTTTGTTTATTTGAGATTATCCTTAGGTCTGCATGGGTGAGAGTGGCTCAACAACGCCGACTCAATAATGATGGAGCGCATGTAGCGCAGCGGAAGCGAGACGGATCATTGGCACTCTAATTTCATCAATTTAGCTAAATAAGAAACATGCAAAAAGCTTTGAAATAAAAGGAATTAGAACACATACCTCTTGTAGTTCTAAAGACTTCTCTTCCAACGCTCGAATCTCCTCACGAACCCTTCGAAGCTTCCCTCGAACTCCTCGAGAACCACCTCCGGTAGTCCCGCTATCCTCGGGCCGAGCAACGGAGTGGTGGGACTCCTTTATGAAAGAAAAAGTTTGGAAGAAGAGATGGGAAGATGAAAGTGATGAGGATTTTGTGAGAAGAAGTCTAACACTTAGCTTTCTAATTTCTCAAGTAACATGAACTCTTCATGCTCATCCAAATATTCAAACTCTTTGAAAATTCATCAACTTCAAACCTTTGAACTTCATCCAATTTATAGGCAATTCACATGCAACAAAGTCTTTGCTTAGCATGACACCTCAAATTGGATGGATTAGTCTTCAACCAAGTGTTCCAAAATTGATGAGTTTATATGCATGTTGTTGGTGATTCACAATCCACTTCACAACTTGGATAAACCCACTCAACTTGGATAAATCCACTCAACATGGATAATTCCACTTTGACTTATAATCACACTTGTAATATTTTGTCATTTTAAAATTAATTCATAATTAATTTTAATAAGCAAAATAAATTATAATTAATTAAACTTTTTAATTAATTAATATTATTATTTAATTCAATATCAAATATTAATTAAATAATAAGACTAATCCCGGTTTCTTAAACCGAATCATCACACATGAATCCCTATTCATGTTTTACACCGATCCCATATTTAAATCATATTTAAATATGTCCATCATTCTTCCAAAACCGAATTTCAATAAATTCAAATTCTTTTTCTCTCATATTGTTACACGGCTTAATCCGAGCTAGCCAGGAGAACCTAAAGGACCTACAGATCATGAGCTCCAACGATACGAGATTAACCGGTCAAACTCTTTAACCAAGCTAACCAACATTCGTTAACCCCCGGAGACTCCACTAAAGTCCAAGGGTTGCACTCTCCTCACCGTAGATATATTTCTGTCATCTTGATATAACCATCATTAGTAAGTCGATCCTTCACAGGTCGTTCGTAATTACAGCTGGGTCAAAATAATCGTTTTACCCCCGTAATTACATCTTGTTCCTTAAGTCCCACTGATCCTCTAATGAACTATTGGTTTGTGGTCCAACCACCAAACCGATTGGTATGTGATCTCATCACTATACCAAGTCCCTCTCGGGCCAATGAGAGGGTGGGATCCCTAGTTCAAGACCCGGAGTCAGCACTTAAGGGAACAACCTCTCTACTAATCCCTAAAGGCGGGTAGGAGTGAATTCCATCTCGCAGGACTATGTTCCCAGCTACCTACCCGGTCTTATCCCCAAGATGGTAGGCTTATTGAGTCGGCGATCTCGGGCCACTCTCACCCATACAAGTCAAAGGATAAGCCCGAATAAACAGGAGTTCATAGCGTGCTCAGGATTCAGATCGAGTTACCTAGGTCATCATATGAAAAAGTCGGTCTTTACAGTAAACGGAGTTATAAAGAAAGAGTGACTTTATTTCGCGGTTCAGTCTTATGCAAACTCATTGCATAGGACGCCCCCACTCACATGTCTCCACATGAACGATTTCGGATCACATCGTTTGTACTATACAAAGTGGGCCGCGTCCAATAGTGTCCCCAGGATAAGGTACCCAGCCTTATCCCTATACTATAGACCGTTCTGGCTATTACTTGAACTTGATCCACAATCATGTCATACATGAAGTTCAACTATACAACCTATAGCCATGGGTTCTTTGTTTATTGGAGTTAGGTTAAAAGTAAAAACAATTCATTTTATTCAATAACAACTTTACTGAATAAATCTCAATAACAACTTTATTGCAAAATAGAATATACATTCAGTTTACAAACCACGAGTTTTAGGACATAAAACCCAACAAATAAGCCTCCCATTTTAGGGGTAAGACCGGATAGATAGTTGGGGACATAGGGTGCAAGATGGAATTCACTCCTACCCGTCTCTAGGGATAGTAGATAGGTTGTTCCTTTAAGTGTTGGCTCCAGGTTTTGAACAAGGGGCCCCACCCTCTCATTGGCCCGAGAGGGACTCGGTATAGTGATTAGATCACATACCAATCGGTTTAGTGATTGGATCACAAACCAATTGTTCATTAGAGGATCAATGAGATTTAAGGAGCAAGATGTAATTACAGGGGTAAAACAGATATTTGACCCAGCCGTAAATTACGAACAACCTGTGAAGGGTCAACTTACTAATCATGGTTATATCGAGTGGACAGAAATATATCTACAGTGAGGAGAGTGCAACTACTAGGCTATAGTGGAATGTCCTAGTAGTTAACGAATGTTGATTAACTGGGTTAAAGAGTTTAATTAGTTAATCTCGGATCGTTGGAGCTCATGATCTGTAGGTCCATGGGTCCTCTGCTAGCTCATATCGGACTAAACCTTAGAACAGTGTGACGAGTGAATTCGAAGTGTTCGAATTTGGATTAGGGAATAAGCGTTAAATATATGTGATATATTTAACGGCATAACGTTCAATTGCGAATTGAACAATAGAGAGAGATGGAGATATTTAAATCAGATTTAAATATCGAAAATATGAATAGGGATTCATAACCAAGTATATCGGGATTAGTGATGGATTTATTGGACATTAAATTTGAATTAATTAAATTGTTTAATTAATTATTTAATATTAATTTAATTTAATTTAAAATTAATTATTTGAATTAATTTGGTCAAAGTTAGTCAAAAGTAAAAATGTTGACACTTGGCTAAAACTTTGAAAGTCAAGGTTAAATGTTAAACTCCACTAAACCCAAGAGTCAATATGTTGACTAAAGTTAGTGGAAAAATTCAATTCTTGAGTCAATGGTAAAAATCATTTTTTTTTGGTGTTTTTATGACTCAAACAATTTTGCTAGGTGTTAATCCCACATCAAGCCACTAATCCCACTAAATTGAGTGGATTCTAGGTGTCATCCTAATGTTAACTCAATTTTGTTGCATGTGGTCGTCTATATATACAAAGGGTCAATTAGATTAATCTCTTCTTGGCAATTTGATTAATTGTGAGAATTGCAAAGGACAATTTATCTTCCATTCTCTCCAAATCCATCTTTAATTCCCTTTCAAATTAGTCACTCAAAGGATCCCACAATCCCGTTTTAAGGTCGAAAAATAGTCGGGAAGACTCTCGTGGTGGTTCGTGACCGTTACGTTCGAAGATCGGGCTTGGAATCGAGAAGAATTTGAGCTTCAAAGGTAATTTCTAAATTATTGTCTTTGATTTTCAAATTACATGCTTTTTCCTTTGAAATTAACAAAATTACAGTATTTAGATCCAAAATTGCTTTCGCTATGCATGCCAAAACTTCTTCAAATGGTATCAGAGCATGATTTAAGTACTCAATTTTGGCTAATTTCGATTCGGTGGATAGTAATTCATGTGATGAATGCATGTGTGCTAAAATGGAAATTTTTGGTCTTTGGCATCCAAATTCTCTTCCAATTTGTAATAATTATTGTAATTGCCTTGTGATAAATGAGCTTTAATGTGTTACAAAGAGTTTGTATTCTTTCTACAGTCATTAGAGTTCATTTTAGAGTGTAGTTTATCAAAATTGGAAGAGACGTCGAGCTGAAAATCGAAGAGAAGAGAAGAAATTTTGCTGCCCAAACCCGAATGATGATCTAAGGTTCGTTTTAACTAGGGATGGCAACAGGGCGGGGCGGGGTCGGGGGTGCACTCCCCATCCCCGTCCCCGCCGAGATTTTTCATCCCCATCCCCGCCCCATTCCCCGTTTCGAGAAGTCGGGGAATCCCCGTTCGGGGATCGGGTACCCGCGAAGAAAAAATCCTCGTTTTTTTTTTAAAAAAAAAAATAAATATCCATAAAATATTGTATTATTTCTTGTTAAAATTAGTATTATTATTGTTTTTTTTATTTAAAACTAATTATAAAAAAATATTTAATATTTTTATTTTAAATTGAGTAAAAACATTATTATATTATGAAATTAATTAAAAAAAAAAAAAAATATATATATATATATATATATATATATAAAACTGACAGTAACTTAAGTTTTTTAAAAAATAATATATAAAATATTACTATTTCATATAAATATAATATATATTATATATATATTTTTAAAAAAATTAATAAAAACTATTCGGGGTGGGTTCGGGGCCGGGGACCCGAATAAAATCTCCGGTTTGACCCCGTACCCGGTCAAACTGGGGACCCGCGGGGAGTTTTGCCATCCCTAGTTTTAACTGAGGATTGTCCTCCAAACCCCGACTCAAATGCAAACCGAAATGTTCGGGATGCATATGACAGGTGGACAAGGGCAAATGCTAAAGTCTGCGTCTACATTCTGGCCAGCATATCTGATGTATTGGCTAAGAAACACGATGATATGGGTGCTACCAAAGAGATTATGGAATCTCTGAAGGGGATGTTTGGACAACCGTTCTTCTCCCTTAGGCATGATGCCATCAAGTACGTTTATAAATGTCGTATGAGAGAAGGGACCTCTGTTAGAGAACATGTCCTGGACATGATGGTCCATTTCAATGTGGCAGAAGTAAACGGAGTTGTCATAGATGAGAAGAGCGAGATCAGCTTTATTCTAGAGTCTCTTCCAAAGAGCTTCCTACAGTTCCGCACAAATGCGATGATGAACAAAATTGAATATAACTTGACTACTCTTCTTAATGAGCTTCAGACTTATCAGTCCCTCCAGAAAACTAAGGGACATAAAGTGGAGGCAAACGTTGCTACCACTAAAAATTTCTATAGAGGATCGTCCTTTGGGACGAAGTCTGGCCCTTCTTCTAAAAATAAGAGTATTTCGATGAAAAAAAAAGGGAAGGGGAAAAGTAAAACTCCTACTGACCGCAAAGGCAAGGTTCAAGTTGCAGATAAAGGAAAATGTTTCCACTGCAACGAGAATATGAGCATTGGAAAAGAAATTGCCTAAAGTACCTTGCAGAGAAGAGCCGAAAAGGCGAAACAAGGTAAATATGATTTACTAGTTGTTGAAATATGTTTAGTGGAGAGTGATGACTCTACCTGGATACTGGATTTAGGGGCCACTAATCATATTTGTTCTTCTTTTCAGGAAACTAGTTCTTGGAGAACGCTTGCGGAAGGCAAGATAACTCTCAGAGTTGGAACAAGAGAGGTTGTCTCAGCAAAATCAGTGGGAGATTTTAAGTTGTTTTTTTGGAGATAGATTCATTATATTAGATAATGTGTATCTTGTTCCTAGAATAAAAAGAAATCGTGTATCTATCTCTTGTTTGTTAGAACAATTGTATAAAGTATCTTTTGAAATTAATGAAGTGTTCATTAACAAAAGAGGTATTCCTATTTGTTCTGCAAAACTAGAAAACAACTTACATAAGTTAAAACCGACCAGAGCGAAAGCTATTTTAAATATCGAGGTGTTTAAAACGACTGAGACGCGAAACAAAAGGCAAAAAGTTTCTTCAAGTACATATCTTTGGCGCTTAAGACTTGACCACATTAATCTCAATAGGATTGAGAGATTGGTTAAGAATGGTCATCTAAGCCAGTTAGAAGACAACACTTTACCAGCATGTGAGTCTTGTATTGAGGGGAAAATGACGAAAATATCTTTTACTGGAAAAGGTCTTAGAGCCAAAGAATCCTTAGAACTCGTGCATTCGGACCTTTGTGGGCCAATGAATGTCAAAGCACGAGGAGGATATGAATATTTCATCAGTTTCATAGATGATTATTCAAGGTACGATTATGTTTACCTAATGCATCATAAGTATGAAGCTCTTGAAAAGTTCAAGGAGTATATGGCTGAAGTTGAGAACTTATTAGGTAAAACAATTAAGACACTTCGATCAGATCGAGGTGGAGAGTACATGGACATGAGATTCCAGGACTATTTGATAGAAGATGAAATCCAGCCACAACTCTCTGCACCTAGTACGCCTCAGCAAAATGGTGTATCGGAGAGAAGAAACAGAACCTTGTTAGACATGGTTCGATCGATGATGAGTTATGCTCATTTGCCTGATTCGTTTGGGGGATATGCAATAGAGACTGGTGCCTACATTTTGAACAATATTCCCTCTAAAAGTTTTTGGAACACCTTATGAGTTATGGAGAAGACATAAAACTAGTTTACGACACTTCAGGATCTGGGGATGCCCGACACATGTATTGGTGCAAAACCCCTAAGAAATTGGAACGTCGTTCAAAAGTATGTTTATTTGTAGGCTGCCCAAAAGAATCGAAAATTGGATACTTCTTTGATCCAGAAGAAAATAAAGTATTTGTATCGACAAATGCTACTTTTCTCGAAGAAGATCACATGAGAGATCATCAACCTCACAGTAAACTAGTATTGCGTGAAATTTCTAAAGAAGCTACAGATAGATCAACAAGAGTTGTTGATGAGATTGGTCCCTCAACAAGAGTTGTTGATGGAGCTAATAGCTCTGATTACTCACATCCATCTCAAGAGTTGAGAGTATCTCGACGTAGTGGGAGGGTTGTGCAACAACCTGACCGTTAGATGGGTTTAGTAGAAACTCAAATCATCATACTTGATGATGGAATAGAGGATCCATTGACCTATAAATAGGCAATGAATGATGTTGACAAAGATCAGTGGATCAAAGCCATGAACCTCGAAATGGAGTCGATGTACTTCAATTCGGTCTGAGAACTTGTAGATCAACCAGATGGGGTAAAACCAATTGGTTGTAAATGGATCTACAAAAGGAAACGAGACCAAGCTAGTAAGGTACAGACCTTTAATGCTCGATTAGTGACAAAGGGTTATACCCAGAGAGAGAGGGTAGACTATGAAGAAACCTTCTCTCATGTTGTCATGTTAAAATCAATTAGAATACTCTTGTTCATTGCCACTTATTATGATTATGAAATTTGGTAAATGGATGTCAAGACAACTTTTCTTAATGGCAATCTTGAAGAGAGTATCTATATGTCTCAACCAGAGGGGTTTATAGTACAACATCAAGAACAAAAAGTTTGTAAGCTTAAACGATCCATTTATGGGTTGAAACAAGCATCTAGATGCTGGAATATAAGGTTTGATACTGCGATCAAATCTTATGGTTTCGAACAAAACGTTGACGAACCTTGTGTTTACAAGAAGATTGTCAAAACATCTGCAACATTCCTTGTGTTATATGTCGATGATATCTTACTCATTGGGAATGATGTAAGATTCCTGACTGACGTCAATAAATGGCTAGCAACTCAATTCCAAATGAATGATTTGGGAGAAGCTCAATATATTCTTGGGATCCAAATAGTTCGGAACCACAAGAATAGAACATTAGCCATGTCTCAAGCATCCTATATTGACAAGATGTTGTCAAGATATAAGATGCAGAATTCCCAAGAGGGGTTTGCTACCCTTCAGGCATAGAATTCACTTGTCGGAGGACATAGTGTCTTAAGACACGTCAAGAAGTTGAGGATATGAGACGCATTCCCTATGCATCGGCAGTTGGAAGTCTGATGTATGCTATGTTGTGTTCACGACCCGACATATGCTATGCAGTAGGAGTTGTCAGCAGGTTTTAGTCCAATCCTGGACTTATACATTGGACAACCGTTCAGAATATCCTCAAGTATCTTAGGAGAACGAGGGATTACATCTCGTGTATAAAGGTAAGGATCTGATCCTTACAGGATACACAAACTCTTATTTCCAGTCGGATAGAGATTCGATAAAATCAACATCGGGATCAGTGTTCACTCTGAATGGAGGAGCTGTAGTATGACGGAGTATCAAGCAAAGTTGTGTTGTTGACTTCACTATGGAAGCGGAATACGTAGCTGCCTGCGAAGCAGCAAAAGAATTTGGAAAATATAATTAACATTTTTTAAAGTTTATAGATCTATTAAGCACAAAATTAACTGTTCAAAGACTTATTAGACATTTTGAAACAAAAAATATTTAAGAAAAAACACAATATAATGTGAATATATACTTTTAAAATTTATACAGAGCGTGTTAATATAGATTAAATTACATTTAAAAAAAAATAATAAATAAACTTGTTGGGTTTTATATCCTAAAACTCGTGGTTTGTAAACGATAAACATATGTAATTACTAATAAAGTGTTATTGAGGTTTATTCAATAAAGTTGTTATTGAATATGTGAATTGCTTATTTCATTTTAGAAAACCCTAAATCCAATAAACTAAGATTCATGGCTATAGCATGAGTACTTGAACTTTATGTGGAGACATAAAAGTGGATTAAGTTCGAGTAAATAGCCAAAACAGGCTATAGTATACGGATAAGGCTGGATACCTTATCCTGGGGACACTATTGGATGCGGCCCATTTATATTTAATACAAACGATGTGATCCTGAATCGTTCATGTGGAGACATGCGAATGAGGGCGTCCTATGCAAAGAGTTTGCATTAGACCCGACCAAGAAATATAGTTACTCTTACTTTATAATGCTATTTATTGTTTTAAAGACTGACTATTTCAAAACGATGACCTAAGTAACTTGACTTTAATCCTGAGCTAACTATGAACTCCTGTTTATTTGGGATTATCCTTAGATTTGCATGGGTGAGAGTGACTCAACATCATCGACTTAATAAGCCTCTCATTTCAGGGGTAAGACCGAATAGATAGCTAGGGACATAGGGTGCAAGATGAAATTCACTCATACCCGTCTCTAGGGATAGTAGATAGGTTGAACAAGGAGCCCCACCCTCTCATTGGCCCGAGAGAGACTCGGTATAGTCATTAGATCACATACCAATTTTTTATTAGAGGATCAGTGGGACTTAAGGAGCAAGATGTAATTACGGGGGTAAAACAGATATTTGACCCAGCCGTAAATTATGAACAACCTGTGAAGGGTCAACTTACTAAGCATGATATCGAGTGGACAAAAATATATCTGCAGTGAGGAGAGTACAACTACTAGGCTATAGTGGAATGTCCTAGTAGTTAACGAATGTTGATTAACTGGGTTAAAGAGTTTAATCAGTTAATCTCGGATCGTTGGAACTCATGATCTGTAGGTCCATGAGGTCCCCCTGCTAGCTCATATCGGACTAAACCTTAGAAGAGTGTGACGAGTGAATTCAAAGTGTTTGAATTCGGATTAGGGAATAAGCGTTAAATATATGTGATATATTTAACGACATAACGTTCAATTGTGAATTGAACAATAAAGAGAGATGGAGATATTTAAATAAGATTTAAATATCGAAAAATATGAATAGGAATTCATAATCAAGTAAATCGGGAATGATCGGGATTAGTGATGAATTTATTGGATATTAAATTTGAATTAATTAAAGAGGTTTCTACGTACTTAGCCTTAAGACTACTATGATTTTTCAAATATGTACAAATGTCTCATTTATTTCACAAATGACCAAATGTATTAGGACTATTTCATAAAATTTGTTGTTCAATTACATTAAAACCCCTCATATAACAATTGAGATTTGTATGAAATAAAATAAAATAAATTTTAATCATTTATGGTATAAATACATAATTTAATACAATTGTAAATCCAAAAATTAAGGCATTAATGATATTAATCGATTCTAAGTCATTTACTCTCCTCTTCAAGCAAAACTCTCTCTCCAAAAGTGACTTTTTTTTTTTCATATATACATTATTATGCAAAACTCTCTCTCCCTCCAAAGACATATATACATGGTATAATCAAATATAAATTAATATACTATCATATGTTAAAGATATGTAATTAGTTATATATGGTGTATATTCGTGTAAATAAAAATGTCACCAGTTTTAAACATAAGATTCAGTTACACATGAAATATTTTCATATATACCGTATATATTAATAATATATATTCATACCTGATGGTTCATTTATACATGAAATATTTTCATATAAGTATAAATGATAACTATTTAAAAGTGAAGAAATACGAACATAAGTTCCAGACGTGGTATATTTGAATATAAAAGAAATGTATGAACTTATGTTATGAATATATATTCACTAGAATAATAGAACTACCTAAACAGTTGAATGTATAATATATGAGTTAGTATATATGATTTATAATATGATATATATTCATAATTGACTTCTTATTAAATAGACAATGGTATATTCAATATCTTATTTGTCTACCAATATATACATGGTATGATCGAATATAAATTAATATACTACCACATGTAATCATTATTATGCAATTCGTTATAAATGGTATACTTTTATATAAATGAAAATACCAACTATTTTAAACATAAGATTAAGTTATGTATGCAATATTTTCATATATACGGTATATTATGAATATATTCATACATATTGATTTATTTGTACATTGAATATCTTCATATAAATAAATTGACTAAAATCTTGAGATTTTACTTGGATAGAGATGAAGACAAATTGACTAAAAAAACTAAAATGGTGGATAAATGCTTGTAATTAATTGATAGGAGAGAGAAGTAATTAAAGTGCAAAAAAAAATGTGGGATTATAAGATTTATAAATAATTCAAAATAAATGAAAAAGATAATTAATTAATAGGGAGAGAGATAATTCAATAAATGAAAAAGATAATTAATTAATAGGGAGAGAGAAAATTAAAAATGACATAATGGTCTTCCAATTTGATGAAAACTTGTTTGTGAAAATGATATTATATTTGGACATTTTTTAAAATACGATTGTTAAGTAGGCTACCGTGCACAATTTCCCTTAATTAAATTGTTTAATTAATTATTTAATATTAATTTAAAATTAATTATTTGAATTAATTTTTAAATTGAATTAATTTGGTCAAAATTAGTCAAAAGTCAAAATGTTGACAATTAATTTAAACTTTGAAAGTCAAAGGTCAAATGTTGATTCCACTAAACCTTGAACAATATGTTGACTAAAGTTAGTGAAAAAATCAAATTCTTGAGTTAGTGGGAAAAACCATTTTTGGTATTTTTATGACTCAAACAATTTTGCTAGGTGTTAATCCCACTAAATTAGGTGGATTATAGGTGTTATTCTAATGTTAACTCAATTTTGCATGATTTTGCATGTGGTCTTCTATATATACAAAGGGTCAATTAGATTAACCTCTTCTTGGAAATTTGATTAATTATGAGAATTGCAAAGGACAATTTATATTTCATTCTCTCCAAATCCATATTCAATTCCTTTTCAAATTAGTCACTCAAAGGATCCCACAATCCCATTCTAAGGCCGGAGAATAGTCAGGAAGACTCTCGTGGTGATTCGTGACCGTTACGTTCGAAGATCGGGCATGGAATCGAGAAGAATTTGAGATTCAAAGGTAATTTCTAAATTATTGTCTTTGATTTTCAAATTACATGTTTTTTTCCTTTGAAATTAACAAAATTAGAGTACTTAGATCCAAAATTGCTACCGCTATGCATGTCGAAACTCCTTCAATTGTAAGGATTCAATTTAAGATATTTTTAAAAGTATAAAAACTAAATTTGGATATTTTAAATTACAATGACTAAAATAATACAATTCTTAAAATATAAATATTAAAATGACATTTCAACATTATTTTTAATATAAATATATAAAATGAAACTTGAAATACTAATTTATAAAAATTGTTTCTTATAAAATTAAATGTTAAAAACTATTTATTGCACTCAAGAAAATATAAAAAACTAATAATTGTGTCGCTAGTAGGGCTTCCTTCTAACCCCACACGAAATACAATCTCAATTATTTTGGGGGACAATATACATAATGCTAAATCAAAATCTTTAATTTTGGTGGGGCCATATTTGTACCTAGTTATAGTCATCATTACTTACAAGCCCAGAATGTTTGTCTTGTAATTTCCCATCAAGCTCATTGAGTTTATTTCTCAACTTTTAAGACTCAAATAAGTAATGGGGCAACTACAAGAATAGCTAAAACGAGACTGAAGATGAAAAATAGTTAAACTAATTATTGTGTTGAAAAATAGCTAACTCCTATAATTAGAAACTTCTTTAGAATGTAGTTGGACGAAACTACCCTCCAGGCATTTAATTGTTGAACTACCTACAAAAAAGGAGAGATTTAATCACACAGAATTAAATGAAAAACAAAAAAAAAGTTAACGTTAAAACATTGAACTCAACCCCCACAAAAAAAGGAAGATTTATTCTGAGAGAAAATGAAAGAGAAAATAAGGATTTATTCAAAAAAGAATCCTGGAAAAATAAAGATTTATTTTAAGAGAATCATGTAAAAAATAATAAAAAAAAATTAAGATATGATTAAACCAAGGATAACAACCACCAATTAAATTGAAACATGTAAACAAAATTCAATAAAATCTAATCTAGAATATTAATTCAAATTAATTTTTAAACTAAAATTTTCAGAGACGGTTGTGACAAATTTTTTAATAACAATCCTCTCGATAATTTTTAATGTGTATATATTCGAAGTTACATGTACATATAAGTATACCATATGAAGTATATGTGTATATATACAAACCATTAATTGGTGAACGTACATGTAAGTATAACATAGCCCGTAAGAAAATTATATAAGCAATTAAATTTCAGCATATTGATGTTTATAAAAACTAAAATGTTCATAGACTGTTGTAAGAAAATTATAAAAATGACACACTCGATAACTTCTAGTGTGAGTATATATTCCTAGTTACATCTATAACAACGTACATGTAAGTATATCATATGAAGTATATGCGTGTATATACACCACAAACCATTACTCTGTGAGCATTGAACAAATGATACTAAAAAATTTGAAATGTTCATAGACGGTTGTAAGAAAATTATAAAAATGAGGGTCCGCGATAACTTCTAGTGTGGGTATATATTCGTAGTTATATCTATAACAATGTACATGTAAGTATATCATATGAAGTACATGCGTGTATATACACCATAAACCATTAATCCGTGAGCATTGAACAAATGATACTAAAAAATTTAAAATGTTCATAGACGGTTGTAAGAAAATTATAAAAATGAGGATTCTCGATAACTTCTAGTGTGGGTATATATTCGTAGGTACATCTATAACAATGTACATGTAAGTATATCATATGAAGTATATGCGTGTATATACACCATAAACCATTAATCCGTGAGCATTGAACAAATGATACTAAAAAACATTAAAATTGGTATGCATGTTGAGTTTACCCGGAAAAACGTTCAATCAATTGTATCATTACCTGCAACATTGAATTAGGAGATTTGCAAATTTTTCCTCCTCCAAATCGATTTGAAACAGCCATCGATTCTCACCTTTGAAACTCTCTACCTTGAGAAAAAACTATCTACGTCAACCTTTTACATCGTTGAACGTTTGAATTGGGCTGAAAATTTCGACTCCCAAAATGACATATTTTCGAAGTGAGTAAGGATTTTAGTCTCTCTTCACTCTCGTCTCTGTACATTGTGATCGTTTCAACTTTGGAAAAATAATAATCAACCCCTCTTTTCAAAATGCATGAATCTAGGAGGGTTGTTAGTGAGATAAATTTGTATTTTTTTTTTTTTTTTTGCTGTTAAACATTTTCAATCTAAGTTGTTGAGATTTTTTCTTTTCTCAAAATTTATGGATCTAGTTGTTAGAAAAATTTTCTTCAAAAACGGAGGAATGAATCTGATTGTTAGAAATTAAAATAAATATAAAAAAAATTAAAATTAGTTATGTCGATTGTTCGTAAATAAGCGTATATACCAGGGGTATAATTGGGATGATAATTGTGAACTTCATTCCCTAAAATTGTGGTAGTCATGAGATGGAAATATGAAACTTTCTTAGCTATTTTTCAATTCAGTTTTTTTATTTCTAGTTATATTTGAAAATATCCCAATAAGTAATTCACTGAGGTGGGTCTCAGATGCTTTTGGCTTCGAATGACACCATCAAGCCCATTGAGTTTATTTCTCGAATTTCAAGACTTAAATAAGTTATTCACTAAGGTGGGTCTCAAATGCTTGGCTTCGAATGACCTGTCAAGCCCATTGAGTTTATTTCTCGCTTTACCAAGACTTAAATAAGTAATTCACTGAGCTGGGTCTCAGATGCTTGGCTTCGAATGACCCATCAAGCCCATTGAGTTTATTTTTCGACTTTCCAAGACTTAAATAAGTAATTCACTGAGGTGGGTCTGAGATGCTTGGCTTCGAATGACCCATCAAGCCCATTGAGTTTATTTCTCGATTTTTCAAGACTTAAATAAGTAATTCACTGAGGTGGGTCTCAGATGCTTGGCTTCGAATGACCCATCAAGCCCATTGAGTTTATTTCTCGACTTTCCAAGACTTAAATAAGTAATTCACTGAGGTGGGTCTCAGATGCTTGGCTTCGAATGACCCATCAAGCCCATTGAGTTTATTTCTCGACTTTCCAAGACTTAAATAAGTAATTCACTGAGGTGGGTCTTAGATGCTTGGCTTCGAATGACCCATCAAGCCCATTGAGTTTATTTCTCGACTTTTCAAGACTTAAATAAGTAATTCACTGAGGTGGGTCTTAGATGCTTGGCTTCGAATGACCCATCAAGCCCATTGAGTTTATTTCTCGACTTTCCAAGACTTAAATAAGTAATTCACTGAGGTGGGTCTTAGATGCTTGGCTTCGAATGACCCATCAAGCCCATTGAGTTTATTTCTCGACTTTCCAAGACTTAAATAAGTAATTCATTGAGGTGGGTCTTAGATGCTTGGCTTCGAATGACCCAGCAAGCCCATTGAGTTTATTTCTCGACTTTCCAAGACTTAAATAAGTAATTCACTGAGGTGGGTCTTAGATGCTTGGCTTCGAATGACCCATCAAGCCCATTGAGTTTATTTCTCGACTTTCCAAGACTTAAATAAGTAATTCATTGAGGTGGGTCTTAGATGCTTGGCTTCGAATGACCCAGCAAGCCCATTGAGTTTATTTCTCGACTTTCCAAGACTTAAATAAGTAATTCACTGAGGTGGGTCTTAGATGCTTGGCTTCGAATGACCCATCAAACCCATTGAGTTTATTTCTCGACTTTCCAAGACTTAAATAAGTAATTCACTGAGGTGGGTCTTAGATGCTTGGCTTCGAATGACCCATCAAGCCCATTGAGTTTATTTCTCGACTTTCCAAGACTTAAATAAGTAATTCACTGAGGTGGGTCTTAGATGCTTGGCTTCCAATGACCCATCAAGCTCATTGAGTTTAATCTCGACTTTCCAAGACTTAAATAAGTAATTCACTGAGGTGGGTTTTAGATGCTTGGCTTCGAATGACCCATCAAGCCCATTGAGTTTATTTCTCGACTTTCCAAGACTTAAATAAGTAATTCACTAAGGTGGGTCTTAGATGTTTGGCTTCGAATGACCCATCAAGCCCATTGAGTTTATTTCTCTGACTTTCCAAGACTTAAATAAGTAATTCACTGAGGTGGGTCTCATATGCTTGACTTCGAATAACTCATCAAGCCCATTGAGTTTATTTCTTGACTTTTCAAGACTTAATAAGTAATTCACTAAGGTGGGTCTTAGAGGCTTGTCTTGGTTTGACCCATCAAACTCATTAGAACGATTTATTGGTTCTCCAAGACAACAATAAGTAAATCTTTAAGGTGGTCCTTAGATGCTTGTCTTGTAATGTCTCATCAAGTTCATTAGAATAATTTACTCTTTTTCCAAGATTTAAATAAGCAATTCTTTAGAATGATTTCTTGGATTTCCAAGACTTACGTAATTAATTATCTGGGCCCATATGCTTGTCACCCGTCAAGCCCATTGAACTGATTTTTTTCATTTCAAAACTTCAATCAATTATTGGGAAACCCTTATAAATGTTCTTTCTAATGGGTTTCTTTAAAAAGAATGTTAAAAAAAAATATTGGGATTTTACCTTATTTGTAGGGTTGAGGGTTTTAGGAGGTAGGGTTTATAGGGATATTTTAGTTCAATAGATCATTTTAAATTATACTATTTGTCCAGTTTTCAAATAAAAAACATGTTTGAACTTTTTTTCAAAATTGCCAATTAAAAATGGACATTTCTTCGGTTATTTCATAATCATTTTATGAGATGAGCATTATATGCTTTTATTGGAATAACAATTCAAATCATTCGGGATGATAGTTTTGGGCCTTCAAGACTTAAATGAATAACTAGATGAACCTCATATGCAAGTCTTGGAATGACTCACCTAGCATATTAGGGTGGTTTTTTTATGTATATATATATATAATTCTCGCTTATAGAAGTATTTTTTGTGCCAAAATATATGGATGTTGATTCCATATTTTGAGGCATGTATCTAGTTTGTTAGTTTAATTTATATATTACCCTTATTTAATTTCTAAATTTACAAGAATTTTATTGAATTGTTTGAATTAGGGGTGTAAGGGAATACCGAAAAAAACGTAGCAAAATCTCCATCAATTTTGGTTCGACTCGGCTCGACGCTTTCTGTTTGAATATTAAAAAACTGAATAATTTGGTCGATTTGCGGGTTTGACATTTTAGAACCGATGATAATCGAGCTGACTAATACTATGTATATATACTAAATTGAATGTATAACACACAACGTATGCATTCTAATGGGTTTATAAGTCTCTTACAATAGTGATGTCTTGAGTTCAAGTTGGGCGGAATGTTGGATTTTAGTATTAGCGACCCATCATCCAACTCCCAACCGTCCAAAACACGTCAACTCACATGTTTGCAATATAAAGCAAGAGAATCACGAATATAATGAACTGTCCTATTCCTATAGGAAACGGAAAAATGAAACATAAAATGGGAGAATAAAGTATTTTTTTTTATGGAAATAATTTAGAATAATTAAATATATAATTATAATGATTGAATTGTTCATACTAACTAGCTTCTTCCTTTTGAGAGGAATAGGAAAGGGATAAAAAAACAAAAACAAAAAAAACTATTTTATGAGAAGAGAAGTACAATACAACAGGTGTAGATAAGGGCAGACCTATATGGAGACTAGAGGGTCATGACCCCCCAAAGTTTTGATTTTTTTAAAAAAATATGCAGCCAAAACTTATGGCTTCAAAATTATAGCATAAGTAATATATAATGACAGCCCCATATAGTTAACTAAGTTTTACTCTATAGTAGTGACAGTCGCACATGTCCAACATCTTCATCCTTATGAGTTTGGCTCGTCAGTTTTTTCTCATTTATTTTTTCTTCAGTTACATCAATATACGTAAATGCTTTATTTTAATATATTTTTGTTTATATACTTATAAAAGTTAATTATTTTCATTGATTTAAAATATATAGTTTAAAAAAAATAAAAATAAACCTATATTTGTTTAAAGTAAAACTTGCTTGCATGTTTGACTACAAACATCTTAACCTAGCTGACATATTGTGATGGGCTAAATCTTTATTTTATTTTTTTATAAAAAAAATTCTCCCTAATTTTCTAACGAGTAAAACTTGCTTGCAGGCTGGGCTACCAACATCTTTTGCAGCCCAGCCATGTGGTGAGTGGATAAATATTTATATCATTTGTTTTTTAAAAATCCTCCCTAATTTTCTAACGTCGTTACTTTACTTTGATTTTTTTGTTCCACTTTCTCTCTCCTCTCACCTCCTCCTTATCGATTTCCATTTTTCTTCTCCTTCATTCCTCCCACGGACACTAAAATTAAATTTAAAAAATAAAAAAAGAAAATCTGGTTTTTTACTCCCTAAAAAAAAGCTTCAAATTGAAATTTGTATCAACTCACATTGTCTTCTTCTCCTCTAATCCAAAACTTTACAGCTTCCATTACAATCCACACACATCACAAATCTCACGCCGGACCCTCGAACAAAACCTCTAATTTTCCCCTTCCTCCAATTTTTAACCGGAGGAGAGAAAGACAATTTGGGTTGATACAAATTTCAATTTGAGGCTTTTTTTAGGGAGTAAAAAAATAGATTTTCCTTTTTTATTTTTTAAAGAAGGAGGGGTAGAAAGACAAAGACAAAAGGGAGTTGAAGGAGGAAGGAGAATGTGGGAGGAGAGAGAGAAAATGGGCAAAAAAAAAAAATCGAGATAACAAAGTTAGAAAATTAGGGAAGATTTAAAAAAAATAAAATGATATAACTATTTATCCACTCACAATGTGCCACATAACTGGCTGCAAAAGATGCTTGTAGCCCAGCGTGTAAGCAAGTTTTACTCTTTTCTAACGTCGTTACTTCGATTTTTTTGGTCCACTTTCTCTCTCTTCTCATCTTCTCCTCTCTCTTTTTAAGGTCTTTCCCTCTCCTCCTTCAACCCACTTGCTCCACTTTCTCTTTCATCTCATCTTCTCCTTCCTCTTTTGAAGACCTTTCCTCTCCGTCTCGTCATTCAACCCCCCTCCTTGCGACCATGGAAATCGATTTCCAACTTTCTTCTCTTTCTTTCCTCCATTGATCTATGTCCAACACTAAAATTAAATTTAAAAAATAAAAAAGGAAAATCTGGTTTTTTTACTCCCTAAAAAAGCCCCCAAATTGAAATTTGTATCAACTCACATTGTCTATTTGTATTGTATCAACCAACATTGTCTACTTATCCTCTAACCCAAAATTTTATAGTTTCCCTTACAATCCACACACATCACAAATCTCACGCTGTTGGGATCCCGTCGAATAGAACCTCTAATTTTCTCCCTTCTCCAATTTCAAAACCATTACCGCCACTTCGATCAGTCTCCTCTCACAAAAACCGTTGAAACTTTCACCTCTATTAACTTTTAACGTCCTCAGTTCCTCTCTGAAATCGGAAAACCTTTAACGTCCTCATCCCGAGAAGAGAAAGTGGATTTTTTTTTTAATCCATTGAGTTTGGAGCTCGATTTCCATGGTCAGGGGTTGAAGGACAAGAGAGAAAGGGGAGGGAGGAAGGAAAATATGAGAGGAGAGAGAGAAAATGGTAAAAAAAAATCTAGATAACTACGTTAGAAATTTAGGGAGGATTTTTTTTTTGTTAAGAAAATAATATAAATATTTATCCACTCACAATGTGATCGATAGCTATAGTTGGGCTGCAAAACTTAGGGGTACATCGGTGGTATGGAGTTTCACCATACTACTGCTTTAAATATATGACATGACACGATGTCGATTCTTTTAAAATTAAAAAAACATTAATTTTATGTGGGATCCACAAACTTTTTAATTAACAAATTTTCTTCTTTTTCATCTTTTCCGTTCCCTGCTTTACTTTTCCCTTTCTTTTCTCTCGTTTGTTTAGAACAACAAAATCAAAATCACCATCACCATCACCAATTTTTTAATTAACAAATTTTCTTCACTTCCCTCTTTTTTTTCATTCTCCTTCCTCTCTCTTTTTTATCTTCTCCAAGCAAATTTGTTATTTAAACAATTTTATGAGTTGAAGTTTGTTAATATTTTTTTCTCATATTCATGTGATTTCTGTGTATTGGGTAATCATTAACCCAGATTATCTTCTGAAATTTAGAAATCAACAAAATTAAAATACCCCTGTGTTAATAGCTTTCTCAACTATTTCTTCAATTGCTTGATTAGTACTTGACATTAAAATACCCATGTGCTAATTGGTGGATTATCTTCCGAACTTAAACTTAGAAACCAACAAAATTTGATTTTGATTCAAATTTTGATTTTGTTGTTCTAAATCAATTGGAGAAAATGAAGGGAATAGAGAAGGAGGAGAACGAAAAAGATAAAAGAGAAGAAAAATTGTTAATTAAAAAATTGGTGGACCCAGATGAAAATTAACATATTTTTAAATTTTAAAGAATCGTCACGTGTCAGATATTTAAAGGCAGAATTCCATACAACGGATGTACTAGAAATTTTTCCCAAAACTTATGGTGGGCTCCAATATTTTGCAGTCACCCATGTGTCAGAATTTAACTGGTCTAGTTTTAGAGTTTTTTTTAAATAAAAAAAACCTTATTAATTTTTTCACGAGTAAAATTTGCTTGGGAGAATTTCTAGTACATCGGTAGTATGAAGTTTTTCCATACCACTGCCTTTAAATGAAGGACACATGGCGAAATAGTTGTTTGACTCGACCCACTCTATTAAATATATTATTTTTTTAAACTATTTCGCCACGTGTCCTTCATTTAAAGGTAGTGGTATGAAAAACTTCATACCACGGATTTACTAGAAATTCTCCCAATTTGCTTGTATGGGCTACACGCATCTTTTGCGGGCCCAGCCACGTGTAACGTATTAATTGGCTAAGTATTTATATTTGTTTTTTTATAAAAAAAATCCTACCTAGTTTTCTAACAGCAAAACGGGAGAATTTCTAGTACATCCGTTGTATGGAGTACTCCATACCCCGTCATTGAATGATCGCCACATGAAAATTTGTTTCTCTTAAAAAATGGGTAAAAATATAAGATTTGTTTCTCTTAAAAAATGTGTAAAAATATAAGTGGAGCCCACATTTTTTTTTTTAACCGTTCTCCCAATTCTTTCACGATTTTTTTTTACTTCTCTTCTCTCCCATCTCATTTCATTTCATCTTTCTCTTTTTTTAAACAATTCTAAAATTTTATCACCACCACTACCACAGAGTCGCGGTAACGATGTCGTTCAGATCCGGACGTAAGTGAGTTTAACGTTTCGCCTAAATGGAGAGCCCACATTTTGCCTCCTTCCGATCTTAAAAAAAAAAAGAAATAAAACGGATCGTTCGGCAACAGTTGTAGCTACGGCTTGATGAGAATGGTGGTTATTAAGAGTGGTAGAAAATGAGAAATAGGTAGAGAAAGGAGTGGGAAGAAGAGGAAAGGAAAATAAAAATAAAACAAAAATAAAAAAACGTGAAAAGGGAGAGAGGAGAGAGAATTAAAAATAAATAAAAAATCGGGAGTGTGAAATTAAGACGTGGGTCCCACTCTTATTTTTACTGATTTAACAAATTAATTTAAAATTACACGTGTCTTGAATTGAATGGAAGAGGTATGGAGAACTTCCCTACAACGGATGTACTAGAAATTCTCCCCAGCAAAACTTAGTTGCGCGGGGCTACAAAGCATTTTTGCAGCCCAGCCACGTGATACGATTTAATTGATCTAAATTTAATTTTTTTTAAAATAAAAGATTCGGTTAGCCCAGCCACGTGACACGATTTAATTGATCTAAATTTAATTTTTTTTAAAATAAAAGATTCAGTTAGTTTTTTACGGTTGTTTCAATTGGTAAGCATTTTTTTTATTTTTGTTTTATTTTTCTTCTTTCTTTTCTTTTTAGAAGATTCACCCAATGGAGTTTGAATTTGAAGCGTCTTTTTTTTCTTCCTCTTTCTTCTTAATTTTCTTTTTCAAAATTCTCCCTCAACAAGTTTGAATTGAAGTACTTTTTTTTTTTTCCGAAGCTAATCTTCCAGGTCGTTCATCTTTCAAAAAAAAAAATCTCAAATCGAAACAGGGTCTGGGTGAATACGACGATAATTTGCTTTTTTTTATGGCTAATGATGAGAGTTTGGATAATTTCATATTCGGAGAGCCAGAGTGTTTATGAGTTGGGAATAAAGGTTTTGGATCATAAAGGACGTTCCTTCCGAACCTTTGTACTTCCACGAAGAATACGAACATGTTATTAAATCACTTGTTAACTCGAGAACTTAAAATTGTTGCTCTCGTGTTATAGGATACTTAGTTGACATTGATGAGTTTTAAAAAATTATTCAATCGTGGTTTTTTTTTTTTGCATAAATAAACCTTTATTTTATTCACTACTTAAATTTTTTTTGGTTAATATTAGTAAGTAACGAGTGTCAAATGACAATCCACATTCTTATTTTTGCAAATATAGCACTGAATTTATGGTTTTGCAAATTTGGATTTTAAATCACAAATGCATCCACATTCTTATTTTTGCAAATATAGCACTGAATTTATGGTTTTGCAAATTTGGATTTTAAATCACAAATGCATCCACATTCTTATTTTTGCAAATATAGCACTGAATTTATGGTTTTGCAAATTTGGATTTTAAATCACAAATGATATGGTACATCACTGATCGAGAATTGCAGAATCTGACTTGGAATACAAAAGGTTTGCCAAAATTGACCTTTAATTGAAATTTTAATGTTTTTTACCTCAAATTGACAGCGGGCATTACGGTTCATTTTAGAATTGTTGTGAAAATTCTCTTTTACCCCTAGCTTCAAAAAATCTTCTTATTCATCCTTCCCCTCAAAAAAAATTTTCTCTCTCCTCTCTCATTCATCCTTCTCTCCTCTCTCATCTGTTACTACTTCCTCTCCAAACATTAGGAATGAAGAATTTTTCTCCCTCCAACAAATATGATGAAACAAACCACTTATTATTTTTTACCGATTTAAGATTTAAATAAAATCTTTTTCAATCTGATCTCATTCAACCAACAATTTTTTCTTAATCAAATTTAATACCAACAAATCTTCGTTCATAAAAAAAATCTATGTAATTCAATATCAGTGCAATTAAATATCATAATTCAATCCCACGATAATAAAAAATAATAAAAAAAAAATCTACAACATGTTATTCAAATCACGCGATCGTGTAAACAAAACAAATAACACGATGATAATTAAAAAAATAAACAAATCTACAACACGATCGTTTAAACAAATAACACGGATCGTGTAGACAAATCCCATTATCGTCTAAACAAATAACACGATAATAAAAAATAAAAAATAAAATAATCTAAAAAAACGTACAACACATTGTAACTTTTTCCTTCCCGATTAACAAAACTAAATGTTAAGATTTGATTTTCTTTAACGAGTGGAAAATAAATTTAAGATGTAGGTCGAAAATGGCAACGAAAAGAAGGAGTCTAACTTTATGCAAAGTCTGTGGAGTCCAAAAGTCGGTGGGTGTAATGCCAAAAAAATCTTTCTGGAGGAAGACAGGGAAGAGTAAAGGTAAGGGAAGAGAGAGGAGAGAGAAAAAAAAGGAGGAAAAGTCAAGTAGGAGAATAAGAGAGAGGTTTTTTTTAAGCTTGTGTAAAATCGGAATTTCACCCCCTTTTAAAAATATACAATTTGAGGTTAGAAACGATAAAATATCAATTTGAGGTTAATTTTGGCAAATCTTTTAATTGTGGGTCAGATTCTACAATTTCCCACCATAAGTGATACGCCAAATTTAGCATCAATTATTCAAAATCTAGGCCAAATCTACTCTACAAAAATTAGAGATTTGATTTCATACCCCTAAATTACAAGACCTTTCATAACTTGTCAATTGAAAATTGAAGCCGCTCAAAATAACAATGAATAATCATGTAACATAAAAATCATAACCAAATTATAAATAACATTCCACAAAATGCTTCTCCAAGTAATCCATTTTCAATTTGAATTTTTGTTACTAAATGCTAATGTTTCCTGCAAATAAAAAAAAACAAATCATTAATAAATAATCTCTATAAATGTAACTAAAGAAGAAAAAAAAAAGACGTTCAACAAAAAAAAAAAATTGAAAAGAAAGACACTTCAAATTCAACCGTGAAGGTGAATCTTCGAAAAAGAAGAAAAAAAAAACAGAAATAAAAAAGAATTGAAACCGCGTGAAAAACTAACCGACTATTTTATTTAAAAAAAAAAGTTTTTTTTTCTCCTCTCACCTTGTCCTCCCTCTGTCATTCCCCTCTCAAAATTTTAAAAGGAGGTTTTTTAATGGAGTTGGAAAAAGTACAAAAATTTTTTTGATATAAATTATAAATCAGTCTCTAACGGTGAAAGGAGAAGGTGAGAGGAGAGAAAAAAAAATGCGCCCTAATGGTAAAAGGTGAGAGAAGATCAGAAGAAATATCAAGTCTTGGAGGTCGAAAAAAGAAAGAGAAAGTGACAGAGAGAAAAAAAAATGGGCAAAAAAAAAGAGTAAAAGTTAGTTGCAGGCTCGGCTACAACTATCTTTTGTAGCCGAGCCACGTGTCACAATTTTAATGACCAAATATTTATGCTATTTTTTAAATAAAAAAAAATCTTATTAGTTTTTTTTGCCGTTTATTGCTCCCCTTCTTTATCCTTTGCTTTGTAACTCTTCCCCTTCGGCTAGAAAAATCAAGTTCCGACCTCCAATAAATTAACTTCTCCCATTGTAGAGAAAAATACAAAATGAACAAAGAAACAGTATATTTATTTCTTTTTCGTTTTCTTCTTTGATTCTTTATATGTTTTTCCTTCTCCCCTTTACTTTTTCATCCATTTTCTTTTCCAATCATCTTTTTAAGGTGGGTGAAAATTGAAGAACAAACACAATTAAAAAATAATAATAAGAAGAAAAATGCCCTCCTCTGCTCTCTGTTATGCAATAACTTTTTTATTCTTAGTGTCTTACAGATAATGGAATTGAAGCCGAGTGGATGAAGTTTGCATTGTTTGAGACAATTGAGATTTATGTTCGTGATCAAGCCGAGTGGATGAAGTTTGCATTGTTTGAGACAATTGGGATTTATGTCTCGTGATTATGGAAGATGAAAGTCACAAAGTAAATGAAAAAAGAAGGAGAGCAATAAAGGAAGAAAAAAAGAGTTAAATTTCCAGAAAAAAAAGAAGGAGAACAATAAACAAAGAAAAAAAAGAGAGCAATAAACGGCGTGAAAAACTAATAAGTACTTTTTTTAATTTTAAAATAGCATAAATATTTGACCAATAAAATTGTGACATGTGGGGGGCTGCAAAAGATAGTTGTAGCCCATCAACTAAGTTTTACTCCAAAAAAAATAGAAGTAAACGGGTGAAAAAAATTAGGTAGGATTATTTTTTAAAAAAATGATATAAATATTTAACCAATCAAGTGACAATGAAAACTTTTTTCCCACCTTTTGAAGCGCTTTTTTATTTTTTTCTTGTTTTAAAATTGCCTAAGTTTTCTCATTCAAGCTTCCTTCATCTTCTTCCCAACCCCAAATGGTTTCAATTTTTTTTAAAATAAAAAAACCTTATTAATTTTTGGGCAAATTACCCGTCCCCCTGTTTGGGTTTGGTAGCATTTGAGTCCCCAAGGTTACAACTCCAACAATTTTACCCCGAGCTATTTGGTGCGGGTTTGGTAGCATTTGAGTCCCCAAGGTTACAACTCCAACAATTTTTCCCCGAGCTATTTGGTGCGTTTTTTGTCCTTCTGTCAAAATTTCTGTTAAATGTGACACATAATTTTTATTAAAAATTTTTTTTTTTATTTTTTTAATTATTAAAATTAGAAAAAACATTTTTTTTTTTTCATTTTCATTTTTTCTATCTTTTTCCTCCTTCTTCTCCTTCTTTTTCTCTCTCCTCTTACATCTTATACCTCCAGCCTCATCATTGGGCCGAGCTAGGCCGACCCGACCCAAAGAATCAAAGGCCCATGCTTGGCCCAACCCAAGCCCTTCGAGCCTAAACTACTATTTGGGTCGGGCTTGAGCCGGTTCGACCTCTAAAACATAGGTTCATAGCCCAATCCATGGGTTAAAATTAGATCGGGCCTAGATCGACCCTTTGGGCCGGGCTTGGGTTGACCTTTTAAATAAAAATATTATTTTTAAATATAAAATTTGTATGAGATCAAAGCTTTATTGATAGAGAATAAACCTCCTCCAACTTCAAAACTTCGAACAAGAATATGATAGTTTTGGGATCATTTATACATTTTCAACTATCTCTTCATCCCTCCCCTCCCACTCATACTACAAGTCTACATTTATTTAACCTTCTTTCTCATAATATATATATTTTTTTTTTCTTTTGCCACTCATTTTTTTCTTCTCAATCTCATTGAACACACAAGATAATTTAGGCCATGTTTGGTTTGTTATCGATTTCTATTTTTATGGTTTAAAAAACAAGGGATACAACCAAAACGCTGAAATATTGTTTGGTAGGTTGAAAAGGAAAATAGGTTTCGAAAACAAAAATTAAAATCAACGTAACTTCTGAAAACGATAAAAGAACGTTTTTGTTGTTTTCTCGTCCAAAATCCAAAAAAAAAAAAGAAAACACGGGATACACTTTTTTGAAAACACGATCCCGTCAAAATCCGTAAAGGAGCTAAACTTCAAACTAAGCATTGTCGCTGTTAATGCTACTGAGGATGCGGGAGTGGTGAAACCGATTTCCCCAGGCAAATCTGTTTCCTCAGGGGAGAGAGAGTGATGACGATATCAGGGAGCATTGTTGCTGTTCTTCTCCTTATGATATAGTTTGATGAAATAAGTGGGGTATATTTATTGCTTGTTTAAAAATAATAATAATAATAATAATAGGTGAATAATGCGTCTATACAAATAAAAGAAACTAAACGTGGAATGTTAAACAACAAACGTGTCAATCTCTAAGACCCATTTACTGCTCTGTTTTGACAACACCCATTGTTGATGAAATTCACTTTACAAAGTATGAGAGCTTAACCTATTCTTGATTATTCTTGGCAGGTGGTTTCTTGTGTTAGTTGATCATCTGGGTTAAAAAATTGGATAGTAATTGATTTTTTTTTTTTTTTTTTGTGGAGTTAAATAAAATACAACTTATCTTATGGATATAGTAATTAAATTGCATAAATTTTACTGTTTTAACTTGATTGCACCTATCAATATTAATCCTAAGAAAAATGAATTGTTATCCTTTAATAAATGATTTCTTTTCCTTTCTCTTGTTGGAAAGAGTTTTCATTCCTCTTATAAATTGCCGGGTCGGTTCTCCAAGAAATCAAAAATATTTTCTGGTTCTGTTCCTGCTATCTTACTTTCTCTTCCCCCCGCAACAACAGGTTTATTTTTTCTTCTTTCTTCATCTTTTTATTTTTCATTTCATAATGGATCGTTTAATGGATTGTTTTACACAATGTTGAATTATACCCCTCACAATCTCTTGCATGCTAAAAATCTAAAAATTGTGATTTACTACATTTTTTTTTGTTGGCAGAGATGCTTTAACAATTTAGTTTTGTTCATGTTGGTGAATATTAATTAGTCTTGTATATACGATATGATTGTTTAATAAAGTGTTACCATAATTTACTAGACATGACTTTGAATGACAATCTTGACGATGTTGCACAATGGCCTCTGATGATTGAGTCTTATTTTATTCATCTTCTGCATGAGGAAAGCAAAAAGGGAATACAAACCTCGACATTAGATAAGAAAACTTGGACTCTTGTTGATAATGCTATATTTTCTAAATTTGGTAAAATATTTACGGTACCTAAATTGAGGTCAAAGTATAATCGCTTAAGAAAGTTACATCAGGAGTTCTCAACCTTGTTAGAACTGTTGGGTTCTATGTCCTAAAACTCGTGGTTTGTAAACTGAATATATATTCTATTTTGCAATAAAGTTGTTATTGAGTTTTATTCAGTAAAGTTGTTATTGAATAAAGTGAAGTGTGTTTACTTTTAACCTAACTCAAATAAACAAAGAACCCATGGCTATAGGTTGTATACTTGAACTTCATGTGTAACATGACTGTGGATTAAGTTCAAGTAATAGCCAGAACGGTTTATAGTATAGGGATAAGGTTGGGTACCTTATCCTAGGGACACTATTGGACGCGGCCCACTTTGTATAGTACAAACGATGTGATCCGAAATCGTTCATGTGGAGACATGCGAGTGGGGGCGTCCTATGCAATGAGTTTGCATAAGACTGAACCGCGAAATAAAGTCACTCTTTCTTTATAACTCCGTTTACTGTAAAGACCGACTTTTTCATATGATGACTTAGGTAACTCGATCTGAATCCTGAGCACGCTATGAACTCTTGTTTATTCGGGTTTATCCTTTGACTTGTATCGGTGAGAGTGGCCCGAGATCGCCGACTCAATAAGTCTACCATCTTGGGGATAAGACCGGGTAGGTAGCTGGGAACATAGTCCTGCGAGATGGAATTCACTCCTACCCGCCTTGAGAGATTAGTAGAGAGGTTGTTCCCTTAAGTGCTGACTCCGGGTCTTGAACTAGGGATCCCACCTTCTCCTTGGCCCGAGAGGGACTTGGTATAGTGATGAGATCACATACCAATCGGTTTGGTGGTTGGACCACAAATCAATAGTTCATTAGAGGATCAGTGGGACTTAAGGGAACAAGATGTAATTACAGGGGTAAAACGGTTATTTTGACCCAGCTGTAATTACGAACAACCTGTGAAGGATCGACTTACTGATGATGGTTATATCAAAAGGACATAAATATATCTACGGTGCGGAGAGTGCAACCCTTGGACTTTAGTGGAGTCTCCGGGGGTTAACGAAAGTTGGTTAGCTTGGCTAAAGAGTTTAGCCGGTTAATCTCGTATCGTTGGAGCTCATGATATGTAGGTCCTTTAGGTTCTCCTGGCCAGCTCGGATTAAGTCGTGTAATATTATGAGAGAAAAATAATTTGAATTTATTCAAATTCATTTTTGGAAGAATGATGGATATATTTAAATATGATTTAAATATGAGATCGGTCTAAAACATGAATAGGGATTCATGTGTGATGATTCGGTTTAAGAAATCAGGATTAGTCTTATTATTTAATTAATATTTGATATTGAATTAAATAATAATATTAATTAATTAAAATTTATTTTGTTTATTAAAATTAATTATAATTAATTTTTAAATGACAAAATATTACAAGTGGGATTATCCAAGTTGAGTGGGTTTATCCAAGTTGTGAAGTGGATTGTGAATCACCAACCACATGCATAAACTCATCAATTTTGGAACACTTGGTTGAAGACTAATCCCTCCAATTTGAGGTGTCATGCTAAGCAAAGAGTTTATTGCATGTGAATTGCCTATAAATTGGATGAAGTTCAAATGGTTTGTGGTTGATGAATTTTCAAAGAGTTTGAATATTTGGATGAGCATGAAGAGCTAAGGGCCCGTTTGATAACGTTCCCGTTTCCTGTTTCTGTTTCTCATTTTTTAAGAAACAGACTTGTTTGATAACTATTCTTGTTTCTTGTTTCTAAATTTTGAGAAACGTTTCTAAAAAAATGGCAAAAATTGAGAAACACCAAAAAGTTGTTTCTTCTGTTCTGTTCCGATTTATAAGATTCAGTTCCTACTTAATCCCAAAGAGTGTGGTTGGCTTGTTTGTAAGGGTGTGCTTACCTAAGCTCCTTACATTCAAGGTCTTGACTTCAAATCCTAGAAGTAGTAATTTTGTTTTTTTTTTTTTTTTTATCTTTTCTTCCTCTTAATTTTGCAGTATTTTTTTATATTTTATTTATTTTTGTTTTGTTTGAGAATATATTACTAGTAATGTGTACCTAATATTTATAATAAGTCTTTTATCCTATCTAACTACGTTAAAATGTTTATTTATTAATTTAAGTATATATTTTTTTTAAAAAAAAAATTCATAAATATCTATCCACATCGACATTTTATCGATATTTTTTTATCAACATTTCCATAAAAATTGTATTTATTAATTTATATTCTGAATATATTAATACTAATGTGAACCTAATATTAATAATAACTCTTTTATCCTATCTAGCAACGTTAAAATGTTTATTTATTAATTTAAGTATATATTTTTATTTTATTTTTTTCATAAATATCTATCTACATCGACATCTTATCGATATTTTTTTATCAACATTTTCATAAAATTGAGACATTGAAAATAAAAAACAAGTATAGATATAACTCTATAACAAAACGTTTAGGGCTCGTTTGATAAAATTTATCAATATTTCCATCAACATCCACATTTCAAACTTTGCAAATAAGCATTTCACGGTTTTTAAATAAGTTTAATTTTCTTACTATTAAATATTAGATTCACAATAATTATATTTTAGTTATATAACGTCAATTTATCTAAAATATAATTGAAATGTCGATTAACCTCTCATGTCGATATTAAGTTCATTGACACAAGAAAATGTCGATGAAGATGTATACACGGCGACGAAAATTTAAAACACGGTTCATAACAAATAAAGACAAATTGGCAACGACTTCGAGATTTTAGAGAAAAGAGACATCATCCATAAATGTTTAACTATCGACATTTCTCACTCCAAAATGTTATTGAATGTTGTTTTGATGTGTAGAAGGCTCAATTCCTTATTCTTAAACAAACGTCTCCTTACCCGGTTAACACACAAAAACATATACCAAATCAAATTTGGGTAACATTTGAAGTATTAATACAATTTTATGGTTGTTTTTAATTTTGCATCGAGACTTATTTGTATTCGATTATGTAAACTTTGGATAGTTTTTATGTATATATATATTTTAATGCATGTTATATCTTTTTTATATTATGTATACTAAATTATATTTAAACTATAAAAAAAAAAAAATATAAAGAAAAGAAACAATTAACAAAAAATAATTATCAATCTATTTGGTTTATTTTTTTTCAAGAAACAAGAAACAAGAAACGTTATCAAACAAGTTTATGTTTCTGTTTTTTTTTTCAAGAAACAAGAAACAAGAATAGTTATCAAACATGTTCCTATTTCTAGTTCTCAAAAAACAGGGAACAAGAATCAGGGAACAAGAAACAGGAAACAGAGAACAAGAAACGGGAACGTTATCAAACGGGCCCTAAGTGTTAGATATTTCTCACAAAATCTCATCTCTTTCACCTTCCCATCTTCATCTTCCAAACTTTTTCTCTTGTAAAGGAGTCCACCACTCCGTTGCTCGGCCCGAGGATAGCGGGACTACCGGAGGTGGTTCTCGGAGAGTTCGAGAGAAGCTTTGAATGGTTCGTGAAGAGATTCGAGCATCGGAATAGAAGTCCTTAGAACTACAAGAGGTATGTGTTCTAATTTCTTTTATTTCAAAGCTTTGAGCATGTTTCTTATTTAGCTAAATTGATGAAATTAAAGTGCCAATGATCCGACTCGCTTCCGCTGCGCTACATGCGCTCCATCAATTGGTATCAGAGCGTTTTTTGGTCACTCAATTTGCATCAATTTGAGCTCGGTGGGTATTTGTTTTAGAAATTATTTTTCTGCGCGTCTAAAGTGTTTTTCCGGTTTTGGCATATTTTTTTGAGCTTTTATTTGTACTTCGTTCTGTAATTTCCCGAGCGTGTATTGGCTTTAATGTGTGCAGAAGAGTCTATAAAACATTTGGAGTCATTAGAGTCCATATAGGCTTTCAATTCGCAGACAGAAGCTCGGGTGTCGAAAAAAACAACATGCTGTTTTTTTTTTCCTGCAAAATTTCAGCACAAAACCGGTTCAGCGCAAGGTGGAAGAAACAGTCCGGTTCGGTTCTCGGGCGGTCCGGTTCACTGAAAGTCAGACCGGTTCCTTGTTCTTCACCCTCTGGCGGTCCGGTTCAACATTTGTTTGGTCTCGTTCGGGTCGTTATAGGTCCGGTTCCGGGCTGTTGAAGTCGGGACAGCTGTTATGGACCGATTTAGCTTATTTGAAGCTTTGTTGTTGGTGTTTTTTGGCCGGTTCAAGCAAATTTAAGCCGGTTCGGGGCGGTTCGAAGGGTTCGGAAGCGTCTCAACCTTGTTTTTGAATTATTCTTGTAATAATTTAGTTGCTTGCTTGCCCGTGATGCCAAAACCGGTCCACTTTAGTGTGTTTAATTAATTATGCATTGTGAATGTATGTTTTAATTAAAGTCTCTTGTATGTGCATAAAGTATGCCATATAGATTTCAAATCCCACCATAGGAAGCATGTTGCATGCATTGAAAGTATAATATAAGTGTTATGTTGTATAGTATGCATGCTTAATTCATGAGAATTAATATAAGTGTTATATTAATTTATCAATTTGATGTTGCTTGTTTAAAAGTGTAATTGATATAAGTGTTATATCAATTGTGAAATTAAACATACAACATAGTTTCCTTAGTTGAATATAATTATTATATTCTTGCTTGGGAAGCATGTTATAAAATGAATGTAATGGTTATATTCTAGCTTAGGAAGCATGTTATAGAATGTCTTTGTTTTATAAAGCGTTGTAAAATGAGATAGACATTTAAAATCTATAACAAAGATAAATGCATGCTCATACAGGGTTAAAGAATTCCAATGCGATTAGAAATTTAGTATCGATCCATTTTAATAGTTAAAATAGGTCGATATCTTGTAAAGCTAAGGTTACGAGAGAACTCACCCGGTGAGATCTTGTACTAAGGTCGAAGGTATTTAAGATGACGGTTTACGGAACACCTCCTACCTGGGGATCGATCCGGTACTTGAGTTAAGTTAACCCGACTTTATGAGCATGCACGTGAGAGGTGTAAGGTTTTAAATCGTTTATCACCTAGACATCTTAGGTAAAAATCGTGTTTTACCTAGACTTAGGTTTTATTGTCTTAGCCGGATAATACCTAAAGTATAGCATTCATTTGATATTCTAGTTTTTCTCATCTAGCATGTAATACTCCACTGACGTTTTAGTCCAAGTGGGAGTTTGTTGGGTTCTATGTCCTAAAACTCGTGGTTTGTAAACTGAATATATATTCTATTTTGCAATAAAGTTGTTATTGAGTTTTATTCAGTAAAGTTGTTATTGAATAAAGTGAATTATGTTTACTTTTAACCTAACTCCAATAAACAAAGAACCCATGGCTATAGGTTGTATACTTGAACTTCATGTGTGACATGATTGTGGATTAAGTTCAAGTAATAGCCAGAACGGTCTATAGTATAGGGATAAGGTTGGGTACCTTATCCTGGGGACACTATTGGACGCGACCCACTTTGTATAGTACAAAAGATGTGATCCGAAATCGTTCATGTGGAGACATGCGAGTGGGGGCGTCCTATGCAATGAGTTTGCATAAGACTGAACCGCGAAATAAAGTCACTATTTCTTTATAACTCCGTTTACTGTAAAGATCGACTTTTTCATATGATGACCTAGGTAAGTCGATATGAATCCTGAGCACGCTATGAACTCCTGTTTATTCGGGCTTATCCTTTGACTTGTATGGGTGAGAGTGGCCCGAGATCGCCGACTCAATAAGCCTACCATCTTGGGGATAAGACCGGGTAGGTAGCTGGGAACATAGCCTTGCGAGATGAAATTCACTCCTACCCGCCTTGAGGGATTAGTAGAGAGGTTGTTCCCTTAAGTGCTGACTCCGGGTCTTGAACTAGGGATCCCACCTTCTCCTTGGCCCGAGAGGGACTTGGTATAGTGATGAGATCACATACCAATCGGTTTGGTGGTTGGACCACAAACCCATAGTTCATTAGAGGATCAGTGGGATTTAAGGAACAAGATGTAATTACGGGGGTAAAACGGTTATTTTGACCCAGCTGTAATTACGAACAACCTGTGAAGGATCGACTTACTGATGATGGTTATATCAAGAGGACAGAAATATATATACGGTGAGGAGAGTGCAACCCTTGGACTTTAGTGGAGTCTCTAGGGGTTAACGAATGTTGGTTAGCTTGGCTAAAGTGTTTGGCCGGTTAATCTCGTATCGTTGGAGCTCATGATCTGTAGGTCTTTTAGGTTCTCCTGGCTAGCTCAGATTAAGTTGTGTAACAATATGAGAGAAAAAGAATTTGAATTTATTCAAATTCATTTTTGGAAGAATGATAGACATATTTAAATATGATTTAAATATGGGATCGATCTAAAACATGAATAGAGATTCATGTGTGATTATTCGGTTTAAGAAACTGGGATTAGTCTTATTATTTAATTAATATTTGATATTGAATTAAGAGAAATTGTAGTAAATGACAATTTAAGACTTATTGTTTGCAAATATAGCATGTTGTTAAAAATTTTGCGGATATAGCAATTTCTATCGCTGATATCTTATGACTGATAGAAGTCTATCGCTGATCACCTCAGCTTTTTATAGATTTTTGTCAGTGATAATAGTCTATCAGAGATAATAGTCTATCACTGATAGAAGTCTATCAGTGATATAATAAAGTCTATCAGTGATAGAAACGGGTTTTTTTGCCATATTTGCAAAACATTTTAAAGTTTGCTAATTTTGCAATTAGTTTGGGCCTGATTGCTATTTGTGCAACCAGCCCTTGAATTAAATAATAATATTAATTAATTAAAATTTATTTTGTTTATTAAAATTAATTATGAATTAATTTTAAAATGACAAAATATTACAAGTGGGATTATCCAAGTCAAGTGGATTCATCGGTTTATCCAAGTTGAGTGGGTTTATCCAAGTTGTGAAGTGGATTGTGAATCATCAACCACATGCATAAACTCATCAATTTTGGAACACTTGGGTTGAAGACTAATCCCTCCAATTTGAGGTGTCATGCTAAGCAAAGAGTTTGTTGCATGTGAATTGCCTATAAATTGGATGAAGTTCAAATGGTTTGAGGTTGATGAATTTTCAAAGAGTTTGAATATTTGGATGAGCATGAAGAGTTCATGTTACTTGAGAAATTAGAAAGCTAAGTGTTAGATATTTCTCACAAAATCTCATCTCTTTCACCTTCCCATCTTCATCTTCCAAACTTTTTCTCTTGTAAAGGAGTCCCACCACTCCGTTGCTCGGCCCGAGGATAGCGGGACTACCGGAGGTCGTTATCGGAGAGCTCGAGAGAAGCTTTGAAGGGTTCGTGAAGAAATTCGAGCATCAGAATAGAAGTCCTTAGAACTACAAGAGGTATGTGTTCTAATTCCTTTTATTTCAAAGCTTTGAGCATGTTTCTTATTTAGCTAAATTGATGAAATTAAAATGCCAATGATCCGACTCGCTTTTGCTGCGCTCCATGCGCTCCATCAAGAACATACCGGCATGGGATGGGATCCTATCCATAATACAGTGACTGCAACAGAAGACATTTGGACAACTTATTTGAAGGTGATTAGTAAGTAATTAAGCTTATAGTTGACACTTTTTATGTTTGATAGAAAAATTCACTTGGAAAAAAGTTTCGCAAGAAAGGATGTGAAAATTATAACGTTCTTGGAGAAATTTTCAATAATACAACTGCAACTGGACAAATGCGCTCTGCATCAACACAAGTTCCATTTAGTTCTGATGAAGAAAGAGAATTGGAGAAAGATTTTCTTGGCCCTGGGGCTCATGTAGAAGTTGAATATCAGGTCGCGAATATATTATGGAGTTATTAAACGGACATCCAAATAGGATTTATGATTCTTTTCGAATGAACAAGTGCACATTTAAATCGTTGTGTCAAAGATTAAAGTCATTTGATTATTTAAAAGATGATAAAATTATAAGTATTGAAGAAGCAATTGGCATGTTCCTTATTACAGTAGGCCAATAACATGCGTAATCGAATTGTGTTCGAACGATTTCAACACTCTCAAGAGAAAATTTCACGTCAGTTCAATAAGGTGTTAAAGGCTTTATGCAAGTTGGCCATTGATATTATTCAGCCACCTGATATGAGGGTCGCTCCTCAAGAAATTATAGACAATTTCAAATACTACCTTTGGTTTAAAATAAGTAAAAAGTGAATTATTTAATCATATTCATATTATGTTTATTTAATATATTTGATTTTTTTAATCATATAGGATTGGGAGAATTTCTAGTACATCCGTGGTATGGAAATTCTCCCGTGTTGGTGCCATTGATGGGACCCATATAAGTGCATGGGCACCTTCGTCAAAACAAACTCCATATCGAGGACGAAAAGTTCAAGTCACTCAAAATGTTATGTGTGCATGCTCCTTTAACATGTTATTCACCTTTGTGTATACGGGATGGGAAGGAACTGCAAATGATTCAAAGTATTACTTGATGCTATAAGTAGAGAGGAAAATGATTTTCCAATGCCACCTCAAGGTTTGAAAATCATTTTATTACATTTTATGATTTTTAATTATTAATAATGACATGATTACTTTGTTACCAGGTAAATACTATGTTGTTGATTCTGGCTATACAAATATGTTTGGGTTTTCTAAGTCCATATCGCAGGAAAATATATCACTTACGAGACTATAGAGGTAGAGGAAGACATCCTAGAGGTCCACAAGAACTATTTAATTATAGACATTCCTCCCTCCGAAATGTGATTGAGCGTTGTTTTGGGGTACTTAAAGCTCAATTTCCCATACTCAAGCTAATGTCAAATTATCCTATTAGGAAGCAAAGAAAAATACCAATTGCTTGTTGTGCATTGCATAATTTTATTAGAAGTCAATCAATGGATGATCGATTGTTCGAAGAATATTCAATTGATGGCATGAAAATGGTAGATGAAGAGAATATGGGCAATATACAAGAAGTTCCTAATATGGATATGAGTCAAGAATCTATTGGTCAAATGAATACAATAAGAGATGATATTGCAGGTGCTATGTGGCTTGATTTTAGTAATCAAAGCCAAATGTAGTATAACACTTCTTAAAATATATGGCATATGCCAAACCGAGCACAGCTCAATTGGCATAACGTTGTGCCCGTGACTAAGAGGTCATGGGTTCAATCTTCGCATTTATTAAAATACCGTTGCAAAAAAAAAATAAAAATATATGGCATAATATTTGTTGGCATAGTTGAAAACTCCAATCCTAAATTTCTACATTTGACATGGAGTAGAGTTTTTTTTTTTTTTTTTTTTTTTTTTGAAAAAACATGGAGTAGGGTTTAGTTATGCAACTTATATTTTTTTACTATTCATTTTATTATTTATATCAATAGTGACAACTCTAATAATGTTAATTAAAAGAAGTGATGACTCTAAATTAGTATAATTTTTTTCTTTTTGTTAGGTTATAATAAATTACAACTTTTAATTTGTTATTGGGGTTAATTTAATTATACATCGTTAATATTTTTAATCAACATTGTTTATAAGAAGTAATTATATTAAATTATAGGATTAAACAAAATTATATTAAATTATTTTGTTCTTGCAAAAACGAATTTTACCAAACACATATTAATCTCTTCCTGCATTTTCAAATTCACAACCAAACATGATTTTTAAATTTTGAATTTTAATTTAAAGTTTTTAAATTGGAACCAAACATGTTTTTAAATATGATGAAAATAAAAAAAAATGTTTTCGTTTTCTATTGAATTCTTGTTTTCGAAAATAAATTTTCGGATCACGAACTAAACGGGGCCTTATACAACCAATATAAATTTAATCTAAAAAAATGATAATTGAAATGAGAATGACAATAAATAATAACATTAAACATAATGTGTTAATTATGAAGTTCAACATTTCTTGGTGAACATTCAATTAAATTACTTTACCATAATCAATAGGAATGTGTGTCAATTAAACCAAATTAATTAAAAATGACATTAAATAGTAGTATCTAAACAAAGTTAAAAAAATAATGACATAAAATAAAATTAATGTTTTATTATATTTTGAGAATCATTAGTACATCCTAACTAGTTTGAAAAAAAAAAAACTCCAACGGATTATTTGTTTATCTTTCTTTTCTTTTTTTTTTTTTTAATTAATTTTTAAAATATAATACTTACTTTTTTGGGAAGTCATTTTTTTTTGTTTAAATAATTTTTTTTTATCTTTTCCACAATTTTCAAGTTTAAGGCTTTGCATGAACATTTTTAATAAATTATCATAATTTGTTTTCTTTTTTCTATATCGTGCATGCATGTAGGCCATAGAGTAGTGTAGTGCTTGGAGCTTGGACATAGTTCATAATGATTTTTTTTTCATTTTTTTTCTAGATTATTATTATTATAATTTATATATATTATTATATTGGATCGGGCCCTTGGGTTGGGCTGGCATGGGTCGATCCAATTAAAAAAAACCAATCCATATCCAATCCAATGCATGAAAGGGCAGGGCTGGGTCGGGCTGGTCAACCGTTGACCATGGGTCGGGCTTGGGCAGAGTTTGGGCCGACCTTTGGGCTTCGGGCCCGATGATGAGGCTGATTATACCTTCACCATCAATGGCTACCGCCGTCAGTCGTCGTCAACCACTCTGCCGTCGCCGACGCTGCTCGCTTCCCTCGCCGTTCGTCGTCGATGCCGACATCGCCCGCCTCCTTTGTCGTCGACGTCCGCATCCCTCTATGTCTTCGTCTCCCTCTCCCACGATGATTTTTAGGTGGCGGCGATGAGATCACGACCCACGCACAGACCTCAAAACGGAAATGCTCTAAACCCTCTTGAAATCTTCAGATCTGTACATTTTTTAGATCTGAAATTTTGTTTTAATTCTACAAATCAGAAATTTGCAATGAAGGAAGGGGAAAATAAAATTAAAAGAAGAAAACGAAAGGAAGTCGGGGAGGCGGGCGACGTCGGCGACGACGAGGGAGGCGGGCAGCATCGGTTACGGTGGACGACACGGGCAAAGGAGGCGGGCAGTGGCGGCGGAGTGGTGAACGATGACTGGCGGCAGTAGCCATTGATGGTGAAGAAAAAGAAAGAGAATGAGGGAGAAGATAGGGAAGGAGGAAGAAGATAGAAAAAAAATGTTTTTTTTAAACATTTATTAATTAAAAAATTATTTTTTTTTAATAAAAATACCAAACTCAAACCTCAGCGACCATATTAGGGTAATTTGCCCTTAATTTTTTCACGCAGTTTGAAAAGTGCTTTTTATTTTTTATTTTTTTATTTTTTTATTTTAAAAAAATTGCCTAAGTTTTCTCCATCACTCTTCCTCCATCTTCTTCCCAACCCCAAATTGTTTAAAAAAATTCAAGTTTTCTCGTTCACGCTTCCTTCATCTTCTTCTCTAATCCCAAATTATTTCAGCTTCTTTTTTTAAAAAAAAAAAAAAAAAAAAATCCCAAATCGTGGTACTATCCCAGTAATTGAACCAAGTTCGGATGAAGAAGTAGACCAAAACAAAAATCTCAATTTTTTTTTCTCGGTATGTGTTAAAACTGCCTAAGTTTTCTCTTTCGGGCTTCTTTCACCTTCTCGTCAACCTCAAATTGTTTTAGCTTTTTTTAAAAAAAAAAAAAAAAATATCCCAAATCGTGGCACCATCCCAGTAATTGAATCAAGTTCCGGTGAAGAAGTGGACCAAAAAAAGTTCTCAAATCTTTTTTTTTTCTCTATATCCGTTAAAACTGCCTAAGCTTTCTCCTTCACGCTTCCTTCATCTTCTTCCCTGTCAAATTAATTAGTCATCTTGTCTCTCTCTTCCCCAATAGGCATATATATGTTGTATACAAAAGGAAATAAATTATACACAAAATATTACATAATTATATTCACCTAGGTAAATATCTTAACATCCCCCCTCAAGTTGGTGTGTGGAGATCTCGAACACCCAATTTGTTTAACAAGAATTGAAACTGTGATCTCCCCAAAGCTTTTGTAAAGATGTCAGCTAATTGGAGCGTCGTTGAAACATATGATGGAAAAATTAGACCATCTGTGATTGCATCTCTCACAAAATGACAATCAACATCAATATGTTTCGTTCTCTCATGAAACAATGGATTTTGTGCAATGTAGAGTGCTGATTGACTATCACGTAAAAGTCTCATTCCTCTCTCATGTTGAACTCCCAATTCATCAAGAAGTTGATGCAACCATTTTAGCTCACACGCAATGGATGCCATAGAACGATATTCTGCCTCTGTTGATGAACGAGATACCGTAACTTGTTTCTTGATTTTCAAAGAAATTGGAAAAGAACCAAGCAACACAAACCAACCGCTCAACGACCGTCGAGTTAGAGGACAACTAGCCCAATCGGAGTCACACCAGCCTTCCAAGCGCAATTCACTATTAGCTCTCAATAAGATCCCCTGTCCTGGGTGTTTTTTCGAATACCGAACTACTCGCATCGCAGCCTCCCAGTGCTCCTCTTGCGGTTGTTGCAAAAATTGTGACAAAATGTGAACTGAGTATGCCAAGTCTGGTCTCGTAACACCTAAATATATCAGTCGTCCCACCAATCTCCTATACTTCTCAGCATCATCAATCAATTTCCCATTAACTAATGCCAATTTGTGATTCTATTCCATCGGTGAGTCTGCAGGCTTTGAGCCTAACAAGCCTGTTTCAGAGATAATATCTAAAGCATACATCCTTTGACACACGAAGAATCCTTCCTTACTGCGAGCCACTTCAAGCCCCAAAAAATACTTCAGTACTCCCAAATCCTTCATCTTGAAACCTTCTCCAAGATAACCTTTAAACACCGCAAGTGCCACCTTGTCCTGAGATGATCATATCATCCACATAAATAAGTACATTAATCTGTATTCTCCCTTTCTTTAACGTAAATAGGGAATAATCTGAACAAGATTGTACAAATCCATAGTTTTTCAAGGCATTGGTTAATTTCGCAAACCAACATCTAGGAGCATGTTGCAACCCATATAGTGATTTCTTCATCCGACACACAACATTTTTATCTTTCTTCTCAAATCCAGGTGGAATTCTCATATACACCTCCTCTTCGAGATCACCATGCAAGAATGCATTGTGAACATCCATTGGGTGGACCTCCCAATGTTTTATTGCTGCAATCGCGAGAAAGGTTCGAACTGTGACCATTTTTGCCACTGGGGAAAATGTTTTGGTCTAGTCAATGCCTTCCTCCTGATGATTACCAAATATCACAAGTCTTGCTTTTAACCTCTGTAACTTCCCTTTCTCATCTCGTTTTTCTATGTATATCCACTTACTTCCGAGAGCTTTCTTCCCAGGAGGCAATTTCTCCAAGATCCACGTTCTCTGATCTTCTAATGCTCGTATTTCCTCTGCCATCGCCTTTTTCCAACCCTCATGTTTCACTGTTTCTTTAAAATTCTTGGGAGGATCTCTTGCATGCACAACTGCTATATATTTTCTATAGTTATTAGAAAATCGATCACATGATACATAATGTGAGATAGGATAAAATGTGATGGAGCGTATCACGCTGCAGAAGAGATTTTGGATCGTTGAAACTCTAATTTCATCAATTTAACAAATAGAAAACATGTTCGAACAACGAAAATAAGAAATTAGAAAACATACCCTTGTAGTTCCAATTTCTTCAAGCTCCGCCGCTCGTTCCTCGTCACGAACTCTTCCGGTCTCTTCTCACGAACGCCTCGAGGACCACCCCAGATAGTCCCGCTATTCTCGACACCGAGCAACGAAGTTGTGGGACTCTGAAAACAAGAGAAAAGAAGAAGAAACAAGGAAGGGAGATGAAGAAGAAGAAGGCAGAGGGGGAGGTTCAGAGGTTAATTTTCAACATTTGAAAAAATCCTCTCCAAAACGTATACTATATATATATATAATTATTAATTAAACTTTTTAATTAATAATTATTATTTAATTCAATATCAAATATTAATTAAATAATATGGCTAAACTCGATTTTTCGAAAATCGACTATTTTACACATGAATCGTATTCATGTTTTAGACAACTTCCATATTTAAATCATATTTAAATATGTCCATCATTCTTCCACAAACCGAATTTGAACAATTCAAATTCTTTTTCTTTTTCTTTTTCCCTTATACTGTTGCACGGCGTTATCTGAGCTAGCCAGGAGAACCTAAAGGACCTACAGATCATGAGCTTCAACGATACGAGATTATTCGGTCAAAACTCTTTTAACCCGAATCAATCAACTTTCGTTAACCTCCGGAGACTCCACTATAGTCTGAGGGTTGCACTCTCCTTCCTGTAGATATATTATGTCCTATGATATGATTGGTTTGAGTTGCATAGATGAGGAAGACCACAAACCACAATGTTGAAGGCTATAGATTCATCACATCCAATGGTTTCAGGTAATTCTAATCCCCTCTAATTTAGTTTTCTTCCATGCTTAGATCCTAAAAAATCTGTCATGATTGTTTTTGGATTAAATGTATTTATTCTTGAATAATCATATATTGAGTTTTTCCCTATATATATTCCCAACAAGTGGTATCAGAGCGGTTTTTGCATGGTAGATTACTAATTTTTTCAAACATGTTGTCTTTCCTTTGATTCATAAGATTTCGATTCAATGTGATTTTAGAATTATTTTACAACATGTTGTGTGAATTACTCGAACTATTGAATAGTCAAATTTAATTCGGATGCTTTTGCATATTTAAGTTATATCATTAAGAATTATGAATGTTTTCGTATGCATACTTTTGCTCAATGATAAAGAATGTTTTCATATTGAATCTCTGACTATATGGTGGTTGTCATGAAGAAAGATCATTAGAGAAAGAATTAGAGAATGAAAAAAAAAAAAAATAGTGTTCGCAGCAACATGTTGCGGAAAATGGCTTAAAAGAGGTGCTAGGGCACCGTAGCATGAGATTTGCAGTGGGTCAGGCCCACTGCAAATATACATATAACATAATGAATTTTATGTTATGTTAATATATATAATTTTAACTATTACTATTGTTTGTATTTTCCTTTTATAACAATAGTATTTGTTTATAAAATTATATATATGGTGGTTGTCATGAAGAAAGATCATTAGAGAAAGAATTAAAGAATGAAAAAAAAAAATAGTGTTCGCAGCAACATGTTGCGGAAAATGGCTTAAAGAGGTGCTAGGGCACGGTAGCATGAGATTTGCAGTGGGCCTTGGCCCACTGCAAATATACATATAACATAATGAATTTTATGTTATGTTAATATATATAATTTTAACTATTACTATTGTTTGTATTTTACTTTTATAACAATAGTATTTGTTTGTAAAATTATATATATGCCTTATGTTATAAATTTGAATTTGGGCATGAAAAAGTGGAGGATTATTTAATTTTTCATTTTTGGTGTGCTTAATAAGGTATCAAGAATTATCACAATTAGTACAATTTATTTTGAATGTTTTGTAAATTAAAACATTTATAAAGTTGTATTTGTTGCTTATGCAGATTGTGATCGGCCCAAAGGAAGGTTACAATTTGGCCAAACAACAAATACACATGCAATAATAAGTATGAATAACATAATGATGTGCCCTTGAAGTTGTTAGTCGCCCAAAGGAAGACTATCTTCTAAAAGGATAAGTTATTATATTTTATTATTGGATTCTAAATGTGATGTCCAATGCATATGTTAGGTTGTCAGGTGGGTTGAAATCCCAATAATTATTTTTTTGGCATTCTAATTTTTAGTTTTGAGGACTTTTTCCTTTATAAATTATGCATGTAAAGATATTACTCTTGATTTTGAAAATAATTTTGGTAATTTCATTTTCACGAAGATAAAATTAATAGTAATTAAAATAAATGTGTTTTGCATAATAATCTGATTTTCTATGCTAGTGTTGATTTGATGGATCATGCTGCCAAAGTAGCCTCTGATTTATGATATTGACATCTTCATAGTTAATTAGATGTTTGTGGATCTGTTGTTTATGCGTTCTGTTGTCGGCCCAAAGGAAGACGTCAGTTTGGCCAAATAACAGGTACATCTATGGTGAGTTGGTGATAAAAACATGGATATATAAAGTTATGTCATGTGAGTGATTGTCGACCCAAAGGAAGGTTTTCAGTTGACCGGATTAGGTATCAATGTTTCCTCACCACATTGAGAGTACTGTTTGCAAGTTGACAGTCGGCCCAAAGAAAGGTTGTCAATGTTGTGTTTGATATCTTGTTGTCCTCATAAAGTTTAATTTTAAGATATTTTTATAAATACTAAGTTATTTATGGGCATGTTTTAGTTGTTTTTTCAAAATTTCAAATACTATTTCGTTGGTTGATTTTGAGAATATTTTTGTTCAAGTTGTAAGGAATAAAGAAACACTTTCATTTTATTTTATTTTTACTTAGCAACATCCCACTCAGATTAATTGAGATTTATATTATAAAAAAAAAGGAATAATCTTAACTTCATAAGCTTTATGATGATGAAATTTATTATTCAAGGGAATCATGTTTGATGAAGAAATAATTAGGAAGTTCCTTTAAAAGATAAAGATTGTTCTGAAATGAACATAAAGTAAGAGACATTTAAACTTTTGGTTAAATGTGTCTTAACGAAGAACAAGGGAACATAAGGGAGTACAATATGGTGCTTGAAAGGGTAGATGAACCCTTAATGAGCGAATCTTCGATGGTATGTTGAAGAAAATTATTTTAAATATGAAATAACAAAATGTACTCAATTAACTATTTCCTTAAAGGAGAAATTAAAGTCTGACACAAAACTGCATTTTGAACATATTAGTCCAAATCACTAAAAGTTAGGATCCAAATTTCTCCTAATTTTTTTTTTTTTTTTTTAGAAAATTTGGACATGTAGGAAAATATGTTCTTAGTACTTCTTTTCATAATGTATAAAGAAAATTTGACTTCTCTCTTAGGATTTAAACAAAGTTAGTTTAGTTTGCATGTCGAGACTTCCATGTGTTGAATAAACTCTAGTACTTCTATTCATTGATGATTTGTTCTTTTGATTTAACAAATTTTCGAGTCTGTATTAAATAGGATTAAGGGAAAAATAATGAAATTGTCAATAATTAAGTGCATTGAGAGGTTTATTCTCTTTGAACAATCTTTCATAGTCTATTTTATATGGCTTCTTAAAATGTTTGACAATATTGTTTAATATTTTCATAAATATATTCTCAGTGAAGTCGCTTATGTTTGATGTCAGAGAGGTCTTTAGTTCTGGATATCTTGAAAGTCATATGATTAGTTTCTAGTGATGAAACCCTATGAATTGGGTAGAGAATGTCTAGGGCCTTTTGTTAAGCTTCTTTAAGAATTTATAGAGCCATTAAGTAAGACGTTTTTTAAGGAAAACCTGAGTAAAGTGTGTTACTTATAGAATGATTCAAAGCTCATAAAGATGAGGTTATAAGTATGACAAATTATTTCTCTTTGCATTTAACTTCTTTGGGAAAAAACTTAAGATTGGAGTATAAAGTTAAAGTGGTGTACCACATAAAACAACAACTAAATCTCTTGCAATTAAAGGCTAGGAAAATGTTTAACATTATGTTTGCATTTAGAGATGTCCAACTAATGATTGGTCCTTAAGGTCAATAATAAAAAATTGGACTTAAAGATTATTTGTTGTTACTTTAGGTACACTAGTCATTTTCATGATTTCTAAAATTAAGTCTCATTTAGGTTCATTTGCTAGATATCTTTACTTTCTTAAGGATGTTGAGTTTAAGGGGAAGATAAAATGAGGAATGTTATCCTTATGAAAAGAGAATTTGAGTTATTTTCTCTATGTGAAAACATTAGTTAAGATTCTCCCCATTTAAGTAAGACAAACTCAACATTATTAAAAGTGTTATTAAAGTAATCACAAGAGATGAGAGAAATCCAAGTATAAAGATTTAAGTTTGACTTAAAAGTAAAAGGAAGATGATTCAATTATCTTCCCCTAAAGTCAAACAAAGATTTAACTCTTAAAATAAAGAATTAATGTCACAAAGAATTAGGTGAAACAACAATGACAATATTTGACATCTTGTCATATTGCCTTTAAGAGGTAATGTGTGTTGAAAGATATAAGGTTTGTCTAGTTATTATGTTTCAATTATTATGGGTGACATTAATTATTTAGAGACTTGTGATAACACTTCAAAACTATTTTTAAAAGTTATGTCAAATAGATATAAAGATTGATAGCCTATATAGTTTAGAAACTCTTGATCTAGTAACACAAGGTTTCAAAGGTTTCATTCTATTGGTGATCTTAATAAGGTTTTTTGTTTGTAACTTCATAAGTTTCATTAATTAATTATCACATTTAAGGTCTAAGGTATACAAAAGTGATAATTATGAATTACAGATTTAGTAGGTGTAAAATTATTTTCTTAGTGTAATATGACTATGACGTGATAAATACTAAGCTATAGGATGAAAGCTTGTATGAATATCTCTTTTTATATTGTGAAATGATATTGTGAGATCAATCTCAAGTAACATTGAGATTTCACAAAAAAGGTTATGTCAGAAAGTCTTCCAAGTTTTCTACAATAAAGTTGTATGCACTAAGAAATATTCAAATCATTAAAGACGGCAAATTTAGTCTCAATAAAGGTCCCTTGAATAAAAAAATGAAGAATTTCATTCTTGAAGTTTAGACGCTTCCGCTTCCGTATTCATATCAATAACAAAAGGCAATATTTTTATAACTCTTAATTGGATCTAAAGAGTTTTAAGGTAATTAACAAAATTATACATGCTCACTCGTCAAAATCAAATAAAGTAGAGATCACGAGGTAATTTGATTTTGATAATAGTAAGAGTTGCCAACAAGATCCACCTTCTCGGTTATGTTTACTAAATGAGTAAAAGATATTACTGTAAATAAAAGTGACAAATAGTCATTTGGAGTAGTTTCTTTTAACATTAAAGTTTGTGGTCATAACACTTTGTGTGGCAAGAAACTTATAAATTTTAATTCTTGTCACTAAGTTGTCTTGACAAGAATTTGTAATTCTTTTCAATTTATAGCAACAAAAACTTTATGAGAATCATAAGCTTTAGTTGATAAAGAAAATTCAGAGTTTTTATTGTGTCTAAAGGAATACAACTTCATCATTACGGATACGTTCATTAAGAAATTTCACACACAAAAGTTTTGGGAGCATAATGCTTATATAGGTGTGAAAATTATGGTACGTCAGTGTTGCTTTGCTCAATGGGGTTATATATTGATTAATTTAAGCAAATAACCATGCAAGTATACACGGTCTGCAGCAAGTGATAAGTAAGTTTTATATCGTTTCCCACAGAGACTAAGTTGAATAAACGACGAGTTTATGCATGTTAAATTAGAGAAGGTACCCAGGGATGATATGGGGTTTGTTTCGAGACACAAAATTGTAAGAAACGCAAAGTAAAAGCAATACAAAGTGAAAACTAAGGAGACTACAGTCCAAAAATAGGCTAACTAACGTGCAAAGTGAAAATAGTATTGCGGGTCTAACAAAGCTTTCACAACAGACTAACAAACAAGTAAAATCTAAGATAAAGACAACAAGGCTGGCTAAGAATCCTCCATAGACATAAACCATGATCATTCAGCAGCAAATAAACATTACATGCACCGTTTTAGCTAGATCTCATACATCTTCCGATTATATGCTTTAGATTCTTAAGTTACTCATATCCAAGTAAGGTTAAAAACCTATTTATAACTCCATGCTATCAAACGTGCTAAGAAAGTGCCTATTCCTAGACCACTCTCTATTTACCGTGAAAGGCTAACATGAATAAGTGACTCTGAGATCTTACTCCTTCCGGAGGTTAGGAACTCTTTAGAACAAAATGGATGGCCGATCGAAAATATTCATGGGATGAAGTTCACACTCAGTCAATGCATTCATACTTATTTACATGCTGAAATCACATATTTATTTCCTACGGATTCATCCTAGCAAACCTTTATAACCCTAGCCACTCATGATATTGGAAGAACTCAACAAAACTTCAAAATTCTTAAATATATTAAACATGATAAGCAAATTCAGCAATAGTTCAGAGAGAAGTTCAAGACAATACAAAAACATTAGCTACAAGACAGTGATAAAACAGTAGAATAGAAGAGAATCTGCTCGTCCACTTTTGCTTCGGTTGAAGGAGAAGAGTGACTTGTCTTGGAAGGAAACCCAAATCAGAAGAGAAGAGGAATTTTTCTTCTTCCTTAGAATTTCTGAACGCCAAGGAAGCTTTTTTCTTGGATCCAACAATGGAGAGGATATGTCTCGGGGTTTGGACTTTTTCCGATGTTCTCCGAGGTAGGTTCTGCTCTCTTTATTTCTTCCATCTTGTTCTATATATATGGTCCTCAAAAGTTCCATAATTCGTACCCTAATCGCAGCTCTCTCTCCTAATTGGAGGACACAAATTCAGACGTGGCAGATACGGAAGGGGACGGCGGCTAAAAAAAACGCAGCAGAGGATAGTACAAGTATTGCGATTGCGTTGCGATCGCAAAGTTCCTTAAAGATTCCACATTTGCTGGCGCGTTGCGACCGCAAAACTCTGTTTTCAGCTGCCCTTCTTCTTATCCTATTGCGCTCCTCGCGAGACTTCAGCGATACTCCTGAAAGGCATTATTTAGACATTTTTCACCAAATACACACTTATGCACAAATTTTCCACATAAGCATTAATTTAACACCACTTCACAAATATCACAAATTAACACATATTATGCTCAATAATAGTTCAAATGCTCAAAAGACTTCATGGATATTTAGCATATAAGGACCTAAATAACTCTCATTTGGAGAGTTAACACACCCCCAAACTTGAGTTATTGCTAGCCCTCGAGCAACACTATAAACTCACCTTCCCTCTCTTTCTCTCACTCTGCCTTTTCTAACTGTCTAGCTGCTATGTCTTTTCTTTATCTCTAACTAACTAAACTGTTATTCTCTTAGGCTTATTGCCGAAGGCAATGCTGTCCTGTGACTCACTTTTAAACTAAAGTCAACTTTCTCATGCTATCATTCTGATTTCCTTTGCCTTTTAAACCTGGAGTTCTTTATAACTCCCTGCCTTTTGGTTTATCCACCTAGATTATCAAGCTCATGTGCAGTCACCCCTAGCTTTAAAATCCACTTAATCTCAACTTGAACTCAGTACATGCTTCTAGACTTTAATTATCACAAAAAAAAAAATTATATCCTCCTAAGAATCCTCAAGGTCATGTCATGCTTAGAACCATAAAGAATCAGAGTACAGTATCCCAAGAACAATTAAGTCATGGCATCACTCTTTAAGGACAGACACTCATATCCCCTCAAAATAGGCCTTCTAATTACAACCCTTTGCTTAGCTCAACTCTTTAGGATCAGATTTCAATTACTAGGAATATCTAAGCTTTAAGGGGTTGTAACCTTTGGCCTACATGCTTCCTTTTTTTTTTTTTTTTTTTTTTTTTTTTTAACAAAGAAGAAAGATGCATCTATTAAGGGAAAGAGGAGTGCTCTTAGAGGTCTAATTCTGTTTCTTAAAAGGCTACCTCACCCCCAAACTTGGACTACTCATTGTCCTCAATGAGTGCTTTGGGTGGCACACCCCCAAACTTAACTAGAAGCATCTAGTTTAAGTCGAAATTAGGCAGACTTTAAATCTCTAAAGGGTGAATTGGCTCTCCTTGGTTAGATAAGTCAGCAAACAGAGATTTATACTAAACTGAGGTAAGGTCTTATAAGGCTGCATGCTTTCTAACTAATGAGGTTTAACTCTAGTTTAAAGGAAGTTATTTTTAAAATAGCATTAAGTTGTGCACTAAAGAATAAATTAATAATTGCTAATAAGAAAATGGTTGCCCAAGTGGGAGATTGTTGGAATTAATTAAATAATTAATTCATATGTGGGTAACAAATTCAATAGCAATTATATTTGGGCTATTTAATAGGCATTTGAGTCATCTTGATTATGGGCCCAAGACTTCCCATATACTGGTGTGGCCTGCTGAGCAGAAACTAACCCGTTGGTTCTAGGGGATTATGGGAAACCCTAGGATCAACATATATATAGTTTAGGTTATGGTCCCCAATAAGCTATGCTGCTTTAGCCTCCTATTCTCATCTGATAGAGAGGATCGCCCATGATTGGTCTGAGTTGCATAGATGAGGAAGACCACAAACCACAGAGTGTTGAAGGCTATAGATTCATCACATCCAATGGTTTCAGGTAATTCTAATCCCCTCTAATTTAGTTTTCTTACATGCTTAGATCCTATAACTTATGTCATGATTGTTCTTGGATTAAATGTATTTATTCTTGAATAATCATATATTGGGTTTTTCCCTATATATTCCCAACACTATGATCCTACACTTAGCGGATAATGTACTTCGACAAGTGAATGATGTTGAAAAACCGGTAGAGCTTTGGAAGAAATTAGAAACTCTTTATTTGAGTAAGTCATTACCAAATAAAATTTATCTTAAAGAAAATTTCTTTGGGTACAAGATGGAATCATAAAAAATACTTGAAGAGAATTTAGATGATTATAACAAGATATGCATGGATTTAGCCAACACTGGAGAGAAACTTAATGATGAGAATCAAGCGATAATTCTTCTAAATTCATTGCATGATAGTTACAAAGAGGTGAAAGCTGCAATTAAAAATGGTAGAGATTCTTTGTCACTATCTACTGTTCTTGATGCTTTAAGATCAAAAGATTTTGAAATTAAATCAGAGAACAAGGAAACAGAGGCTTTATTGGCTAGAGGAAGACCTGAAAAACAGAATAAAGGTAAACAAGCAAAACAGAGATCTATGTCAGGAGGAAAAGAGAAGAGAAAATGTTATTATTGTCACAATGAATGATATCTTATTAAAAATTGTCATCAATTGAAAAATAAGAATAAGAATCAAGAAAATGATGAAGGACAAAGCTCAGCTAATATCCATGAGGGATATGAGTCGGCAGAGGTCTTAACAGTTTCTGAAAACACTCTCAGAGATGAGTGGATTCTTGACTCCGGATACTCCTACCATATGACTCCTTGTAAGAATTATTTCCATGAGTTTGAAGAGTTAGATGGAAGTAAGGTCTTTATGGGCAATGATCAATATTGTCAAGTCAAGGGGATTGATTCATTTAGACTAAAATCGTATGATGGTATGGAGAAGATACTGCCTAATGTTAGATTTGTGTCAGGATTAAAGAGAAATTTGATTTCTCTTGGCCAGCTTGATAAAGGTGGGTATAGATACAAATCAGAGGGTGGAGTTTTGAAGATATATAAGGGGTCTTTGCTAAAATTGAAAGGTTTTTTGAGAAATGGTTTGTATGTTCTACATAACTCATTCGAAACCTCAAGTTGTGCAAATGTTGCTTTAGACCAAGTTGATAGAGATACTATTTTATGGCATAAGAGGATGGCACACATTTCACATAGAGGACTTGTGGAATTGCATAAGCAAGATTTGTTTGGAAAGTCCAAACTTTCTGAATTGCCATTTTGTGAACATTCCACTTTAGGAAAATCTACAAGAGTTAAATTTTCTAAGGGATTGCATTGGTCCAAGGGAGTTTTGGAATATGTTCACTCAGGTGTTTGGGGGCCAGCTAGAGTATCAACACTTGGTGGAGGTAAATATTTTATGAGTATAGTAGATGATTTCTCAAGAAAATTGTGGGTGTATGTTTTGAAAAACAAAAGTGATGCATTTGATACTTTTACTCATTGGAAAACATTAGTTGAAAACCAAACAGGTAAAAAAAGTAAAAGTATTAAGGACTGAAAATGGTCTTGAGTATCTTAATGATAACTTTTTAAATTTCTGTAAAAAGGCAGGAAATAAGCGGCATCACACAATGCCTTATACACCTCAGCAGAATGGTTTAGCAGAGAGGTTCAATTGAACATTGTTGGAAAGGGTGAGGTGCATGCTTTCAAATGCAAAACTTCCTAAATTGTTTTGGGGAGAGGCAATTTCTACAGCAGCTTATTTGATTAACAAAAACCCTTCATCAGCCTTGAATATGAAGACTCCACTGGAGATTTGGACAGGTAAACCACCTAACTTAAACCACTTGAAGGTTTTTTGTTGTGCAGCTTATGCACACATTCGTCAAGATAAACTTGAACCTCGTTCAAGAAAGTGTATCTTTATTGGTTATCCAGAAGTAAAAGGATATAGATTATGGTTACTTCAGCCAGGTGAAGGAAGATGTATTATCAGTAGGGATGTGAAATTTGATGAAACAGATTTTCCGTGGGAGCAGTCAGGTAGTCTCAGTTATGGTAAAACAGGAGACTTGTCATCAAATTTTTTTGAGATTGAGTGAGAAAATTCTCAAGTTGAAGGTACATCCAGAGGTAACACATCAGTTGAACAACCAGAGGAAATTGAAACTGAAATTCAGCAAGAGTTAGAAACTTCTGAAACACAACAACCTAAGGAAAATATTTCGTTTGAAAATGTAGGTGAGGATTCACAGTTGACAAATTACCAATTGACAAGAGATAGGCAAAGAAGAGTCACTCGACCTCCAACAAGATTTGATGAAGCAAGTTTTGCAGCTCATCAAAATGACTTGATAGCTTATGCTTTGAATTGTAATGAAGGTATTCTTAGTGATGAACCAACCAATTACTTTGAGGCAGTGAATTCAGAACAAAGTAAGAAATGGTATGATGCAATGTGTGAGGAGATGGCTTCATTACATAAAAATGAGACTTGGGAATTGACAGAAAAGCCATATGATCACAAACTTATTGATTGTAAATGGATTTATAAAATCAAGCCAAGTGTGAGTGAAAAGGATCATCCAAGGTTCAAAGCTAGACTAGTTGGTAGAGGTTTCACACAAGAATATGGAATAGACTACAATGAAGTTTATTCACCTGTGGTAAGACATTCTTCTATTCGTGTTCTTCTTTCGTTAGTAACTCATTTTATTTTGGAATTAGAACAAATGGATGTTACTACTGCTTTCTTATATGGAGATTTAGAAGAAGACATATACATGAAGCAACCTCAAGGCTTCATAGAAAATGGGAAAGAACACTCAGTTTGCAAATTGAAGAAATCTCTTTATGGCCTTAAGCAATCACCAAGACAATGGTATAAAAGATTTGATAATTTTATAGTCAATTGTGGTTTCAATAGAAGTGTTTATGATAGTTGTGTTTATGTGAAGAAAGTTTCAGACTATGTGTCAGTATTTCTTCTTCTTTATGTTGATGATATGTTGATATCATCTCAGAATATGTCAGAAAATAAAGAATTTGCAATGAAAGATTTAGGGCCCGCAAGAAAGATCCTTGGTATGGAAATTCTAAGAGGTAGAGTTGCTGGTAAGTTGATTGTTACTCAGAGTAGTTACTTTGAGAAATTAGTGAAGAGATTTCACATTGATTCAACCAAACCAGTTAAAGTTCCTTTAGCTCAACATTTTAAATTGTCAAGGGTTCAGTCACCTAAGTCAGATGAAGGTATTGCTGAAATGTCAAAGGTTCCTTACTCAAATGGAGTGGGTTGTTTGATGTATGGTATGACATGTACTCGACCAGACTTTGCACATGCTTTGAGTGTAGTCAGCAAGTTTATGAGTTGTCCAGGTAAACCACATTGGGAAGCTGTAAAATGGATTTTGAGGTATGTCAAAGGAACATCAAACATTGGTTTGATTTATACAGAAGAAAGTTCTGATGTGTCTTGTTTAGAAGGTTTTGTGGATTCTGATTTTGGTGCAGACTTAGATAAGAGAAGGTCAACTACTGGTTTTGTGTTTAAATTGTATGAAAATACTATTAGTTGAAGATCATCTCTCCAACCAGTGGTAGCCTTGTCTACAATAGAGTCAGAGTATGTTGCTCTTACAGAATCAGTAAAGAAGCAATTTGGCTTAAGGGATTAGTGTCAGACTTGATTGGTGATATTCCTGCACCAATTGTTCATTGTGATAGCCAAAGTGCCTTGGCATTATCTAAAAATCCTATGTTTAATGATCGAACTAAGCATATTGATGTTAAGTTCCATTATTTGAGAGATATGGTGGTTAAGAAGGAAGTGATGTTGGGGAAGATTGCTTCTAAAGACAATCCTGCAGATATGTTTACAAAGTCTTTGACAGGTTTGAGGTTGTTGTATCTGTGTGACCTACTTAAGGTAGGTATTGACTAATTTTTTGTTGAATTGTTATGTAGTGCTTGATGAGTTAAAGTTGTTGCTGTGTTTTCATCTTAAGCTTGGATATGTCTTGATTCAAGAGGGTGATTGGTTAAAGTTATTCAAGATATATGGAAAAGTTGTTTCCCATCTGAAGTGTGACACTTATCAAAATTGGTTACCGTTAAGAGGAAAGTGTGTGCAATTTTGTAGGAGGGGTTAGAGTGAAAACATTGTGGGAAGTTAAGATTTAATTTTCTCTCTTGTGTTTCCTCTCCCATCTCTGGCAATCAATTGTACCGTCTGCGGTAAAGAATAAACTCATTTTGCACAATGGATGTAGACCTAAATGGTGGTTTTGTGAAGTAGTAAAGAATAAACTCATCTTGCAGGATGTAGACCTAAATGGTTGAACCACTATAATCCTTGTGTACTCTCTTTCCTTTCCTTATCTTCTTGTTTATTTAATGGTTGATTTTAGGTATCAAACATAACAATTTATTATTTTATTTTATTTTGTTAAAATTGGTTACTTTTATTGTTGAATTTGACCAACTTCTTAAGTTAAATATTTTTTGTCAAAAATCTAAGTGAGCATAACTCGACGTAATTAAGATGTAATTTAATTTAATTTAATTTATTATTATTTTATTTTTTTTTGTTAAAATTGGTTACGACAAACATGTAAGAAAGGAAAAATTATTTTTATTCACAATCTTCCCGATTGATTTTTGGACACATAACAAATAACTAAAAGATATAAATATATTATTTTATTATATATTATCAAGTTATATGAAAAATATTTGTAATTTTACATTTCTAAAATAATATATATATATATGATGATTAGATGATTTGAAGTACATAAACCAAAACTCATAGTATTAAACTTAGATTTTTATTAGGGAGGATTTAAGAATTTGGCTGCAACAATTTTTTTTTATTAATAATATTATTATTCTGATAATTTGGCTGCAACAAATTTGACAAAAGTTTTGAGGATTAACTTTAGCATTTTCATGTTTATCTCTCTAATATTTACGTAGTATATATTTGGTTGTTTTTTCATTATCCACAATTTCAAGTTCAAATTATAAAATACATTATTTTTTAGCTAAAGCTTAGGATAACAAGAATAATGTGAGTACAAAAATATCCTTATGAAGATAACATAATTTTCTTATTCAGCAATCAAGTCTAAAATATTGACAAATATGATAAGTGATAGTCACGAATAGTCATATGACTATCACTAATAGACTGCTATCCATGATAGCTATTGAAAAAATTCTATAAAAAAAAATAGCAATAGCTGATCATCATTAATTTGCTATTAGTGACTATCAAATATAAAAATTGTCATATTTGCAAATCTTTTAAAGAAGTACTATATTTATAATTATTTTATCCTAAATCGACACATATGCAATTTCCCTTATTTATTCTTGTTTTTTACTTTTAACATCTCTAATTTTATCCTGAAACTTTTCAAAATATAGCTGTCAATTATTTTCCTGTAAAAAATAATATAGATTGGCAAGGTGAATAAGTAAAAATTTCAAACTTGTCGAACCTATTTACAACACATCAAGCACGTAACTGCCTATCAGCATGAATATTTTGAAACCTCAAACATCTAAATGGAACAAACTTACACGTTACAAACCAAAATGAGATTCAAAATCAGTTTTTTTTCAAAAAATAAAAATAAAAAAAGTTTAGAAGTGAGCAATATAAACCTCTAATCCAATTCTATAGTTTGAATAGTAAGTTTCGATCAATCCGGTTTCATAAAATATAAAATATTTCAATTAGCTTGGGTCAGGAAATTAGTTCGGATTTTCTGAAAATCAATCTCAAAATGAATTTTCAACAATTTTTGTCAAATCAATAGATCAGTTTTGGCTAAAAATCGAATCAAACCGATATCACCACGAGATGATACAGACTGAAAAGAAGATTGCCATGTGAAATTATTTTCTTCACATGCTAATTATTCTTGTTGGTCTTTCATATCCATACCATTTCCTGTGCTAATAGAGCCTTTAAAAAACACCTATATTAAGCTCTCCTAATCATATGGGAAATGTTACAACAGCCTCAGCAACAAGTATCTCATTCAAATGCTTATGCTAGATTGTTGAATTTACTCCAAAAATATATCTCAAGATGATGTGGATAAAATTCTTCTACCAGTGCAAGCTTGCACCTTACCTGGCGGAAACGGCATTGTCAAATTGCACGCATATGGAAGGATAAAGTGACGACCTGGATCATTTGTATAACAGTGCATCACGGCCCGGACCGACACCGATGTAATGGACGGGAATGCCCACAAGTTCTTCAATCCTTGATACATATTCTTTTGCAGCCTTAGGAAGATCAGAATAGTCTCTCATTGAAGAGATATCAGACATCCATCCAGGCATTGTTTCATATTCCACCTATACACAGGAAAACAAATGGAAAAAAATAATTGTTATTGAGATTCTGAATACTAAGAAATTTGAATACCTAACTTAGTTCATGGCTTGAAAACAAACAAGCTATTTATTAACATGAAAATGATTGGCAACTATTATAGGATACAATTTCAAAAACAAATTACTAAGAACTATCTATGAACAACAACAAAGATTTTTGGCAATATTAAAAAAGATATTTTTAACTTTAAATTAAAACAGTTTATTTTATTTTTGGAAATATTATTGTTTCCTCAAGTACTGTCTAGAACAAACATGAAAATTATTATTCATCCAAGTAAAATGTCAAGGCTTTAAAAGGACTCTCTTAACTTGCTTATCTTCTAAAGTCAAGCGCACCAAACAATTGAGCGATATTATTCTTTACCAAGACAATTAAATATCCAAAAACGTCCAAAATCTTAGTAGAACATAATCCCAACCATTCCCAACACGTGAAACATATTCAAAACAAAACCATATGCATTTCAGATTTTACCTTTTTTGAAACACTAGAAAAACTTTTTGCTCATATTCGAAAAGCTACCACAAGAATTAAGAGAACGTTGACCCTGTAGAACTTTTGGCTCATCTTTTAAAGCCATACCCACCACACATAAACAATTGTTCTTTTTGGAGACATCAACTATCCAAGAGCATCCAAAATCTTGCAGCACAGAACCTTCCGAAATGTTTTACTAAAGTAACAATGAAAGAGCACATCGGAAAGGTCTTCTCCAGCCTTTGGACACAAAACACAACAGTTGGGTTTCTACCTACAAAAATGTGTCTTTGATTCTTATGTTTTCATTTATTTCTACTTCTTAAGAAGCCCTCAAAGTTGCCATTTGAAACTCCTTTGTCACTGAGGCTACACAAGACGTCCCCAATGAACAAAACTAAGAATGGAGACAAATACCTTGTCCAAGCACAAATCCACCATCTAGATCTTCTATTGAGAAAACCAAATTTCTGTGTTCTATAGATGCAACCTATGATCTAATATACACATTTTCTGTTTCTTACCGATATAACCTATGATCCACTTTGGCCGAAACCTTTCTTTTCTATCACCTCAAATAAAAATTCCCAACTTTCCTTCCTTTGAAGTAAAAAATAAAGTTTTACTTTAAGCATGACTTTGTTTTTTGATAAAGTACTTTAAGCATGACTTATAAACTGATTTCTCAAAGAATTCATAAATACCCAAAAATTGTATTCAAGCAAATTCCAATTTTGGCTCCTCCCACATTTTTAATGGCAGCAAGAATCTCAAATTCTTCCTTCACCAACCATCTTTTATCAATTAAAGATATAGGTAACCACCCTAATCTCTCGGAAAATTGTATTTCCCTTCTCCGTGTACAAATTTCTGAAGAACTGAAGAATTTTCCCATCAATTCTTATACCATTAGCTAAACCAATAACTTCATATGAAATTAACTAACTACAGGAAAATGGGAAACAAATAAGAAAAACAATGCATAATGCTTGCCTTTATTTGTTCAAGAAGACTAAGATCTGCAGGAAATGCTTTGACTGGTGTTCCATCAGGCATACGATAAGAAACTCCCAGTTGAATCTCAGGCAATTCCGAAAGAACATCAAGTTTGGTAAGATTTAGAGAAGAAAAGCCATTAATTTGACAGCAGTACTTTAGTGCAACTATATCAAGCCAGCCACAACGACGAGGACGGCCAGTTGTGGTACCAAATTCTTGTCCAGCAAACCTAAGTAGGTCACCTCCTTTTCCCAAGATCTCTGTAGGAAAAGGGCCAGAACCAACTCTAGTAGTGTATGCCTTCACCTGCAAAGATTGACAGAGAACCCTTTATGGCTATGCATATACGATATATAAACCAGCTTTCTATCAATAAATAAATAAATAAACTGTCACCCATGCTTTTGTGTTAATGCACGAAAGAATAGATCAATGATATTTCGATTTCTCTCCAAGGTTGAATAATAAATAATAATTAAGATACTTTCAAAGGTTTTTCTAGATACCATGAACTACTGACTACTCCATAAAAAATATTTTCCAATATCATTAAAGCAGACACTAAGTACATACAGCGCATGAATTAGTATGTTTGCAAACATTTTGCCAAGGAGAACCAGGAAAAGTATTAAGCCTAAGAATAGCGAGTAAACTCTGCTATGATGTTGAGTTGTCTTGGTTTTTCATTATTTACAAGAAAGGAAAGAGAAGAGGCGAATACGACTTGGAAATCTTTCATCAGTTAATAAAAAGTCATAAAAAAAATGAATCAAAAGAAACTCACCACTCCTACAAGATCACCCAGAACTTTTGGAGCAATTCCAAGACCGGTGCAAATTCCACCTGCCGAAGGGCTGGAGGAAGTTACAAAAGGATAAGTTCCAAAGTCAATGTCAAGCATAGTTGCTTGACCACCTTCAACCAAAATCTTCTTATTTGCAGAGATGGCTTCATTAATGAAATGCACAGTGTCAGTGATATATGGTTCCAATCTCTCAGCATATCTTTTGTACTTTTCAACTTCTTCCTTCAGAACTTCTGGGGTATAGTTAAAATCCTTGAATCTTGAAGCAGCATCCGAGAGTAGAAGGTCTAGCTTCTGAGGCAGAGTGTCCAAGTGCCTCAAATCACCCACTCTAATGCCATTTCTAATCACTTTGCTAGAGTAACAAGGTCCAATCCCTCTCCTGGTTGTTCCAATGAATGATTTAGCTAACTCAGCTTCTCTTAGCCCATCCACCTCCTGATGGAAATCAAACAACAGATGGGCTCGGTCAGACACCAAGATCCTTCCCTTGCACGAGACTCCGCTTGCTTCTAGACGGTCGATTTCTTCAAAGAAACCAGGCACGTGCACCACAACTCCATTTCCAATAACACATAAAGTATCTTCATTAAGGATCCCAGAGGGAATGAGATGAAGGGCAAACTTCTTCCCTTCTGCATTATATATTGTGTGCCCAGCATTAGCCCCACCCTGCAAATCAGTTTGAACTTTGAGATAGTTCCAGAAACCCAAAAGCAGCATTCATACGAGGATATCACAAAAATACGCAACAGTGGACAATCTATCTAGAATCAAAATGGCTCATAGGCTCTTCTAAAAGCTGATGTGCAAATATAGAGATAGTTCGTAGCCGCCCTGGTGCTTTCACCATTACAAATAGAACAACACAGGATTACAAGCTGGTTCTTATATGCTTCAAAAACAAAAACAAAGCAAAACAAATGGAGACAAAAAGGTCAAAGTAAAGAAACAGAGAGACTGAAATTGCAAACAGAAGAAAGCAAGTAGAAAGTAGCAAGTCAATCAACAAATCCAAATGCAATAGCAAAAACCTAAACACAACACAAAAAAATCATCCAAACAGTACCTGACAGCGAGCGACGATTTCAAAGTGCTGAGCCAAGATGTCAACGAGTTTACCTTTACCTTCATCACCCCACTGGCAGCCCAATACTCCGGAAACTTGACTGAGTTCCCCAATTCGTTTGAGTCCGTCTTTCTTGGCCGACTCCGGCACAGTGACAGACGAACTAACCGCCGCAGCGGGCTTAGAAGAGGAGCAAAAGACGAGTGAAGGAAGGCGTCGGGAGAGGAGTCTCCGGCAGGTAGGCGACGGCGATTTGGCGGCGGGGAAAAGAGTGGGCTCAAAAGCAAGAGAAGCGATAGTCATGGTGAAGGAGAGAGAAAAGATAGAGAGGGTTTGGAAAGGGTTTCGAAAGGGACTGGAAATGGAATGCCCTTACTCTTAGCGCCCACATCACGCCCAATTGTTTTGCTGGTTCATGTAACTTTGTCACATCATTAATGGTTTTTTTTTTTTTAAATAAGATTACCAAAACCAAAAGCTTAAATTATGATAAATATCTTTTTAATATGTTCCGATTAAAAAACGTCCAAAACTTTTTAAAAGTTTCAAAAATATTCTTCGAATTATAAAAGAAAATGTTTCAAAATATTTTCGAACTTTCAAAAGTTTTAAAAATATTTTTGAATTATGAAAAACGTTTAAAAATATCCGCGAATTATGAAAAACGTTTTAAAAATGCCCTCAACGTTAATTATACACACAAAATTATGATGTAAACAGTTAAATTCTAATTGATACTTGTGTGACATGAAAAGAAAAAAAAAACCTAAACACCTAAAGTGTTCAAAAATCATGTAAATCTTATCTCATCGATTCAAAAGATTACGAAATGAAACAAAACTATGACAAAATCGGTGGAGAATATATAGATGTGTATGTTTTCATGATTTTTTTAACACCGTGTACATTTTTATTTTTTTTCATATCACACAAGTACAAGTTAGAATTTAACCATCCACATATGAATTTTGTGTTGTTGTTAACGTTGAGGGTATTTTTTAAACGTTTTTTCATAGTTCAGGGATATTTTTGAAAAAAATTTCATACTTTAAGATTTTTTTTGAAAGTTTTGAAAGTTTAAAGTTATTTTTTAAACATTTTTCATAGTTCAAAAGTATTTTTGAAATTTTTTTTAGAGGCATTTGGAGTTTTTTTTTTTTTTTGGGAGGGATAACTTAAAAAATTGTGCAACATTTAACTCCAACTTTCAAAATAAACTTTTCTAACATTGCTAGTGTCGACAAATATTTCTTTTTAATGTTCTTTTTCTTCAACTCCCTATTTTTCATCTTGTTCTTGCCTCTATTTCTAGCTCATTTTTTATAGGTTATTTACAATATATTAGAAGAATAGTTGTTCCACATTTGAAATATAAGAAAGTTATGGGTGTCACAACCATACTAGAAGAGAATAGATTGTGATACTCACAACGCAGACAGAGAGTATGTGACAACACGCTAGTGTCGCTCATCATGCAAAGACAAAGGTCAAGATAGAATTGTCATGATGCAACCAAGGAGGATGGTGTATCATCTAATACATCAAGAAGAGTGTTCAAGAAAGCTAAGATGAGGCGCAAGCAAGAAGAGAAGTAACAATCTTGTCGGCAGTGTCAATGACAAGGTTTACGAAGGCCAGATGAGCCCCAGACCATGATCCTGGAAGTCGGGGTTCCGTCATGAATTTCGACGAGAAACTTTGGAGTAAGTGCATATTAGTGAGATATGTAAGCACGTCAGATTTCGTGTCAATTAGAGTTCTGACAGGCACTCCACGTTGGCGGATGTTGGCCCGCTAAATTCATGTGTAAGGGTGTGTCAAATAAAAAAGACATCAAAATGTATTATATAAGGATGCATAATGTCGGCGCTCTCCACCACTCTTAGGTCTCATGGACTAAGTGAGCTACTTTATGACATATGCGTGTGTCATGGCACGAGCGAGCGTATATAAGATTAGTTGTCTTGAGCGTCTTTCTTTAGAGTGGAATCTTAAGGACAATATCGGACAACACGAGTGTGTCAATATTGCATCACGTCCATGGACTAGAGGTTTTGGTTTGCAATCAGATTTTTGTTCGGTGAATATATTTTTGAGATATCTATTTTTGAAGGTTGTCTTTGACAACATGTGGAGGTGGATGATTGAATCTAGAACCTCATAGTCACTAATCGATATATCATGTCAGTTGAGTTATGCTCTAGTTGGCGAAAAAAACGCTTATTGTTCATTGATTAGTATGAAACATATAAAGAAGCATCATTCACTTTGTGATATCTTACCATTTTTTTATTAGACTTGCATGTACAAATTTTCAATGTCCATATAGGCAAGTATAAAGTTTGGTAAATTGTACAAATCATTCGTGAATTGTTGTAAACCAACCTTCAAACTATAAGATTGTTATAATAAATTCAAATACTTTACATTAGTTTTTGTGTTTTCTTAAATTCAGATGGTAGCTCAATATGGATTTGAAAAACTAATTTTTTTAATAGTTAATATATAATTTTAAAATTCATAGAGTTAAAAAACAAATGAGGTTAATTTGTAACAATTCTAAAACTTGTGGGTTAGATTAAAACAATCATTATAGTTTTTTTTTTTTTTTTAGAGCTTAATTGTAAATTTTCGCAAGTTTAAGGAGAAGTTTGAGCAAATTAAAAGTTTGAGAGTGTTTATCAAATTCTTTAAAATATATTTTAGAAATTTTAAAAATTATATATATATATATATATATATTTATTTTAAGGGACGATGATTGAAACTTCTAATCTAGTAGATTTTTTTTTTTTTTTGGAGAAGAAAGATATAGAACAAAACACAAACTAAAAAAATCAAAAAACCAAAAAAAATCAAAAACAATAACAACTAAAGAAAAAACTTATCTCCCTCGACAAGTACATAAATAACCACAGTGAAAAATTATTTCACTACTCTCGAATGTCGTCTTCACTCATGGTCCAACGTCCAATTGTAGTTGAATATTTATATTTATTTATTGTTGATCATTTTCTCCTCATTTACTTTTTTTTTTATGGTTAATAAAATATTGTTGTGACTCAAAGTTATTTAATTGTTTATTAATAATCTTTTTTTTCTTTTGTAACCTAGTTTTTAAAACAATCTTGAAAATCTGCCCAGTTATTATTTTGGAAGTCCAAATATATTCAACGGTTTGGTAACCCAATAAAATGGTCATATTTAAAGGTAATTTCGAAATCATGTTCACAATCAACAAAATTACTTATAACATGTATTTAATCATTTAAAATTAATATTGATTATATGAAAATCAGATTTAAAAGTATAAAATCAAACACTAAAATGATTTTTCACTAAAATTACACCTATATATATATCTTAAAAAATATTAAAGTGATGTTTGTTTAAACAACAGAGATTTAATAGTATTTTATACATGTCCTACAAACATATTAAACTGATGTTTGTTTAAACAACATGATGACGAAATGAAGAAGAAATTTAATAGTATTTTTTTTTTTTGAATTTTTTTTGAAAAGATAAGTATTTTTTGAAAAGAATATAATAGTATTTTAAATTAGGTGAAGAATATATTTTACATTTCATGTAATTGTGAAGGTTTATTAATTAAGTGTATTGTTTGATTTGTATATGGTTCATTCTCAACTTAACCACTCAACATAACAACTCACAATTGTGGCAACTTCACAAATGAAGTCAACAACGCTCATATCTACTCATTGCATTGCAACTCTACCCTTAGGCCAAGAAGGCATGCAATTGGTTACTCAAAAAAAAAAAGAGAAAAAAAAGAGAGCATGCAATTGGTCGATTTTGTTAACTCCCCTCTCCTTTGCTTGACATATATTGATAGCAACTCTTATTGGACAAAATATTAGATAATTAATATAATTTAGTTGTTAATTTAGATTGATTAGTAATTATTACGGACTACCTCAGTATGAGGTCAACACCTGACGTCATAGTCTACCTCACTAAGAAGTCGAGCCCCTGACGTCATCAAGAGACATCCCGACGACCTGGGCCGATCCCCAGATCCCTTGGAGAAACGAGCCTCCAGGTCATCTAGAGATTGTTGCCATGCCGTCACTCGATTAGGGTGAAGAACATCTGATGGGACGTTCCTGTCTTATTTGACAAGATAGTGGTACAACAACACCCCTAAACCCATCTGCGATCAGGGGGATCAACGGTCTTCATCATGAGAAAGAGTATGAACTGGCTACAGACCATCCACATCTCCTCATCTGAATTGTGGAATCCAAGCCCCTCATGATGACGATCAATACGGACCGACTATGATCGTCCACACCACACTGCCTATAAATATCTCCACGAGGATCTTCATTAGGTATGTGATTCTGATCCATCACACTACACTCCTACTTATGCACATAGCTTTCTCTGACTTAAGCATCTGAGTCCAGTGGGGCCATCTCCACACCGGTGCAAACTATTCTTTCTTCTTTGTGCAAGCTGACTTCAGATCCAACGACGACAAAGCTCGCCGGAAGCTCGACGAAAGGGAAGTCCAGATTCTTGCGCCAACCATAACTAAACTAATATTAACTAAATCATATAATAATGGTCTAACATCTTCATCAAAATCTCTACTCCCCTATCATCAACCTTTCAACTTAAGTTCTCTTTTGACCCGATAGATGATAACAACATCCTCACATGATCCATGATGTGAATTTTTACTTTTGTTTTTTTACTTCTATAAATACCATTACACAGGGTCATTTTGATGTATACTTTTATATCGAACTTTTGCTTAATTCTTTCATCACCTTTAGTATCTCAACACTAACTTGATCTTTGGTATCTCAAGATTAACTCGATCATCAAACACCTTAATCGTCAATGTTAGTTGAAGATATAGGTGACTTTTTCTCTCTTGCAAGCCATCATATATATGTTGACATGAGACAATGTCAATGTCTATAATGTTGACGCTCATCAAATTTGATATTCTATTCATCAATCTATCTAGATTTTAACAATTTATTTTGAGATTGGTAAGACTTTAGAATTAGATTTGAGCTTCTTCTAATGTAAGAGGGTCGAGGTCGATGTGGAATCAAGTCCAAAAGTGCACCTCGGCCAAACCCAAGAGGGTCGAGGACGTTGTGGCCCAAAAGTGTCCTAAGTGTGCTCAAAGAAGCCTCTTTGGGCCTAGGTCAATCTTCTTTGAGGTCAATCTAAGTTATTTTGAGGGGCAACCAGAAGAATGTCTACAAACTAGAAAGCCAACATGAAAAATGTCCAACACCTTTTTTCTTTTGAATAATGTCTAAACCCTATATTTAGTAAGACAACCTAAACACAATTGGACAAACCTACCCTTCTACCATTTTCAATAATTTTGAAAATAAAAATAGACTACAAAAATGTAAATTGTTGGGAGGAGAGAGTGGAAGTTATGGATGGAGAGTTAAAATGACGTTAAAAAGAGAAAAAATAATTGACATTTATTCCATGAGAGTTACATGGTTATACTCCCAGGACTCGAAATTTTAACAAAAGGCTCTGTATACCTTGATGAATTTCGGCTCTGTATACGCTTTGTATACCTGAGGTGATGAATTTCGGCTCTGTATACCTGATGAATTTTGGCTCTAGAAATTTTGGCTCTGTATACCTGAGGAATTTCGGCTTTGTATATCCTCTGTATACTTGAGAAAATGATGAATTTGGGCTCTGTATACCTGAGTGATGAATTTCGGCTCTGTATATCTGATGAATTTCGGCTCTGTATGCCTGAGTGATGAATTCCGGCTCTATATATCCTGAGGAAGTGATGAATTTTGGTTGTGTATACCTAAGGAAGGGATGAATTTCAGCACTGTATACCTAAGGAAGTGATGAAGAATTTCAGCTCTGTATACCTAAGGAAGTGATGAAGAATTTCAGCTCTGTATACCTAAGGAAGTGATGAAGCTACAGAAAAATTCACCACGTCACGTCAGGTGTATACATGGTTGTACACATAGTAATAAAAGGAAACCATATGATTGACCAACCACTTACAACAGATGGATGGTATGCATGAGTCGCTCCGAATGGCAGATTGACAACCACTGTATACCCTTCCCCGATGAGTTGCTTCATTCCTCCATTGAAGTGTATACAGTGCAATATTAACCCCACAACTTTTGAATCGGACAAATCGTAACAAATCGAAAAGAAAACGTACGATTAAAAAACTCAATAAATTCAAAAAAAAAAAAAAAAAAAAATACCGTGTTAGTAGTCGGGGAAAGCTTCGATTGGCAGCTTCACGACGATTAAAAATTGGAGAAGCGTGACGAAAAATTGGAGAAGCTATTGCGTGACGAAGCGGACAACAAAAAATAAAAGAAAACGATCTGTAGATGATAGAGATGTGTGAGGTTGAAGATGAACCCTAACTAAACTAACGAAAAAAAATCTCAATCAACTCAAATCGGTTAATATATATAGGGATTTCATTCTACTAAATATTAATAATATTATTATTTTTAATTAATTAAATATTTTGTAAAAAAAAATCTGAATCAATGAATATCCTTGTATATAGGGATTTTATTAAAATTTATATTATTTAATTATTTAGATTTTAAAATATTTACTCTTCTAATTATACCCTATTTAATTAATTAAATGTATTTAAATTTACAAAAAAAAATATGAATTAATGAATATCTTTATATATAGGGATTTTATTAAAATTTATATTATTTAATTATTTAGATTTTAAAATATTTACTCTTCTAGTTATACTCTATTTAATTAATTAAATGTATTTAAATTTTAATATCTTCCATTTGTTAGAGTTGATATCGTATTTTCTAAACTATTTTAAATCTTTAAATTATGTAATCTTTTCATTTTGGAGTTATTTAATGTTTGAATATATAATTCTCTAAGATAAATTTTGTTATTTATATTTATATTTTAATGTTATTTACCAATTGAAACTTACGCTACACGATACAATAAATTTTAAATTTGATACACGTTTCGTTGGTTTTTGACACACCCGTGGAGATATACAACGACAGCGTCGCACACACATTCGGTCAGGGTATACGTTTGGACACACCCTAATTACTAACACCTTGTAATCCTATAGCTTCCCCTAAGAATAGGTAACAACCAAAACACTGCTCAACCCTACGAACTAGGAGAGATTAGTCAATATCAGATGAAACACATGGAGATACACAACGACATAAATTACTTAACGGAAAAAATAACAAAGTTTTTTTTAACGGAAAATCATCCACCCCACCAAACAAAAATTAATTAATTTCAAAACTAATTAAATTTGAAAATTCAATAAATTAATTTCAAAACTAATTAATTTTTTAAATAGGAATTCCTATAGGGGTATAATGGGAAACCAACTCAAACAAACTTCTTCTTAAAAAACTCTAGACATGTGATGCAAACATTACACGTATCTAAACATTTTTCATTATGTCTAATTATTTGTAGACATTCCTCTTAAATTCCCTTATTTTGAAGGATTGCAAATTTCAACCGAAACTCCAAGGGGTTAATGAGAGGAATGTCTAAACCACTTTCATTTTGGAAAAATGTCTAAAAGCTAAAAAGTGGACAAAAATACCCTCCTACTATATTCTACAATTTAACAATTAAATGAAGTAATGCTTTAAAATAGGGAATGGTTAGGATGAGAGAGAGAAAGACAATGAATGCCAAAATAACATAAACCTTAAAATAAAGAAATTAATATCTACAGTTAAAGGGGAACAATGAAAAATTGCATTTGACGGGTATTGTATACCTGCAAACATACTTTTGTACCCTTACGTCTAGGTCCACCGAAGTTGTATATAGGCCTGTATAAAGTTCATTGATACCCATCCTAGGTTTTGGATATTCGCCAAATGTTGAATCTAGCTCAAAATTCAATGTTGGACAGCAAGCAAATACGTCCAAATCTCACAAATTTAGGGTCGGACGGGGTGAGTGATGACTTTCAAAGTCGAATAGAACACTTGCAAATTAACAAAAATTTAAATCGAAAGCATTGCGGGTTAAAATTGATGCTCAACCAACCGAGACGAGAGATCGTCAGAGGAGAAGAGGACTTACATGCTGCCATGTCGCGCCCTCGCCGCAGACGCAACTAAAAGAAGTTGTCGCTCGCCTGCCATTGGACATGGGGCATTTTCGAAGATGAGATCGGGGAGGAAGGGAGACGTGAGGTGGTGGCGATTGGAGAAGGAGTCATGAGTTGAGAGAGGGAACGACTGAATGAAGAAAAAATGTGAGAAAGAGAGAGAAGAATATGGTTTGTTTTAAGTATTTAATTTTTAAAACAATTTAATTTTTTGTTTTCTTTTCCTCTTATTTTCTTATTTCCTTTTTGTTTTCCCTCTTAGTTTATTTTCTAAATGTTGAAATTTGAAAATAAATTGGGTACCATTGATAAACGGGTTGTCGAGACCTGCCAAATTGATATTTATAAATTGGCTATGCTTCTCTAATTTATAGATAGCGGCAACCAAGTCGATCCACAGAGAACTGACATTAATTTAGACTTAATTAAATTAAACTTGTGATTAATAAAAAGAGGGATTTTGGTTCATAAAAATAGGAATTAAAAGAGAAATAGTGCTAAAGGAAAATTAAATGGGAAATTAACAAATTAAATGAAAATGCTTAATTCTGAGAGTTGAGATTGATCACTGTTGAAATCCAGTTCAATGACAACAAGGGAAATAACTACGATGCTCAAGCACGCAATTTGTTTGGTCATATTCCGACTCAAACAACCCAAAGATTAAATAAAAAAAATAACAAATTAAATGAAAATGCTTAGTTCGAGCGTCTCGACGCTTGCTCTCAGGTTTTTATTTTTTTTTATTTTTTTTATTTATAGAAATTCGAATTGGGCAGCGTCGAGACGCTGGACCAATAGTGCAACTTGCATCTCTTGCTTCTCTTCATGGTCCGGTTCCTTCCCGAAGCTTCTAAAACATTCGTCTTAGCACCGAAACACGTCTTTGGACTCCTTTAGCTCCCGACCGTGAGTTTACCTGTAACAAGGCCATTTAATCAACATTAAGCACGATATTTGACCAATATTATGGAGTAAATAATAGCTATCAATTAACCAACTAGTCCTCGAGCAAGGTAAACTCTGAATTATGGAGTAAATAATAGCTCCATCTGAGAACTATCAAAATACCCCCAAAATTATAGTCCAAGCTCGGGTGCCTCTGAGAAGCGCAAATTTTTAGAGTCGATTGCTCGACTTTACCAACAATCTCTCAACCCTTCTCGTACTCGAGTGGCGCCAAAAGTAATGTAACATCATAGCACTCGACGTCACCCTCATGGAAAACTTTCAAACGGTGACCGTTCACCTTGAATGTCTCGTCGAGAGCCTCAGAGAAGACTGGACCCAGCAATGAAGAAAGTAGTGCTATAAAAAATACACAAACTCCTTGATGCAAGTATCATCTATCCTATTTTTGATAGTCAGTGGGTTAGCCCGATTCATATTGTGCCTAAAAAGACTGAAATTACTGTTGTTAAAAATGAAAAAGGTGAATTAGTGCCAAAAATGATTCAAAATGGTTGGAGAATGTGTATCGACTTTAGGAAATTAAATGATGTAACTAGAAAAGACCATTTTTCAATTCCGTTCATTGATCAAATGGTGGAGCGATTAACTGGGAAACCATTTTTCTGCTTTTTGGATGGGTCTTCTGGTTTTTATCAAGTTCCTATTGCTCAGGAAGATCAGGAGAAAACCACTTTACTTGTCCCTTTGGTACGTATGCATATAGGAGAATGCCATTTGGTCTCTGTAATGCCCTAGGAACATTTCAACGTTGCATGATATGTATTTTTTTTCTGAATTTGTAGAGAAATATATAGAAGTGTTCATGGATGATTTCACTGTTTATGACAATTTTTTTTATGATTGTTTGATTAATTTGTCGCATGTTATGGAAAGATGCATTGAAACGAACTCAGTCTTGAATTTTGAGAAATGTCACTTCATGGCCAATCAAGGCATAGTCTTAGGGCATGTAGTGTCATCGAGGTAGAAAAGGCTAAAATAGATGTTATCGCTAATCTGCCCTACCCCACGAATATTCGGGAGGTGCGTTCTTTCCTTGGCCATGCAGGATTTTATCGCAGGTTCATCAAAGATTTCTCGAAAGTAGCGATCTCCATGACAAACCTGTTGAAGAAGGATGTTTCGTTCGACTTTGGGATGGAGTGCAGACAAGCTTTCGATGTGCTCAAGGAATGCTTGACAAGTGCACCTATTATACATCACCCCCAGTGGGGAACACCATTCGAGATCATGTGTGACGCGAGCAACTATGTTGTTAAAGCTGTCATTGGCCAGAGGATAGAAAAGAAGAGTCATGTCATATACTATGCCTCCAGAACACTTAATTCCGCCCAAAGCAGCTACACCACGACAGAGAAGAAACTACTTTCTATAGTTTTTGCTCTTGATAAATTTCGCTCTTACATTCTTGGGTCTAAAGTAGTTGTTTTCTCTAATCATGCAGCGGTGCGCTATCTGATGAACAAGAAGGATTCTAAACCTAGACTACTCAGATGGGTGCTGCTTTTACAGGAATTTGACGTGTCGGTCCAAGATAGAAAAGGGATCAGAGAATACAGTTGCCGATCACCTGAGCCGTCTAGTGAGATAAGTGGATGGGTTTCCCCTGAATGATGAATTCCCCGATGAAGCCCTCTTCCAAATGAACGTGGAAACCCCCTGGTACGCAAACATAGTGAACTACTTGGTCACAGGTACATTTCCTTGTGATTTTTCGTCTAATAGGAAGGCTAAGCTGAAAAACGATGCCAAATTTTATGTTTGGGAAGAACCTAATCTGTGGAAATTATGTCCTGATCAAGTAATTAGGAGGTGTGTACCTAGGTCTGAGCATAAATCTATTCTTTCATTTTGCCATGAATTCGCATGTGGGGGGGATTTTGGACCAAATAAGACTGCGAAAGTGTTAGATTGTGGTTTTTTCTGGACTTCTTTACTTAGAGTGATGGAACGTTTTACCGCAGCGGAACGCGATTTCAGACCGATGATACTCTAATTTCATCAATTTAACAAATAGAAAACATGCTCAAAACGACGGAAATAAGAAATTAGAAATACATACCCTTGTAGTTCGAATTTCTTCAAGCTCCGCCGCACGTTCCTCGTCACGAACTCTTCCGACCTCTTCTCATGTACGCCCCGAGGACCACCCCAGGTAGTCCCGCTATCCTCGGCGCCGCGCAACGGAGTTGTGGGACTCCGTTTAGAAGAGAAAAGAAAAAGAAATAAAGAGGAAGAAAATAAGAAGAAATAGAGGAAGAAGAAGATTCAGAGGGATTGAAACTCTTAAAAAAACTTAAGTTTCGTATGCTCCCTGTCGCAACGTCATCGCGACGCGGAGCGGCCGACGTCCCTCTTTTAAGGGTTTTGTTTTAAAAATAAAAGAGATGGAGTCGCCACCAACCATTTTGGGTGTGATTGGTCACCTTAAAAACAAAAACTGGTCTAGAAAACAGAAATCAAGTTCGGGGGTCAGTTGAGTGTAGGGAAGGTGCTAGCACCCTACAACACCCGTTAAATCGGTAGCCAAATTTTATCTTATATTATCCAATTTACTTTAAAACGTCCTTAATCTGAGAAAATAAACAAATAGTTTTATAAAAAACAATGTCTCATCTAATCAATTCTTAACTTTAGAAATAAAGTAAGAGTTTGATATATTGAGGGAGAATTATCCTTAGTTAATTATCATATCAAATTTCCTTTTATTTAAAGAAAATTTTACCTCAAGAATTTGAGAAATTTATCCAAATTCCGTCATAGGATTTATATGATAATATTTTATTTTTAAAACATGTTGATTTGCTATTTTTTTAAAAGTGATTGGAGGAATTTTCGTATGCTTGCACGAGAGTCGGAACTCTACGAAGTCACACTACTCCTTCCTCAAATAAATACAATGTTTCTTTAAAAAGACATTACCTTAAAGTATTATTAATTATGAACTATAAGGCTACATTGAAGTTTATTTGGAAAATTTTTAATTTAAGACAAATCTAAAATTTATTTGGAAAAGATTAAATAAGGAATCAATAATTAAAATTGATGTACAAAACTTAAATTAAGGTAACATTTGAAAGATACCTTGAAATCCTAAATTTAAAAAAAAGAAACATATCAAATCAATAACTAAAAATAAATAGTCAAAATATTTCAAAGGTCTAATTTGTAGATAAAAATAAATGCCAAGTATGTAATGTCAAATATCAAATTTGTAAAAATAAAAAAGTAAGGAAGGGTATTTTTGTAACTAAACAGACAATGACAAAATTGTATCAAAATGTCATGAATGGCAATTTCGTAAATAACCTGAAACTTAAATTATACCTTCTTCTTCCTTGATGTATTATACCTTCTTCTTCCTTAATGTTCAGCCGCTGCCGATTGAAGGTGGGTAACAAATCCGAGGTGAAGCTGCCGCCGACGAAGGTTGCCGCAGTCGTGAGGTGAAGTTGCCGCTGTCGTCGAGGTCAATCCGCCGCCGTCGAGGTCAAACCGCCGCCGTCGAGGTGAAGGCCGCCGCTGTGAGGTGAAGTTGCCGCCGACGAAGGTTGCCGCAGTCGTGAGGTGTAGCCGCCGCCGTCGAGGTCACCGTTGTCGAGGGGTTGCGGAATGGTGATTGAATGATGGTGGAGATGGTGGATTTGGGGAAGAAAATGAAGTTGGGGAAGAAGGTGAAGTTGGGGAAGAAAATGAATAGTAAGAAAAGAAAAGGAAAAAAGTAACCTCGATTTCCGTAAAAGTTTGGATTGAAGGGAAAATTCAAATTTTGTCAAATTAAATTTTCTCCCAAAATACTAATCTTTTCTCCAAAAAAATTCCTCTCTTCCAATATGATTTTCCCGGTATTTATAGACGATCGATCGTCAACTATGGTTAGAATAATAAATTAATGACTCAAAATTTCGTTCTTAATTGAAATGGATTTTTCGACCAAAAATGAGTAAAATCAAATATTATATTCAATGAGTATCAAATCTTAAACCAAGAATGGATTAAAATCTTATATTCATTCTTTTTTAATGAATGAATATCAAATCTTGGCCATAAGAGGAAAAAGAAATTATACTCACTTAATACTTGATTTCAAATGTCTAAATATTTCCAAATAATTAAAACGTTTTCTTTTTTTGTTTTTTCTAATTTTCGAATTTAATTAAATACAAAAATAAATAAAAAGAATTTAAAAGTTTTTTTTTTTTTTTTTTAAAAAAAAAGAAACTAAATAAAACGTGACACAAAAAAAAAACTAATAAATAAATAAAAGTAAGAAAATTTTAATAATAAACAAATGGCCGGACCAAATACGGTGTCTACAGCTTGCTCCCCTTTGTGTATCTTTGAAGAATTTAAAAGGTAGACAAAGGACGAAGACAGAGTATTGGGAAGGTTTAAATTTGTTTATTATTAAAACTAAAACGAAACTAATTTCACACAGGCTTCAACCTCTAATCTTGGATTAGGGTTCGATTTAACCAGTAAGGAAATGAAACGGACCTGGGTTATGTCCACAGGCTTCGACCGCTAATCTTGGATCAGGGTTCGATTTAACCAACAAGGAAATGAAACGGACCTGGGTTATGTCCACAGGCTTCGACCGCTAATCTTGGATCAGGGTTCGATTTAACCAACAAGGAAATGAAACGGACCTGGGTTATGTCCACAGGCTTCGACCGCTAATCTTGGATCAGGGTTCGATTTAACCAACAAAGAAATGAAACGGACCTGGGTTATGTCCACAGGCTTCGACCGCTAATCTTGGATCAGGGTTCGATTTAACCAACAAAGAAATGAAACGGACCTGGGTTATGTCCACAGGCTTCAACCTCTAATCTTGGATTAGGGTTCGATTTAACCAACAAGGAAATGAAACGGACCTGGGTTATGTCCAAAGGCTTCGACCGCTAATCTTGGATCAGGGTTCGATTTAACCAACAAAGAAATGAAACGGACCTGGGTTATGTCCACAGGCTTCGACCGCTAATCTTGGATCAGGGTTCGATTTAACCAGTAAGGAAATGAAACGGACCTGGGTTATGTCCACAGGCTTCGACCGCTAATCTTGGATCAGGGTTCGATTTAACTAACAAGGAAATGAAACGGACCTGGGTTATGTCCACAGGCTTCGACCGCTAATCTTGGATCAGGGTTCGATTTAACCAACAAGGAAATGAAACGGACCTGGGTTATGTCCACAGGCTTCGACCGCTAATCTTGGATCGGGGTTCGATTTAACCAACAAAGAAATGAAACGGACCTGGGTTATGTCCACAGGCTTCGACCGCTAATCTTGGATCAGGGTTCGATTTAACCAACAAAGAAATGAAACGGACCTGGGTTATGTCCACAGGCTTCGACCGCTAATCTTGGATCAGGGTTCGATTTAACCAACAAAGAAATGAAACGGACCTGGGTTATGTCCACAGGCTTCAACCTCTAATCTTGGATTAGGGTTCGATTTAACCAACAAGGAAATGAAACGGACCTGGGTTATGTCCACAGGCTTCGACCGCTAATCTTGGATCAGGGTTCGATTTAACCAACAAAGAAATGAAACGGACCTGGGTTATGTCCACAGGCTTCGACCGCTAATCTTGGATCAGGGTTCGATTTAACCAGTAAGGAAATGAAACGGACCTGGGTTATGTCCACAGGCTTCGACCGCTAATCTTGGATCGGGGTTCGATTTAACCAACAAAGAAATGAAACGGACCTGGGTTATGTCCACAGGCTTCGACCGCTAATCTTGGATCAGGGTTCGATTTAACCAACAAAGAAATGAAACGGACCTGGGTTATGTCCACAGGCTTCGACCGCTAATCTTGGATCAGGGTTCGATTTAACCAACAAAGAAATGAAACGGACCTGGGTTATGTCCACAGGCTTCAACCTCTAATCTTGGATTAGGGTTCGATTTAACCAACAAGGAAATGAAACGGACCTGGGTTATGTCCACAGGCTTCGACCGCTAATCTTGGATCAGGGTTCGATTTAACCAACAAAGAAATGAAACGGACCTGGGTTATGTCCACAGGCTTCGACCGCTAATCTTGGATCAGGGTTCGATTTAACCAGTAAGGAAATGAAACGGACCTGGGTTATGTCCACAGGCTTCGATCGCTAATCTTGGATCAGGGTTCGATTTAACCAACAAGGAAATGAAACGGACCTGGGTTATGTCCACAGGCTTCGACCGCTAATCTTGGATCAGGGTTCGATTTAACCAACAAGGAAATGAAACGGACCTGGGTTATGTCCACAGGCTTCGACCGCTAATCTTGGATCAGGGTTCGATTTAACCAACAAAGAAATGAAACGGACCTGGGTTATGTCCACAGGCTTGGACCGCTAATCTTGGATCAGGGTTCGATTTAACCAGTAAGGAAATGAAACGGACCTGGGTTATGTCCACAGGCTTCGACCGCTAATCTTGGATCAGGGTTCGATTTAACCAACAAGGAAATGAAACGGACCTGGGTTATGTCCACAGGCTTCGACCGCTAATCTTGGATCAGGGTTCGATTTAACCAACAAGGAAATGAAACGGACCTGGGTTATGTCCACAGGCTTCGACCGCTAATCTTGGATCGGGGTTCGATTTAACCAACAAAGAAATGAAACGGACCTGGGTTATGTCCACAGGCTTCGACCGCTAATCTTGGATCAGGGTTCGATTTAACCAACAAGAAATGAAACGGACCTGGGTTATGTCCACAGGCTTCGACCGCTAATCTTGGATCAGGGTTCGATTTAACCAACAAGGAAATGAAACGGACCTGGGTTATGTCCACAGGCTTCGACCGCTAATCTTGGATCAGGGTTCGATTTAACCAAAATATTTTATGTTTTTCGAAAGACAACGGTTTTTATTTCAAAACTTAGTTGTCTGAATTCTCTAAAATGTTCTTTTGATAATGTTATGCATGTGATTAATGAATGCAACATGTATGCATGTGTATGATAACCAGTGATTTTTTTTGTTTTTTATTAAAATAATGATGTGAATTGTTTCAAACTGGTAAACGAAATGCATGATATCAAAATGATCTTCATGTTTAAGGAAAATGATTATCCTTGTCTACTCTCCTTGTTGTTGTTAGCTGACATTTAACAAAGAATCAAAAGAGAAAATGTTATCATCATCAGAGAGGTTTTTTTTTTTTTTTTTTTTTTTTTTTTTTTTTTTTGAATGCTTTCACTCGAACGGGATTATGTATGTCAATCATAGAGTATTCAACCATATTAGGCATGGTAAATATTTTGGAAGTGTCTCATGTGCTAGGTTAGAGAACTATCAAAAGTAATTTTGTAGAATTGAATATCTTACTTGATTAACTGCTTCATAATTTAGTCTTGTAATGGACACAATAATGTGAATGCAAGAAAATGAGTTTGAGTTCGAATTAAGCATGAAATGGTAAACAATACATGTTTTCTTCATAAGGAAGAAAAACAGAGAAGAATGTGGTCTTCAAATCTCCTGAACAAAAAGAGATTGATTATAATTTTTTAATGTTCGAGTAAGAGATTGGAATATGATCCAATGGAAGACGAATGAAGTGACTTCAATTATTTGGACAATAGCTTTGAGAACTTGAAGCAGCCCCTTTGAGAAATCATCTTGTATGTGTATCTTTCTTCCTTTGAGTAAGCTCGAGGTCTTCGATTATTTCCACCTTCACATGGTCTGGTGCGACGAATATGAACGATTTTGTCCAAATGCGGCAAAGGTGAAGGCTTTGCCCAATGTTGATTTGTAAGTGGTAGCTTCTTGATCTATTGATTGCACCAATCTCGTTTTTTTTTTTTTTTTTTTTTTTTTTTCTTTTTTCGATATGACGCAATCAAATGCTTCCACTTGTCGATATCAGCTTTACCCCAGTATTACAAAGATGAAGTCCTTGCTCCAGTTTGCAAAGATGAAGACTTTGCTCCATTCTTTTTATGGTAGCGTTGTTCCGGTGTGGCAAAGACAAAAGCTTCGCTTCAATTTGATGATAACTTTGCCCCAGTGTAGCAAAGACAGAGGATTTGCTCCAGTTTTGTCGATGATGACTTCGCTCCAGTGTGGCAAAGATGAAGACTTTGCTCCAGTTTGGCAAAGATGAAGACTTTGCTCCAGTTTTGGCAAAAATGAAGACTTTGCTCCAGTTTAGATATGATGGCCTTGCTCCAGTGTGGCAAAGATGAAAGTTTTGCTCCTGTATGGCAATGATGACCTTGCTCTAGTGTGACAAAGATGAAATTTTTGCTCCTGTGTGGCAAAGTTGAAATTTTTGTCCTAGTTTGGCGAAGATGAAGGCTTTGCTCCAATTGGTTGCTTTACAAAGGAGATTTTCCAAGCATTCCAGATGCAGTTCCTTGATCTACTGATTGCCCAAATCTTGCATTTTTTTATTTTTTATTTATTTTTTTTTTTTTTTTTATTTTTTTTTTTTTATAGTAAGAATTTGTGCAATCGTATAGAAAAAACTGATAATCTATTCTCTTTTTTTGAAAATTCCAATTGTCTTCTCAGATTGTTTCTTCGTCCATAATTCTTGGCATCGTGATGAAGATGTCCCGCGAGCAAAACTCATTGAAAGAAATTGAGACTTCGAGATGATTTTTCACAGTTATCGACTCATTAGTTCTCAAAACTATTATCTTAGAAATTTGAATCACTTTCTAATCGAGAAAGAGAAATGACAATGATAAGAATGGAAAGTAATGAGAATTTGGATCAAATGAAATCGAATATGAGAGATATATGAGAAATTACAAGTCTTAATTATGAAGCAGTAGGTCACAAGAGTTCAATACTATTTTATTACCTTTGAAGTTCTCTTGAATAATTTGGAACGTTTGCCATCTAATTAAACGTGGCGACTTAGCAAAAGGCTAGATGGGTATATAAATGTAGAGAAACATCATATAAATGTAGATGTTGAGTTTAGTCCGGAATTTTATGGTAGATCAACAAAATAAGGGTAAATTGCCTCAAAACTTATGTGGCATGCAAGTTCAAGGTCTTACAGTGAGTAATTTTAGACTCTTACTGCAAAATGGTGTTTGCCCAGTATGAAGATTAAAATCTTGTTCAACTGTTGTGTGGTGACAAAGTGTTTAGCACATGAGGGATATATAGGTCGAAATAAGGTCGTCTTCAACTACAAATTCGTCTCAATTATGAAATTTGAGAGAAGTATTTTCCAAAGAAGACATAAAATGGTTGAGATTTGACAATTTCTTTTATAAGAGTAGTGAAAGCACTCATTCCTTTTTTTTAATTTTTTTTTCTATTTTTTCATTCCCTCCAAATGATGATTCAACATTTTTGCTCAAAATTCTTGTTAAGTTTTCAGCTAACAAGAACGACCAAAGTAAACATAAGGGTAATCAAAGTGAACACAAAAATGTTTTATTTTTATTTTTAAATGACATGATGAAGAATATGATAAAAATCGATGATGTTTTTGTGAAAAAACATGTGTGAGATGATATTATGAAATTGATGAATAACAAACAATTTTTTTTTTTTTTTTTTTTTTTTTTTTTTTTTTTTTTTTTTATGTGAAATGAGATAATGATGCATGAACATTTTTATCATGTGTGAGATAGAAGTGAAACTTTTTTTTTTGTGATGTATGCATATGCATGATAACAAATGATTTTTTTGTTTTTATTTTTTATGCATGTGTGAGATGATATGATGTGATTAACATTTTTTTTTTTTTTTTTTTTTTTTATATCTCAAACACCACTTTCACATCAGGGCATCAGGGCTCTGCAAGAAACCTTGGTTGGATACTGACTTTGCTCCATAGATCAATTCTTCTATCCTTCCTTATTATAGTAGAAATTGAAGCATACCAATGATGACCTCGTCCGTTGACTATTTGAACTCATATGAATCTCTTTTGAACTACTAATGTTAATTCAAAAATGTCAAGTACTTGCACCATTTGTTTTTCTATTAAATGCAAAGATAATCAAAGAACTATATCAACGTTCAAAAGGAAAAGCAGCATGTGATATACTAAATAAGATTTCAATCTATGATTAGAGGAATAAAAGTACATGTCTCAAGGCTAAGATGTGAGGAATCATATTCCAAAGCTTGAAATATACAATAATTCTGTAAACATGATAATGAATTTGGAATGCTATCCTCTTGATTACAACGTTGAAATCTAGTGATACAAACAAGTCTTCTAGGGTATTGATGATTCATGCATAATACTTCCGGACGTAATCTGAGCTAGTTGGATTTGGTAGCTCATTCCCATCCATATTGGTCAAAATCAAAGCTCCTCCAGAAAAAGCCTTTTTTACAACGAAAGGTCCTTCATAATTGGGAGTCCATTTTCCTCGATGATCCTTCTGGCATGGGAGAATTCGTTTCAAGACCAAATCTCCTTCCTTGAATACTCTAGGACGCACCTTTTTGTCGTAGGCTTTCATCATCCGTCGTTGGTAGAGTTGTCCTCTACATAGTGCAGTTAACCTTTTTTCTTCCACGAAATTGAGTTGTTCATAACGACTTTGGATCCATTCAGCCTCTTCTAACTTAGTTTCCATGAGGATCCTTAATGATGGAATTTCTACTTCAATAGGAAGAACAGCTTCCATACCGTAGACTAATGAAAATGGCGTTGCTCCAGTCGAAGTGCGAACTGATGTGCGGTATCCATGTAATGCGAAAGGAAGCATGTCATGCCAATCTTTATATGTCATTGTCATTTTCTGTATGATTTTCTTTATATTCTTGTTGGCTGCTTCTACTGCTCCATTCATTTTCGGTCTATACGGAGTTGAGTTCAAATGTTTGATCTTAAATTGCTCACATAGTTCCTGCATCAATTTGTTGTTCAAGTTCTTTGCATTATCAGATATTATAATCTCTGGAAGACCATAACGACATATGATCTCCTTTTTTATGAACTTGATCACAACTCCTTTCGTCACTTCTCGATATGTCATTGCTTCCACCCACTTAGTAAAATAATCTATGACTACTAAAATGAATCGATGCCCATTTGAAGCTTTAGGTTCAATGGGACCTATAACGTCCATTCCCCACATAGAGAATGGCCAAGGGGATGTCATGACGTGCAAATGAGATGAAGGAGTGTGGGCCCTGTCTGCATAAATCTGACATTTATGGCATCCTCTCGCATATTTGATACAATCAGATTCCATGGATGACCAGTAGTACCCAGCTCTTAACGCTTGTTTAGCCATCATATGTCCATTTGCATGTGTGCCACAGATTCCCTCGTGAATTTCTTCCATGATCGTGTTGGCTTCAATTGTATCCACACATCTTAGAAGTACCATGTCTTGATTCCTTTTGTAGAGTAACTCTCCATTTAGGAAGAACTTCATTGCTAGCTTCCTAAGTGTGCGTTTGTCATTTTCTGAGATATTAAGCGGATATTCTCTATGCTCAATATAACGCTTTATATCATGGTACCAAGGTTTGCCATCAGGCTCTTGTTCAATATTCATGCAAGATGCTGGAACATCTCGTTTTCCGATTTTGATGGGTTCAATCTCTTGATCAGGATCTATGTTGAGCATGACTGCCAATGTGGCCAAAGCATCTGCTATTTGGTTGCTTTCTCTCGGTAGATAGTCAAAAGTGATTTCTTCGAACCTTTGAGCCAATTCTGTTATAAGCTTCTTATATGGCAACAATTTGGAGTCTCTTGTCTCCCATTCCCCTCTTAATTGATGAATCACTAACATTGAATCTCCTAGGACTCGGAGTTTCTTAATTCTCATATCTAAGGCAAACTGGACCCCCATAGAGCACGCCTCATATTCAGCCATATTATGAGTACAGTCAAAGCTTAATTTTGCAGTGAGAGGAAATAGTTTCCCCTTAGGTGATATTAAGATGGCCCCTATTCCGTTACCGAACTCATTAGAAGCCCCATCAAACAACATGGTCCATTCTTCTGATTCTGGGATTTCCTCTTCTTTCATCACGGTAGATATAAATTCATCTGGAAAGTCAAACTTCATTGGTTCATAATCATCGACGGGTTGTTCGGCCAAATAATCAGCTAATGCACTTCCTTTTATTGACTTTCGAGTGACATAAACGATATCATATTCGGATAGAAGGACTTGCCATCTTGCAATTCTGCCGGAAAGGAATGGTTTCTCGCAAATGTATTTAATGGGATCCATTTTCGAGATGAGCCAAGTTGTATAGTATAACATGTATGGTCTGAGACGGCGAGCGGCCCAGGCTAGCGCACAACATGTCTTTTCTAACATGGTGTATTTAGCTTCACAACTAGTGAATTTCTTGCTCAAGTAATATATGGCTTGTTCTCTTTTCCCTGATTCATCATGTTGTCCTAGTACACACCCCATTGAATTTTCTGTCACAGTGATATATAGAATAAGCGGGCGACCTGGAGTTGGCGGCACAAGAATGGGAGGATTCTGTAAGTAATGTTTTATCTTTTCAAACGCCTTTTGACAATTTTCGTCCCATACTCCTGCATCATTCTTACGAAGTAACTTGAAGATTGGTTCACATGTTGCTGTTAAATGTGATATGAATCTTGCAATATAATTCAGTCTTCCTAGGAATCCTCTAACTTCCTTTTGAGTATGCGATGGTGGCATCTCTATAATAGCTTTGACTTTATCAGGATCGACCTTGATTCCTTCCTGGCTTACAACAAAGCCTAATAATTTCCCAGAAGTTGCTCCAAATGTGCATTTACTTGGATTCAACTTTAATTTAAACTTCCTCAACCGATCGAATAACTTCCGAAGAATGGTTGTATGCTCTTCTCCTTGTCTTGACTTAGCAATCATGTCGTCCACATACACTTCGATCTCTTTATGCATCATATCGTGGAAGAGAGCGACCATGGCTCGCTGATAGGTTGCCCCAGCATTTCTCAATCCAAATGGCATGACTTTATAGCAGAAAGTCCCCCACAGTGTAATGAACGTCGTCTTTTCCTGATCCTCTTGTGCCATTTTTATTTGGTTATAGCCAGAGAATCCATCCATGAAGGAAAAAGTGGAAAACCCTGCAGTATTATCTACTAGCACATCTATATGAGGAAGAGGGAAATTGTCTTTAGGGCTTGCTCGATTCAAATCTCTGTAATCAACGCACATCCGCACTTGCCCATTTTTTTTCGGTACAGGTACAATATTTGCTACCCATTCAGGATAGTTTGCCACTGTCAAGAACCCTGCATTCATCTGTTTGCTGACTTCTTCTTTTATTTTAATCAGCATATCTGGCTTCATTTTACGCAATTTTTGTCTTACTGGTTTACATTCAGATTTAAGTGGTATGTGATGTGCTACTATGTTTGTGTCTAAACCCGGCATATCTTGATAAGACCAAGCAAAAACATCAGCGTATTCATGGAGTAAACTTATCAACATTCGACGACTTTCAGTAGACATGCTCGTCCCAATTTTAACGTCTTTGACCTCTGTTTGGGACCCTAGATTGATTGTCTCTATCAACTCCTCATGTGGTCCTAACATTTTTTCCTCTTCATCAATCATTCTTAATAACTCAGGGGTAAACTCAACATCCTCTTCATCGTCACTTATTTCATTATCAGATTCAACGTTGCATGTAGGGGTGTCCAGTTCACGTTTATAACCAATGGTGCTTTCAACCTCATTATCACTGTTTAAAAGAACAATTATTTGGTATGATGAAAAGAAGAGAAAAAAATGTAGAGAAACCAAATAAATTTAAGGAACTGGTACATGGTAAAGAGATTGACAAAGAGTTGAAACGAAATGCTGATTCTTTTACTGAAATATTGAAATGTTGACATAGAAATTCAAAATACCAAAACATATAAAGTAAACAAATAGTTAAACAATTACTTTGATATTTCATTAGTAACAGAAGGTAGCTCGAAAATAGTCCAATTGTTGAGTTCAAAATCCTCCGGGCATAGGTATACTAGAGGATCTGCTTCTTCCGCTTCTTCAATGATTGCCATAACCACAGAGTCTTGGCCTTCGGGATAAATTACACCCGCAGATTTGAATGAATCATAAAGATGAGGAATGAATTTCATCCGATGTTCAGACTCGTGATCTTCAAACTTTGTCAGACGATTTCTCCTTTTATATCCATTCGCGTTGATCATATCCCCTTTGCTCGGTTTATATCCCAATCCGAACCTCCTCATATTTTTTTGCATATTTAACAGATCATCTAAACTTTTACTGCTCGCGCTTAGAGAAAGCTTGTTCAATCGTAGCTGCACCTTTTCTATCTCTCTAGGTAAAGTTGTTGTATTTGCAACCTCGAACGATTGAAATGAGGATTCAAAGGCCTCTTCTGCTGCTTCTATGTAAGGCATTGATGAAGGCTTTGAGATTAAAATGTCTTCTTGTCCGGATATGATTACTAGTTTGTGATCAACAATGAATTTAAGCTTCTGGTGTAGTGACGATGGGACCACCCTGGCAGAATGAATCCAAGGGCGTCCCAATAGAAAACTGTAGGCTGAATTAATATTCATGACCTGAAATGTTATGTTAAAGGTGCAAGGTCCTATTTGAATAGGAACATCTATGTCTCCAATCACTTCACTGCGTGCCCCGTCAAAAGCCCTTACTATCATAGTGCTTGGCCTAATGTGAGACATGTCGACTGGCAATCTTTCCAACGTGGATTTAGGCATTATATTCAGAGAGGAACCGTTATCAACAAGAACTTTTGCTACCGCAAACCTTCTGCATTTGACCGTAATATGAAGGGCCTTAGTGTGACCCGTTCCTTCCGGTGGTAGTTCATCATCTGTGAATGTCACAGAACTTGCTGCATTAATGTTGCCGATGATATTATCTAAATTGTCCACCGTGATATCTTGTGGGACATAAGCCTGGTTTAGTATATTCAGCAAAGTCTTGCAATGCGCTTCCGAAGACAACAATAAGGTTAATATGGAAATTTTTGCAGGTGTTCGGCTTAGTTGCTCTATCACCTTGTAATCGCTCTGTTTGACCAACTTTAAAAATTCTTGGATGTCCTCCTCAGCTGCTGGCTGCTTAGCCTCTGAGTTTTTTACTATGACGGATTCTCCTGCCTCGTTATCGATATCCTCGTAGACTTTGGCCTTCCCTTTTCCCTTGTTTTTGTCTTTCAGTAGTTCCTGGGGTGTATAACACCTGCCACTTCGTGTCAGACTTCCCACTCCTGTGATGTTCCCCACTGGAAGTGAATCATTACCAACAATGACCTCATATCCGTATTTCCAGGGCACTGCTTTAGAACTTTTATATTCAAAGGGAGACGGTATTTGAATAGTAATTGGCCTTGGATTGGTAATGGAGGTGTTCATCTTCTCTTGATAAAAAATGATTAAAGGCTTCGGAACCTTTGAACTTCCATTGGGAGAGAACACTTCCGCCGCATTTACTTCGCCTTCTTGTGATGATTGAGAGATTGTTTTCTGCAAAACTGTTAAGGTATGTGAATCTAACAATCCTTGGACCTTTTGGCGAAAATGATGGCACTGATCAATGGAATGACCCTTTGCTCCAGCATGGTACGAACATGTCAAATTATCCTCATATTTATCATGAGCCGAATCAGGTTGAAGATATTCTACCTCAATGTACCCGTTGCTGAATAAAATCTCAAACAGTTTTTCCATAGAAATCTTCATCCCGTCGATATCCTTCTTCAGGTTTGGTTCATGAACTTCTATTGCGTTCACACGAGGATTCTGGTGATTCGGTAGAGGATTGTTGTTGACATTGGGCTCATTTCCTTTTTTGAAGTTCAGCCATCCAGCTTTGACTAGCTCTTGTACCCTATATTTCAGCGTGATACAATTTTCTGTCGAGTGTCCTGCTGCCCCTGCATGATAGTCACAGTGGGCATTTGCGTCGTACCACTTTGGATAAGGAGGTTGTATAGGTACTGCAGGTACAGGTGATAATTGATTATTTTGAAATAACTGGGGTAACAACTCAGCGTATGTCATTGGTATCGGGTCAAACTGAGTCTGCTTATAAGCTCCTCTATTACTTTGTTGTCCCTGAGCATAGACAGATGTTTGTTGATTCCTGGGTTGGTAGCCTTGATTACCCTGAGGTCGTGGGTTTTGAGGAAAAGTTGAAGGGTATTGTGTTGTCGTGTTGTTAACATATGGCTGATGAGTCGTGTAATAATTCGGATGATATTGCGGCATCCTGGAGTTGGAGTACGGCTGTTGGCTCCAATTGGGCTGACTTGCATTGCTTACCATTTGAACCTCTCCTTTCTTTGGAAAACCTCCCTTCTTTGAGGTTGACGACTCTGACGCGTCGGTTATCTTACCATGCTTAATCCCATATTCAATCCTCTCTCCAATCGTCATTATGTCGGAAAAATTGGTTGAAGCACTCCCAATCATCTTATCGTAGAAAGGAGATTTGAGAGTGTTCATGAACATGGCTGATAACTCCTTATCAGTTAGAGGAGGTTGTATTTGTGCAGCGATATCTCTCCACCTTTGTGCGTACTCCTTGAAGCTTTCTGCGCTCTTCTTTTCCATTCTTTGCAAATCCATTCGATCAGGGGCCATGTCTATGTTATGCTTGTATTGCTTTAGGAAAGAATCGGCTAAATTCTTCCACGAGTAGATATGAGTATTGTCTAACTGCATGTACCAACGAGATGCTGGACCAGTCAAACAGTCTTGAAAACAGTGGATTAACAATTTTTCATTTTGAACATGTGCAGCCATTTTCCTGCAATACATGATGAGATGACTCCTTGGACATGATGTCCCCTCATACTTTTCGAATTCCGGCACCTTGAACTTTGGTGGAATTACAACATCAGGAACAAGGCATAACTTGGAGGCGTCAATATTTCCAAAAACATCTGTCCCTTCAATTGCTCTTAACCTTTCTTCGAGGATTTCGAGTGTTCCATTGTTAAGAGTTTTGCATTCTCCTTCCTTCTTGACCTCAGGGTTTTCCAGATTAGGAACTGTGATAGTTACCCTGGATGGTCCTTCCTTAGGGTGTACAAACCCAGCCTGATCATTCATGGAGACTCCTTCACCTTTGAAGAACTGGAAAGGGTATTGTCCTGTTGACGAATGGTACATCGGGTCACACGATGTGTATGGCGGCGGGATGAACCTTTCAGCTTGGGTGTGCATAGAGGGATGGACTTCGAAGGAGTCACTAGCGACATTGTTGGGTTGTGCGAGATCAGCCACTGTTTTCCCCTTTTCTAACAAACTGAGGATTGATTCTACCTTTTCCCGCAACTCGTTCATTTCTTTTCTTGTTTTTTCTATTTCCACCTGTTGTTCCTCCATAATTCTTGTTGCTTGCCTAGTGCCGTGAACGCGACGAGTTGGTGGTGGTTGAGCTATTTTTTTATTCTGTTTTTTATTATTTTTTAGAGGTTAAAATATAATAAAAGAGAAAGACAAGACACAATCACATGATGCATGAAAGAAAGCTTTTACTAATTAAATGGAACGAACATTTCGATTTAAAGGGTGAACAAACACGCCAAATAAAATACTAGAAAAAGAAAGCCCTAAGAAAGAAAAAAAAAATACAAGTCTCGGGGAACAGTCAATGGAAGTGACCAAAGTACCCAAGATCGCTACGAATCATCCTTAAGAACTCAAATAATTCCTCTGCGTTAGCTATCATTGGTGAAGTATTTTCTTGTAGATGTCTTGCCCATTTTGCAAATCCTCGAGCTCTTCTAGCCATTATCTTGATAGTATCCATTGTTCTATTCACTTTTCCAATAACCATTTGCATATCATCTCTCACAAAGTGATAATCTTGTTTTATAGAACTATACTCTTTTTCTAAATGTTCTTTTTCCTGCGATAATTTCTCACATGCTTTTTGGTATGCTCCAAGTTGTTGCTCTAATAGACTTGCATAATCTTTCAAGATGTTATATCCTTCCAAATGATTGTCAATATCTCCGTAAAGACCAACGTTAGTCTTTTCCAATTCAGTGAGTTGCTTTTCTTTATTCCTGATGATATCTTTCATTTTCGAGATTAATTCTAAAAGAGAGCTCTTTCCTTTAGTAAAGTCGTTTATCTTGATCTCTTGTAGACGAACTGTTCTCTGCAATGTCGAATTTCGTCTCTTCAATACATGGCTCTCCTTACTTAAGCTTTTGTTTTCATCATCTAGCCAATCATGATTTCTTTGTCGCTTTGCCTGTCTCTCAATTATCCCTTTTGCTTCCTCGAGTTTTCCATTAGCATGAGTTGCTTGTACCATCAGCCGATCGACTTCTTGTTGTAGCTTTTCGTTTTCTAATTCAAGGGTTTGGTTTCTTTCCAGTAATCTTCTACACTCTGCTACATCTTGATTTGATCTATCCATTATCATTCTGCTGGGAAACTCTTCCCTATTTTCACAAATTGTTGTTGCTTGAAAACTCTTATTTCTCTTTGTGTGCCAACGTAAGTATTCAAGAGTAGACGCTTCACAGTGATCGTTGCTGCGCATCCTCTTTGTTAACTTCCAAGAAGCTAAAACTTGTCTTTTTTTCTCATTCAAGTTTTCGCAGCCATATGAGAATCCCAACTTGTTCAAATCATGAGTTGCTGGTATGAATTGTTTGAACCATAATTGTCGCAGGGCTAGTAATGGCGCATAATGAATGCACCCCCAGGGTCCTAACAAAGGGACCGTATGAAAGCTGCCACATCTGTAAATCATATCTTTTAAAGGCATCCAATGTGCCTTCCAGATCACATTTTCCAATTTGATTTCCGAAAGGAATGCTGCCCATACTTCTGTGTTTGGAAAGTTCGAATCCCAAAGAGATGTGCCAAACTCCACAACAATGTTTTGCAATAAATTCCAGCAACTGCTGAACTTGATCCTCGGACATCTGAAACTATCTGGAAATCTAATGTGACTGTGCATCCAGATATAAAGTAGTGGGACACAACATCTCAGTTTCCCCTCTTTCATAGCTCTACAATGGCAAAGTGCTCTGACTGTTTCTGCGAGAATCGGTATGATTGGGTTTACTCCTTGTTCTATACTAAAGAATAATATAAGGACTTGACCATCAACATACCCTTTCGCCCTAGGGTAGAGAACTGTCCCATAGATACACAATGCTAATAGAATCAATCCCTTATCCTCGTTCAAAAAGTTATGAGTGAGCTCTATCAGGTAGTCCAGCGCTATAAACTCTTCTTCTCCATTCATTTGTATGTGCTTCTGAACTTTGTCGGCATGTATACCCAGAAACTTGGATAAGGTTCTTTTTGCTTTGGCATTTGGGTTAAAGCAATAGATTTTTTCTCCAGCTCTCTCTGGGATACCCAATATCACATGGTATTCTTCAACAGTTGGTAACAAATCAAATTCCTTGAAAGCGAAGCATCTGTAAGCCGGATCCCAAGAATCTACCAAAGCTTGAATGGCAAAACAGTTGACGGGAATATACATCAGTTCAGCTATATAACCGTACTTGTTCGAGAAATTATATCTTCTCTCCGGTGTTAGGCCTTCCCAAATAATCTTCAGCTTGTTCAGTTCGTTGGTAATAATTTGTGCTTGGCAGGAAGCAGGTATTGTCACTATTTCATCTGGTGGTAGACTATCTCCAAATCGTCGTTGTGTCTGCTCTGCCCACTGATGCACAACGTTGGGTTCGTCGTGCGAAGAATTGAGTGACCGTGACGATGCAATAGGTACATTGGCACTCATTTTGTTCCCCTTTTAAAAAAAATAAAATAAATAAATAAAGTTTGCTAAAACGTAACGTTTCAGGAACTAATAGATTTTCATGTGCCTATTGACAATCCTCCAAAGGTCGACACTACTTTATCTAAAAATAAATTCAAATGGAGAAAATATTTTGAAATAGACTCAAGGAAAATGAAATAAAACTTTTCATGTGCCTATCCTTACTAACTCTTCTGGTGGTCAACACTACTGAGTTTAAAAAAAATAAAAAAATAAAAATCAATTTGAAAAAATATAAAAATAAATCCTATAAAATGAAATAGAACTTTTCATGTGCCTATCCTTACTAACCCTTTTCGGTGGTCAACACTACTAAGTTTAAAAATAGAAGATAAAAAAAACATTTTGAAAAAAAATAAAAAAAATAAATGAAAACACGATCCTAGAAAATGAAATAGGACTTTTCATGTGCCTACCTTACTAACTTCTTTTGGTGGTCGACACTACTAAGTTTTAAAATAAAAATAAACGATAAAAAAACATTTTGAAAAAAATAAAAACACGATCCTAAAAAATGAAATATGACTTTCCATGTGCCTATCTTACTAACTCCTTTTGGTGGTCGACACTACTAAGTTTTAAAATAAAAATAAAAGATAAAAAACATTTTGAAAAAAAATAAAAAAACGATCCTAGAAAATGAAATAGGACTTTTCATGTGCCTATCTTACTAACTCTTTTTTGGTGGTCGACACTACTAAGTTTTAAAATAATCAAAAATATATATTTTATTTCACTCCCTTTTTTAACATTTTTGAAAAATGAATAAAGTGAAGGTAATTTAAGGTTATCTAAACAACAATATTTTAAAAAAAAAATGATCTCGAAACAAAACCAACTACAAAGTAAATAAGTTGAACAATAAAAAAATGATGTGTTGGCAAGGTTCTAAACTTAAAGGATAACGGTCCCCAAATTAACTTCAATGTTAAAAAATAACAAAGAAATTAACTTGAGCGAGAATTTTTCGTGCGCCTATGCGGGGGCAATTAAATCCCCTCGAAAGTCGACACTACTAAATTCTCAATTCTAATCTTAAAGGTATAGCTCGGGTATAGAGCCGTGATTGTGGGTGAAATGCATGTCCATGCGGAAAATATAAATTGCAGCAAATATATCATAACAGTAATAATAAATGAAACATGTTAAATAATAATAAAAAAAAACTAACAAATAATACACCAAGATCAAAAATTGAAAATTGAAAGCAATAAAAAAACTAACAATAAAATAAACAAAGAAATAAAAGAAAAAAATAAAGGACCAAAAATAAAAATTGGATAAATATAAAAAATGCAATGGCCTGACCCTCTAAAAAAATCCCCAGTGGAGTCGCCATGCTGTCGCAACGTCATCGCGACGCGGAGCGGCCGACGTCCCTCTTTTAAGGGTTTTGTTTTAAAAATAAAAGAGATGGAGTCGCCACCAACCATTTTGGGTGTGATTGGTCACCTTAAAAACAAAAACTGGTCTAGAAAAAAGAAATCAAGTTCGGGGGTCAGTTGAGTGTAGGGAAGGTGCTAGCACCCTACAACACCCGTTAAATCGGTAGCCAAATTTTATCTTATATTATCCAATTTACTTTAAAACGTCCTTAATCTGAGAAAATAAACAAATAGTTTTATAAAAAACAATGTCTCATCTAATCAATTCTTAACTTTAGAAATAAAGTAAGAGTTTGATATATTGAGGGAGAATTATCCTTAGTTAATTATCATATCAAATTTCCTTTTATTTAAAGAAAATTTTACCTCAAGAATTTGAGAAATTTATCCAAATTCCGTCATAGGATTTATATGATAATATTTTATTTTTAAAACATGTTGATTTGCTATTTTTTTAAAAGTGATTGGAGGAATTTTCGTATGCTTGCACGAGAGTCGGAACTCTACGAAGTCACACTACTCCTTCCTCAAATAAATACAATGTTTCTTTAAAAAGACATTACCTTAAAGTATTATTAATTATGAACTATAAGGCTACATTGAAGTTTATTTGGAAAATTTTTAATTTAAGACAAATCTAAAATTTATTTGGAAAAGATTAAATAAGGAATCAATAATTAAAATTGATGTACAAAACTTAAATTAAGGTAACATTTGAAAGATACCTTGAAATCCTAAATTTAAAAAAAAGAAACATATCAAATCAATAACTAAAAATAAATAGTCAAAATATTTCAAAGGTCTAATTTGTAGATAAAAATAAATGCCAAGTATGTAATGTCAAATATCAAATTTGTAAAAATAAAAAAGTAAGGAAGGGTATTTTTGTAACTAAACAGACAATGACAAAATTGTATCAAAATGTCATGAATGGCAATTTCGTAAATAACCTGAAACTTAAATTATACCTTCTTCTTCCTTGATGTATTATACCTTCTTCTTCCTTAATGTTCAGCCGCTGCCGATTGAAGGTGGGTAACAAATCCGAGGTGAAGCTGCCGCCGACGAAGGTTGCCGCAGTCGTGAGGTGAAGTTGCCGCTGTCGTCGAGGTCAATCCGCCGCCGTCGAGGTCAAACCGCCGCCGTCGGGGTGAAGGCCGCCGCTGTGAGGTGAAGTTGCCGCCGACGAAGGTTGCCGCAGTCGTGAGGTGTAGCCGCCGCCGTCGAGGTCACCGTTGTCGAGGGGTTGCGGAATGGTGATTGAATGATGGTGGAGATGGTGGATTTGGGGAAGAAAATGAAGTTGGGGAAGAAGGTGAAGTTGGGGAAGAAAATGAATAGTAAAAAAAAGAAAAGGAAAAAAGTAACCTCGATTTCCGTAAAAGTTTGGATTGAAGGGAAAATTCAAATTTTGTCAAATTAAATTTTCTCCCAAAATACTAATCTTTTCTCCAAAAAAATTCCTCTCTTCCAATATGATTTTCCCGGTATTTATAGACGATCGATCGTCAACTATGGTTAGAATAATAAATTAATGACTCAAAATTTCGTTCTTAATTGAAATGGATTTTTCGACCAAAAATGAGTAAAATCAAATATTATATTCAATGAGTATCAAATCTTAAACCAAGAATGGATTAAAATCTTATATTCATTCTTTTTTAATGAATGAATATCAAATCTTGGCCATAAGAGGAAAAAGAAATTATACTCACTTAATACTTGATTTCAAATGTCTAAATATTTCCAAATAATTAAAACGTTTTCTTTTTTTGTTTTTTCTAATTTTCGAATTTAATTAAATACAAAAATAAATAAAAAGAATTTAAAAGTTTTTTTTTTTTTTAAAAAAAAAAAGAAACTAAATAAAACGTGACACAAAAAAAAAACTAATAAATAAATAAAAGTAAGAAAATTTTAATAATAAACAAATGGCCGGACCAAATACGGTGTCTACACTCCCCTCTGCCAATCTTTCTCAAATTGAAAACCATTTCAATTTCCTTCATTCCCCTTCTCTGCCCATCTTTCTTCTCATGGCCAAAACATATATATATATATATTTACTTAACATATATATATATATGTGTCTTGCTCCATGCAAGACACATATATATATATAATTATTATTATTATTAAAAATAATAATAATAATTTTATTTATTAAACTTTTTAATAAATAAAATATATATATATATATAATTATTAATTAAACTTTTTAATTAATAAATATTATTTAATTCAATATCAAATATTAATTAAATAATATGACTAAACCCAGTTTTCCGAAAACCGACTTTTTTACACATGAATCATATTCATGTTTTAGGCCATTCCCATATTTAAATCACATTTAAATATGTCCATATTTAAATCATATTTAAATATGTCTATCCTTCTTCAACAAACCGAATTTGAACAATTCAAATTCTTTTTCTTTTTCTTTTCTTTTATACTGTTGCACGGCGTTATCCGAGCTAGCTAGAAGAACCTAAAGGACCTACAGATCATGAGCTCCAACGATACGAGATTATCCGGTCAAAACTCTTTCAAAACCGAACTAACCAACATTCGTTAACCCTCGGAGACTCCACTATAGTCCGAGGGTTGCACTCTCCTCACTGTAGATATATTATGTCCTCTGATATAACCGTCACTGGCAAGTCGACCCTTCACAGGTTGTTCGTAATCACAGTTGGGTCATTTAAACCGTTTAACTTCTGCATTACGTCTTGTTCATTAAGTACCACTGACACCTCTAATGAACAATAGATCTGTGGTCCAACCAACAGATCAATTAACCCTCTCATCTCATGAGAGTGAGCGCGCTAATTGTTCAAGCCCCGGAGTCAGCTATTAAGGGAACAACCTATCTACTAACCCTGAAGAGCGGGTTAGGAGTGAACTCCAATCTTGCTGTACTATGTCCCCAGCTACCTATTCGACTTTATCCCCAAGATGGTAGGCTTATTGAGTCGGCGCTAATGGGTCACTCTCACCCGTGCAAGTCAAAGGATACTATCGAATAAGCAGGAGTTCATAGCGAGCTCAGGATTGAGATCGAGTTACCTAGGCCATCAATATGTATAAGTCGGTCTCATCAGTAAACGGAGTTATAAAGAGAGAGCGACTTAATACGCGGTTCGGTCTTATGCAAACTGTTTGCACAGGACGCCCTCACTCGCACATCTCCATGTGAAACGATTCGGATCACATCGTTTTGTACAATACAAAGTGAGCCGCATCCAATAGTGTTACCCGGATAAGGTACCCAGCCTTATCCGTATACTATAGACTGTTTTGACTGACTACTTGAGCCTGATCCACAATCATGACATACATGAGGCTCAAGTACTCATATTCAGCCAAGGATGTTGGTCATTGGTATAGGTTAACCTAAACACGTTTCACTTTATTCCAGTAAACTCTTTTACTGAATAAAACTAATAACTTTTTATTCTAAATAGAATATTTACAAACATAACAGTTTACAAACCACGAGTTTTAGGACATAAAACCCAACAAACTCCCACTTGGACTTAAACGTCCGTGGTGTACATGTTAGGTGGAGAAAACTAATATATCATATATGAGAAGTTTTCTCCCACTGTCCTCTCCAGCAACTCGGAGCCCTAGACTCTTCTAGGTGTCTCTCAAACACTTTAGCCATGAGAGACTTAGTAAACTAATCAGCATGAAGTACTACGAGACTTTCCATGTGACCATCACATCTCCTCATAGCACTATCTGCGAGCTCAACTTATAAACCTATTGCTGCTTCACAAGCTGCAAATAGACTTAGCTACCAACAAGGAATCAGCAATACAACTCTTGTATTCTACTCCTCTAAGTACAAGGACAAAACTCTAACCGGAGTCCAATCCAATTGGACTAATATTACTGACAGCTCCCACTACATAGCACATATCGGGTCATGTATCTCAAAAGATACACCTAACCTCCAATATGTAAATGCACTTGGGTGCATCTCGTTGATAACTCCATTTTGGAGCTATTAAATACTTCCTAATTATAGCTAAAGTCCGCTTTCAATTGATTAAATATATCTCTTTTGTAGGAGAAAAGCGGCAAAGAGCTCGTGCGTCCGTTGGGCATGTTCGAGCGCTTAAAGTGGAGTTTTAGCGCCCCGGGAATGCATCGGGAAGAGGGGAATTTGTTCCGTGAAGAAACGGGCCAAAACAGCCTTGGAGAGGCAAAGCTTCAGCCCCAAACCCGAGAGCCAGCGTCAAGCTACAGCGTCGAGACGCTGGCTCGACGCTGGAAAAACCCGAGAGCAAGCGTCGAGTGATAGCGTCGAGACGCTAGCTCGACGCTGCCCTGGCGTCGAGACGCTCCGGAGGAGGCGCGCGCAAGAAATTTATCGGGGCAGCGTCGCGACGCTGACCCAGCGTCGCGACGCCATCGCGAGCGCGCGCGGCAACTTAGGGCACAACGTCGAGACGCTGGCCTAGCGTCTCGACGCTACGACGACAGTAGCTTCTGTATAAGACGATTTCTGCGCAAATATTTGGGGGAGTTAGACATTTTTGGCGATTCTTCTTCTTCTTCCTCTTAATTTTCTTCTAGTTTTCCTTTAGCTCAGCCATTGTTGGCATGTTATTGAGCTTTATTTCCATTCTAATAAGTAGATGAATCCTTCCATGGCCGTGGTTGGAGCGGGATTGACGAACCGCGCCATGAGCGGCTAAGGTAAGGGTGACGGTTTGGGATTAGTTTAGGGCAATTTTGTTAAACATATTTGGTTTTGATAATCTGAGTTTTGATATGCATATTGGTTCTGTTTACTTTGCATCTTTCTACCTTGCTTAATCCAACGCGCATGTTAAAATACGACGATTGACACTCGAGTAGTTTCGCATGTTGTGTATGTTAAAGAGTAGCGATGTCGTGCCTCTCACTGCTCGACTAAGTAACACAGGTAGATAGAACTAAATCGAAGTATCGAGTCGGGTAGGATGATTGTTGATTGCATACGGCGTTTGCGGGCAATCTACTAGCAATTAGAATTCACGTTCGAATGTTCGTCGCGGTTAGCTAGTGATTGTCTAAATTTACCTTAGGGCTGATCACCTTGATGTAGGCTTAGATAACGTGTAATTAGAACTGTGTGGTCTAATTAAAATCCATGAAGTCGGCTACTTTGGGGCTTCTCTGGTAGTCGTCCGCGTGCTCAATAAACTGAATTCCATGTTATTAGCATTAAATGATGAACTGAATTTGTTTAACAATTGATCCCGAAACTCCCAAACCGTGCACACGTTCTCTTCTTATTATTCTTTCTTCGTAGCTTTCTCATTATTTCCCCTTTGCATGATAAAACCCCTCCGTTACCAAAAATCTATTAATCAATTAAATCCCAATTTCATTAGTAATTTCAATCTTCCTATTCCTTGGATCGACCCTGTTACCACTGGCTGCAAAGCCTTGGTCATAGGCTTTATAAATCGTATTTTGGCAAGCCTCGACAGCTTGAGATTAAGTGGATATTCAAAAATCCGCGCACCAAAATTGGCGCCGCTGCCGGGGAGTAGGCATTTGATTCAATTTATGATTGAAGTTTGAATTTGATTCATTGATGGTTGATTGAAAATTTCTTCTGTTTGTATCTTGTATGTTTGGCAAATTTTTGTTTGTGTATGACCCGTTCCTCTGAGGGTAGTAGTTTGCAGTTTATCCCAGAGATTGACAGAGAGGAGCGGCGGTTACGAAGAGAAGCCCGGGAGGGGCAAGGACCGTTTGAAAGAGAAGAAGGCAATCCCTTCGACGAGATGGCGCAAGGTGATGCGCCACGGACGCTTAAGCAACTGGCAGCGCCAGACCTGAACCTGCAGCCTTTGTGCATTAACTACCCCGTGGTAGCAGGTAACTTCGAATTAAAATATGGTTTAATTCACCAGTTACCTTCCTTCCATGGCAACGCAGGTGAGGACGCGAACAAATACCTGATGGAGTTCCATTGCGTCTGCGCGGGGATGAAGCCCGCAGGTGTCACGGAGGAGCAACTGAATATGAGGGCATTCCCCTTCACACTCAAGGACAAGGCCAAGGATTGGCTATACTACTTGCCCTCCGGATCCATCACCACGTGGCAGGATATGAAGCGGGTATTTTTGGAGAAATACTTTCCCGCATCCTTGGCCACCACTCTGCGGAAGAGGATTTATGGGATCACCCAGGATGTAGGTGAGTCCCTGCACGAATACTGGGAACGCTTCGGGCGCCTGTGCGCGAGCTTCCCACATCATCAGATTGCCGATCAGTTATTGATTCAGTACTTTTATGAGGGGATGACGCCCCATGACCGGCAGATGATCGATGCAGCGAGTGGAGGGGCACTGATTGACAAGACCCCAGTTGAGGCCAAGCAGTTGATTGCAAACATGGCTACAAACTCGCAGCAATTCGGTATTCGGGGACAAGGACAAGTGCACAGTGTGGCTCAGAGCCACGAGATGACTGAGATGAGGGCCCAGGTGGCCGAGATAGGCAGTATGTTGAAAAAAATCGTTGGAGGACACCGTGAGGATGCGGAGGTCAACGCGATCGGGGGGTACGCTTCCAACCCAAGGAAGTACGACCCATATGCAAACACTTATAACCCCGGTTGGCGCGACCATCCAAACTTTAGCTATGGGAATAGGGAAGGACAGTCTCGCTTCCAAGGCCAGTCTCAGGATAGGCCTAATTCTTCAACCCAGGCTCAAGCCTCGAGCTCCTCCAGCTCACTTGAAGAGATGGTAAGGACCATCGTGACTAGCACCAGCCAGTTCCAAAAAGAGGCTCGAGAAGAGCTTAATTCTCACAAGGCAGAGCTGCAGAACTTGAACAAGCAGCTGACACAGATGGCGGTGTCTATCAGTAAGATTGAGAGCAAGAGCTCGGGGAAGCTTCCTTCCCAAACTACAGTAAACTCATATGAAAACGTGAGTGCCATTCAGCTGCGCAGTGGGAAGTCACTTTCCACCAGAGATGCGAAGGAAGCCACGGACAGCCTGAACAAGTCCGCCCCGACTGCTCCTGAGATTCAGAATGTGAGAAAAGATGAGAAGGTCAGTGTACCTGAGGATGTTACCAGAGTACCATTCCCGAGTCGGCTTGTGAAGCCTACTTTGGAGACCGAGGATGCGGAGGTCCTTCGAACCTTCCAAAAGGTGGTGGTCAACATCCCACTTCTTGAGGCCGTAAGCCAAGTGCCAAAATACGCCAAGTTTCTCAAGAAGTGGTGTACGAGTAAGAGAATGTCGAGAAAAAGTGACGAGACGAAGAAAGAAACCGTCTCCGCAATCTTCCAAGGTAATCTTCCACCGAAGTGCATTGATCCTGGTATGTTTTCTATCCCATGCACTATCGGTACTAAATTCATTGAAAATGCCATGTTAGATCTCGGTGCCTCGATTAATGTCATGTCTTATGATGTTTTTAAAGAACTTGAATTGTGTACTTTAATCGAGTCCAATATAGTTGTCCAACTAGCCGATCGATCTTATGTGCATCCTTTAGGGAAGGTTGAGGATATTTTAGTCAAAGTTAAGGACTTACTGTTTCCATGCGATTTTTATGTGCTGAATATGAATGAGAATTCTTCGCATGTTTCCTCTTCTATTTTGTTAGGCCGCCCATTTATGAAGACCGCTAAGGTCAAGATAGATGTTGATAGGGGTGCCTTATCTGTAGAATTTGATGGAATGGTGAATGAATTTATTATAAATGCATCAAAGTCGTCTGTGACTGTTGGGAATGTGTCTGTGGTTGAGCATGATGAGAATGGGAGTCTACCCTCGCGCTTGAGGGATGGTTCCCATGTCTCTGTTAAAAAATCTGATTTAAATTGGTGTGATAATGATGCTGGTTTTTGCACTAACACTTCTGATATTCACGTGCCCGAGGCACGAAAAGTGCAAAATATTTTTCAGGATGATGGCAGGAAAAGTGTGGATGTGGACAAGTCTGGATCGTTCCCCGCACTTACAGACTATGGATGAGTCTGTTGAGAGAATACAGTCGAGCAACCGACTTTAAAAATTCTGCGCTTCTCGGAGGCACCCGAGTGTTGGACTGTTTTTATGCTTTAGTTTAGTTTTTATTGCTTTTTAGATTAACTTAGTTTTAATTAGCTTGCTGTTTTTTTTTTTTAGGAATCGAGGAAGAGAGGACAATTTTGGGCTCTGATGCGTTTGTGTGCCGCTTCCTCGCCCTCGCCAGCTTCACCAAGAGTCAGGGAAGTGTATTTCTTCTTCCCTTTTACTTTGTTGTATCTGACTGGTTGGCATTGAGGACAATGCCAGATTTTGAAGTTGGGGGTGGAGTTAGTCTGACGGATATGCATGTGTAGTTTGTTGAGAAGTGTTGCATTGATATTGAAGTGCTTGGGACTCTGTTTATTGTTTTCTGACTATGATAGCCTAGGAAATGCATGTTGGAAATCTGAGCATGTCCATAATCGAGTTTTTGCATGAGTTTTGTGTTTCTTAGGTTCATGTCAAAAATTTTAAAATTTTTTCTGTTGCTCCCTTGCACTTATCGCGCACTTAGCAACCTCTCCCTAGATTCCGTAGGCTTTGTTTATCGCATGTTTCGCTAATTCTCGTTGTCACCCCGAAAGGCATCTCTAGGTAGCTTGTTGCATGAGAATTAGTGGTTAGTTAATTGAGAAAGCATGTGCTTAGCCTAATTTTAAAAAAAAAAAAATAGAAAAGCATGTTTGATAGAAAAATCCTCTCGAGGCGCTCCTCCTTCTTATTAGTGCACTTAAGAAGTGAGCGTCAGTCCTTAAAAACGTGAAGCTTTGGCCAAAGTTTGACGTGTTAGGCAGCTCGAGTAGGAATGAAAAATAAACAAAAAGTTGGTTCAAAGAACCCAAATAAAAGAGTATAAAGTACTTTTGAAAAGAAAGAAAAAGAATGAAAAAAAATAATAATAATTAGGTCTCTTAATTTGCTTCTCTCTCTCGTGTAAGTCAAGTGTAGCTGTTCTTAAACGCTAGAAGTAGGGGGAAAACGGGATGTGCGTTGCATGTAGGTTTTCCGGGTTTACGTGAGTTTAGGAGTGGTTGTCTAGCACACACACACGTTAGGGGGCAAGAGTTAATTTTTGATATGTCCTAGTTAATACATGAACAGAATGCTTCCATGATTATACTCGTGTTTAAATTTCAATATGCATGGAGGTTTGAGTTAGAATGCATGTAAGCGCGTCCTTAGAGTCAATGTCTTTGTAGTGCTTGCTCGAGGACTAGCAATGTTTAAGTTGGGGGTGTTTGATAACTCCATTTTGGAGCTATTAAATACTTCCTAATTATAGCTAAAGTCCGCTTTCAATTGATTAAATATATCTCTTTTGTAGGAGAAAAGCGGCAAAGAGCTCGTGCGTCCGTTGGGCATGTTCGAGCGCTTAAAGTGGAGTTTTAGCGCCCCGGGAATGCATCGGAAAGAGGGGAATTTGTTCCGTGAAGAAACGGGCCAAAACAGCCTTGGAGAGGCAAAGCTTCAGCCCCAAACCCGAGAGCCAGCGTCGAGCTACAGCGTCGAGACGCTGGCTCGACGCTGGAAAAACCCGAGAGCAAGCGTCGAGTGATAGCGTCGAGACGCTAGCTCGACGCTGCCCTGGCGTCGAGACCCTGCTTGGCGTCGAGATGCTCCGGAGGAGGCGCGCGCAGGAAATTTATCGGGGCAGCGTCGCGACGCTGACCCAGCGTCGCGACGCCATCGCGAGCGCGCGCGGCAACTTAGGGCACAGCGTCGAGACGCTGGCCTAGCGTCTCGACGCTACGACGACAGTAGCTTCTGTATAAGACGATTTCTGCGCAAATATTTGGGGGAGTTAGACATTTTTGGCGATTCTTCTTCTTCTTCCTCTCAATTTTCTTCTAGTTTTCCTTTAGCTCAGCCATTGTTGGCATGTTATTGAGCTTTCTTTCCATTGTAATAAGTAGATGAATCCTTCCGTGGCCGTGGTTGGAGCGGGATTGACGAACCGCGCCATGAGCGGCTAAGGTAAGGGTGACGGTTTGGGATTAGTTTAGGGCAATTTTGTTAAACATATTTGGTTTTGATAATCTGAGTTTTGATATGCATATTGGTTCTGTTTACTTTGCATCTTTCTACCTTGCTTAATCCAACGCGCATGTTAAAATACGACGATTGACACTCGAGTAGTTTCGCATGTTGTGTATGTTAAAGAGTAGCGATGCCGTGCCTCTCACTGCTCGACTAAGTAACACAGGTAGATAGAACTAAATCGAAGTATCGAGTCGGGTAGGATGATTGTTGATTGCATACGGCGTTTGCGGGCAATCTACTAGCAATTAGAATTCACGTTCGAATGTTCGTCGCGGTTAGCTAGTGACTGTCTAAATTTACCTTAGGGCTGATCACCTTGATGTAGGCTTAGATAACGTGTAATTAGAACTGTGTGGTCTAATTAAAATCCATGAAGTCGGCTACTTTGGGGCTTCTCTGGTAGTCGTCCGCGTGCTCAATAAACTGAATTCCATGTTATTAGCATTAAATGATGAACTGAATTTGTTTAACAATTGATCCCGAAACTCCCAAACCGTGCACACGTTCTCTTCTTATTATTCTTTCTTCGTAGCTTTCTCATTATTTCCCCTTTGCATGATAAAACCCCTCCGTTACCAAAAATCTATTAATCAATTAAATCCCAATTTCATTAGTAATTTCAATCTTCCTATTCCTTGGATCGACCCTGTTACCACTGGCTGCAAAGCCTTGGTCATAGGCTTTATAAATCGTATTTTGGCAAGCCTCGACAGCTTGAGATTAAGTGGATATTCAAAAATCCGCGCACCACTCGTATCCTCAACAATTGAGGTGTCTCAGGAAATAATTTCCATTGACCATCGAATATTGACAACAACTTGTCAATAAAAGATTTTAGAGACAACACTAGCGATTTGTTCTTACGACTCAGATCAACCTGAATCCTTAGAACAAACTAAGCCTACCACCAAATCAACTATTTGAGAATGGGTCGCTAGTTAATGCTTATTGTCAGAAAAGAATCCTATATCATTTTCCATGATTAGGACATCAATTACGGAAACCGGAATCCTTAAACAAGGTTTATCAAACTTTCGTTCAAACTTCTGTTCAAAGCCATAAGGTTTGATCACCATATCAAACCTTACAATTCAAGATAAAGATGCTTATTCTAATTCATAAATGAATCGAATAGGCTCGCAAACCATTTGCTCTTTGTCCTCGAATTATTAATCTATCTGGTTGAGACTTATAGATACTCAATCAAGATAACAATTCTGCAGAAAAGCTATCTTGACATCCACTTGCCAAATTCTATAAAGATAAAACATGGTAGTGGATAAGAGTCATCTATTTAACTTACGTCTAGCAACAAGAGAAAAAGAGTATACACAATAAACCCTTTCTCTTCGGGACAATCCCATTACCAGAAAGTCAAGCCATAAAGGTTTTCACCTTAGTGGCTTGGTCTCAATACCATCCATAGATTTGTGGCTTTGAGCCATATGATCTTGTCTATGTGATCCATTGCCTAATTAAAGACAACGAATCCTCAATGTTATCATCAAGTATGAGAACTTTGAGTTAAAGACAAGCCAGTGCAGCGGATCAAGTTGTCCTACAACCCTCCCACTGCATTGAGGCTTTCTCAACGGTTGAGAAACTCTAGTTTGATCAACTAATTTTAATTGCTTTATCTGATGGATGGATACATAGAATACTATGTATCTTTTGAAGGTTCGGGGTGGAGATGGTTGTCTGTTGGATTCATGTGTAGTTGTTGAGCAGGAGTAGATTTAGAATTTGAAGTGTTTTGGACTCTGTTTGCATGCTTTCTGATTATGATGATCTAGGAAATGTTTTTAGAATCTTCGTATTTGCATGTATGGATAAGCATGAAGTTGTTTGCACTGATTAGGTGCACTGATTAGGTTCATGTCAAAAAATTTAAATTTTTTTCTGTTGCTCCCTTGCATCTATCGAGCACTTAGGCAACCTCATCTTAATATCCGTAGGCTTAGTTGATTGCATGTCGCGTTAATTCTTGTTGTCACCCCGAAAGGCACCCTTAGGTAGCTTGTTGCATGAGAGTTAGTGGTCAATTAATTGAGTTAGCATAAACTAAACCTAAAGTAAAAAAAAAAATATAGAAAAGCATGTTGGCTAGAAAATTCTCTCGAGGCGCTCCTCCTTCTTTTTGGTACCTAAGAAATGAGCGTTAGTCCTTAAAAATGTGAAGTTTTGGCCTAAGTTTGACATGTTAGGCAACTCGAGATGGGAAAGAAAAAGAAAATAAAAGTTGGGTTCAAAGAACCTTAATAAAGAGTACAAAGTACTCAAAAAGAAAAGAAAAAGTATGAGAAAATCGTTTTAGGTCTCTTAATTTATTGCTCTCTCTTGTGTAATCAAGTTTAGACTGTTCTTAAATGCTAGAAGTAGGGGGAAAACGGGATGACATGTTGCATGCGATTTTTCCGGGCTTACGTTGGTTTAGGATAGGTTGGCTAGCACACACACACACGTTAGGGAGCGATAGTTAATTTTTGACATGTTCATTGATTAAGTGCATGCGATCGATTGCTTACTTGTTTATGTAAATGCCTTGATTCTTAAAAGCATCGAGATTTGAGTTAGAAGCATGCATGTATAGTCCTTAGGAGCTAATTTAGAGTTTTCCTTGCTCGAGGACAAGCAAGATTTAGGTTGGGGGTTTTGATAGCACTCCAAAAGTGCTAATATTTAGCTTCTAAGTCTTGCGAATTAAGTAATTAATTATACTTAATTGATATATTTTGTAGAAATTAATTGCTTAGGGGTAAATCAGACCATTGCATTAATTAAGAGCTTAAAATAATATTTTAGTGGATAATAATGATTAATTGTTTTAAGCGTTTATACCATATAGATTAATTAATCAAATATTATCTCAATTGTGATTAGTGGTTTGGTGGTGCAGGGAACTTTGGTAGCCGATGGGCCCGAGTTCGAGACCAAGGGAGAACATAATTTGGATCATTTTTCCTTCAGACACAGCGTCGAGACGCTGCCTGTAGGGTCTCGATGCTACCCCGACAACAGTCGCTGGAAATTTCCGTACGAGCGTCGAGATGCTGCCTGTAGGGTCCCGACGCTCTGACTGTATAAAACCCATTTTTTAGGTCATTCACTCTCGGGTTTGGCTTGTTTTAGCCGATTTCTCTCTCAAATTCTTGGGGGTTTCTCCCCTTTTCTTCTATATCAAAGCAAGACTTTGTTGGATTTAACTTGGTTTTCATCCCGAGCAAGGTAAGTGCTCTAATTTGAGGTTAGGGGTTAAATTTGATGCGATTCATGAGGGTTTTAGATCTTTAATTTCGAACTTAGCATGACTGATTGGGCATCTACTCTTTCTTGCTTAATCCATGATTGTGTTAGATTTCGCCGACGGACAATCGAGTTTTCTAGCATGCTCTATTGTTATAGATTAGCGATGTCGTGCCTCTCCTAATCGACTTAGTAACACAGAGGAGTAGAACAAATCGAAGTATCATATTAAACGTTGTGAATGTTGATTACTTTAGGGTTGTCGGGTAGTCAATTAGCATTTAGGGTGTTTAATTGAATGTTCGTCATAAAGTGCTAGTTACTGCTTTAGTTAATTTAGAAATGATCAATCCGAGTTAATTAATAGCACCGTTTAATTAGAAGTGGAAATTCTGATTAATATATATGTGGCCGGTTTCTTTAGGGTTGCCGGGCAACCGTTTATGTGTTTAATTATGCTCTTGCTAAGTACGTTTGAATCCCAATGAATCGAGTCGCATCAAAGTCAACCCCGACCCTTAAAATTAGGAGCACATGTAATTAGTTTTAATTTTCCGTTAGCTACTTTATGCATGTTTTTCTTTTATTTTACCGTTAGCAAATCCCCCATTTACTTTAATGTTTTACTTTATCGTTTTTATTTTAGTAAATTAACAAGCAAATAGAAATTAATTAGGAGAAAATAATTTAGGTTCCCTGCGGATCGACCCGACTACCACTAGCTGCAAAGCTCAGTTGTAGCGGTATTATAAATGTTATTTTGGCGGGACTCGACATCCCGAAATTTATAGGATATTCAAAAATCCTAGTACCAGCGACTTGATTTCGCGGTTCAGTCTTATGCAAACTCTTTGCACAGGACGCCCTCGCTTCTCACATCTCCATGTGAAACGATTTGGATCACATCGTTTTGTACTATACAAAGCGAGCCGCATCCAATAGTGTTACCAGGATAAGGTACCCAACCTTAACCATATACTATAGACCGTTTTGACTGTCTACTTGAGCCTAATCCACATTCATGTCATACATGAAGCTCAAGTACTCATCCTTCGCCATGAGTGTTTGTTATTGGTACAAGTTAATGAAAACACGTTTCACTATATTCAATAAACACATTTACTGAATAAACCTCAATAACTCTTTATTGCGTAAATAGACATATTACATTCACAACGTTTACATACTACGAGTTTTAGGACATAAAACCCAACAAGTCGGCGATCTGGCCACTCTCACCTGTGCAAGTCAAAGGATACTCTTGAATAAATAGGATTTTATAGCGAGCTCGGGATTGAGAACGAGTTACCTAGGTCATCATATGAAAAAGTCGGTCTCTTTAGTAAACGTTGTTATAAAGAGAGAGCGACTTGATTTCGCGGTTCAGTCTCCCTAAACCCTAAACCCTAAACCCTAAAATTAAAGACTCGATAGACTTAGGAGAATAAGGAAGAGAGCATGCATCAATAAATGGATTTTTAGAGAATAAAACAGACAGAGACTCGTAAGCCTCAAACTGTATTACCTGAAACTTCTTCTCGGGACTAGGCACAACCTCTTCCTTAATCTCACAAACCTCATCTTCGCATGGCGGAGTGTTAACTCTCCAAATGAGAGTTATTTAGAGCTAAATTAGGAAGAATACAAAGTCTTTAAGGAGTATTTGATTAGCTTTAATTGAGAGTTTCAAAGGATTTAGCATACATTTGAGTAAAGGGTTGCTTTTGAGTCCTTAGGCGATAAATGAACATATTCAAGCCTGTTTGTACTTAAATAAGCCTTTTTGTGCGTATTGCAGGTTTCGCGAGGATCTCGCTATGAAAGCATCAAACCAGGAAGGCTGGATTGGGAATCAGAGGAGCTTTGCGTCCGCGATGTGGCAGCAAAGTTGGCGCCTTTAAAGATTTTTGCGATCGCAGCGCAATCGCAAAAACTGTACCTGAAGAACGTGAAATGGCAGCGCCTGTCCCCTGCCGTACATCCAGTCTGCTTTATCCGTTGCAGCTCATCCAATGAGAATGTTTGGACCTTTTTAAGGGTAAAATTACGGGAGAAATCCTAGCAGTATAAAGAGAAAAGAGTGGAAAGAGAGGAAGAGAGGTGAAAAAGGGGACTGGAGAATAAAGGATTTCGAGAAGGATATTCTTCGGTTTTTGGAGCTTTTGAAGAGAAAAAGAAGACCCACCTTGAGGTGCTCTCCAAGAACGTCGGAGCTGTGAAGTGTAGCACCTGGAGAAGAAGCTCAAGGAGGGTCGGTTGTGAAGAAGAAGCTAAAGCTGCTAGAAGATCCGAAAGGAGTCAAGCAACTAGAAGATTCTTCTTCCATTTCTTCTCATTCTGAGCTATTCTTACCTTCTGCTTTCTTGTTTTGTTATTTTGGTAGCTAGAATAGATGTTGATGAACTTTTTTGTTGTTATTTTTTTTTCTAGTTATGAATAGCTAATCTCGTTAAGGGATGGCTAAGATGATTTAATAATAAAGTAGATTGGGATTTCAACAATTGTTTAGCATGAAATGTTCAAAGCATGTGTATTTTTATTCCAACAATGCATTTTCGACCGACCATCCATTATGTGTTACTGATTTCTGAACCTCCGAGAGGAGTAGGGAGTCTGAGTCATGTGTTTTTGCTAGCCTTTCATGGTAACCAGAGAGGAGTCTAATCGTAGTCACTCTCCTAGCACGTCAGATAGCATGTTGGTATGAATAGGTTGATAGCCTCATTTGGATATGAATGAACTTGATGCCTAATGCTCAAGATCGAGAGATCTTGTGTGTAAATGTTAGAACGGTGCATATGCATGTTTATTCGCAACTGAAACTACCATGTTTGATAAAGTAGAAGTTCTGTTGTTGTTTTATTTGCGTTTGTCTTGCTGTTTACGCATTCATACTCTTAACCTAGTATTCTTTTTAAGTATTGTTGTCTCGCATTATTTCCGCATTTCGATTCTGTCGTTGCACTTTACCTTTAGTTTTCGTTGCTTTTATCGCATTCATTTAGCATTCCACCTAAACACCCAATTTGTCACTGGTTACTTCTCCTGTTAACAATACAAACCGCGCATGTTAAACTCAAATCTCTGTGGAAATCGACATAAATATACTTATCACTTGCTGTATTAGATCATGTGCGCTTGCATGTTCTGAGCTTTCCACTTATTATTGCACACACCACATTGGGAAGACAACACAGAGCATTCTCAAACTCTTCATCGCGATTGAGGTACATTTCCACAATGAACCTTTCCTCAGTGGTATGCTCAAATTGGTGCTTTACTTCAATCTCTCTTCTCTTTTTTGAATCAAACATATGGCTCATCTGATCCTTCATAACTTGTAACGCCACTCGACTTTCCTCCATCTCAGCTCAAAATTCTTTTTGAAATTGGAGAGTTTGATTAGTCAATTTAATAATAATTTGTTCCACTGACATACCTTGGCAAGGATTCTGGGGAAATTGGTTTCGCTGCTCCAAAGCAGCTCTTTCAGCTTTCTGACTTGAAGCTCGCCCCCAATAATCTAATGGATAATCTTCCATGCTACAACAAGATGACACAACAGAAAATACATATTTTTTTTGCTTTTTTAACAAATAAAATTTAACTAAGAGAAACTAAATGGTTCACCGGCAATGGCGCCAAATTTGGTAAACAAGTTGTCGAGGCCTGCCAAATTAATATTTATAAAACTAGCTTTGCTAATCTACCTTGTAGACAACAGAAGTCAGGTCGATCCTCAGGGAACCTCTAATTAGCTTCTCCTATTTAATTTCTATTTTTCTTAATTAAAACAATAAATAAAATGTGGGGTGGGGGGGATTGGTTACATAAAACTAATAACGAAAAATTAAATGCGAGGAAATTAAAATTCTAACCTGTGCTCCTAATTTAAGGGATCGGGATTTACTTTGATGCGACTTAGATCATAGGGATTCGTGATGGAATTGAATTCCTAAACAACCAGAGGCGCAGCGGAAAAAGCCTAAACTGACTAAGAATCTTCAGCAATCAATAAGCAGCAAACCGGGAGAGAGAAACTTAATCCAACACTTGGTATTTTCTCAGCCCCGAGTCCCACCGGTAAAGGTTGACCGGTAAGGCACCTCGGTATGCCACCGGTAAATATCACGTATATTGACCGGTAAATGGCACACCGGTAAGCCTCGACCGGTAAAAATACCACTGGTAAATTTACTCGGTGTGCCAAACCGGTAAGCTTCACAAGCTTACACCGGTAAATGGTACACCGGTAAATCCATATGAAGGATCGAGCACCGGTAAATCCATATCGATAAATCCGGACCGGTAAGTTACCACCGGTAAACCGGTTCGGTAAGCTTCATAAAACTTACACCGGTAAGTTTTAGACCGGTAAAACCAGACTGGTAAGTTACCACCGGTAAACCGATTCGGTAAGCTTCACTAAGCTCACACCGGTAAACCGACACCGGTAAGTTACCAGACCGGTAAGCTTGAACCGGTATATCGATACCGGTAAGCCTTGAACCGGTAAAACGATTCCGGTAAGCCTAGATCGGTAAACCGTTTGAGTAATCTTCGCAAGATCACATTGGTAAACTGGTAAAGTAAGACCGATAACATTTACCGGTCAGCCACTTCGGTAAATCATCCATCGGTAAGCCCGACCGGTAAATGTCGACCAAAGAGCCAATGCTAAACGCGTTAAACGTGCCACCGGTAAGCAACACCGGTATACCGACCGGTAATTGCCACCGGTAAATTTACCAGATCGCACGAAACAACAAAAAACATACCTGTTTTGGATGTTCGTCTTCTCGTCTCCGCAGCAACCTCCCCTGCAAAATCCTCTGATGCTACTCTGATTACGAACGCAGCAAGGCGAGGGCCACCCTTAGAGGAGTCCCGATTTTTCTCGGGCTTAGTAGCGGAGTTGTGGGACTCCTTGAGCTAAGGGGGTTTGTTGAGAGGAGAGTTTGAAGTTAGAAGATGAAGCTGGTGTTGAGAATAAAGATGAAATTTAGTTTGAAATTGATGAACAAGTCATCAACCCTTTCAAACCTTCATCTCTACCATTCTCATGAATCTTCAACTAATGGAAGTTACAAATGAGGGAAAACAATGAACTTTTCATACCAAGAATCCCTCAAGCTTCAACACCATGGCTTCATCTTCAAGCTTGTCTTCATCAAGTTTTCTTCTTCAACCTTTGAAGTTCAAAAACGGGAGAGAAGCCAGAGGAGAGAGAAAACCATTTTCTCATAAAAAAAACTTAGAATGAAAAAAAAATCATTCTTATCTCAAAAGGCTTAAGTTAGGTTACTGGATAAAAGGTGTCTCTCATGCAAAGCATGAGAAATGATGGAGCGTATAACGCTGCGGAAGCGGTTTTGGATCGTTGATACTCTAATTTCATCAATTTAACAAACTAGAAAAATGCTCAAACAACGGAAATAAGAAATTTAGAATACATACCCTTGTAGTTCCAATTTCTTCAAGATTCGTCGGTCGTTTCTCCCCACGAACGCCCCGAGGACCAAGTCCCGCTATCCTCGGCGCCGAGCAACGAAGTTGTGGGACTCCGAAAAAAAAGAAAAGAAAAGAAGAAGGAAGGGAATGGCTTGAGCAAACTGAAGCTTCAAAACAAAACCAAAGAAAAAAGAAGACAGAAGCTAAGTCTTCGTTAAAACTTGGTTTTTTATTTCTTCAAAAAAAATAAATATGAACTTCCAAAGTTCAATATTCCATTTTTTCAAAACGTTCACACAACAAGCCATTAACCATAAGATATATATGTACCTTATATATATATATATATTTATATAATAAAAAAAATAAGTCATATGTCTTACATGCAAAAATGCATGTAAGACATATTTTATTATATATATATATATAATAATAATAATAATAATATTAAATATTTTATTATTAAACTTTTTTAATAATAAAATATAAATATATATTAATTAATTAAACTTTTTAATTAATTAATATTATTTAATTCAATATCAAATATTAATTAAATAATATGACTAAAACCGATTTTTCGAAAATCGACTTTTTGCACATGAATCGTATTCATGCTTTAGACCATTCCCATATTTAAATATGTCCAACATTCTTCCAAAAAACCGAATTTGAACAATTCAAATTTTTTTTCCTTTTTCTTTTCTCTTATATTGTTGCACGACGTTATCCGAGCTAGCCAGGAGAACCTAAAGGACCTACAGATCATGAGTTCCAACGAAACGAGATTATCCGGTCAAAACTCTTTTAACCGAACTAATCAACATTCGTTAACCCCCGGAGAGTCCACTATAGTTCGAGGGTTGCACTTTCCTCACTGTAGATATATTATGTCCTCTTGATATAACCATTATGGGTAAGTCGATCCTTCACAGGTGTCCGTAATCACAGCTGGTCATTTATACCGTTTAACCCCTGTATTACCTCTTGTTCCTTAAGTACCACTGACATCTCTAATGAACATCTGATCTGTGATTCAATCATCAGATCATTAACCCTCTCCACACAGAAGAGAATGATGCCTCATGTTCAAGACCCAGAGTCAGCTATTAAGGGAAAACCTCTATACTAGCCCTTACAATCGGACATGAGTGAATTCCATCTTGTTGTACTATGTCCCCAACAACCTATTCGAGTTTATCCCCAAGATGGTAGGCTTATTGAGTCGGCGATCTGGTCACTCTCACCCGTGCAAGTCAAAGGATACTCTTGAATAAATAGGAGTTCATAGCGAGCTCAGGATTGAGAACGAGTTACCTATGTGTTACCTCTCCAAAGAAGAGTTATTTAGGGCTATAATTACTTGATATTCATGAAGTTTTTAGGGCATTTTAACTATTAATGAGCATAATATGTGTTTTATCGTGACATTTTGTGAAATGAGGTTAATTTAAGGCTTATGTGAAAAAGATGTGCATAACTGTATGAATTGATGAAAAAATGTCTAATTAATGCCTTGCAGATGTATTGCTGAAGTTTTGCGAGGAACCCAATGGATCCGAAGAAGGGAAGCTGGAAACAAAGCATTGCGATCGCAACGCAATCGCAATACTGGTCTTTGCTGCTGCGTTTTTCCAGCCGCCAACCCTTCCTATAGCTGCCACGTGTGAGGTTGTTACCTTGAATTGGATGGAGATCCACAGCCCATGGAACCTCTGAAGGCTATATAAGAGAGCTATATGAAGGATCAAAGCATTAAATTGAAGGGAATTCAATCCAAAACTCACTCGACGGTGAAGAGAATCAAGGCCAATCTCGCAGAAACTAATTACGCTCTCCCGATTGTTGGATCGAAGAAACAAAGGCTCCTTGGCGTCGATAATTCAAAAGGAAGAAGAGAAGATCCATCTTCTCTTCTGATTGAATTCCTTTCCAGGATCGGCCATTCTTCTCCTTCATCCGAGGCGAATCGTGGTCAAGAGGATCTTCATCTGATCTACTGCTTTCTTTAATTGCTTTTCGAATTAGCCATTGTTCCTCTTAGTTCTTGTTCGGTTCATCTACTGTTTTTCTTTAGTATCGCTTTCGGATTGAGTTGTGTTTGCTATGAATTGTTATTGGATTTGCTTTTATAAGTAATCAATTAATTTTGTTGAGTTCTTCTCTCAATCATAATTCAATCAATTAGTTTTGTTGAGTTTTTCATTTCATGAGTAATCAATTAGTTTTGTTGAGTTCTTCCAAAGCCATGAGTAGCTAATTTTATAGAGGCTAGCTGAGATGAATCTGTAGGATATACTTATGTGAAATCAGCATGTAAATAAGCATGAGTGCATTGAATGAATGTGAGCTTCGTCCCATGGACAATTTCGACCGGCCATCCATTTTGTTCTAAAGAATTCCTAACCTCTGGAAGGAATAAGAATTCAGAGTCATTCATTCATGTTAGCCTATCATGGTAGCCAGAGAGTGATCTTGGAATAGGTGTTCTCCTAGCACGTTTAATCGCATGTAGTCATAAATAGGTTCTTAACCTGACTTGGATATGAGTAACTTATGAATCTAATGCATATAATCGAAAGATGTATGAGATCTAGCTGAATACGATGCATGTAATGTTTGTTCACTGCTGATTGATCATAATTTATGCCTATGGAGGATTCTTAGCCAACCTTGTTGTTTTATCTTTAGACTTTATTCATTGCGAGTTCATTGCGAAAGTATTGCGAGAGCCGCAATCGTATTTTCTGCCTTATTTTAGATTTACTTGTCTTTTACGTTATTGCTAGTTCATTGCGAAGGTATTGCGAGTCCCACAATACCAGTTTTACATATATCGTAGTCTCTGTAGTTCTTTTGCATTACTATATCTTTGTGTTCTCTTTGTGTCCTTGCAATTTCATGTCTCAAACCAAAATCCATTCATTCCTGGTGACCTTAACTAATTTAACACGCATAAAATCGACATTTACTCAACTTAGTCTCTGTGGGAAAACGATATAAAACATACTTATCACTTGCTGCAGACCATGTATACTTGCATGATCTGAGTGCTCTTCTCACCTAATTTACATACACACTGAGCACGCAACACTAAGTCATCATAAGAAAAACTCGGTCTCTTCAGTAAACGTTGTTATAAAGAGAGAGCGACTGATAGCACTCCAAAAGTGCTAATATTTAGCTCCTAAGTCTTGCGAATTAAGTAATTAATTATGCTTAATTGATATATTTTGTAGAAATTAATTGCTTAGGGGTAAATCAGACCATTGCATTAATTAAGGGCTTAAAATAATATTTTAGTGGATAATAATGATTAATTATTTTAAGCGTTTATACCATATAGATTAATTAATCAAATATTATCTCAATTGTGATTAGTGGTTTGGTGGTGCAGGGGAACTTTGGTAGGCAATGGGCCCGAGTTTACGACCAAGGGAGGACATAATTTGGATCATTTTTCCTTAAGACACAGCGTCGAGACGCTGCCTGTAAGGTCTCGACACTACCCCGACAACAGGCGCTGAAAATTTCCGTACGAGCGTCGAGACGCTGCGGCCTGTAGGGTCTCGACGCTCCGACTGTATAAAACTCATTTTTTTAGCGTTTTTTAGGTCATTCACTCTCGGGTTTGGCTTGTTTAGGCCGATTTCTCTCTCAAATTCTTGGGATTTTCTCCCATTTTCTTCTATATCAAAGCAAGACTTTGTTGGATTTAGCTTGGTTTTGATCCCGAGCAAGGTAAGTGCTCTAATTTGAGGTTATGGGTTAAATTTGATGCGATTCATGAGGGTTTTAGATCTTTAATTCCGAACTTAGCATGACTGATTGGGCATCTACTCTTTCTTGCTTAATCCATGATTGTGTTAGATTTCGCCGACGGACAATCGAGTTTTCTAGCATGCTCTATTGTTATAGATTAGCGATGTCGTGCCTCTCCTAATCGACTTAGTAACACAGAGGAGTAGAACAAATCGAAGTATCATATTAAACGTTGTGAATGTTGATTAGTTTAGGGTTGCCGGGTAATCAATTAGCATTTAGGGTGTTTAATTGAATGTTCGTCATAAAGTGCTAGTTACTGCTTTAGTTAATTTAGAAATGATCAATCCGAGTTAATTAATAGCACCGTTTAATTAGAAGTGGAAATTCTGATTAATATATATGTGGCCGGTTGCTTTAGGGTTGTCGGGCAACCGTTTATGTGTTTAATTATGCTCTTGCTAAGTACGTTTGAATCCCAATGAATCGAGTCGCATCAAAGTCAACCCCGACCCTTAAAATTAGGAGCACATGTAATTAGTTTTAATTTTCCGTTAGCTACTTTATGCATGTTTTTCTTTTATTTTACCGTTAGCAAATCCCCCATTTACTTTAATGTTTTACTTTATCGTTTTTATTTTAGTAAATTAACAAGCAAATAGAAATTAATTAGGAGAAAATAATTTAGGTTCCCTGCGGATCGACCCGACTACCACTAGCTGCAAAGCTCAGTTGTAGCGGTATTATAAATATTATTTTGGCGGGACTCGACATCCCGAAATTTATAGGATATTAAAAAATCCTAGTACCAGCGACTTGATTTCGCGGTTCAGTCTTATGCAAACTCTTTGCACAGGACGCCCTCGCTTCTCACATCTCCATGTGAAACGATTCGGATCACATCGTTTTGTACTATACAAAGCGAGCCGCATCCAATAGTGTTACCAGGATAAGGTACCCAGCCTTAACCATATACTATAGACCGTTTTGACTGTCTACTTGAGCCTAATCCACATTCATGTCATATATGAAGCTCAAGTACTCATCCTTCGCCATGGGTGTTTGTTATTGGTACAAGTTAATGCAAACACGTTTCACTATATTCAATAAACACAATTACTGAATAAACCTCAATAACTCTTTATTGCGTAAATAGACATATTACATTCACAACGTTTACATACTACGAGTTTTAGGACATAAAACCCAACAAGTCGGCGATCTGGCCACTCTCACCCGTGCAAGTCAAAGGATACTCTTGAATAAATAGGATTTCATAGCGAGCTCGGGATTGAGAACGAGTTACCTAGGTCATCATATGAAAAAGTCGGTCTCTTTAGTAAACGTTGTTATAAAGAGAGAGCGACTTGATTTCGCGGTTCAGTCTTATGCAAACTCTTTGCACAGGACACCCTCGCTTCTCACATTTCCATGTGAAACGATTCGGATCACATCGTTTTGTACTATACAAAGCGAGCCGCATCCAATAGTATTACCAGGATAAGGTACCCAACCTTAACCATATACTATAGACCGTTTTGACTGTCTACTTGAGCCTAATCCACATTCATGTTATACATGAAGCTCAAGTACTCATCATTTGCCATGGGTGTTTGTTATTGGTACAAGTTATGGTTAAGGTTGGACTAAACCCTAAACCCTAAACCCTAAAACCCTAAACTCCAACTTGGACTAAAACGTCCGTGGTGAGTATGCTGGTCGGGAATACAAATATATACATACATGTAGAAAGTATCTCCCACTGTCCTACTGTGCAGCTTGCAGCCCCAGACTCTCCATGTGTCCCTCAAACACTTTAGCCGTGAGAGACTTTGTAAACGAATCAACAACGTTGTGCTCCGAGGCGATCTGTGTGACGATTACATCTTCTCGTTGCACTATCTCCCTGATAGGGTGATATTTACACTCGATGTGCTTTCCGCGCTTATGACTCCGAAATTCTTTAAAATTCGCCACAGCACCACTGTTATCGCAATAAAGTGTGATGGGAAAATTCATATTTGGAACAACTTCCAAAGCCTTACTGCTTTCTTCGCAGCTTCACAAGCCGCGACGTATTCAGCCTCCATGGTGGAGTCAGCAATACAACCTTGCTTAATACTCCTCCATTCTATTGCCCCTCCGTTAAGAGTAAACAATGATCCTGAAGTAGATTTCCTAGAATCTAAATCAGTCTAAAAATCAGAGTCAGTGTATCCTGCTAGGATCATATCCTTAGCACCATACAAGAGCATATAGTTCCTCGTTCTCCTAAGATACTTGAGGATATGTTTAACGACGGTCCAGTGATCATATCCTGGATTAGAATGGTACCTACTGACAATTCTGACTGCAAAGCAGATGTCAGGTCTAGTGCATAACATAGCATACATAAGACTCCCAACTGCTGATGCATACAGAATACGTCTTATGTCCTCAACCTCTTGAGGTGTCTTAGGATACTGTTCCTTAGACAAGTGAATTCCATGCCTAAACGGCAGCGAACCTTTCTTGTAATTCTGCATCGAATATCTAGATAACACTTTATCTATATAAGATGCTTGAGACAGTGCTAGCGTTCTGTTCTTGCGATTCCTTACGATCTGAATCCCAAGAACAAACTGAGCCTCTCCCAAATCTTTTATTTGGAATTGGGTTGCTAGCCATAGTTTTACGTCAGTAAGAACCCCTACATCATTTCCAATGAGTAGTATATCGTATACATACAAGACTATGAAAGTTACAACCTTATTGACTATCTTCTTCTATACACAAGGCTCGTCAATATTTTGTTCAAAACCATAAGATTTGATCGCCGTATCAAACCTTATATTCCAGGATCTAGATGTCTGTTTCAACCCATAAATAGATCGATTCAGCTTGCAAACGTTTTGCTCTTGACCCTGAATTATGAACCCCTCTAGTTGGACCATATAAATACTCTCTTCAAGATTGTCATTAAGAAAGGCAGTCTTGACACCCATTTGTCATATTTCATAATCATAAAATGCGGCAATGGACAAGAGTATTCTAATCGACTTTAGCATGGCAACAGGAGAAAAAGTTTCTTCATAGTCCACCCCTTATCGCTGGGTATAACCCTTTGCCACAAGTCGGGCTTTAAAGGTTTGTACCTTACCAGCCTGGTCTCGTTTTCTCTTGTAGATCCACTTGCAACCAATGAGTCTTTCACCATGTGGTTGCTCTACAAGATCCCAGACAGAATTGAAGTACATAGACTCCATTTCGAGGTACATGGCTTTGAGCCACTGATCCTTGTCTTCATCAGTCATTCCCTGTTTAAAGGTCAATGGATCCTCAACGCCATCATCAGGTATGACGACTTGAGTCTCAGACAAGCCAATGTAGCGGTCGGGTTGTCTCACAGCCCTCCCACTGCGTCGAGGTTCTCTCAACTCTTGAGAAGGACCAACCTGATCAACAACTCTTGCTGATCCGTCTGTAGCTTTCCTGAAAAGTTCGGACAAAACTATTTTGCTCGAAGGCTGATGATCTCTCATATAGTCTTCCTCTAAGAACGTGGCATTAGTCGATACTAACACCTTGTCCTCTTTAGGATCGTAAAAGATGTTGGGTTTTATGTCCTAAAACTCGTAGTTTGTAAACTGAATGAATGTAAATATTATATTTCAATAAAGTTGTTATTGAATTTGAGTGAATTGTGTTTGTATTAACCTATACCAATAACTAACACCCTTGGCGATAGTGTGAGTACTTGAACTTCATGTGTGACATGAATGTGAATCAAGTTCAAGTAGACAGCCAAAATGGTCTATAGTATAGGGATAAGGCTGGGTACCTTATCATGGGGACACTATTGGACGCGGCTCACTTTGTATAGTACAAAACGATGTGATTCGAATCGTTTCATGTAGAGACATGTGAGTGAGGGCGTCCTGTGCAATGAGTTTGCACAAGACCGAACCAAGAAATAAATTCGCTCTTTCTTTATAACACCGTTTACTGTAAAGACCGATTTTTTCATGTGATGACTTAGGTAACTCGATCTCAATCCTGAGCTCATTATGAACTCCTGTTTATTCGACCTTATCCTTTGATTTGTACGGGTGAGAGTGGCCAGATTGCCGACTCAATATGCCTACCATCTTGGGGATAAGATCGAATAAGTGGCTGGGGACATAGCTGTGCGAGATGGAATTCACTCCTACCCGCTTTAAGGGTTAGTAGAGAGGTTGTTCCCTTAAGTGCTGACTCCAGGTCTTGAACAATGGGCCCATCCTCTCCTGATCAGGGAGGAATCTGATTTGATGGTTGGACCACAAATCAATTGTTCATTAGAGGTGTCAGTGGTACTTAAGGAACAAGATATAATACAAGGGTTAAACGGTTTAAATGACCCGTTGTGATTATGAACGACCTGTGAAGGATCGACTTACTGATGATAGTTATATCAACAGGACACAATATATCTACAGTGAGGAGAGTGCAGCCCTTGGACTTTAGTGGAGTCTCCGGGGGTTAACGAATGTTGGTTAGTTCGGTTAAAAGAGTTTTGACCGGATAATCTCGTATCGTTGGAGCTCATGATCTGTAGGTCCTTACGGTTCTCCTGGCTAGCTCGGATAAAGCCGTGAAACAATATAAAAGAAAAGAAAAGAATTTGAATTGTTCAAATTCGGGTTTGTGGAAGAAGGTTAGACATATTTAAATATGATTTAAATATGAGATTGGTCTGAAAACATGAATAGGATTCATGTGCAAAAAGTCGGTTTTCGGAAAACCGGGATTAATTATATTATTTAATTAATATTTGATATTGAATTAAATAATATTAATTAATTTATATATATATATTTTATTAATTAAAAAGTTTAATTAATAAAATAATTATTATTATTTTTAATAATAATAATATATATAAAAATATATATATATATATATATATATATACATGTGTCGATGTAAGACACATGTATGTTTTATATATACACAGGTATATATATTTTGACAGATCAATTGAATTAAAAAAAAAAAAAAAAAAAAAAAAAAAAAAGAAAAAGTGAGTGCATATTGGGGTTGTTAATTGAATTTGAGAAATTCAATCTAACTCTCTCTCTCTATCTCTACGTCTGTTCTTTCTCTACTCTCTACTTCTGTTGAAAAATCGTTTTTCTTCAGTGAAGCTTCTTCCCTCTTTTCTCTTGTAAAAGGAGTCTCACTACTCCGTTTCTCGGCCTGAGGATAGCGGGATTACCGTGGGTGGTCCACGAACGTTTCGTGAGAAGGTTCAGTGAGCTTGTGAGGAGCTTCTGGCGGTGAAATTGGAGAAATACGAACGACAAGGGTATGTGTTCTAATTTCTCTTTTTCATTGCTTTTACATGTTTCTATTTGTTTAAATTGATGAAATTAGAGTGTCCATGATCCAAATCGCTTCCGCTGCGTTCCATCAACGCTCCATTAAAAGAGACCACCTTTCGTTTCTTTGGAGTAGCCTACAAATAGGCACAATTTTGAGCGATGTTCCAGTTTCTTTGGATTGGATGCCAGCACGTGTGCCAGACACCCCCAAATTCTGAAGTGACGTAAACTGACTTTACGCCCTCTTCATAACTCGTAAGGTGTTTCAGAAACACTTTTCGAGGGAACAACATTCAAAATATATACCGTAGTCTCTACTGCGTATCCCCAAAACGAATTAGGCAGTTGAGCATAACTCCTTATAGAACGAACCATGTCTAATAGGGTTCTGTTTCTCCTTTCGGACACACCGTTCTGTTGCAGTGTTCCGGGCGCTGAGAGTTGAGATACTATTTCATGTTCTATCATATAGTCCTGGAACCTAGTATCCATATACTCTCCACCTCGATCACATCAAAGTGTTTTTATCGATTTACCTAATATGTTCTCAACCTCTGCCTTATACTCAATGAACTTTTCAAGAGTATCAGACTTACGATGCATTAGGTAAAGATAGTCGTACCTAGAATAATCGTCCATGAAGCTGACGAAATATTCATATCCTCCTCATGCTTTGACATTCAAAGGACCGCAAAGATCTGAATGCACGATTTCTAGTGGTTCTTTGGACCTAGAACATTTTTTCAGAAAAAAGATCTTTTGGTCATCTTGCTCTCAAGACATGACTCACATGGCGGTAAAGAGTTGTCCTCTAAACGATTTAGAAGACCGCTCTTAACCAACCTCCCAATCCTATTGAGATTAATGTGGCCTAGTTTCAAGTGCCAAAGATAGGTACTTGGAGAAATCTTCTACCTTTTAGTTTGAGTTTCAGCTGTTTTAAACATCTCGATGTTCAAAATAGCTTAAGCCTCAGTTGGTCTTAACACATATAATTTGTTCTAATAAACAAGCTATAGAGACGAGGTTCCTCTTGAAGCTAGGAACCAATAGCATATTTTCTATTAAAATGAAACTATCTCTATAAGACAACTTAACAACTCCCACTACTTTAGCTGAGACAACTTCTCCAGTACCAACTCTGAGAGTTATCTCACCTTTAGCTAGCGGCTACCAGGAACTAGTTTCCTGAAACGAAGAGCAAACATGATTAGTGGCTCCTGAATCAAGGATCCAGGCATGACTATCATTTTCCACTAAACAAGTTTCAACAACAAGCAAATCACATTTACTTTGTTGTTTCTTCTCAGCACGACTCATCACTGAGTTGGGAAGAGGACAATCCTCTGTTAAGACAAACCTAAGATAGTCACGAACAAGAATCATATTCGAGTTCGTATTCCATGTCTCGTATTTGTCGTCGGTAAACTTAACGGAAGCTAATACGTTATTGAACGAGCTAAACATGCTGAAAAAGAAATGTAAATCTATTAGTGAAACAGTTTTATCCTATTTAAACCAATCAGAAAGATTTAGCATTCAATAAAGTACCTAAACTCTTTATTAACATGCAACGATACTTTAGTGAGTCAGAATGGTCGCTACCTTGAGGCAGTCGAGCACTCCTTCACTAAACCAAGACATTCTTGACTAAATGCTAATACCAGAATAACTCTTATTCCTATAGCATCTTAGTTATCGTTTTTGGTCAAGATTTACTAACTCCTTAGCAAATCCCGTAAGTGTGACCCTCCATTTTTAGAATGCACAGGACGACCCTAACAACGCAACCTTAGGGAATGTTAGTGTTGGGAATGACCCTATGTTTCTTTATCCAAAAATGGTGACTGAGATGTTCCGACTCCCATGAACGGCCCTCCGTTTGGATGGTGCCCCTAGGGCAGCCAGAAGGCGGAACATGAGAATGACACGGTTCAATCCAATGGAGGAGACCGCAGGATGTACTTACGTATTTCCTTCTCCCACTTACTATAAATACTTACTCCATTCACCTTGCTATTGGAGGTTGCAAACACCGCCCTTCTGGGGAATGCCCTATTGACATTACACGGCCAAGCAAAATTCTCACGGTGTGAACTTCAGGGAGAGCGTAGCAGGAGAGGGATATATCATATATTCCTTCTCAACACATGTACTAAGTATTTTAAACAGTTGTGGGTAAATTACTTCAGGCTTTATCCGGCTAAGTAAATAAAACCTTAAGGTCTAGGCAAACTTTTTACCTGAGATGTCTAGGTTATAAACACTTTACTAACCTTACACCTCTCACGCATGTTCATAAAGCCGGGTTAACTTTACTCAAGTACCGGATCGTCCCCAGGTAGGAGGTGTTCCGTAAACCGTCAGCTTAAATAGCTCCAACCTCGAACAAGATTTCACCAGGTGAGTTTCTTGTAACCTGCTTGGGCACACCCGTGGAGATATACAGTGACTGCGTCGCACATACATTCGGTAAGGGCATACAGTTGGACACTGCCGTGGGTAATTACTAGCCCTATTTTAATTCTAAATTTTCAGCTAAAAATAGGGAACAACAAATACACTCCCCACCCTACAAATGAGGAGATATCGTTAAACAATAACCCCCCTACAATTATGCATTGGGAATGCTCACTGTAACTGGTTGGCCGACCATTTGCCTTCTCTTTATTACTCTGTGTGAATGCATGTGCCTTCCATTTTTTACCCTGTGTGCAGGCATGCACACACCGCCACTGATGGATTCGTTGTGGTTGTATTACTTCTTCAGGTATACAGACTCATTTCTTAATTATTTGGGGCGGGAAGTATAACCAGTGTAACTCTCATGGGATAAGTGTCAATTTGGTTTTATCATTTTTATTGTCTCTGTTAAATTCACGTCCAAAATTGTTTTCTCTCTCCTCCCAACATTTTATATTTTTAAGTCTTATTTTTTTCAGTCTCAAAATTAGGAGAAATTGTGGAAGGGTAGACTTGTCCATTGGGTTGTAAATTGCCTTACTAAATATAAGGTTTATACATAATTCAAAAGAAAAAAGTGGTTAGACATTTTTCATGTTGTCTTCCATTGTTTTAGACATTCTTCTAGTTTCTCCCACAAACTTAAGTACAACCAACACCTAAGCTCAACAAACTCAATCAAGGGCCCAATTTGGTCCTAGAGGAGTTAGGTGAAGGGCTCAAAGCTCAAATGTCCACCTCGGCCAAGGTGGTCCAAATGATTCTCGGGCACGCTTCAAGCATGCCCCCAGCCCTAGGAGACCCTTTGAGCCCGATTCAACCTTTTTTGGTCCAATCAAAGTCGAGCCCAAGGCAATGGGTAGATCTAGACATTAATGATCCCTATTAATTTTTTAAAATTCTATTTTAACCATTCCATTTACTATAAAAAAAAATATATTATTATTCAAAATTGATCACATTTCATCATTTTTATTTTTAAATTAATTTTTATTTTTTTTTTTACTTTTAATTTATTTTTCTTCCTAATTTTGCATTTAAACTAAAACTAGATTATGTCTGACACATTTTTTTTTATATAACAATGATATTTTTAAATATTTTTATCAAATTATTTAAAGTAAACAAAATATAATTTATAATCTAAATTACTTAAAATTTACATAATTATATTATTAAAAATTTGAAGTTAAATATTAATACAAGTTCGTGCTTAATTGAAATAAATGTATACTTTTTTCATTATAACTATTTTGCAACAATTTAATATTAATTTACCAAATAAAATAACTTAACTTTCTAGATTTAAATTTGAAAATTTTCAAACATTAATTTACTTCATATGACAATTGATTTTCTTAGCACAATTGACAACAATTATTTCAAAAGCTATATCAATATTAAACTAAACTAAACTTAACTATAACCTATTAGAAGGAATGAGGAAACTAGATGGGAAGTTGTTAAGTTCTTTAAGGGTGAAACTAAAAGATAAAAAAAAAAAACAATTAAAATATTCAAAACTGATATTGATTCAATTGGTCTCTCAAACAATATATATGTTGGGGGTCGATCAATCAAAGTGTTGAATATTCTCTTTAGATCCCTCGTTCGACTAAGATTTAGTTTGAAGTTGCTATAGTTGCTGAAATAATTAAAATCAAATGTACTTTTAAAAAAATCAACATGAAAAAATAAGATATAATAAAATATTTTAAGGGTTGGTTATAAAAGAGATCAATTTATAATATTTTTTTTCGAACACTAAAACACCGAGGTTATTTGGGTTCAAGGGTGCTTTTGAAAACAAATTAAGAAAAAAAAAAAGTTGTTTTCAAATAATTTAGAATAAAGGGGTTATTTTTTGGTCGTTTAGTGGGAAGGTTGGAGACGCGTACTCGGTGTGAACGCACACATCCCAAAAACTTTTGACCCGGCCAAAACGACGTTAAAATTAATTGTTTGTCTACTTATTAATTAACAAACATTCATATCTACATTGGCCTATTTGGCTTAGTGGTTTGGTCAGTCTAGTATTTTTATTATATATCATCTCTTCTTTTTTTTGCAACGGTATTTAATTAATGCGAACCCGTGACTAAATTGAGCTATGCTCGATTTGGCATATATCATCACTTCTTGCGGACTTTTATTTTCATCAAAATGCACTTTAATATTTATAATAATACTAACCTCAAATTGATTAAATGTTGCAATTTTTATTCTTTAATATACTTCCATTTGAAAAATCGTCAATAAAAATATTTTTATCCTCATTTAATGAATATAAAACATGTCCTCATTTAATTAATATAAAATATGTCTAACACGACATTTTTTTTTTTTTGAGCCATCTAACACGACATTAAAAAAATAATAAAACATGCTCTCATTTAATTAATATAAAACATGCCTAACATGACATTAAAAAAACAAGTTCTGAGCGAGAAGGAGGACTAATAAAATTGATCGAATTCGAATCAGGTCTGAAGAATGGGTAACCGATGAGGTTGGGATGGAGAAGGAGATTACTTCCTACTTTAATGATTTGTTAACCGATGAGGTTGGGATTGAGAAGGATATTACTTCCTACTTTAATGATTTGTTTTCCTCAAACAATTTGCTGGATAGTAACGAATTGACCGATTTTTTTGTCTTCGATGGATCATTTAGTGACGCTTGACTGCATGGCTCTAATGCATAGACCATTTTCTGAGGATGAACTGGAGGTAGCGTTGAAGCAAATGGGGCCTTCCAAAGCTCCGAGAGTGGATGACTTTACAACAATGTTTTATCAAAGATTTTGGCCTATCATCAGGCAAGATGTGAAGCATTTCGGGCTTGAGGTGCTAAATAATGGTAAATCTCTTGAGGACATCAATCTTACCGCTATCCAACTCAGCTTCTTCCGTGAAGGACTACCGTTCTATTAGTCTTCGTAGCGTTCTTTATAAGATGATCTCCAAGACTATTGTAATCGTCTTAAGGAGATACTTAAAGTTGTGATATCCCCTACCCATAGTGCCTTTGTCCCTGGCAGAAATATATTTGATAATGGCATTCTGGGCTTTGAATGTATGCATAGCATCAAGAGTAGGAAGAAGGGTTGTGAATGATGGGTGGCTCTGAAGCTCGATGTGAGCAAGGCTTTTGATAGGGTGGAATGGTTCTTCTTGGAGCGCTTCATGTTGACCCTTGGGTTTGATGGCTTGTTCGTGCAACTTATTATGCGTTGTGTAACCTCAGTCTCGTATACTTTTTTGATTAATGGCAACAAGAAAGGTCGGGTGATTCCATCGCGGGGATTGAGACAAGGGGATCCACTTTCTCCTTATTTGTTTCTATTGTGTTCGGAAGGGTTGTCACGGCTTCTGGCAAAAGACGAGGGGGATGGCCACATTCATGGACACAAGGTGGCAAGACAGTGCCCATCTATCTCGCATTTGTTTTTTGTTGATGATTGTTTACTAATTTTCAGGGCTTCAATTCAAGAGGGATCGATGATCGCCTCGATCCTTTCCGTATACACTAAACTGACGGGCCAAGAGATCAGTTTCAATAAATCTGCGATCAATTTTAGCCCCAATACAAATGCTTCTTTGCAAGTTCATATTTTATCAATTCTCCATGTGGTTCGGGTGCAGGCTCATAGCAAGTATCTTGGGATCTCGGTGGCTTTTGTAAATTCCAAACGCTTGTCCTTCAAGTTTATTAAGGACAAGATCTGGAGTTATCTTTTGAGGTGGAAGCAGAAGTTGTTCTCGGCAGGTGGAAAGGAGATTTTAATTAAAGTAGTCCTTCCGGCCATTCCATGCTATTCTATGAACTGCTTTAAGCTGCCTAAAGCTCTAATTGACGATTGCCACCGCCTCCTTCCTAGGTTTTGGTGGGGAGATGACGACTTGAATCATAGAGTGCATTGGGAGAGATGGAATAAAGTATGTCAGTCAAAACTCGGGAGGGGGGGGGGCTCGGGTTTAGGGATTCCCCCAATTCTCTATTGGCTAGAGTCCTGAAAGGTAATATCTCTTATGTTTGGAAGAGTCTCATGTGGGGTAGGAATTTGTTAAAGTCGGGGTTAAGGTGGAGAATTGGGAATGGCAGGTCAGTGTCTGTTTCGAAAGATAATTGGGTCTGTCCGGTGCCTTCCTTGAAAATTGTTCACAAATATTTGGTTAATGAAAATGTGCAAGTCGATTCGCTTTTAACTGATTTAGGAGAGTGGAATGAAGAGGCTATAAGGAATTTATTACATGTTGATGACGTAAGTAGTGTCCTTAGTCTCCCTAGACCCTATTTTATAGGGGAGATAAGCTTATTTGGCATTTTGAAAAAAATGAGTTTTTTTCAGTGAAATCAACATATCATTTGGCATTTTCAAGCCAATCAGTGGTTCGGGGTCAGATGGTTCTTGGACGAGTAGGTGGTGGAAGGCTGTGTGGAGTTCCAATATCCCTAATAAAATAAAGTTCACAGTTTGGCGCTTGTATCATGATTTTGTGCTTCCGGTCTTTAACCTGAAGCATCGAGGAATGAAAGTGGATTGGTGGTGTCCTCGGTGCAAAAAGGTTGTGGAAACTACCTATCATGCTATGTGGGAATGCAGTGAATCTAAGGCAAGCTGGATACTTTCCCCCTTCTATCATCTGGATTGGCCAAAGGGATTGAACAAGTTTGCGGACTTGTTGGGTTGGGTTTTGGTTAATCTGTCAAAGGAGAAGTTCGATCAGTTCTTTGTGATGTATTGGTGTGTGTGGAACTCTAGAAACAAGGAGGTTACAGGGGATGGAAGGAGAAAGGATGAGAGTTAACAAGACTGAGTTTTTGGCTCCTCTTATCTCTCACATTTTCAAGAATTTAACAATAGAGGCAAGAGTAAATAATCCAAATCTTAGTACAAAGGTTGGTCAAAGATGGATTCCACCAAAACCCCAAATTTCAAATTAATTACTGATGCAACAATTCGCAAGGAGATCATGAAAAGTGGTTATGGTGCGATTATCGAAAACGAAATGGGAGAAGTAATGATTTTACCTTAGCAAGACCGATTGATTGGGTCACGGAGGTGGAAGTGGTGGAGGCTACTGCGGTTAGGAATGACTTGATCTTGGCGTTGGAGATGGGGATAGATCGGTTGGAGGTGGAGACGGACTGCGCCCGAATTGTTCATCTTCTCCACAACTCAAACTCTGACTACTCTAAATTTGGAAGGATCATCGACGAAATGAAAGCTTCTGCAGCGTTGTTGAGATTTTGCTCATTCGCTTTGGTTTCTGTTAAAAAAAAAAAAAAAAAAAAAAAAAAAGTTCCGAGCTAAAAACCAAGGTCATAGTTAGATTTAACTATCTCATCCAATAGGTTGATTTTTCAATAATTTTTAAAATCGAGTCATTTTTTACTAAAATTGTTATTTTTTTTTTTTTTTTACTAATATAGTGTTTAAATTAGTAATATTTATTTAAAATAATATTTTTTTAAGAATATGTAAAAAAAAGTGGAATGAGATATGTATATAATAATTAAAGAAAGAAAGGTATTAATTTTTCCTAAAAATAAAGAAGCTTAACAATACCAGGTTTCGATCCTGACATAACTTCAGTTGGGCATCAATCTAAACCATTGAGCCAAATTCACGAACAATCCTTTTAGCGTTAGTTTTTAAATTAATGGTATACAATTAATTTTAACATTGTTTCCTAAGTTATTTGGATGCGTGCATTCACATGGAATACGCGTCTTCAACCTGCATATTCCATTAAACCATAAAAAAACTTGTTCTAAATTACTTGAAAACAACCATTTTTTCTTAATTTGTTTTTAAAATTACCCCAGAAACAAAATAACCCCTAAAAACAATATGCAAAATTAATGTCAAACTCAACCTAATTCTCTATATTCTCTCCCTTACATGCATGAACCACTCATTCTCATTTTTCCATCTCTCTTACATGCAAGACTCCACTCATTTCTATTATTCCTCTCTCACTCTCTCATGCAAAAGGTCAAACCTCTCTTTCAAGTTTCAACTACAACCAATAAGCAAATTTCCCCTCTAAAATCAATTCATTGGAAGTTAAATTTAGGGGAGAGCCATTAGCTGGGTGGGGCATGTTTTTTAAGATGGTCTAGATGGATTTTTTTTTTGTAATATTATAATTTTTAACTTTAATATTAAAATATTGGATTTTAAAAATATTAATAAAAATATTGTAATTTTAAATACTTCATCTCTTAAAGACAGAGTCCAACCACCCGAATGTACATCGTCTCTTGAAGAGACGACATATGTTAACATTAAAAACAAATTGTCAAATTGAATGTCATCTCTTCAAAACAAATATACTTCTTTAACATATATACTTTGTTTTGGAAGAGTGGCGGCATATCATCTCATACGGATAGAATTTGAATTTTGGTCAATAAACTTGATTTTGTCCACCAAACATATAGTTACCATAAATTAAGCCTAGAGTCTTAGTGTTGAATAATAAATTTCGGTCAATCACAAATTGACACATCATTAATTTAAGTTAATGATAAAAATATATATTATAAATTTAGGACCAATTACAAATTTACACGTGCCCTCAAATTAAATTCAAAGACATGTAAAATTGGAAAATCAAATCATGTATAGTATTGATCCATCGAACGACTCAAACTAGTCCAATAAAATCTTGCCACATGGTGGTTGGACCCGAACCTAAGCCCGAGATCGCTAAAAAGAATATTGGGTCAAATTTAAATAATTCAAGCTATTGAAAACGATTGGATTAAGCCAAAATAAATTATAGCCCAAAAGTTGGGCCAAAAGTCAACCAGACTCAAGCTCATACTAGATCCATCAAACTCTATAAATAGTAGGGGCAACAAAAGGAATAGTTAAAATGAAATAGTTGTTACTGAAAAATAGCTAACACAATTAACTTAATGAAAAATAGATAAAGGGTTGATTTTATGAGAGAGAAAATAGTTGGGAGGAAAAAACATTACAACTAGTAAACGATTGAAAATATTTAAAATAATTTGAATTAAACTAATCTGCCACCCATTGTATTGACCAATATACACTAACTCGATGAACACGAACACGACACCCCAGAAAAAGTATGAGAGAGAAAATAGTTGGGAGGAAAAAATGTAACAACTAGTAAACAGTTGAAAATATTTAAAATAATTTGAATTAAACTAACCTGCCACCCATCGTATTGACCAATATACACTAACTCGACGAGCACGAACACGAAACCCCAGAAAAAGATAAACAATCACGCACAAACAAGTAGTAGATATTGAAAAATACACCTAATAGGTTCAAAACACAAGAAATAAAGAAACATATACATAGTATATACATAGTATATACATAGTATATATATATATATATATATATAAACAGACATATTTCAATTCTCATCATGTTTCATTTAAAGTGCATATATATATATAGACACACATATTTCAATTCCCATCAAGTTTCATTTAAAGTGCATAAACTAAATTTAAACGAAACAAAGATTAATTTTAAGATGGATGGAAAGTACAAAACTAATAAAAGTGGTAAAAAAAAAATCATTCAGACGGATTAAAAAAATTACATAGGATAAGTAGTATGCGATGTGAAATACACCCTTGATTAGAAAAATGACCTAAGGAACACCCTTGATTAGAAGAATGACCTGGGGAAGTAGTATATATTGAGACATACACCTAATAATAATTAGTATATATTGTAAAATACATTTATCAAAACGTGTAGATAGTGTACTCATTGTTGGGTTCTATGTCCTAAAACTCGTGGTTTGTAAACTGTTATGTTTGTAAATATTCTATTTAGAATAAAGAGTTATTAGTTTTATTCAGTAAAAGAGTTTACTGGAATAAAGTGAAACGTGTTTGGTTTAACCTATACCAATGACCAACACCCTTGGCTGAATATGAGTACTTGAGCTTCATGTATGACATGATTGTGGATCAGGCTCAAGTAGTCAGTCAAAACGGTCTATAGTATACGGATAAGGCTGGGTACCTTATCCTGGTAACACTATTGGATGCGGCTCACTTTGTATTGTACAGAACCATGTGATCCGAAGCGTTCCACATGGAGATGTGAGAAGTGAGGGCGTCATGTGTAAAGAGTTTACATAAGACGAAACCACGTATTAAGTCGCTCTCTCTTTATAACTCCGTGTACTGATGAGATCGACTTATACATATTGATGGCCTAGGTAACTCGATCTTAATCCTGAGCTCGCTATGAACTCCTGCTTATTCAATAGTATCCTTTGACTTGCACGGGTGAGAGTGGCGCATAAGCACCGACTCAATAAGTCTACCATCTTGGAGATAAAGTCGAATAGGTAGCTGTGGACATAGTACAACAAGATTGGAGTTCACTCCTAACCCGCTCTTCAGGGTTAGTAGATAGGTTGTTCCCTTAATAGCTGACTCCAGGGCTTGAACAATGAGCGTTCACACTCTCATGTGATGAGAGAGTTAATTTATCTGTTGGTTGGACCACAAATTTATTGTTCATTAGAGGTGTCAGTGGTACTTAAGGAACAAGACGTAATGCAGGGGTTAAACGGTTTAAGTGACCCAACTGTGATTACGAACAACCTGTGAAGGGTCGACTTGCCCGTGACGGTTATATCAGGGGACATAATATATCTACAATGAGGAGAGTGCAACCCTCGGACTATAGTGGAGTCTCCGGGAGTTAACGAATGTTGATTAGTTCGGTTAAAAGAGTTTTGACCGAATAATCTCGTATCGTTGGAGCTCATGATCTGTAGGTCCTTTAGGTTCTCCTGGCTAGCTCGGATAATGTCGTGCAACAGTATAAAAGAAAAGAAAAAGAAAAAGAATTTGAATTGTTCAAATTCGGTTTATGGAAGGAGGATAGACATATTTAAATATGATTTAAATATGGGATTGACCTAAAACATGAATATGATTCATGTGAAAAAAAGTCGGTTTTCGGAAAACCGGGTTTAGTCATATTATTTAATTAATATTTGATATTGAATTAAATAATAATTATTAATTAATAATTATATATATATATTTTATTTATTAAAATGTTTAATAAATAAAATTATTATTATTATTTTTAATAATACTAATAATTATATATATTTTTAATAATACTAATAATTATATATATATATATATATGTATATATATGTGGACTGTGGCCATCAGAAGATGAGAATGAAATTGAAAGATTTCAATTCTTTTTAATTGTGAAGGAGAGAGGTAGATGAGGGGTTTACGCAGCTGATAGAAAACAATTTATGAGTTTTATTTTTTTTGAAAACTCATTTTGTAAACCTTTCTGCCTTCATACTTTCTTCTTCTCCTCCTTTTCTTTTCTTTTCTCCTCTTTCGGAGTCCCACAACTCCGTTGCTCGGCGCCGAGGATAGTGGGACTACCCAGTGTGGTCCTCGGGGCGTTCGTGAGAAGAGGCCGGAAGAGTTCGTGACGAGGATTGGCCGGCGGGACTTGAAGAAATTGGAACTACAAGGGTTTGTATTTCTAATTTCTTATTTCCGTCTTTTGAGCATGTTTTCTATTTGTTAAATTGATGAAATTAGAGTATCATCGGTCCGAAGTCGCTTTCCGCTGCGCATGTCGCTCCATCAATTGGTATCAGAGCGATTTTGTGATTAACTCAATTTGCATCAATTTATGTTAGTGGGTATTTTAATTTAGAATTTTTTTATGAATTGGCGTCTAAAGTGAAAATCGATTTTGGCATAGTTTCTATTTGAATTTCATTATTTGTAATTGCCCAAGAATGTATGGGCTTTAATGTGTGCTTAAAAGTATGTATTTTTAGAGTCATTAGAGTCCATATAGGTTTCTTTGTGAAAGAAGCTTGAGTTTGAGCTCGCCGAAATGTTCGGTATAAGTTCAAACTCGTTCTAGGAAATACGAAGAGAAATTCGAAGAAAAATTGGCTGAAGCGTTCGGAGGAAGCAAGCTGGTCAAAGGCGGTGCGAAGAGTTCGAAGTCCGCTAAAGACGTAGCTTGTTGTTCAAGCTTGTAATAAATTAGTTATTGCTTGCTAAATGCCAAAATCGATCCACTTTAGTGTGTTTAATTAATTATGCATTGCGAATGTATGTTTTAATTAAATTCCATGTTTGTATGTGCATATCGTATGCCATATAGATTTAAAATCCCACCGTAGGAAGCATGCTCCATGCATTGAAAATATGTTATAAGTGTTATAATATATAGTATGCATATTTGGGAATTCATGAGTATTAATATAAGAGTTATATTAATTCATGAATTAGATGTTGCTAATTTAATAGAATAATTGATATAAGTGTTATATTAATTATGAAATTAAATTTACAACATAGGTTGCCCTGATTTTATGCATATTGTAGGTTATAAGTGTTATAATGTATTAGATGCATGTTTAATTCACGAGTATTAATATAAGAGTTATATTAATTCATGAATTAGTTGTTGTTTGCTTAATAGAATAATTAATATAAGTGTTATATTAATTATGAAATTAAACTTCCAACTCTAGATGCATATTGTATGTTATAATTTTTATAATGTATAGGATGCATGTTTAATTCATAAATAATTGATATAAGTGTTATATTAATTTATGAATTAGGAGTTGTATATTTAAGAGCATAATCGATATAAGTGTTATATTGATTATGAAGTTAAATATTCAACTTGTCATGCCTTAGCGAATGTATGTTTGAGAAGCATATAGATGATTGTTATAGAAAGTCTTGTTTTTGCAAGTGTTGTAAAAATGACTTAGACTTTTAAAATCTATAACAAAGAAAAGCATGTTCATTTAGGGTTAAATGAGTCGATTTGGTTCATTAGATGAATAGGTCGAAATCTCGTAAATGCTAAGGTTATGAGAAACTCACCCGGTGAAATCTTGTCTAAGGTTGGAGGTAATTGAATTGACGGAACACCTCCTACCTGGGGACGATCCGGTACTTGAGTAAAGTTAACCGGCTTTATGAGCATGCATTAGAGGTGTGAGGTTAGTAAAGTGTTTATAACCTAGACATCTCAGGTAAAATGTTTGCCTAGACTTAAGGTTTTATTTTCTTAGCCGGATAAAACCTGAGTAGTTTACCCTAAAACCTGTCTATGATGCTTAGTAGATGTGTTGAGAAGGAATATATGATATATCCCTCTCCTGCTACGCACTCCCTAAAGTTCACAACGTGAGAATTTTGCTCGGCCTCCTGTTGTCAATAGGGCAACCCCATTCGGATGGTATTTGCAACTTTCAATAGCAAGGTGAATGAAGTAAGTATCTATAGTAAGTGGGAGAAGGAAGTACGTTAGTACATCCTATGGTCTCCTCCATTGGATTGAACCATAAGATTCCCATGTTCCGCCTGCAGGTTGCTGTTAGTGGCACCATCCATTCGGAGGGCGGGGCATGAGAGATCGAACATCTCAGTCACCATTTATGGATAGTGAAACACAGGACCATTCCCAACACTGACATTCCATTCGGTTGCTATGTTGGGGCCGTTCTGTGCGTTCTAAAAATGGAGTGTCACACTTACGGGATTTTCTAAGGAGTTAGTAAATCCAAACCAAAAACGATAACTAAGATACTATAGGAATATGAGTTATTCTGGAGTTAGCATTTAGTCAAGAATGTCTTGGTTTAGTAAAGGAGTGACTCGACTGCCATTCGGCAGCGACCATTCTGACTTACTAAAATATCGTTGCATATAAATAAAAAGTTTGGGTACTTTATTTATTGCTAAACCTCTTAATTGATTTAAATAGCTAAGTTAAAACAGTTTCACTAATAGTTTTACATTCTTTTTTCAGCATGTCCAGCTCATTTATTCAGTTGTTAGCTCACGACAAGTTAACTGGAGAGAATTACGGAACCTGGAAGTCGAACCTGAATACGATTCTGGTCCTGGACGACCTAAGGTTTGTCTTAACGGACGAATGTCCTCCAACTCCTGACTCAAATGCTTCTCGAAGTGTTCGATTGACATACGATGGATGGATGGATTAGGGTTATTGATAAAGCCCAAATCTATATCTTGGCAAGCATATTTGATGCCTTGTGCAAGTAGTATGAGGTTATGATTTCCGTAAAGGAAATCATGTCTTCATTACAAGCAATGGTGGACAGTCGTCCTCATCACTCCGTAATGAAGTCCTCAAGTTTGTTTATAACTCTCGCATAGTGGAGGATACCTCTGTTAGGGAGCTTGTCCTTAACATGATGGTCCATTTGAATGCGGCAGAAGTAAACGTTGCTACCATCGTCATTTCAGACTTACCAGTCTCTGTACACTTCCAAAGGAATAGAGAATGAGGCAAGTGTTGTCACTTCGAATAAATTCCTTAAGAGGTTGGCGTAAGGGAGTAAGCCTAAGTCTGCTTCTCTGAGTAATGAGATTATTCAGAAGAAGAAGAGTAACATGAGGAAGGGCAAAGCCCCTACTGTTCGCAAAGGTGAAGTCTTCAGACAAAGGAAAATGTTTCCATTGTCGTGAAGATGGGCATTGCAAGTGCAACTGCCCCAAATACCTTGTTGAGAAACAGGCTGAGAAAGAACGACAAGATAAATGTGATTTATTTGTCAAAACAATTTTAGTGGATATGAATGTCATACCTGGATGTCTTCAGGAACCACTATTCATGTTTGTTTTTCTACAGGAAACTAGTTCCTGACAGTCGTTTTCTCGCTGTGAGATATGGAGATACCATTGCAACTGAACTAGTGGGAGTCTTTGTAGTTGTTGTATAGAGATAATAACATTTGTTATATGTAATTATTGTATATATTTCTGGTTTAAACTGAACACTTGTATATTATATCTTTTGGTTTTATAAATGAACAGTTCATTTAGCAAAAGATATATACTGATGTGTTCTATTAAACTAAAAAACAACTAGCATGTTAAGACTCACAGTGTTAACGAAAGCTATAGTAGATATCAACAAAGGTTGTTGCTCAAACTAGAATTTCTCAACCGTTGAGAAAGCCTCAATGCAGTGGGAGGGTTGTAGGACAACCCGATCCGTTGCACTGGCTTGTCTTTAACTCAAAGTTCTCATACTTGATGATAACATTGAGGATTCGTTGTCTTTAATTAGGCAATGGATCTCATAGACAAGGTCAAATGGCTCAAAGCCACAAATCTATGGATGGTATTCAGACCAAGCCACTAAGGTGAAAACCTTTATGGCTTGACATTCTGGTAAAGGGATTGTCCCGAAGAGAAAGGGTTTATTGTGTATACTCTCTTTCTCTTATTGCTAGACGTAAGTTAAATAGATGACTCTTATCCACTACCATGTTCTATCTTAATAGAATAAGGCAAGTGGATGTCAAGACAGCTTTCCTGCAGAATAGCTATCTTGATCTGAGTATCTATAAGTCTCAACCAGATAGATCAATAATTCGAGGACAAAGAGCAAATAGTTTGCTAGCTTATTCGATTCATTTATGAATGGGAGAAAGCATCTTCGTCCTGAATTATATGATTTGATATGGTGATCAAATCTTATGGCTTTGAACAAAAGTTTGAACAATAATTTGATAAACCTTGTTCGGTTTTATGTCCTAAAACTCGTGGTTTGTAAACTGTTATGTTTGTAAATATTCTATTTAGAATAAAGAGTTATTAGTTTTATTTAGTAAAAGAGTTTACTGGAATAAAGTGAAACGTGTTTGGTTTAACCTATACCAATGACCAACACCCTTGGCTGAATATGAGTACTTGAGCTTCATGTATGACATGATTGTGGATCAGGCTCAAGTAGTCAGTCAAAACGGTCTATAGTATACGGATAAGGCTGGGTACCTTATCCTACTAACACTATTGGATGCGGCTCACTTTGTATTGTACAGAACGATGTGATCCGAATCGTTCCACATGGAGATGTGAGAAGTGAGGGCGTCCTGTGTAAAGAGTTTACATAAGACGGAACCGCGTATTAAGTCGCTCTCTCTTTATAACTCCGTTTACTGATGAGACCGACTTATACATATTGATGGCCTAGGTAACTCGATCTTAATCCTGAGCTCGCTATGAACTCCTGCTTATTCGATAGTATCCTTTGACTTGCACGGGTGAGAGTGGCCCATAAGCGCCGACTCAATAAGCCTACCATCTTGGGGATAAAGTCGAATAGGTAGCTGGGGACATAATACAGCAAGATTGGAGTTCACTCCTAACCCGCTCTTCAGGGTTAGTAGATAGGTTGTTCCCTTAATAGCTGACTTCGAGGCTTGAACAATGAGCGCTCACACTCTCATGTGATGAGAGGGTTAATTTATCTGTTGGTTGGACCACAGATTTATTGTTCATTAGAGGTGTCAGTGGTACTTAAGGAACAAGACGTAATGCAGGGGTTAAACGGTTTAAATGACCCAGCTGTGATTACGAACAACCTGTGAAGGGTCGACTTGCCCGTGACGGTTATATCAGGGGACATAATATATCTACAGTGAGGAGAGTGCAACCCTCGGACTATAGTGGAGTCTCCGGGGGTTAACGAATGTTGATTAGTTCGGTTAAAAGAGTTTTGACCGAATAATCTCGTATCGTTGGAGCTCATGCTCTGTAGGTCCTTTAGGTTCTCCTGGCTTGTTCGGATAACGTCGTGCAACAGTATAAAAGAAAAGAAAAAGAAAAAGAATTTGAATTGTTCAAATTCGGTTTATGGAAAGAGGATAGACATATTTAAATATGATTTAAATATGGGATTGGCCTAAAACATGAATAGGATTCATGTGATAAAAAAGTCGATTTTCGAAAAACCGGGTTTAGTCATATTATTTAATTTAATATTTGATATTTAATTAAATAATAATTATTAATTAAAAAGTTTAATTAATAATTATATATATATTTTTTATTTATTAAAAAGTTTAATAAATAAAATTATTATTATTATTTTTAATAATAATAATAATTATATGTATATATGTGTGTCTTGCATGCAGCAAGACACATATATATATTAAGTAATATATATATATATATGTGGACTGTGGCCATCGAAAGATGAGAATGAAATTGAAAGATTTCAATTCTTTTTAATTGTGAAGGAGAGAGGTAGATGAGGGGGTTTACGGAGCTGATAGAAAAAAAATTATGAGTTTTATTTTTTTTGAAAACTCATTTTGTAAACCCTTCTGCCTTCATACTTTCTTCTTCTTCTTCTCCTTTTCTTTTCTTTTATCTTCTTTCGGAGTCCCACAACTCCGTTGCGCGACACCGAGGATAGCGGGACTACTCAGGGTGGTCCTCGGGGCGTTCGTGAGAAGAGGACGGAAGAGTTCGTGACGAGGATTGGCCGGCCGGACTTGAAGAAATTGGAACTACAAGGGTATGTATTTCTAATTTCTTATTTCCGTCTTTTGAGCATGTTTTCTATTTGTTAAATTGATGAAATTAGAGTATCATCGGTCCGAAATCCCTTTCCGCTGCGCATGTCGCTCCATCACTCATGACTTATTAAATAGGAAAATACACCATTAATTAGTATATATAAGAAAATACATTTGTCAAAAAGTGTAGATAGTGTACCCAAACAAAGTATATATAAGAAAATACCAGGGGAAAAGATCAATACTCATAAGTTTAAAACTAAGAAAACGGGTAGACAGAACTAATTACACACCTGATTCTCAAGAAAAACAGATAGATAAAACTAATTACACACCTGATTCTCAAGAAAAACAGGTAGATAAAAGTAATTAAACACCTGATCGTCAAGAAAAACGGGTAGATATAGAACTAATTACACACTTGATACTCAAATTCGACTCAAGGCTCTATTTTTCTCGATGGTTCAGCTTCACTAAAACAAGCCATTTAGGTCCTCAAACTCGTCTTCAAGTTTTGATATCCTTCCAGTCAAAAATCAAACAGATTCTTCATCCTGGTCTTCATACTTTAGACAAGCTTTGATATCCTTCTGACTCTTCATCCTCGTCTTCTTGATTCTGAACTACATTCTTAACTTCGTCGTTGTCTGTTGTTGATTCGACTTGTTGGCTTTCTTCTTGCCTGTCCATCATCTGCATCAATAGTTCCTCAGATTGTCGATGACTTCTTAGAAAAAAAAAATATAGGATGAGTGGTGTGTTGTCGACTGCGAGGGAGAAAGAAGATGTCGGTGAGAAGGAGGTGACAATTGACCGTGAATGGAATGAAGAAGATGAAGAATAAAAATCTTGTAAAATTTCAATTTTAAAGAGTCTAAAATCAGTCCCATATTTTTAGGGATTTGTATGGGGAAGATAATTTTATTTTTGGGAAAAATCTAGGATGAAAGATACTGATTTTTTTGGTTAGTTGTTGAGATATTTAAAAATTAAAAATAAATATAAATTAAAAAATTAAATTTTGATTAGGTGGTACTGTAAATAACGTTATCTACTAGGGGCATAACCGGTATATAAAGTATTCTCTCTCCCATCCTAAAATCTAGTTAGTTATTGGATGTAAATAGAAAACTTATTTAACTATATTTCATTTTGATTTTTTTAATGTAGCTATTTATAACAATTCCCTTAAATATAGTACCACTCTTCATTTTGGGCATTGAGCATTGAGTTAGAATCAAGAGAAGTCAGAAGCTCCAGCAACCAGAGAGTCGAAATCTAAAAAATTCAGAAATATCAAAGACTCAAAGTTTAGAAGATTCAAAGACTTCAAGACTTCAAGATGAACAAGTCAATATGCCACCCCAAAAATCAACAAGCTGACAGGCCCATCCAAGAAATCAGCAAGCTCAAAGAAAACGTCTACGTTCGAGAGAAAACATCATAGGATAAATATTGAAGATTGTACTTATACGAAATCATAAAACCAAGTTATTTTTCACGTATTAAATTTCTGCAGAAAATCTCGGGTGAACACTGTTACGTCTCCAAAAGTGACCTTTTTAGGACTTATTTATCTTAGAAAGATGTACACTCTTAGGTGTTCTTGATAGGATTTAGCTTAAACCTATGCTTATATATGAGAATTAGAAGAAGGAAGCTAAATTAGGACTTGTGTGCAAAAGGAGAGAAAAAGAATGAAAAACGAAGTTAGAAGAATGAAAATTGTGCATTGCGGAAGCATTGCGGAAACATTGCTAAAACCGCAATGTTTTAAGTGAAATCCGTAAGTTGGCTAACCTTTTTCTGTTGTGATCCGATATTTCAGGGATTCGTTCTTTCTCCTCCATCCATTTTGAAGTACGACGTTGAGGATGGATGGTTCTCCTTGGCCCAATCGCACCTGCAGAATACTATAAAAGGAGCTCAAAGAGGAGGGTTCAATCATCATCCGAAAGCGTAGAAGTCTCTTCGCAGCGCAGTCTTTCCCATTCATTTTCTTCCCCGTCTGTTGGTTTGAGAGGTTCAGCTGTTGGAGTCGACAATCTGATAGGAAGGAGAGAAGATTCATCTTCTCTCCTGATTGGATTCATCCAAGCAAGGCTTACCTTTCTCTCCCTTCAGCCGAGGCGTTTGCGACGAGGCGATCAAGCTCATTTTTATTGCTTTCTGTCTTTACTTTTCATTTCCAGCACTGTTTTGTTGTTATTTCTTTTCCATTAGCTAATCCATTCCATTTCGTTGCTTTCTGTCTTTATGTTAGTAACTTTAAGTCTTCATCTGTTCATTCAAACAATTGATTAATCAAAGCACAATTCATCATTTTTCTCTTTGTCTTTATCTTCTTGCCTACTGTTTTTCCTTGCTATTTTGTCTTTAATTTCCTTCTAAGCATGTCTACCTCATCTATTATTTTTGTTCTCTCTACATCCATGAGTAGCTAAGTCACATAGGGGCATGCTAATGACAATACTATAGGTTAAAACACGTGAACCAAGCATGTAGGATAGCTCTCGAATGCATTGATTTTATGTAAGCTTCATCCCACGGGCAATTTCGATTGGCCATCCATTTTGTCCAAAGAACTCCTAACCTCTGGAAGGAGTAAGAGTTCAGAGTCATACACTCATGCTAGCCTCTCAAGGTAGCCAGAAAACGACCTAGGAATAGGCATTTTCCTAGTACAAATCATAACTTACTGCTTTAACAAGATGCTTAAGACCTTACTTGGACATGAGTAAACTAAAGAATCTAATGCATGAAATCGGAAGATACATGAGAATGAGTTAGTTTGATGCATAGTGAGTTGATCCAATGCTTGAGAATCATGTGAAAATGCCTATAGAGGAGTCGTTAGTAGCCCTTGTTTCTCCATTTTACACACTTTCGCTGTTAGTAACATTGCGGTAAAATTGCTGTTCTCGCAATTCTATTAAGTTAAAAATTCTGCCTAGCTATTTTCCTCTTCGTTTATTAATCTCTTCTCTTTACGTTTGAGTTTTTCATTGACTTGCACTTGTTCATGTTGCTATCCTTTATATATTCATTAGTAAATAGGAACTTTAAAACCAAATCTACCCCATTAAATCCACCCTTTCTTACTTAACAACACACTTCGCGAGTAACTAATAATAAGTCTCTGTGGAAAAACGAATGAAAAAATATTTACTACTTGCTACAAGATCATGTATGCATGCATGTTCTAAGTGCTCTCTCATTGCATATTTATTTTAACATTGAGCACGCAACAAACACTTAGTATGTTGTTATCATCATTATAGTCTAGTCTTAGTATGTAGTTAGACTAATTATGGACTTGTAGCTATAGATGATGTTCTCTAAAATGAATAGATCATCAGAAGTCATATTATTTCATGGTATCAGAGGCTTAGGGAAATCTTCTTCTTTCTTTTCTTCTCCTTCCTTTTTCGACAACCATCATGCTACCTCAACGGTAGCCAACAAATCCTCCTTCCACCCGACTCTTGCTATATCTAACATCAAGAACCATGTCTTCATCACTCTTGAGATGGAAAATGTCCAATATGCGATATAGGTCAAACTCTTCAAAATTCACGCACGATATCATTGGGTCATCAATCACATCATTCTACCGAAAGATGGCGTTGTTGAGCCTACAACCGATGAGGAGAAAAAACTATGGACAACCCTCGATGTTACAGTTCTACAATGAATTTATGCAACTATTTTGAATGACTTGCAGCATACAATTCTCGAACCTGATTCAACAACAATGGAAGCTTGGAATTAATTGCGTGATATAGTCCAAGACAACAAAAATTCTCGCGCGGTAACACTTGAGCAAGAATTCTCTCACACAAAAATGGAGGATTTTCCTAATGCCTCTGCGTACTGTCAACGACTCAAGATTCTATTAGATCGACTTAAGAACATTGAGGCTCCGGTCTCGAAAAATCGTCTCGTTCTTCAATTGGTCGTCGGTCTAACCGAAGCTTATAGAGGAGTGAACACACTCATTCATCAAAGTGATCCCCTTCCACTTTTCTATAAAGTTTGTTCCAGGCTCACTCTTAAAGAGACAAACTTAGCAAAACATACCACCACAAATTCAAATGTCGCCATGATTGCTTGGACAACCGAATATAATTCTTCATCCAATTATGCCCAACCAAATGACACTGAATGTCATGACAATAGAGGCCAAAATTGCCACAACGACGGTAAAAACCGTGGGGGTGGCTGCGGTGGAGGAAATGTGGGCAGCGGTCGCAACGATAGTAACCGCGGTGGCAAACAAAAGTGTTCCGGTCAGCAGTAGTGGCAACCGGGGACGAACAATGGGCCGCCGTGGACGGACAGTGGGCACCAACAGTGGTCGTGCTATTTCCCCCTTGGGTGGTTCCTCCTACCCTTACCCAACGATTTCTTGGACCCGACCCAACAATCCACAACCGCAAAATGGGGTCCTAGGCCCACAACCACAACATGCATATTCTACCACCGACCAACCCACTCCAAACGACATCGAGGCCGCAATGCAAGCTCTTGGAATTAACTCTCCATATGCACAATGGTACATGGATGCTGACGCTACCTCTCATATGACATCCACGCAAGGTAATCTCTTGTCTTATTCTAAATTGAGCAAAAATCTTGGTATAATTGTCAAAAATTGTTATTCAATTTCAATTCATGGTTATGTTCATACACACCTGTCTCCCCCAAATCCACCATTATCTTTAAAAAAAATGTTTTTCATGACCCTCAACTCCTTAAAAACTTAGTTTCAGTTAGAAAATTTGTAACGCCCGAGAACTTCAAGTAGGTACACTCTCTATATTTGGGATTAAATTATTTGTTGGTTTGAGGTTATTAAAAGAAAGGAAAGAAAACAAAAATTGAAAGAAAACAAAAAGAAAACAAAAAAGGAAAAAAAAATGTTTTCATTATTATCTTTTCCATTTTATTTCTCTCTCTTAACCTCACTCTCTATCAACCCACTCCTTCAAACCCTACATCTCCTCCCACCTTCCTCTCCGGCGGACTCTTCATGCAGAAAAGCAGCAGCGGGTGCGTGAGTTGTCCGTTGGGGTGAAAAATCCAATTTTTAGCAAGATTGCAAGTCATTTAAGTAGGTTCTAAACTCTTATAGAATCTTAGTTGTGTGCTGAAATTTAGGTGTTAAGCTATGAATTCTTCATCGTGCAGTTTTAGATTGCCCAACGTGGTTTGAAGTTAGGGGTGGTGTTAAAGTCGTTTGGGCATTTTCTTAAATTAAGTTAACAACGTTTGCAAGTTGTTTTATTGGTTGGGTTGCGCTTCCAGATGATTGATTCAATTATTTTTTGTTATTCAGGTAGAGCCAAGAATCGCAATAAGAGTTATATATTAAGGTGTTAACGCACTCAATGTAAGTTGCATAACTCTCAGATTTGAATGCCTCAGAGCTTCGATATATGTCTAAGTTGAACTGGACGCATAACATATGCTTCTTGATGAGGTAGTGTTCTGATTAGTATATTGTTTAAGATAAAGTTACACGTATAAAAAGTGCTCTCGAGGGATTGTGCTCGGTTTAGTATGTTGATTCATTTTAGTTAAATGTATGACATATGCTCGTGAAAGGTTGTGTTTTGTTAAGTATGTGGATTTAATGTTCTGTTTAGCACGTTAAACCATTTAGAATTGTGTGTTAGACACGATCATGTTGCTTCATTTAAGTTGTATGTAAGACATGTGCTTTAGATGGGCAGTGTGTCCTGTTACAGAATTTTCAGTAAAACATGTTTATGTTAATTTAGTTTTTAGATGTGACATGTGCTCTTGATAAGTAGTGTTTTGTTTACAAAAATTTTTGGTCAAGCATGTTGTGTTGATTCACTTTATGACTATGACATATGCTCTCAATGAGTAGTGTGCTGTTTAGAGAATTCTCAGTTGTCATGTTAATTCAATTAGAGAGATCTCAGTTCTATATAGGCAGTGTTCTGTTTAGAGGGGTCTCAGTCAGCCGTGAACGACGCTAATTGTGTTAAGTTATTTAGTGACAATTAACTTCCCTTAGTAAGACGTGTACACAAATAAGCATGATACCTTATATTAATTTCAAGTATACTCACCATTCAGACATGGTACAGTTTTGATACTTTATATTAGCTTCAGGTATTGTTAAGAAACTTCCACGAGTGGATCTAACAACCTTGCTGAAGAACAAGATCTTTAGATCTCAAACCCGAAAACCCAAAAAATGCAATTGGAATCAACCTAAGGAAAAAGTTTAGAACGGATTACCTTGACGATCAAGATCAAGAGTAAGAAACTTGTTTCTAAACTCGTGATTCGAATCACTCCACAAGAAGTATGATCAACACCACTTGAATGATCCTAGCATGCAATATCTAAACACAAGAAATTGCAAAGTTGGAAGAATTAACTCTCAACCAAAGCTTGAAGGATAAACTCACTTTCATTCAATTAGATGATAATATTTTTGTTGTTGTTCCTTTACAAAGACTCTATAAGAGCTATATATATATATAGCCCTTGAAAATTCTAGCCACTAACTCCCCCACTAACAAGACTAATTTTAGCCACTAGCTACCCCACTAACATTGTAACTTCCAACCACTAACCATAGTAATTTTCATCCACTAATTCAACTAATAAAATCTAAAATGCATTCATGCCATGATAACCACTAATAAAATATAACCTATGATATGAAATAACATAAAGATAAAGTTTAAAATACGGTAAACAAAACATTAAATCTAAGTAGCTTTCCATAACCAGCCATGAGTGAATATGAATGTAGTTTAAGTTCGTATGACATGATTGAGACCCCCCGGTTCGTATCAGGTATACTCACCATTCAAATATGGTGCAGTTCAACATTTACGTTCACCATGCAAATATGGTGCAGTTCAACAGATACGTTCACCATTCAGATATGGTGCAGTTCATCAGTTACTCTCACCATTCAGATATGGTGCAGTTCAGCAACAACGCTCACCATTCATATTTGGTGTAGTTCAGCAGTTACGCACACCATTCAGAGAGTAAATAAGCAAGAGATTGAACTTTGCTTTCTTTTTTCATGCACAACTGAATTACTGTCTTATTGTCTTTGTAAAGTTTCAAAAAGATGTAGACGTTTCACAACAAAGATTCTCCACACTAACTTATCAAACAACAATCTCTTTCTTACTTACTTTACTAAGCTTCTGAGAAAAAAAAATCTTACTTTATGCAGCTTCCAGTTCCATTCCGTTTAAGAAACAAAAACTTTGATACATTTTGTTTCAATCAACCCACAAGCACTTCGATAAACAGAAACAAACCCACAAGCACTTTGATTGTTAATGAATCACTTCGATACAAAAACAAACCAACAAGCACTTTGATTGTTAATAAATCACTTCGATAAACAGAAACAAACCAACAAGCACTTTGATTGTTAATAAATCACTTCGGTAAACAGAAACAAACCCAAAAGCACTTTGATTGTTAATAAATCACTTCGATAAACAGAAACAAACCCACAAGCACTTTGATTGTTAATAAATCACTTTGATAAACAGAAACAAACCCACAAGCACTTTGATTGTTAATAAATCACTTCGATAAATAGAAGAAACAAATCACTTCGATTGGTGAAAAACCCAACAATCGATCGTAGGTGAAAGTGAGAGAGAAGGGAATAAAAACCTGAAGATCGTAGGTGAAAGCCGAAGGTCGGAGTTTATAATATCGATCATTGACGACGGCGACGAATTTTAGATCACTGACGGTCGACGACGTTGGGAGAGTCGACGTCGGAGGAGACAGAGACGATGAAGGAGGCAACAACTCAGGTGGATGAAGAATGAAAGAAAGAAGGAAACTCAGACAGGGACGATGAAAGGAAAGAGGAGCATAGAAAAATTGCAAATCAAATAACCTAAGTTGTTAGGTCGATTTCGGTTAACCGAAGAACCGAATCGAAATTAGCCGATTCGGTTCGGTTCGGGCCGAAGGCTATATAATATCTCTAAAACCAAACCGAACTGAATCGTCTCGATTCGGTTAGGTTCCTTACACCCCTAGTGTGTAGACACGAGTGTTATGAGTGTAAAAATCAGTGAGTTGAGGGCTTGTGAGGTCCATTTATTTTCAATTGATATTCTTTTTCAGCCATGCTACACCAAAGAAGAAGACACCATGAGACTTACGATCTAAAATGCATTCATGCCATGATAACCACTCATTAATTTACCTTTTCGAAATTAATCAAGAGTCGACTTTGTTGGACCAAGCAAAGAAGAGACAAGTTGCACAATCCATTCCAAATGAGGAAGATTGTGAAATACCTCAAGATGTCCAAACTATGAAGAATAACGAAGATCATACACAAGCTGAAATTGAAGGTCTAGATAGTGAGTTTGTTGTAGTGGACGAAGAGATATTTGAAATATGTGTTGACAAAGAGGAAGAGACATATGGTAATGTTATTATAGTAGACAATGAAATATTTGAAGTATGTGCTGAGAATGAGATGGTGACAAAGTCTCTAGAAAAAAGTGAGAAAGGGAAATTAATGAGAAAAATTGTTGAGGTATGAGAGTTTCTAAGAGTAAGAAAATAGAGAAAATAGAGGAATGTGTGAAAAGTGAGGCAATAGAAGAAAACGGTTTAAGTGAAAAAAAATAATGAGAGTGAGGTTTGTTTTTCAACTAACATTTTCTTCCATTGTCTCCCTAGTGTTTTTGCTAGTTCATTAAAGACAGATTGAATTAAGTTTGAAGTACTTGTTCAACAACAAACGAAAAGGATGCTACACAAAAACTTCACATTTGGTCCAAGAGAAAAAAATTATATCCAAGTGTTGAACGGGCTCAAGACGATGACTACAAAGTTGCATTGCAAGGAGATCTTTTAGATTCGAGGACGAATCTTCTCGAAGATGATATGAATCTCCAAGCTATTCCAAGAAAATCCATCAAGATCTCAACCAATGGATTACCGCTTCAACTACATTCATATTCACTAGTTGTTTTATTTGCCTTGCTGTATTTTTGTGACATTTTAAATGTCGGGTTCAAACTTAGACAATTAAGGATAAGAGTTACCAAACTTGTCAATCATGGTCATTACTTTTTGTAACTAATTTTTTGGGCATTTGAAGAGTTTGGGATTTCTTTTAAGAGGAGGCTATACATACCCAGAAAATTGGCTTTGTAAGTGAATGATTGATGAATGAAAACTAAATTCTCAAGTTTGAGATTCTTTTCTTAGAAATCCAACAACATATTTTCTCTTTCTAAGTGTTTTTGCAATTCTTGTGATAGATTGCAACTTAGCCATTCAATCGAGTCTTGATCAAGTTTGATTGTGGAGTGACCTCAATCTAGATTAAGATTTCCCAATTTTTCTTTTAGATCTTTGATCTTAAGAGGTAATCTAATTCTAGTCTTGTCTCTCTTGGTTGATCCTAAATTTGCATAAGGAGGTGTTAACTTCTTTGATTTAAGGGTTCTTGCTTCAACAAAAAGGTTGTATCTTTTGGCTGAGGGTTAGGGTGCCTTCTCATTTGGTGTAAGAGCTTAGGTTGTTCTAACCAAAAGCTAAGATTAGAAAAAATCTATCTTTAAACATTTTTCTTTCCCATTTTCAAGTTGCCTTCAATTTTTTATTTTTTTGTTCGGTCCAATTTTGAATTGGTAGGAAAATCTATAACATCAAACTATCCTTTACATTCGGTTCAAATTAAAAAAAAAAGGTGTCAAAATTAGTCAGTTTCTAGTTTTTTTGTTCTTGAGTGTTCTTGTTGAAATCTAAAGTTTGAAGCATTTGATCTGGAAATTTGTGATCAAAATTGATTATTTGTGTTTATTTAGTCTCCAAAACAAATAGGAATTCGAAATTTGTATGCAATTTCTTTTCCAATGCATATCACTTAATGCATGAGTTGTAAGTTACAATTCCAATAGAGACAATTAATGCAAGTGTCGCCAAAGCGAGCATAGCTTAGCTGGCATATGTATGAGTTGACGACCACGAGGTCTGTGGTTCGAATCCCCCCACCCCCAATGTAATAAAAAAAAAAAAAAAAAAAAAAAAAAATGCAAGTGTCCCATTTGTCTCAACCATAAAAAAAAAAATGAGTTTTGACTTGTTTTCATTTATTCCAACCACATTCTCAACCATAAAAATTTCATTTGTGTCCTTTCATTTCATATTTTTTCTTTTAACTTTGTTTTTTTATTAACATATCCACTCTTTAAGTTAATGGTTTGATTTTATTACATGTTTGTTTCTTACTTGATTGCAAACATTCATAGCTCTCATTTTCGCTCAACCAACTTGAGAGAAGTGAGCTGTGAGATTATAATCGAGTGTAAACATGAGTGATCTTCACTATAAAGAAGAGTAAACACGCAAGAGATTGCTTCTGAGGTTTTTTATTTGGCAGCCATGTTGCACCAAAGAAGAAGACGTCATGAGACCTACGATCGTGATGGTTATTTCATGAAGGATTTTCTAAATAATATAGTTAAGATGCGTCAATGCCTGAATGGGCTATTTTAAATAGATCGAGAGTTGAATTTGCGAGACCAAACAAGGGAGAAAATGGTCATACAATTTGTTCAAAGAGGGAAAAATTGTCCTAAGAAGTCTACAAGGTACACTAAACCTAAACCAACTTCCAGTGTTAATTCATCTTTGGAAAATGTTAGTTTACCTACTGAAATTTAGCCTATTGATGGGGTAGAAAATGATAAAGTTCAAAAAGACATACTTTGTGATTAGGTGTCATTGCATACTAATGGTGATATCATACTTAGTAGGCAATTAGATTGCAAATTCTTTGTCTGACTGAACACCTTTATTGTATTGCCTACACTTGAAGAAATGTATGTTGATGTGTGTGAGTTAGAGGAAACGACATAAAATGCCAAGACAAAAGCATGTGATTGTATTGAAAAAGAATTATGTGAGAAAAATAGTGAGAAAAAAAAAGCATGAGATTTAGTTTATGACCTACAATAAAAAATGAGAGAAAAGTCAAGAATATGAGCTTGTGTGAAAGAAAATGTGTGGTTAAATCTATTTTGTTTTCAAAGAAAAATATTTATTATCTTTTATATAAAGGATATTGTTTTCTAACGACGGAGCTCAAACCATGTTTTGATAATATTTCTTTTGAGTTCTTACAGGAGGCCAAAACACTCATTGAAAAGTTTGATTCAGAGATCGCTTTTACAGTCAACAATTGCAAACAACACGAACATCAATGCCAAAGATTTTGTTGAGATGCAAAACACCATATTTTCTTCTAAGACCATCCATGGCAACAAGAATAAGGTGTTCAAACCGGGTGATTGAGTTTGGAAATTATTTTGGAAGGATCATTGTTATTTCACAAGAAATCCAAGTGGAGTTCAAGAGGCAACTTAGCTATGACATCTCATGACTACAAGATTGCTCTACAAGGCGAGGGAGATGTCAATTACATGTTCAATGTCACTGATTTTTGTCCTTTTCATGGTTATAATGGTGATGATTCGAAGACAAATCATTTTGAAGAAATGAAGGATGATATGACTTATCTTGATAATCAAATTCATATCGAATATGAAGCTCAAAGAGTTCAAACCATTGTTATGGAGCAAGGACCAAAGTCATTAAAGAAGACAAATGCATGAACTTTACGTTGTCACAAGTCCAAATTCATGGAAGACTAATGTATTAGGTTTAAACTAAGTTTAATATCTGATAACTCTCCAAAAAAGAGTTATTTAGAGTATATTAGAGGATAAATTGAGCCCTTCATAGAGTAGTTGCTTGTAGAAGTGCATGATTATGATCTATTTGTTATAAATTGCCTTGAGAGCCATCTTTGAACCTTTTTTGATGTAGATATTAAAGCTTGATTTATAATTAAATAACACTTTTGTGGCTATTCAGGAGTTTTGCGGTTAAAACGTGTTAGCAAAAGGAATGCAAAGTTGGGATCTTTGGATTTGTGGAGCGCATTTTGGGATAACAAAACCTCCGCAGAAGTTGTACTTAGCCACGTGCTTTGACAGTTTTTGCCCCCCTCCGTACACACAGAAAAGCAAGATGTTTTTCTATCATCCAATAGGAATGAGTTGTCCATTTTATGGTCATTCTTGGGGAAACCCTAATGGTATATAATAAAAATGATGAAAGAGAGAGGGGAGGTCAATCATAATTAGGAGGAGAGTACTTTTGATAGCTTTTACGGATTTGGAGAGGCATTCTCTCTGGGAAGAAGAACCTTGAAGGGATGATGAGAGCTGTAGTTTTCAGAGCCACGAAAGGTTGCTGAGCAAAGGATATCAACCGCCGAAGAAAGGGAGCAAATGGAGCATAGTAGTTGAAGACATCCTTCCGACGGCTTGACACTATTTCTCACTTCTTCTTCTTTCTCTTTTTGAGTAGAGCATGTGATATGAATATTATTGGTCATTGTCTGATCACCTCAAGTAGATGGTGGCTTTGCTTGACAAATGTGGGAGCTACAATTGAGAAAGTGGACGGTTGTTCCTTAGTGGACGGTTACACCCATGATCGTGGGCGGTTACTCGAAGATCGTGGTTGGTTATATGCAAACGTGGAAAGTTACCTCCGACATAGTTGGCGGTTGCTCAAAGGTGGGGAGTTATCTTCAACTTAGTGGGTGGTTTCCATGTAATGAGTAGTTAGCCTCAAATTGTGGAGAATTGTGGGGAATGTCCCACAATCTTCTCCTATATAAATAAGCTTTCTTTCTAGATATAGAATTTTGGATTTTAAACCTTGAAAGCTTTTAAGCTGTGTTTCTTGTATGTTTTTGTGATAGAATGCATGTATCAGAGCATTCAAGTGAGGATTGATCTATCTTGCTTGTGGAGTGCTTTGAAGATTGAGGGTTGATGGGAGCCAAAAGCTTTGTCTGATCCTTGGTTTGCTTGATCATCTAAGCAATCTGTATTCTAGCCTTTCTTAAGGGTTGAGACCAAATTGGCTAATGGAGTTTTCGGGTTTGAGATCTAAAGGTCTTGTTCTTCAGCAAGGTTGTTAGATCCACTCGTGGGAGTTTCTTAACATTTGGTATCAGAGCTTATTGGGTTGATTCCAATTGCATGTTTTGATTTTCTTTACACCTATGATCTTCGAGTAACCGCCCACTAAGGAATAATCGTCCACTTCCTCAATTGCAGCTCCCACGTTTGTCAAGCAAAGCCACCATCTTCTTGAGGTGATCAAACAATGACCAATAATATTCATATCAGTTTCTTGTTATCATTTTCAGTAGATTTGTAATGAATAACTCGATCTTCGTTGTTTATTTCTTTAGTGTCATGAGTTAACGGAAGGGCTAGGAGTATGGGATAGTTTATGGATTGGATGTATTGCCATTATTTTCACAACAACTTTCAAGCCATGTTTGGTTTAACTCTAACAATACATTTTTCATCGGCAATCCATTATGTGTTATTGATTTCTTGATCTTCAGGAGGAGTAGGGATTTCTGAATATTCATGTTTTTGCTAGCCTTTCATGGTCACCAGTGAGGAGTCTCGAAATAGTCACACACCTAGTACACTAGAACAACGTGCTTGTATGAATAAGAGTTGAACAAAAGTTAACTTCTAATGTTTCAACACTGAAATGGTTTTTATGTTTATGTTGTGTGGTTGGCTTAAGCGTCCATTCTGATAATGCATTCATCTCGCATTCTCCATCCGAAATACTTCTAGCATGACCCCACATGTTTTCATAGTTATTCTCGTTGTTGTAGCCTTTGCGAGCATTTTGTCTCTATATAAGTTGTTTACATTGTGTATGTTCTTCAGTCACTTACGTTCCTCGCTAATATTTTGTGCTCGCATTACTGTTCTTTTAAGTAATACTAGTCAGTTTAGTTGTTTTCGCGTTATTTTATTACTGCTTTATTCACGCAAAGAAACCTTCCCATATTTGGTTATTGGCTACAGTGTCTTAAGTTAACTCATTCTTGCAATAAAAGCATCAAATCTCTGTGGAATCGATGGTAGTGAACTTTTGTACGTTCACAAATTTTGGGTTGTCGAGACCCGCCAAAATGAAATTTATAAACCCGATTACACCGAGCAATTTGCAGCTAAGTAGTAACGGGGTCGATCCACAAGGAGTGATCAATAATCCTAAATTAATTGAACTAAATTTGCAATGATAAAATAGGGGGATTTGTTTGGGAAAACAGTGGCTAAAACTAAACTTACGCTAACGGAAAATTAAAACGGGAAGTATGAAATTGACAAATACGATTGATTAGCAAGTGTCGGGATTGATCTAATGTACTTTGGTTCATTGATTAACATGTGAATTAGCCGAGACGTTTCATGCACACAAAATGTTATGTCCCTATCGGGTCCAAACATCCCAATGAATTAATTTGGGTAGTGCAATCCTAATTAAACATGCCCACTAATTAATCTAAGTTCACGACTCTTAAATTAATTAACAAACAGTAACGGGTACCATTGAGACGAACTAATCCTAGAACTAATTCGATTTATCTCTTAGTCTTAAGCCTGCCGTGAAAACGTTAATCAATTCCTACCCCCAACCGTCACTTGGGCTCGAATTGATTAGCCACGAGCTAGACTTTCGCTACAAGTATTGAGGTTTGTTAAAAATCAATATTAGCCAACTAAGCATGCGTAACTAATTATGGACGCCACTCCCAATCAGAAAGGCAAGTTATTCGTTCTTAATACAGACCAAGAGATGCAAGAAAATCATTCATTCATGCTAAACATTCAATTAAGCTCTAATCTCACCTAATACAAAGATAATCAATCCCTAAACTTAACTAACCAACCACTAACCTCTTAGCTATCCATGGAGATGAAGTCTTGCCAAGCTTCCATGGAGATTGTCTTCAACATACAACCCAAAAATGGGCAAAAACCAGAATTTAATGGAGAAAAACGGCAATCCCAAGGGGAAAAGAGGAGAGAATCCGTTAAAAATCGGAAAATATGAATTTATATCCGTCGGAACGTCGAGGTGCTAGGGCAGCGTCTCGACGCTGTGCCCTAAGTTGGCCGCGCGCGCGCTCGGGGTAGCGTCGAGACGCTAGGCCAACGTCGCGACGCTGTTGGCGTTGAGCGAGCGTTGAGACGCGCGCGCTCGACGCTGGCGCTCGTCCATCTTCGGAAATCGTCGGGGCGGCGTCGAGACGCTAGGACAACGTCTCGACGCTGCTGCTCAACGCTTGCTCTCGGGTTTGGTGGCCAACAATTGCCTTTCAATGGCAATTTTTGCCATTTCTTCAATTCTTCAAGCCCCTTCACTCCCGATGCATCCATAAAGCTCTAAAACGTCGTTTTTAGCCTCGAAATACGTCCTCGGACTCCCCGAGCTCTCTACCATGAAATCACCTACAATAAGGCATTTTAATCAATATTGAGCATGGTTTTAGCTATAATTAGGGAGTAAATAATAGCTCTATTTTGGAGCTATCAAAATACCCCCAACCTAAATCTTGCTAGTCCTCGAGCAAGGCTATTCTTAAATTATCACCACAGAACTAAATTTTGCATGCTATCGACTCAAACCTCAATGCTTCAAAGATCAAGGCATTTACTTAACAAGAAAGCAATTAATCGCATGCACTGATTGAGAACCTTTCGAAAATCTAACCGTTACTCCCCTATGTGCGTGTGTGTTCAGCAAACATATTCTAGCTCACATAGACCCGGAAAAACTTTATGCAACCTTACATTACGTTTTCCCCCTTCTTCTAGCAATAAAGAACAGTCTACGGCTTTTCAACAATCAAGAGAGTAACAAATTAAAAAGCCTAATTTTTTTTCTTTTTTTAACTTGCTAAATTTTTACTTTTTCTTTCTTTTTCTTCTCCAGGAGAGCCTAACATGTCAAGCTTGCCTTCGTTCCAGCTTACCTGCAATTCCATTGCACAATGTATCTGACTACGGGCAAGCTTCACATTTTTAAGGACTAATGCTCACTTCTTAGTCGCGATTCTAAGAAGGAGGAGCACCTCAAGAACTTTTATTTTCATGCTTGCTTTTTTACTAGGCAATAGCTTCGCTACAATTCAATTAACCTATTACAACCTATCATGCATCAAGCCTTCCCTAGGGGTGCCTTTCGGGGTGACAACATGATTTCAGGCTAAATAAAGCAATTCTAAGCCTACAGAGTCCAGAATAAGATGCTACGTGTTCGATAGATGCAAGGAAGCAACGGCAAAAATTTTAAAAATTTTCGAAAAATGCTCAATCAACGCATTATAATCTCGTGCTTCTCCTATTATGCAACTACGAAGATTTTAAAAACACATCTTAGATTGTCCTCATCGAACAACATGCAAATTCAGACTACGACACTTCAAATTCAGAGAAAACCCATGCTCGACAACTACACAGAAGTCCACAGACAAACCACCCCCAACCTTAGAGAGATGCATTGTCCTCAATGCATCAACCATCAGATAAAGCAATAAACGAGCAAAATAAGGGAACACGAGAACTTCCCTGATCTTTGCAAGGTTGGCAGAGAGAGGGCGCAATCATTTCTTCCCAATTTAAGGTCCATAAGCCGGGCAATCTCCTTATTCTCCTAAGAAAAACGAAACAAAACAAGCAAGCAAGTATTAAAAACTAAGCTACTTAAAGTAATAAACTAAAACAAACAGAAATAACAGTTCAAACTCGGGTGCCTCCGAGAAGCGCAAATTTTTAAAGTCGATTGCTCGACTGTATTCTCGAACTCTACTCATCCATAGTCCAACATCTTGGAAGATACTCCATCCATCTTCCTATATCCATCCTTCCTGCCAAAGTCCACAAAAAAGAATTTCCTAGGCTTCTCCTGCACACTAACAACATCAATCCCAAACAATGCATTCACAGTATCCACATTCACATTCCCATCAGCTTCATCAGTTAATGCATCCATTTTAAACTCACTCTTATCTCCATCAAATTCAACAGATAAGACTCCTTTATCTACATCAATTTTAACCTTAGCAGTTTTCATGAAAGGACGTCCTAAAAGAATTGACGTGGGCATACGAGATGAGTTTTCATTCATTTCAAGCACATGAAAGTCAGCGGGGAAGTACATATTGTTAACCTTAACAAGAATATCTTCAACTTTTCCCATAGGATGCACAAATGATTTATCAGCCAGTTGCACTATAACACCAGATCTATGCATATATTTCAATTTAGACATCACATTAACTGATGATCCTAGATCTAACATGGCATCATGAATCATTTTGTCCCCTATTATGCAAGGTAAAGTAAACTTACCTGGATCCTTGCATTTCGTTGGTAGAACAATGTTGGACATTCTTGAGTCATTCAAGCTTTTCACTTCTTCTTCCGCCTTTTTCTTCCTTTTGGAGGTGCACCAACTCTTAAGAAACCTTGAGTACTTAGGGATTTGTTTGATGGCTTCCAAAAGGGAAATGTTCACCATAACCCTCTTAAAAGTCTCCAAGACTTCTTTATCTTCCTCATCTACCTTAGGCTTTGGCTTAGCCAGCCTACTTGGGAATGGCGCAACTGGAACACAATTTTGCTTAGGCACAGGAGATTCCTCAGCTGTTTTCTTGGATTGGGAGGCTTGGGCACATACTTTGGAACAATTGGAGGATTTTTCTTCTTTTCGCTCTCCAACTGGGCTGGAGGATCCATCAATCTACTCGGGAAGGGCACTTTAGGCACATACACTCTAGTACAGGTGGGATCAAAATTTACCCCTTTCCATCTTGGTTCAGGAGTCTCCTCCACTGGTGTAGAGATTTCCTTCCCGCTTCTCAAGGTTATGGCGCACACTTGTTCACAAGTGTTCGCCATCGGTTGTTGCGGCGGTATCCGTGAGCACTGATCCTCCACCTTACTAAGCCTTTCGTCGAGCCTCTTCATTGTATCAGCCAGACCTCGCACTTGAACTCCACTACTCTCAAACATGGCTGAAAACTTCATCAAGTAAGAACTCCCCATCTCCTCGACATTTCGATCTGCAACAGACGATTGAGATTTTTGTAAGCTTTGGGCTACTATGAGAAGTGAGTTACTTATCTCGAGTACTTGGGCTTTTAGCTCATTCAGATCCTTTGAGAAACGAGCATTCTCTACTCCTCCACCACCATACTGCTGAAGGTTCTCAGCCATATTAGAGATCAGAATTCTGGCCTCCACGGGCGTCTTATCAAGAAGAGATCCTCCACTAGCACCATCGATCATCTGGCGGTCTCGCGGAAGCATACCATCGTAAAAATACTGAATGAGGAGATGCTCAGCTATCTGGTGATTGGGATGGCTCCCGAACAGTCGGTTGTACCGCTCCCAACATTCGAATAAATTCTCCTCAGCTCCCTGCGTGATCCTACAAATTTGCCTCCGGATTTCAGTGGCTTTTGAGGCAGTTTGTTGGGTTTTATGTCCTAAAACTCGTAGTTTGTAAACTGTTTGAATGTATATATTTTATTTCAATAAAGTTGTTATTGAATTTTAGTGAATTGTGTTTGTATTAACCTATACCAATAACTAACACCCGTGGCGATAGTGTGAGTACTTGAACTTCATGTGTGACATGAATGTGAATCAAGTTCAAGTAGACAGCCAAAATGGTCTATAGTATAGGGATAAGGCTGGGTACCTTATCCTGGGGACACTATTGGAGGCGGCTCACTTTGTATAGTACAAAACGATGTGATTCGAATCGTTTCATGTAGAGACATGTGAGTGAGGGCGTCCTGTGCAATGAGTTTGCACAAGACCGAACCAAGAAATAAAATCGTTCTTTCTTTATAACACCGTTTACTGTAAAGACCGGTTTTTTCATATGATGACTTAGGTAACTCGATCTCAATCCCGAGCTCACTATGAACTCCTGTTTATTCGACCTTATCCTTTGATTTGTACGGGTGAGAGTGGCCAAATCGCCGACTCAATAAGCCTACCATCTTGGGGATAAGATCGAATAAGTGGCTGGGGACGTAGTTGTGCGAGATGGAATTCACTTCTACCCGTTTCAAGGGTTAGTAGAGAGGTTGTTCCCTTAAGTGCTGACTCCAGGTCTTGAACGATGAACCCATCCTCTCCTGATCAGGGAGGAATCTGATTTGATGGTTGGACCACAAATCAATTGTTCATTAGAGGTGTCAGTGGTACTTAAGGAACAAGATATAATACAAGGGTTAAACGGTATAAATGACCCGTTGTTATTACGAACAACCTGTGAAGGATCGACTTACTGATGATATTTAGATCAAGAGGACACAATATATCTACAGTGAGGAGAGTGCAGCCCTTGGACTTTAGTGGAGTCTCCGGGGGTTAACGAATGTTGGTTAGTTCGGTTGAAAGAGTTTTGACCGGATAATCTCGTATCGTTGGAGCTCATGATCTGTAGGTCCTTACGGTTCTCCTGGCTAGCTCGGATAAAGCCGTGAAACAATATAAAAGAAAAGAAAAGAATTTGAATCGTTCAAATTCGGGTTTGTGGAAGAATTTGAACATATTTAAATATGATTTAAATATGAGATTGGTCTACAATATGAATTGAATATACATAGTATAAACACTCAGAATGATTAATCAAAATTATCCTCTAAACGTTCTTTTAAGCTCTTAATTAATTCAATGGTCCGATTTACCCCTAAGTAATTAAATTATACAAAATATATTAATTAAGCACAATTAATTACTTAATTCGCAAGACTTAGGAGCTAAATATTAGCACTTTTTGAGTGCTATCAAAACCCCCAACCTAAATCTTGCTAGTCCTCGAGCAAGGAAAACTCTAAAATAGCTCCTAAGGACTATACATGCATGCTTCTAACTCAAATCTCGATGTTTTAAGAATCAAGACATTTACATAAACAAGTAAGCAATCGATCTCATGCACTTAATCAATGAACATGTCAAAAATTAACTACTACTCCCCTACGTGTGTGTGTGTGATAGCGAACCTCTCCTAAACTCACGTAAACCCGGAAAAACCACATGCAACACAACATCCCGTTTTCGTGCGTCAAAGAGCTCGCTCGTGTTTGATAACTCCATTTTGGAGCTATTAAATACTTCCTAATATTAGCTTAAGTTCGCTTTTAATTGATTAATATATCTCATTTGTAGGAGAAAAGCGGCAAAGAGCTCGTGCGTCCGTTGGGCCCGTTCGAGAGCTTAAAGTGGAGTTTTAGCGCCCCGGGAATGCATCAGGAAGAGGGGAACTTGATCCGTGAAGAAACGGGCCAAAACCGCCTTGGAGAGGCAAAGCTTCAGCCCCAAACCCGAGAGCCAGCGTCGAGCTATAGCGTCGAGACGCTGGCTCGACGCTGGAAAAACCCGAGAGCAAGCGTCGAGTGATAGCGTCGAGACGCTAGCTCGACGCTGCCTTGGCGTCGAGACCCTGCTTGGCGTCGAGACGCTCCGGAGGAGGCGCGCGCAGAAATTTTATCGGGGCAGCGTCGCGACGCCATCGAAGGCGCGAGCGGAAAACTTAGGGCACAGCGTCGAGACGCTGGCCTAGCGTCTCGACGCTACGACGATGGCAGAAGTTAAATGACGATTTTTCTGCACATTTTTGGGGATCTTCTTCACCATTTTTTTGAGAGCTTTTCATCTTCTTCTTCCTCGATTTTTCTCTATTTTCGTTGGAGCTCCGCCATTGTTGGCATGCTAGTGAGCTCCATCTCCATTGTAATACGCTGATGACACCTTCCATGGCCATTGGTGGAGCGGAATTGACAAACCGCGCCATGAGCGGCTAAGGTAAGGGTGAACGGTTTGGGAATGTTTTAGGGAGATTTTGTTAGATAATTTGGTTCTGATAATTTACGTTTTGATGATGCATATTGGTTCTGTTTATTAGCATTTATCTACTTTGCTTAATCCAACGCGCATGTTAAACTACGACGATTGACACTCGAGTAATTTTGCATGTTGTGTATGTTAAAGAGTAGCGATGTCGTGCCTCTCACTGCTCGACTAAGTAACACAGGTAGATAAAACTAAATCGAAGTATCGGGTCGGGTAGAATAATTGTTGATTGCATACGGCGTTTGCGGGCAATCTACTAGCAATTAGAATTCACGCTCGAATGTTCGTCGCGGTTAGCTAGTGACTGTCTAGATTTATCTTAGGGCTGATCACCTTAATGTAATTCTGGATAACGTGTAATTAGAACTGTGTGGTCTAATTAAAATCCATGGAGTCGGCTACTTTGGGGATTCTCTGGTAGTCGTCCGCGTGCATAATAAATTGAATACCATGAATTTAGCATTAAATGATGAACCTAAATTGTTTAACAATTGATCCCGAAACTCCCAAACCGTGCACACGTTTTCTACTCGTTATTCTTTCTTCCGTTAGCATTTTATTCCTACTTCCCTTGCATGCTAAAACCCCCCGTTACGAAAATCAATCAATTAATTAAATCCCAATTTCATTAGTAATTTCAATCTACCTATTCCTTGGATCGACCCTGTTACCACTGGCTGCAAAGCCTCGGTTATAGGCTTTATAAATCGTATTTTGGCAAGCCTCGACAGCTTGAGATTAAGCGATAGTTCAAAATATCGTCCACCAAAATTGGCGCCGTTGCCGGGGAATAGGCAATTTGATTAAAATTATGATTGAAGTTTGAATTTGATTGATTGATGGTTTGCTGAAAAAAAATTTCTGTTTTGTATTTTGTATGTTTGGATTTTTGTTTGTGTATGACCCGTTCCTCTGAGGGTAGTAGATTGCAGTTTATCCCAGAAATTGACAGAGAGGAGCGGCGGTTAAGGAGAGAAGCCCGTGAGGGGCAGAGACCGGTTGAAGAAGAAGAAGGCAATCCCTTCTTGGTTGACGAGATGGCGCAGGGTGATGCGCCACGGACGCTAAAGCAACTGGCAGCGCCAGACCTGAACCTGCACCCTTTGTGCATAAACTACTGTTGCGTACTCAATGTGTAAAAGAAATAAGTAATAAGAAAGAGAGAGCACTCAGAACATGCAAGCATACATGATCTTGTAGCAAGTAGTAAGTATTTTTTCATTCGTTTTCCCACAGAGATTTATTATTAGCTACTCGTGAAGTGTATTGTTAAGCAAGAATGGGTGGATTTGATGGGGTGGATTTGGTTTAAAAATGCCTAATTACTAATGAATATATAAAGGATAGCAACATGAACAAATGCATGTCAATGATAAACTCAAACGTAAAGAGAAGAAATTAATAAACGAAGAGGAAAATAGCTAGGCAGAATTTTTAACTCAATAGAATTGCGAGAACAGCAATTTTACCGCAATGTTACTAACATCGAAAGTGTGTAAAATGGAGAAACAAGGGCTACTAACGACTCCTCTATAGGCATTTTCACACGATTCTCAAGCATTGGATCAACTCACTATGCATCAAACTAACTCATTCTCATGTATCTTCCGATTTCATGCATTAGATTCTTTAGTTTACTCATGTCCAAGTAAGGTCTTAAGCATCTTGTTAAAGCAGTAAGTTATGATTTGTACTAGGAAAACGCCTATTCCTAGGTCGTTTTCTGGTTACCTTGAGAGGCTAGCATGAGTGTATGACTCTGAACTCTTACTCCTTCCAGAGGTTAGGAGTTCTTTGGACAAAATGGATGGCCAATCGAAATTGCCCGTGGGATGAAGCTTACATACAATCAATGCATTCGAGAGCTATCCTACATGCTTGGTTCACGTGTTTTAGCCTATAGTATTGTCATTAGCATGCCCCTATGTTACTTAGTTACTCATGGATGTAGAGAGAACAGAAATATTAGATGAAGTAGACATGCTTAGAAGAAAATTAAAGACAAAATAGCAAGGAAAAACAGTAGGCAGAGAAGGTAAAGACAAAGTGCAAAATGATGAATTGTGCTTTGATTAATCAATTGTTTGAATGAACAGATGAAGACTTAAAGTTACTAGCATAAAGACAGAAAGCAACGAAATGGAATGGATTAACTAATGGAAAAGAAATAACAACAAATGGTGCTGGAAATGAAAAGTTAAAGACAGAAAGCAGTAAAATGAGCTTGATCGCCTCGGCTGAAGGGTGAGAAAGGTGAGCTTTGCTTGGATGAATCCAATCAGGAGAGAAGATGAATCTTCTGTCCTTCCTATCAGATTGTCGACTCCAACAGCTGAACCTCTCAAACCAACAGACGGAGAAGGGAAAGAATGGTAAAGACTGCGCTGCGAAGAGACTTCTACGCTTTCGGATGATGATTGAACCCTCCTCTTTGAGCTCCTTTTATAGTATTCTGCAGGTGCGATTGGGCCAAGGAGAACCATCCATCCTCAACGTCGTACTTCAAAATGGATGGAGGAGAAAGAACGAATCCCTGAAATATCGGATCACAACAGAAAAAGGTTAGCCAACTTACGGATTTCACTTAAAACATTGCGGTTTTAGCAATGTTTCCGCAATGCTTCCGCAATGGACAGTTTTCATTCTTCTAACTTCGTTTTTCATTCTTTTTTCTCTCCTTTTGCATACAAGTCCTAATTTAGCTTCCCTCTTCTAATTCTCATATATAAGTATAGGTTTAAGCTAAATCCTATCAAAAACACTCACACATGCACAACTTCCTAACACAAATAAGTCCTAAAATAGTCACTTTTGGAGACGTAACACACCCCCAAACTTAAGCTTTTGCTCGTCCTCGAGCAAACTAAGGACTTACTTAGGCTGCTGTTTTTATCCTCTCTAACCACTTACTGGCTCCCCTACATTCCTATCTATAGCAGTGCTGTCCTGTGACACACTTCTAAGTTTACAACTATCCTCTTATTTTGCTTCTTCTGACTTCGCACGCCTAATGCTCCTACTGCTTCATTAACTCCCTACGACTGATCTACTTGCTTCTGTCATATCGTGCAACTATCCCTAAGGTTTCAAATTCTACCTAGCTTTACTCCAGACTCAGTACATGCTTCTAGTTTTTACTTTTGAGCTACCTAGGATTCCTTAGGGTCATGCCAGTCTTAGTATTAACCGTGAAAGTAGTACATTTAGAGAACAACCTAAACCCTGGCATCACTACATTGGACATACATTCATCTCCCTAAACAACCCTACAAGCTACAACTTTGTGCTCAGCTAATTGAGGATCAGAGTTCTTTTTATTCAGGACATCTAAGCCACAAAGTTGCAACTCCTAGGTATACATTCTTCTTCCCTATTTCTTCCTTTTTTCTTTCTTACTTTGGTGGAGTCTCTCCTTTGGTTGCCTTTTGATGCAATGTCACTTGTGGGTTACACACTTGGCACTGATTACTCAGCAACTTAAGAGAGACACCCCTCTTTATTCTATTTTTCATTTTTTTTTCTTTTCAGCTCATCATTTTTTATTTTTTTTTGTAAAGGAGAAGAAGAATGCTTATGCTTTAAGGGAGAGAGGAATGTTCCTAAGCCTAGGGTGGCCTCCCCCAAACTTAAACTACTCATTGTCCCCAATGAGTGTCTGAGGTGGCACACCCCCAAACTTGTCCTAGAAGCATCTAGTCTAGGGTAAAACAAAGAGAATCTAAAAGCCCTAGGCATAGACAGAACACTCTAAAAGCAAACATCACAGCAGCAGAAATTTATAAAAACAGGCAGGGAAGGACTTAAAGCTACGCATGCTGAGCAATTTTAAGAGGCTAATTTAAACTATCAAAGGTGTCTTATGACACTCATCCAACATGCATGTAGATAAGCTATATAAGGTAGTCAAGATAGCAGCAAAAGAACAAAATTAAACAGAACCAGCCTAGCTAAACAGTCAGTCAAAAACATGCAATTACTAATAAAAATTGCGGATTCCGCAATTATTTCGCAATGGATACAGGGCAGGTATATCAGTGATCAAGGCCCCTATGCATGCTCTTTCCAGTCATTTAAGCTATACAAAAAGGAAACTAAACTAATCTACCTATTCAGCTACCATCAGACTATACTAAACAAATTTAAACAATAAAAATAAAGAACTAAAAACAGATCAAAATTGATTCCAAAATAGCATAATTCACATGGTTAACGAAAAGTAGTTTGATTTTTTTTTTCTTTAAGGGAACAGAAATACTCCCTTGAGTGCTAATCAGCCTAGCACTCAGATGTCCTCATCATCATCATCTCTTCTTGGTCCTGGAGGTGCCCATGGTGTCAGTAGGTCCGTGGGGAACTCAGGAAAGATGCAGCCCAATTGGTCTGCAACATCCTTATCCCTTGCCTGCGCATATGTGGCCCATTGAGCCATCTTCTTCTGCAGGTCCATAAGGCAGGCCATTGACAGAGACTAAGCAGCAGCCATGCCATCCAGCTCGAACTCCATGTTCCCCTTCCTTCGCATCCTCAAGGCAGTAGGCAACTCCAGGTGCCCCGTGTAGGCCAGCTGCCTTTCCATCCGCTCGATTCGTACCCCTGCACGTAAGCAAAGCTTAGTGATTGTATTGGGAAAGAAAAGTGGACCCTTACCCTTTTTGGCGCAGTCTGCGATTGAGGCTGCAATGACCTCACCAACGTTGATTGTGAGGCCCCTCATGATTGCATAGACCAGCAGCGATCTGCCTTGGTTGATGGTGGTCTCGTGGGTCACTGGGGACAGCTTCCTCCGCACGAAGGAAAACCAGACTGCTGCATTGGCTGTGAGGGTAGCACTCATCAGGGTGTGCTTCCCATTGTGTGAAACTGTCCACGCTGCCTCAGGTTGGCCAATGATCCGGATTGCTTCCTCCAGGACAGCCTCAGTTGGCGCATCAACGATCCTGGCATAGTCAGTGTGCTTTTGCCCCTTGAGGCCATAGGCTTCATTGATTGCCTTAGCTGAGAAATCCACCTCGACTCCTCTGACCACAGATAGGCCATCCTCAGGGTTCATCAAGTTGGCGTAAAAATCGTACACCATGCTGGAGTAGGCGGGGATGGGCGGTCTACACAGCTCCTCCCAGCCGTGATTGGTGATCCCTGCGCGCAAGAATTGCGGCAGGTCTGCGAGCGCGTCAAGGAATCCCTTCTCATGGAGCAGGTCCCTCTTCCTCAGCTCAGTGCCCCTTGATTCTGCATCAGAGGACACATACCTCACAGATTGAGGCTCATCTTCGGGGTACAGCTTGGCTTTCCCCTTGTCTTTTGGTTTGGCTGATTCAGCAGCCTAGATCTTGAGCTTCTTCAGCGAAGGCTCATCACTAACCTTCTTTGATGAAGGCTCACTCCTGGCTTTCTTTTTCTTGGACTTCTTTGAAGCCTTTGGCCGTTTGGCCTTGACAGCCTTGGTGGCTCTCTTTCTCAATCTCGCCTTGGTTGTGATCTGTTGGAGGCAATCCCCCAACGTCTCATCCATTGAATCATCCCCCTCTGCAGGGCTGTCGGGGCTGACTTCCCTCAAGGGCGAGAAGACCTCGTCTTCCTCAGCTTCTTCACCGCCCTGCACCGATTCTTGATGCTCTGCATCTGGGATTTCAGGTTCAGGCGTCTGGGAGAGGGGTGATGCTTCAGGGCTCTGCGGTGGTGGAGTCTGTTCAGAGCTCTGTGGCGACGGAGATGGTTCAGGGCTTCGCGCCGGTGGAGATGGAGAATGGCTTTGCTTGGCCGTCTCGTAGGATGGACGGCCACTCTCTCGACTCTCCACAGAGGGAGTCTTCTTCTTGACTGCTGCGTCGGCCACAACCATCTTCCACTTCCTTTTCTTGGGCGTTCCTGCTGGTTCAGATGGTCCAGCAGGGATCTCCGTCACTACCTTCCACTTCTTCTTGCGAACAGGAAGCTTGGGAAGGCGTTCAGTGCGCGCGGCCTCAACGTCTGCCAAGGCAAGGAGTGCCTCTCTCGCAGCGATCTCAGCGTCGTCGGCCTTCTTCTTGGATGCGGATCTCTCTGCTCTTGTTAGCACCATGGTGGAATCGTAAGAATCTGGATAAAGGAATTGCAGAGGAAGAAGGAGAGAGCTTTCTTGGAGTTCAGGGAATGAGGGAAGCGTACGGATCAGAGCGCTTCTAACGGCTATAAGTAATGATGGAAATCCCAACGGCTATTTATGTTGCGAATTCAGCAAATCTACCGCAATTAAATGGCCGTTGGAGATTTCTTTCGTTTCAAATGCCCATATTTCCTCAACTCAATCTTCGATTTGGCCCAATATCTTCCCCGATCTTTTATCCTAGATCCATCTCCTTGATTCCCTCTATCGATCCCCTATCAAAAGAAATAAAATCAACATCAAATTCGTAATTAAAATCACACAAAAATATACACAAACCGTAACCGAAAAAATAGCAAAAAATAAACTAAGGCATAGCCTCGCATGGACGAGCACAGTGATCACTCGTCCTCTCTCGTTCTTATTTTCACGTTTCAGTCAAGAGGAAGGCCGAGAGAGTCTTCACATCTCCTTCCTCATAATAATGCTTCAATCTTGCACCATTAACCATGAACGGTTGCCCGTGCTGCAGGTTCCTAATCTCGATTGCACCATGAACAAACACGTTAGTTATCACAAAAGGACTTGACCATCTGGACTTAAGTTTGCCTGGAAATAATCTCAACCGTGAGTTAAATAATAAGACAAGCTGGCCTTTCTTAAAGTCCTTAATCCTCAGTCTACTATCATGCCAAATCTTAGTCTTTTCCTTATACATTTTAGCATTTTCATAGGACATATGTCTAAGCTCATCAAGCTCATGTAATTGCAAAGACCGCAATGTTCCTGCATCGGTCACGCAATAATTCAGTTCTTTTAAGGCCCAAAATGCTTTAATTTCTAATTCGAATGGTAAGTGACATGCTTTGCCATACACAAGTCTATAAGGAGACATACCTAGGGGTGTCTTATATGCAGTTCTATATGCCCAAAGTGCATCCTCGAGTTTAAACGACCAATCTTTTCTATTGGGTTTGACCACTTTTTCGAGTATGTTTTTAATCTCCCTATTTGAAATTTCAACTTGTCCATTCGAATGTGGGTGATAAGGGGTGGCTACTCTATGTCTAACATTGTATTTAGCCAACACTTTTTCCATAGCTTTATTAATGAAGTGTGTCCCTTCATCACTAATTATAGCACGAGGTGTTCCAAACCTAGTAAAGATATGTCTATGAAGGAACTTAATGACTGTTTTGGCATCATTGTTTGGACATGCTATGGCTTCTACCCATTTAGATACATAGTCTACAGCTACAAGTATGTAAATGTTACCTGCTGATGGGGGAAATGGTCCCATGAAATCAATGCCCCACACATCAAAGAGCTCCAACTCTAAGATGTAAGTGAGGGGCATCTCATCCTTTCGACTAAGGTTACCTGTTCTCTGGCATTCATCACAGCTGTGTGCGTACTCGTGGGCATCCTTGAAGATTGTGGGCCAATAGTAGCCACTCTGGAACACCTTTGCAGCTGTTCTTTGGCCACCAAAGTGTCCACCATAGGGGGCTGTATGGCAGTGCTGCAGCACAGACTTCGCCTCAGCAGCTGACACACACTTCCTCAGCAAACCATCTGCACATGTCTTGTAGAGGGTAGGATCATCCCATATGAACTTCCTAGCTTCATGCAGGAACTTCTTCTTTTCTTGTCCTCCCTTGAAAGTTGGTAGTACCTGCGAGGCAAGGAAGTTAGCAATGTCAGCAAACCAAGGTTCCTCATCGTTATCACGATGGGCCAATACAAAGACATGCTCATCGATAAAGGCATCAGAAATTGCGGTTTCCGCAATGTTATCGCAATTATGTTGCAATCTGGAAAGATGATCCGCAACCACATTTTCACAGTCTTTCTTATCTCTAATGTCTAGATCAAATTCCTGCAGCAACAACACCCATCTAATCAACCTAGGCTTAGCATCAGCCTTCCTCATAAGGTATTTCAAGGTGAAATGGTCAGTGTACACGATTGTCCTAGTGCATACAATGTAATTCCTAAACTTCTCACAGGCAAATACTACAGCTAGCATCTCCTTTTCCGTGGTTATGTAATTACATTGTGCCTCATTAAGTGTCTTACTAGCATAGTATACAGGGTGTGTTAGTTTGTCAATCTTTTGTCCTAGCATAACCCCTACAGCATAGTCACTTGCATCACATAACATCTCAAAGGGAAGGTCCCAATTTGGCCCTACTATAATAGGTGCTTTGACTAATGCTTCCTTAAGGGTTTTCCAGGCTATTACACATTCCTTAGAGAAGATGAATGGCTTATTCAGCTCTAGAAGCTCACATAAAGGTTTGGAGATCTTGGAAAAGTTCTTAATGAACCTTCTATAGAAACCTGCGTGTCCTAAGAAACTTCTAATGGCTTTCACATTCTGCGGTTCTACTAACTTCTCTATTATTTCAATCTTGGCCCTATCGACCTCTACTCCTGCTCTAGACACTCTATGACCTAGGACTATCCCCTCTTCCACCATGAAGTGGCACTTTTCCCAATTAAGGACTAGGTTAGTTTCCTCACACCTAGCCAGGACTTGTCCTAAGTTCTCTAAACAGTTGGTGAATGAATCACCAAAGACTGAGAAGTCATCCATAAATATCTCTATCATGGATTCATCTAAGTCAGAGAAGATTGCCAACATGCACCTTTGGAACGTTGCTGGTGCATTGCATAAGCCAAAAGGCATTCTGCGAAAGGCAAATGTTCCAAAAGGGCAAGTGAAGGTTGTCTTCTCCTGGTCCTTAGAGTCTATAGTGATCTGGTTATATCCTGAATAACCGTCTAGAAAGCAGTAATAAGCTCTACCAGCTATCCTATCTAACATTTGGTCAATAAATGGTAAAGGGAAGTGATCTTTTTTTGTTTCCTTATTCAATTTCCTATAGTCCATACAGACTCTCCATCCTGTAATAGTTCTAGTTGGAATCAGTTCATTGCTCTCATTTACTACTACAGTCATCCCCCCCTTCTTAGGTACACATTGTATAGGGCTCACCCACTGACTACTAGCTATAGGGAAGATTACACCTGCATCTAACCACTTTATGATTTCTTTTTTTACTACCTCTTTCATAGAGGGGTTCAACCTACGTTGGTGATCTACTCGGGGTGTATGTTCTTCCTCTAAGATTATCTTATGCATGCAGTAAGAAGGGCTAATGCCTCTAATGTCAGCAATAGTCCATGCAATAGCCTTTTTATGCTGCTTAAGTAATAATATCAGTTCAACCTCATGCTTTTCACTTAATTTAGAAGAAATAATCACAGGCAGAGTATCATTACTTCCTAGATATGCATACTTGAGGTGAGTGGGTAAAGGTTTCAATTCTAAGACAGGCGGATGCTCAATGGATGGCTTTAAAGGATTCATGGATCTGTTAGTCAGGTCTTTATTTATACATACATGCTGTGTTTTATCTACAGGTATATCCATTATCTCAGAAACATTCAAATCAGTTAAATCTAATTGTACATAATTATTAGCATGCTTAGTCAATAATTCATGCTCCAGCTGTTCTTCCATTAGTGAATCTACAATGTCCATGCTAGCACAAGATTCAGAGTCAGAGGGGTACCTTAAGGCTTTAAAAACACTAAATTTAACCTCCTCATCGTGAACCCTCATAGTGAGCTCACCTTTCTGGACATCTATCAGGGCCCTACCTGTGGCTAGAAATGGTCTGCCTAATAGGATGGGGACCTCCTTGTCTGCTTCATAATCAAGGATGATGAAATCTGTAAGGAAAATAAACTTGTCAACCTTTACAAGAATATCCTCAATCTTACCCTCAGGGTATGCTATGGATCTGTCTGCAAGTTGTAAGGTGACAGTGGTGGGACGTGCTTCTCTTATTCCTAGCTAGCGGAATAGTGATAGGGGCATGAGGTTTATGCTGGCTCCCAGGTCACAAAGAGGTCTGCCCACGTGCTTGCCTCTTAGCTCTACTGGTAGGGTGAAGGAACCAGGATCCTTCTCCTTCTTGGGTAGCTTGTTCTGGAGTATGGCACTGCACTCCTCAGTGAGATTCACTGTTTCAAATTCGCCAATAATTTTTTTGTTAGTGATTATATCCTTTAAAAATTTAACATAAGAGGGCATAGACTGTAAAACTTCTACAAAAGGAATATTAACATGCACTTGTTTAAGAATTTCTAAGAATTTATTAAAGTGCACTTCCTGTTCTTGTTTTTTCTTTAGCCTTCGAGGGAATGGAGGTGGTGGCACATATGCAGGCACTTCAGGTCGCCTCAGGATAGGTGGAGGCCTTGGAATTTCTTCTATCTCTTCTATGATTGGCTCCAGCCTTGCTCCTGATGTGCTTGTTGATGGTTGACCTTGGTTTGGCAGAGACTCCAGTGGAGCACTAGACTCATTGTTCTCTACTCTCTTTGGGGCTTCTTTAGTGTTGCTCACCAATGGTCTCCCACTTCTAAGTTCAATTGCTTGAACTTGTTCTTTACCATCTCTCCTTGGCACCTTAGTGTCAGCAGGAAGTCTACCTTGGGGCCTACTTTTGAGTTCATTGGCTAGTTGCCCTATTTGGTTCTCTAGGCTCCTAAGGGTAGCTTGTTGACTTTGCAGGGTGGCATCATTCTTGGCTATGTATTCCTTGAGTAAGTTCTCTACAGATGACCCTACTGGTTGGTTGTATGGTTTTTGATACATGGATTGGTTATGTTGGGGAGTGAAACCAGGTGTTCCACTCGGTCTTGGCTGGTTAGGAGCTTGGTTAGTATTCTGTTGGCCACCCCATGAAAGGTTTGGGTGGTTCCTCCAACCAGGATTGTAGGTGTTAGAGTAAGGGTTGTTCCTAGGCTGCTGTTGGCTTCCAACATAGCAGACTGAGGCTGGATTCGCAGGGCAGTATTCATACAGGTGCCCTTCCCCACAGAATCCACAGATTAGTGTCTCACCTTGACTTGGTTGTGTGCCCATTGACATGGCTGTGGCGGTGTTGACACTAGTTTGGAGATTGGCTTGAGCCATTTGTTTTACTAGGTTGGTCAGGGCGCTTATTTGGCTACTCATGGCATTGAGTGCGTCCTTATCTTGAGCTCTACTTGGCTCTATTAGATCATCTGACCACCTACAGTGAGATGCTGAGATTTTCTCCACGATCTCATAGGCTTCGTTATAACTTTTGGATAGCATGGAACCTCCAGCAGATAAATTTAACACTTGTCTGGTGCTGGGGTTGCATCCTTTGAAAAAGACCTCTATTTGGATACACCATGGGATGCCATGATGTGGACATTTAAGCAGAAGGTCCTTGAACCTTGTCCAAGCTTCGTGAAGGGACTCATTTTCAGCTTGTTTGAACTTGATTATATCATCACGAAAGGTAGAATTCCTATCAGGTGGGAAGTATTTTACTAGGAATTTCTCCGCCAAGTCTGTCCAATTGAGGACTGATCCAGAGGGTAATGAGTTTAACCACGTCTTTGCTTTATCCCTTAAAGAGTAAGGGAAGAGGTAGAGCCTCAAAGCTTCTTGGGAAACTCCAGGGATGAGAAAGGTATCACTAACTCCTAGGAAGTTTCTAAGATGGTTGTGGGGGTCCTCATTTTCCACTCCAAAGAATTGTCCCACAGTGGACAACATTTGGAACATTACTGGCTTTAACTCGAATGAGTTGGCAGTAATTTCAGGGCGGATTATGCTTGGGTTTAGTTCCCCAGGCATAGGTACTAGGTAAGAGAGAATGGCACTATCCTTATCATTCGCTATTTCGATGGGATTGCGAGTGGTAGGTACCGGATTTGGGACTGGTATATCCATTTCTATGTGGAGGGATTGCGAAGACTCCGCAGAATCAGCAATTAATTGAGGTATAGAAGGTTGGTTAAAGAGACGTTTCTTAGCTTTGTTTCTGGCCCTAAGTAATCTCTCAGGCTCAGGATTGAACTCTAGATCGCTACTTGAATGCTCATTCATAAACTAACCCTATGGTACCTGCACAAGAAATGAGAAAAAGATCAGTTCCAATAGATATTAAACTTTGTGTTTCAAACTTAACAAACTTCGTTTTCACTAAACTAAATCCCCGGCAGCGGCGCCAAAAACTTGTTGCGTGCTCAATGTGTAAAAGAAATAAGCAATAAGAAAGAGAGAGCACTCAGAACATGCAAGCATACATGATCTTGTAGCAAGTAGTAAGTATTTTTTCGTTCGTTTTCCCACAGAGATTTATTATTAGCTACTCGTGAAGTGTATTGTTAAGCAAGAATGGGTGGATTTGATGGGGTGGATTTGGTTTAAAAATGCCTAATTACTAATGAATATATAAAGGATAGCAACATGAACAAGTACAAGTCAATGATAAACTCAAACGTAAAGAGAAGAGATTAATAAACGAAGAGGAAAATAGCTAGGCAGAATTTTTAACTTAATAGAATTGCGAGAACATCAATTTTACCGCAATGTTACTAACAGCGAAAGTGTGTAAAATGGAGAAACAAGGGCTACTAACGACTCCTCTATAGGCATTTTCACACGATTCTCAAGCATTGGATCAACTCACTATGCATCAAACTAACTCATTCTCATGTATCTTCCGATTTCATGCATTAGATTCTTTAGTTTACTCATGTCCAAGTAAGGTCTTAAGCATCTTGTTAAAGCAGTAAGTTATGATTTGTACTAGGAAAACGCCTATTCCTAGGTCGTTTTCTGGTTACCTTGAGAGGCTAGCATGAGTGTATGACTCTGAACTCTTACTCCTTCCAGAGGTTAGGAGTTCTTTGGACAAAATGGATGACCAATCGAAATTGCCCGTGGGATGAAGCTTACATACAATCAATGCATTCGAGAGCTATCCTACATGCTTGGTTCACGTGTTTTAGCCTATAGTATTGTCATTAGCATGCCCCTATGTTACTTAGTTACTCATGGATGTAGAGAGAACATAAATATTAGATGAAGTAGACATGCTTAGAAGAAAATTAAAGACAAAATAGCAAGGAAAAACAGTAGGCAGAGAAGGTAAAGACAAAGTGCAAAATGATGAATTGTGCTTTGATTAATCAATTGTTTGAATGAACAGATGAAGACTTAAAGTTACTAGCATAAAGACAGAAAGCAACGAAATGGAATGGATTAACTAATGGAAAAGAAATAACAACAAATGGTGCTGGAAATGAAAAGTTAAAGACAGAAAGCAGTAAAATGAGCTTGATCGCCTCGTCGCAAACGCCTCGGCTGAAGGGTGAGAAAGGTGAGCTTTGCTTGGATGAATCCAATCGGGAGAGAAGATGAATCTTCTCTCCTTCCTATCAGATTGTCGACTCCAACAGCTGAACCTCTCAAACCAACAGACGGAGAAGGGAAAGAATGGTAAAGACTGCGCTGCGAAGAGACTTCTACGCTTTCGGATGATGATTGAACCCTCCTCTTTGAGCTCCTTTTATAGTATTCTGCAGGTGCGATTGGGCCAAGGAGAACCATCCATCCTCAACGTCGTACTTCAAAATGGATGGAGGAGAAAGAACGAATCCCTGAAATATCGGATCACAACAGAAAAAGGTTAGCCAACTTACGGATTTCACTTAAAACATTGCGGTTTTAGCAATGTTTCCGCAATGCTTCCGCAATGCACAGTTTTCATTCTTCTAACTTCGTTTTTCATTCTTTTTCTCTCCTTTTGCATACAAGTCCTAATTTAGCTTCCCTCTTCTAATTCTCATATATAAGTATAGGTTGAAGCTAAATCCTATCAAAAACACTCACAAATGCACAACTTCCAAACACAAATAAGTCCTAAAATAGTCACTTTTGGAGACGTAACAACTACCCCGTGGTAGCAGGTAACTTCGAATTAAAATCCGGTTTAATTCACCAGTTACCCTCTTTTCATGGCAATGTAGGTGAGGACGCGAACAAGCACCTGATGGAATTCCATTGCGTCTGCGCGGGGATGAAGCCCGCGGGAGTCACGGAGGAGCAGCTCAACATGAGGGCATTCCCCTTCACGCTCAAGGAAAAAGCCAAGGATTGGCTGTATTACCTGCCCTCCGGATCGATCACCACGTGGCAGGATATGAAGCGGGTATTTTTGGAAAAATACTTTCCCGCATCCTTGGCCACCACACTGCGAAAGAGGATTTACGGGATCACCCAGGATGTCGGTGAGTCCCTGCACGAATACTGGGAACGTTTCGGGCGCCTGTGCGCGAGCTTCCCACATCATCAGATTGTCGACCAGCTGCTCATACAGTACTTTTATGAGGGGATGACGCCCCATGACCGGCAAATGATTGATGCAGCGAGTGGCGGGGCCTTGATCGACAAGACCCCAGTTGAGGCCAAGCAGTTGATAGCAAACATGGCAACAAACTCGCAGCAATTCGGTATTTGGGGGCAAGGACAAGTCCATAGCGTGGCTCAGAGCCATGAATTGATTGAGATGAGGGACCAGGTGGCCGAGATAGGCAGTATGTTGAAAAATATCGTTGGAGGACACCGCGAGGCGGAGGAGGTCAACGCGATCGGGGGGTATGCTTCCAACCCAAGGAAGTACGACCCATATGCAAACACGTACAACCCCGGTTGGCGCGACCACCCCAACTTTAGCTATGGGAACAGGGAAGGACAGTCTCGCTTCCAAGGCCAGTACCAGGATAGGCCTAATTCTTCCACCCAGGCTCAAGCCTCGAGCTCCTCCAGCTCACTTGAAGAGATGGTAAGGACCATCGTGACGAGCACCAGCCAGTTCCAAAAAGAGGCTCGAGAAGAACTCAATTCTCACAAGGCCGAGCTGCAGAATCTGAACAAGCAGCTGACACAAATGGCGGTGTCTATCAGTAAGATTGAGAGCAAGAGCTCGGGGAAGCTTCCTTCCCAAACCACGGTCAACTCATGTGAAAACGTGAGTGCTATTCAGCTGCGCAGTGGGAAGTCACTTTCCACTAGAGTTGTGAAGGAAGCCACGGACAGCCTGAACAAGTCCGCCCCGACTGCTCTTGAGATTCAGAATGAGAGAAAAGACGAGAAGGTCAGTGTACCTGAGGATGTTACCAGAGCACCATTCCCGAGTCGGCTGGTGAAGCCTACTTTGGAAACTAAGGATGCGGAGGTCCTTCGAACCTTCCAAAAGGTGGTGGTCAACATCCCGCTTCTTGAGGCCGTAAGCCAAGTGCCGAAATACGCCAAGTTCCTCAAGAAGTGGTGCACAAGCAAAAGAATGTCAAGAAAAAGTGACGAGACGAAGAAAGAAACCATCTCCGCAATCTTCCAAGGTAATCTTCCACCGAAGTGCATCGATCCTGGTATGTTTACTATCCCATGCACTATCGGTACTAAATTCATTGAAAATGCCATGTTAGATCTCGGTGCCTCAATTAATGTCATGTCTTATGATGTTTTTAAAGAACTTGAATTGTGTACTTTAATTGAGTCCAATATAGTTGTCCAACTAGCCGATCGATCTTATGTGCATCCTTTAGGGAAGATTGAGGATATTTTAGTCAAAGTTAAGGACTTACTGTTTCCATGCGATTTCTATGTGCTGAATATGAATGAAAATTCTTCGCATGTTTCCTCTTCTATTTTATTAGGCCGCCCATTTATGAAGACCGCTAAGGTCAAGATTGATGTTTATAGGGGTGCCTTATCTGTAGAATTTGATGGAATGGTGAATGAATTTATTATAAATGCATCGCAGTCGTCTGTGAATGCTGGGAATGTATCTGTTGTCGAGCATGATGAGAATGGGAGTCTACCCTCACGCTTGAGGGATGGTTCCCATGTCTCAGTTACAAAATCTGATTTGAATTTGTTTGGTGATAATGCTGAGTTTTGCACTAACTATTCTGATATTCACGTGCTTGAAGCACGAAGAGTGCAAATGGTTTCAAATTTTGAATGCAGGAAAAGTGTGGACGTGGACAAGTCTGGATCGTCCCCCGCACTTACAGACTATGGATGAGTCTGTGGAGAGAATACAGTCGAGCAACCGACTTTAAAAATTTTGCGCTTCTCGGAGGCACCCGAGCGATAGACTGTTTTTATGCTTTAGTTTAGTTTAGTTGCTTTTTAGATTAACTTAGTTTTAATATGCTTGCTGTTTTTCTTTTAGGAATCGAGGAAGAGAAGACAATTTTGGGCTCTGATGCTTTTGTGCGCCGCTTCCTCGCCCTCGCCAGCTTCACAAAGAGTTAGGGAAGTGTACTTCTTCTTCCCTTTTTACTTTGTTTTATCTGACTGGTTGGCATTGAGGACAATGCCATATTTTGAAGTTGGGGGTGGAGTTGGTCTGATGGATTTGCATGTGTAGTTTGTTGAGAAGTGCTATTATGATATTGAAGTGCTTGGGACTCTGTTTACTGTTTTCTGACGATGATAGCCTAGGAAATGCATGTTGCAAATCTGAGCATGTTCATAATCTAGTTTTTGCATGAGTTTTGTGTTTATTAGGTTCATGTCAAAAATTTTAAAATTTTTTCTGTTGCTCCCTTGCACTTATCGCGCACTTAGCAACCCCTTCCTAGATTCCGTAGGTTCGAAAAATTGCATGTAGCACTAATTCTTGTTGTCACCCCGAAAGGCACCCCTAGGTAGCTTGTTGCATGAGAGTTAGTAGTTGGTTAATTGAGAAAGCATGTGCTTAGCCTAATATAAAAAATATAGAAAAGCATGTTTTGATAGAAAATTCCTCTCGAGGCGCTCCTCCTTCTTAGTAGCGCTTAAAAGAAGTGAGCGTCAGTCCTTAAAAACGTGAAGCTTTGGCCTAAGTTTGACGTGTTAGGCAGCTCGAGTTGGAAAGAAAAAAAAAAGGAATAAAATGTTGGTTCAAAGAACCTTAATAAAAAGAGTACAAAGTACTCGTGAAAAGAATGAATGAGAAAAAATGATTAGGTCTCTTAATTTGCTTCTTTCTCTCGTGTAAGTCAAGTTTAGACTGTTCTTAAACGCTAGAAGTAGGGGGAAAACGGGATGTGCGTTGCATGTGGGTTTTCCGGGTTTACGTGAGTTTAGGAGTGGTTGGCTAGCACACACACACGTTAGGGGGCAAGAGTTAATTTTTGATATGTCCTAGTTAATGCATGAACGAAATGCTTCCATGATTATACTCGTGTTTAAAATTTCAATATGCATGGAGGTTTGAGTTAGAATGCATGTAAGCGCGTCCTTAGAGTCAATGTCTTTGTAGTGCTTGCTCGAGGACTAGCAATGTTTAAGTTGGGGGTGTTTGATAACTCCATTTTGGAGCTATTAAATACTTCCTAATATAAGCTTAAGTCCGCTTTTAATTGATTAATATATCTCATTTGTAGGAGAAAAGCGGCAAAGAGCTCGTGCGTCCGTTGGGCCCGTTCGAGAGCTTAAAGTGGAGTTTTAGCGCCCCGGGAATGCATCGGGAAGAGGGGAACTTGATCTGTGAAGAAACGGGCCAAAACCGCCTTGGAGAGGCAAAGCTTCAGCCCCAAACCCGAGAGCCAGCGTCGAGCTATAGCGTCGAGACGCTGGCTCGACGCTGGAAAAACCCGAGAGCAAGCGTCGAGTGATAGCGTCGAGACGTTAGCTCGACGCTGCCCTGGCGTCGAGACGCTCCGGAGGAGGCGCGCGCAGGAATTTTATCGGGGCAGCGTCGCGACGCCATCGAAGGCGCGCGCGGAAAACTTAGGGCACAGCGTCGAGACGCTGGCCTAGCGTCTCGACGCTACGACGATGGCAGAAGTTAAATGACGATTTTTCTGCACATTTTTGGGGATCTTCTTCACCATTTTTTTTAGAGCTTTTCATCTTCTTCTTCCTCGGTTTTTCTCTATTTTCGTTGGAGCTCCGCCATTGTTGGCATGCTAGTGAGCTCCATCTCCATTGTAATACGCTGATGACACCTTCCATGGCCATTGGTGGAGCGGAATTGACAAACCGCGCCATGAGCGGCTAAGGTAAGGGTGAACGGTTTGGGAATGTTTTAGGGAGATTTTGTTAGATAATTTGGTTCTGATAATTTACGTTTTGATGATGCATATTGGTTCTGTTTATTAGCATTTATCTACTTTGCTTAATCCAACGCGCATGTTAAACTACGACGATTGACACTCGAGTAATTTCGCATGTTGTGTATGTTAAAGAGTAGCGATGTCGTGCCTCTCACTGCTCGACTAAGTAACACAGGTAGATAAAACCAAATCGAAGTATCGGGTCGGGTAGGATAATTGTTGATTGCATACGGCGTTTGCGGGCAATCTACTAGCAATTAGAATTCACGCTCGAATGTTCGTCGCGGTTAGCTAGTGACTGTCTAGATTTATCTTAGGGCTGATCACCTTAATGTAATTCTGGATAACGTGTAATTGGAACTGTGTGGTCTAATTAAAATCCATGGAGTCGGCTACTTTGGGGCTTCTCTGGTAGTCGTCCGCGTGCATAATAAATTGAATACCATGAATTTAGCATTAAATGATGAACCTAAATTGTTTAACAATTGATCCCGAAACTCCCAAACCGTGCACACGTTTTCTACTCGTTATTCTTTCTTCCGTTAGCATTTTATTCCTACTTCCCTTGCATGCTAAAACCCCCCGTTACGAAAATCAATCAATTAATTAAATCTCAATTTCATTAGTAATTTCAATCTACCTATTCCTTGGATCGACCCTGTTACCACTGGCTGCAAAGCCTCGGTTATAGGCTTTATAAATCGTATTTTGGCAAGCCTCGACAGCTTGAGATTAAGCGATAGTTCAAAATATCGTCCACCATTGTCATACCTGGATACTTGATTCAGGAGCTACTAACCATGTTTGTTCTTCTTTTCAGGAAACTAGTTCTTGACAGCCACTTTCTCGAGGTGAGATAACTCTCAGAGTTGGAACTGGAGAGGTTGTCTCAGCTAAAGCAATGGGAGATGTAAAGTTGTTGTATAGAGATAGTTTCATTTCACTAGAAAATGTACTCATGCTTCCTACCTTTAAGAGGAATCTTGTATCTATATCTTGTTTGTTAGAACAGTTGTATAAAGTATCTTTTGTTCACAATGAAGCGTTCATTAGCAAAAGAGGTGTATGTATTTGTTCTGCGAAACTGGAAAACAACTTGTATGTGTTAAGACCAACCGAAGCCAAAGCTATTTCGAACACTGAAATGTTTAAAACAGCTGAGACTCAAACTAAAAGGCAAAAACTTTCTCCAAGTACTTATCTTTGGCACTTAAGACTAGGTCACATTAATCTCAATAGGATTGGGAGATTGGTTAAGAGTGGTCTGCTAAATCGTTTAGAGGACAACTCTTTACCGCCATGTGAGTCTTGTCTTGAGGGCAAAATGACCAAACGATCTTTTTTCTGAAAAAGGTCATAGGTCCAAAGAACCTCTAGAAATCGTGCATTCGGATCTCTGCGGTCCTTTGAATGTCAAAGCACGAGGAGGGTATGAATATTTCATCAGTTTCATTGATGATTATTCTAGGTACGGTTATCTTTATCTAATGCATCATAAGTCCGAAGCTCTTGAAAAGTTCAAAGAGTATAAGGCAGAGGTTGAGAACACATTAGGTAAATCAATAAAAACACTCCGATCAGATCGAGGTGGAGAGTATATGGATTTAAGATTCCAGGACTATATGATAGAACATGGAATAGTATCTCAACTCTCAGCGCCAGGAACACCACAGCAGAATGGTGTGTCCGAGAGGAGAAATAGAACCCTGTTAGACATGGTTCGATCTATGATGAGTTATGCTCATTTGCCTAGTTCGTTTTGGGGATATGCAGTAGAGACTGCAGTATATATTTTGAACATGGTTCCCTCTAAGAGTGTTTCTGAAACACCTTATGAGTTATGGAGAGGGCGTAAAGGTAGTTTACGTCACTTCAGGATTTGGGGGTGTCCGACACATGTGCTAGTACCCAATCCAAAGAAGTTGGAACATCGTTCAAAATTGTGCCTATTTGTAGGTTCCCAAGGAAACAAAAGGCGGTCTATTTTACGATCCTCATGAGAACAAGGTACTAGTATCGACTAATGCCACGTTCTTAGAGGAAGACCACATGAGAGATCATCAACCGTCGAGCAAAATTGTTTTGTCCGATTTTTCCAGGAAAGCTACAGACGGATCAACAAAGGTTGTTGATCAGGCTGGTCCTTCTCAAGAGTTGAGAAAGCCTCGACGCAGTGGGAGGGATGTAAGACAGCCCGACCGCTACATCGGCTTGTCTGAAACTCAAGTCGTCATACCTGATGATGGCGTTGAGGATCCATTGACCTTTAAACAGGCAATGAATGACATAGACAAGGACCAGTGGCTTAAAGACATGGATCTCGAAATGGAGTCTATGTACTTCAATTCGGTCTGGGATCTTGTAGACCAACCAGATAGTGAAAGACCTATCGATTGCAAATGGATCTACAAGAGAAAACGAGACCAAGCCGGTAAGGTGCAAACCTTTAAGGCTCAACTTGTGGCAAAAGGTTATTCCCAAAGAGAAGGGGTGGACTATGAAGAAACCTTTTCTCCTGTTGCCATGTTAAAGTCGATTAGAATACTCTTATCCATTGCTACATTTTATGATTATGAAATCTGGCAAATGGATGTCAAGACTGCCTTTCTGAATGGTAATCTTGAGGAGAGTATCTATATGGCTCAACCAGAGGGATTCATATTTCAGGGTCAAGAGCAAAAGGTTTGCAAGCTTAATCGATCCATTTATGGGTTGAAGCAAGCATCTAGATCCTGGAATATAAGGTTTGATACGGCAATCAAATCTTATGGCTTTGAACAAAATATTGACGAACCTTGTGTTTACAAGAAAGTAGTCAATACTGTTGTAGCTTTCTTAGTCTTGTACGTAGACGATATACTACTCATTGGGAATGATGTAGGGTTCCTAACTGACGTTAAGAATTGGCTAGCGACCCAATTCCAAATGAAAGATTTGGGAGAGGCTCAGTTTGTTCTAGGGATTCAGATCATAAGGAATCGTAAGAACAAAGTGCTAGCGTTGTCTCAAGCATCTTATATTGACAAAGTGTTGTCAAGATATTCGATGCAGAATTCCATGAAAGGTTCGCTGCCTTTTAGGCATGGAATTCACTTGTCTAAGGAACAGTCTTCTAAGACACCTCAAGAGGTTGAGGATATGAGACGAATTCCCTATGCATCTGCAGTTGGAAGTCTCATGTACGCTATGTTGTGTACAAGACCCGACATCTGCTTGTTGGGTTTTATGTCCTAAAACTCGTAGTTTGTAAACTGTATGAATGTGTAAATATTATATTTCAATAAAGTTGTTATTGAATCTTAGTGAATTGTGTTTGTATTAACCTATACCAATAACTAACACCCATGGCTGTAGTGTGAGTACTTGAACTTCATGTGTGACATGAATGTGAATCAAGTTCAAGTAGACAGCCAAAATGGTCTATAGTATAGGGATAAGGCTGGGTACCTTATCCTGGGGACACTATTGGACGCGGCTCACTTTGTATAGTACAAAACGATGTGATTCGAATCGTTTCATGTAGAGACATGTGAGTGAGGGCGTCCTGTGCAATGAGTTTGCACAAGACCGAACCAAGAAATAAAATCGCTCTTTCTTTATAACACCGTTTACTGTAAAGACCGATTTTTTCATTTGATGACTTAGGTAACTCGATCTCAATCCTGAGCTTACTATGAACTCCTGTTTATTCAACCTTATCCTTTGATTTGTACGGGTGAGAGTGGCCAGATCGCCGACTCAATATGCCTACCATCTTGGGGATAAGATTGAATAAGTGGCTGGGGACATAGTTGTAGCAAGATTGGAGTTCACTCCTACCCGCTTTCAGGGTTAGTAGAAAGGTTGTTCCCTTTAGTGCTGACTCCAGGTCTTGAACAATGGGCCCATCCTCTCCTGATCAGGGAGGAATCTGATTCGATGGTTGGACCACAAATCAATTGTTCATTAGAGGTGTCAGTGGTACTTAAGGAACAAGATATAATACAAGGGTTAAACGGTTTAAATGACCCGTTGTGATTATGAACGACCTGTGAAGGATCGACTTACTGATGATAGTTAGATCAACAGGACACAATATATCTACAGTGAGGAGAGTGCAACCCTTGGACTTTAGTGGAGTCTCCGGGGGTTAACGAATGTTGGTTAGTTCGGTTAAAAGAGTTTTGACCGGATAATCTCGTATCGTTGGAGCTCATGATCTGTAGGTCCTTACGGTTCTCTTGGCTAGCTCGGATAAAGCCGTGAAACAGTATAAAAGAAAAGAAAAGAATTTGAATCGTTCAAATTCGGGTTTGTGGAAGAAGAATAGACATATTTAAATATGATTTAAATATGGACATATTTAAATATGATTTAAATATGAGATTGGTCTGAAAACATGAATAGGATTCATGTGCAAAAAGTCGGTTTTCGGAAAACCGGAATTAATTATATTATTTAATTAATATTTGATATTGAATTAAATAATATTAATTAATTTATATATATATATTTTATTAATTAAAAAGTTTAATTAATAAAATAATTATTATTATTTTTATTAATAATAATAATTTATAAATATATATATATATATATATATATATATATATATATATATATATATATATATATATACATGTGTCTTACATGCAAATGTAAGACACATGTATTGTTTATATATATACACGTATATATGTTTTTGACAGATCAATCTAAAATAAAAAAAAATAAAAAAAAAAAAAGAAAATCAAAAATCAAAAGTGAGTGCCTTTTGGGGCACACACTTTTGAAAATTGAAATCAGATTTCAATTTGAGTTTTCTTCTTCTGCCGTCTGTTTTTCCTCTCTGTCCTCTGAAAAATTGTTTTTCAGTTGAAGCTTCTTCCTTCTTTTCTTTTGTAAAAGGAGTCCCACCACTCCGTTTCTCGGCCTGAGGATAGCGGGATTACCGTGGGTGGTCCACGAACGTTTCGTGAGAAGGCTCGGTGAGCTCGTGAGGAGCTTCTGGCGGTGAATTTGGAGAATTACGAACGACAAGGGTATGTGTTATAACTTCTCTTTTTCATCGCTTTTGCATGTTTCCGTTTTGTTTAAATTGATGAAATTAGAGTGTCTATGATCCAAATCCGCTTCCGCTGCGTGCCATGGGCGCTCCATCAATTGGTATCAGAGCGTTTTTGGCCACTCAATTTCAATCAATTTAAGTTATGGTGGGTTTTATTTAGAAATTGTTTCTGAATGGATTCTAAAGTGAATATCGATTTTGGCATAGTTTTTTTTTTAATTTCATTATTTGTAATTGCCCGAGAATGTATGGGCTTTAATGTATGCTAAAGAGTCTGTATTTTTAGAGTCATTAGAGTCCATATAGGTTTCTTTGTGAAAGAAATTTGAGATTGAAACTCGCCGAAATGTTCGGTGTAAGTTCAAACTCATTCTAGGCAATACGAGGAGAAATTCGAAGAGATTTTGGCCGAAGCGTTCGGAGGAAGCAAGTTGGTCAAAGGCGGTGCGAAGAGTTCGAAGTCCGCTCAAGACGTGGCTTGTTGATCAAGCTTGTAATAAATTAGTTATTGCTTGCTAAATGCCAAAATCGATCCACTTTAGTATGTTTAATTATTTATGCATTGCGAATGTATGTTTTAATTAAATTCCATGTTTGTATGTGCATAACGTATGCCATATAGATTTAAAATCCCACCGTAGGAAGCATGCTTCATGCATTGAAAATATGTTATAAGTGTTATAATATATCGTATGCATATTTGGCAATTCATGAGTTTTGATATAAAAGTTATATTAATTCATGAATTAGTTGTTGTTAATTTAATAGAATAATTGATATAAGTGTTATATTAATTATGAAATTAAATCAACAACATAGATTGCCATAGTTTTATGCACATGGTATATTATAAGTGTTATAATGTATGGGATGCATGTTTATTCATGAGTATTAATATAAGAGTTATATTAATTCATGAATTAGATGTTGTTTACTTAATAGAATAATTGATATAAGTGTTATATTAATTATGAAATTAAACATCCAACATAAGATGCATTTTGTTTGTTATAAGTGTTATAATGTATAGGATGCATGCTTAATTCATGAGAATTGATATAAGCGTTATATTAATTTATGAATTAGGAGTTGTATATTTAAAAACATAATCGATATAATTGTTATATTAATTATGAAATTAAATATTCAACTTGTCGTGCCTTAGTGTTGCATGTTTGAGAAGCATGTAGAAGTTTGTTGTAGTAAGTCTTAGTTTTGCAAAGCGTTGTAAAATTGGCATAGACTTTTAAAATCTATAACAAAGACAAAGGCATGCTCACTTAGGGTTGAATGTATCGTTCCGTTTCATTAGATGAATAGGTCGATATCTTGTAAATGCTAAGGTTACAAGAAACTCACCCGGGGACATCCTGTTCGAGGTTGGAGGTATTTAAGCTGACGGTTTACGGAACACCTCCTACCTGGGGACCATCCGGTTCTTGAGTAAAGTTAACCCGGCTTTATGAGCATGCGTGAGTGGTGTGAGGTAATAAAATGTTTATCACCTAGACATCATAGGTAAAAGTTTGTTTTACCTAGACTTAGGCCTTATTGTCTTAGCCGGATAATGCCTGAGTAATTTACCCATTCCGTCTTAAAATACTTAGTAGAGGTGTTGAGAAGGTATATATGATATGTCCCTCTCCTCCTACGTTCTCTGTCAAGTTCACACCGTGAGAATTATGCTCGGCCTCGTGATGTCAATAGGGCATCCCCATTCGGATGGTATTTGCATAATTCAAGAGCAAGGTGAATGGAGAAAGTATTTATAGTAAGTGGGAGAAGGAAGTATGTCAATACATCCTGCGGTCTCCTCCATTGGATTGAACCGTGAGATTCCTATGTTCCGCCTGCTAGGTGCCCACAAGTGGTACCGATCCATTCGGAGGGCCGTTTCATAGGAATCGGAACATCTCAATCACCATTTATGGATAAAGAAACATAGAGCCATTCCCAACTTTGACATTTCCATTCGGTTGCATTGTTGGGGCCGCCCTATGAATTCTAAAAATGGAGGGTCACACTTACGAGATTTGCTAAGGAGTTAGTAAATCTTGACCAAACAGCGATAACTAAGATGCTATAGGAATATGAGATATTCTGGTATTAGCATTTAGTCAAGAATGTCTTGATTCAGTGAAGGAATGCTTGACTGCCCCTCGGTAGCGACCATTCTGACCCACTGAAGTATCGTTGCAGTTTAATAATGAGTTTTGGGTACATTATTATTCTTTGCTAAATTCTTGATTGGTGTGTAAATTAGGTTAAAACCTTTTCACTAATATTTATTCATTCTCTTTTCAGCATGTCTAGCTCTTTTATTCACTTACTAGCTTCCGATAAGTTAACTGGCGATAACTACGCGACCTGGAAATCGAACTTGAATACGATTCTCGTTCTAGATGATCTCAGGTTCGTCTTATCAGAGGATTGTCCTCCCCCTCCTAGCTCGGATGCGACTCGAACTGTTCGAGAAGCATATGATAGATGGACAAGGGCTAATGATAAAGCCCGAGTCTATATCTTAGCCAGCATATCTGATGTGTTAGCTAAGAAGCACGAGGATATGGTTTCTGCTAAAGAAATCATGTCTTCATTACAGGAGATGTTTGGACTTCCGTCCTCATCGGTCTGTCATGAAGCCCTCAAATTCGTTTACAACTCTCGCATGAAGGAGGGAACCTCTGTTAGGGAGCATGTCCTTAACATGATGGTCCACTTCAATGTGGCGGAAGTAAACGGAGCTATTATAAATGAGTCAAGTCAAGTAAGCTTTATCTTGGAATCTCTTCCGAAGAGTTTCCTTCAGTTCAGAACCAATTTGGTAATGAACAAAATAAAGTATAATTTGACTTCTCTCCTCAGCGAGCTACAGACCTATCAGTCCCTACAGACTTCTAAAGGAAAAGAGAAGGAGGCAAACTTTGTCACTTCTAGGAAATTCCAAAAGGGGTCGTCTTCTGGGAGTAAGTCTGAACTTTCTTCTATTAAGAATAAGAGTATTCAAAAGAAGAAGAAAGATAAAAGGAAGGAAAAAGCACCTGCTACTGCTAAGAGCAAGAGTAGATCTGCAGACAAAGGAAAATGTTTCCATTGTGGTGTAGATGGGCACTGGAAACGGAATTGCCCAAAGTATCTTGCTGAGAAAAAGGCTGAGAAGGAAAGACAAGGTAAATATGATTTACTTGTTGTTGAAACATGTTTAGTAGAACATGATTGTCATACCTGGATACTTGATTCAGGAGCTACTAACCATGTTTGTTCTTCTTTTCAGGAAACTAGTTCTTGGCAGCCACTTTCTCGCGGTGAGATAACTCTCAGAGTTGGAACTGGAGAGGTTGTCTCAGCTGAAGCAGTGGGAGCTGTAAAGTTGTTGTATAGAGATAGTTTCATTTTACTAGAAAATGTACTCCTGGTTCCTACCTTCCAGAGGAATCTTGTATCTATATCTTGTTTGTTAGAACAGTTGTATAAAGTATCTTTTGTACATAATGAAGCGTTCATTAGCAAAAGAGGTGTACGTATTTGTTCTGCGAAACTTGAAAACAACTTGTATGTGTTAAGACCAACCGAAGCCAAAGCTATTTTGAACACTGAAATGTTTAAAACAGCTGAGACTCAAACTAAAAGGCAGAAACTTTCTCCAAGTACTTATCTTTGGCACTTAAGACTAGGCCACATTAATCTCAATAGGATTGGGAGATTGGTTAAGAGTGGTCTGCTAAATCGTTTAGAGGACAACTCTTTACCGCCATGTGAGTCTTGTCTTGAGGGCAAGATGACCAAACGATCTTTTTCTGAAAAAGGTCATAGGTCCAAAGAACCTCTAGAAATCGTGCATTCGGATCTCTGCGGTCCTTTGAATGTCAAAGCACGAGGAGGGTATGAATATTTCATCAGTTTCATTGATGATTATTCTAGGTACGGTTATCTTTATCTAATGCATCATAAGTCCGAAGCTCTTGAAAAGTTCAAAGAGTATAAGGCAGAGGTTGAGAACACATTAGGTAAATCGATAAAAACACTCCGATCAGATCGAGGTGGAGAGTATATGGATTTAAGATTCCAGGACTATATGATAGAACATGGAATAGTATCTCAACTCTCAGCGCCAGGAACACCACAGCAGAATGGTGTGTCCGAGAGGAGAAATAGAACCCTGTTAGACATGGTTCGATCTATGATGAGTTATGCTCATTTGCCTAGTTCGTTTTGGGGATATGCAGTAGAGACTGCAGTATATATTTTGAACATGGTTCCCTCTAAGAGTGTTTCTGAAACACCTTACGAGTTATGGAGAGGGCGTAAAGGTAGTTTACGTCACTTCAGGATTTGGGGGTGTCCGGCACATGTGCTAGTACCCAATCCAAAGAAGTTGGAACATCGTTCAAAATTGTGCCTATTTGTAGGTTACCCCAAGGAAACGAAAGGTGGTCTATTTTTTGATCCTCATGAGAACAAGGTACTAGTATCGACTAATGCCACGTTCTTAGAGGAAGACCACATGAGAGATCATCAACCGTCGAGCAAAATTGTTTTGTCCGAATTTTCCAGGAAAGCTACAGACGGATCAACAAAGGTTGTTGATCAGGCTGGTCCTTCTCAAGATTTGAGAAAGCCTTGACGCAGTGGGAGGGATGTAAGACAGCCCGACCGCTACATTGGCTTGTCTGAAACTCAAGTCGTCATACCTGATGATGGCGTTGAGGATCCATTGACCTTTAAACAGGCAATGAATGATATAGACAAGGACCAGTGGCTTAAAGCCATGGATCTCGAAATGGAGTCTATGTACTTCAATTCGGTCTGGGATCTTGTAGACCAACCAGATAGTGAAAGACCTATCGGTTGCAAGTGGATCTACAAGAGAAAACGAGACCAAGCCGGTAAGGTGCAAACCTTTAAGGCTCGACTTGTGGCAAAAGGTTATTCCCAAAGAGAAGGGGTGGACTATGAAGAAACCTTTTCTCCTGTTGCCATGTTAAAGTCGATTAGAATACTCTTATCCATTGCTACATTTTATGATTATGAAATCTGGCAAATGGATGTCAAGACTGCCTTTCTGAATGGTAATCTTGAGGAGAGTATCTATATGGCTCAACCAGAGGGATTCATACTTCAGGGTCAAGAGCAAAAGGTTTGCAAGCTTAATCGATCCATTTATGGGTTGAAGCAAGCATCTAGATCCTGGAATATAAGGTTTGATACGGCGATCAAATCTTATGGCTTTGAACAAAATATTGACGAACCTTGTGTTTACAAGAAAGTAGTCAATACTGTTGTAGCTTTCTTAGTCTTGTACGTAGACGATATACTACTCATTGGGAATGATGTAGGGTTCCTAACTGACGTTAAGAATTGGCTAGCGACCCAATTCCAAATGAAAGATTTGGGAGAGGCTCAGTTTGTTCTAGGGATTCAGATCATAAGGAATCGTAAGAACAAAGTGCTAGCGCTGTCTCAAGCATCTTATATTGACAAGGTGTTGTCAAGATATTCGATGCAGAATTCCAAGAAAGGTTCGCTGCCTTTTAGGCATGGAATTCACTTGTCTAAGGAACAGTCTCCTAAGACACCTCAAGAGGTTGAGGATATGAGACGAATTCCCTATGCATCTGCAGTTGGTAGTCTCATGTACGCTATGTTGTGTACACGACCCGACATTTGCTATGCAGTAGGAATTGTCAGTAGGTTCCAGTCCAATCCAGGATATGATCACTAGACAGCCGTTAAACATGTCTTCAAGTATCTTAGGAGAACGAGAGACTATGTGCTTGTGTATGGCGCGAAGGATTTGATCCTTGCAGGATACACTGACTCTGATTTTCAGACTGATATAGATTCTAGGAAATCTACATCAGGATCAGTGTTCACTCTTAACGGAGGAGCAATAGTATGGAGGAGTATAAAGCAAGGTTGTATTGCTGACTCCACCATGGAAGCTGAGTATGTCGCAGCTTGTGAAGCAGCGAAAGAAGCTGTATGGCTTAGGAAGTTCTTGACAGATTTGGAAGTTGTTCCAAATATGAACTTGCCAATCACCCTTTATTGTGATAACAGTGGTGCAGTGGCAAATTCTAAAGAACCTAGAAGCCATAAGCGTGGAAAGCATATTGAGCGGAAATATCATCTCATCAGGGAGATAGTGCAACGAGGAGATGTGATTGTCACACAGGTAGCCTCGGAGCACAACATTGCTGATCCGTTTACTAAGTCTCTCACGGCTAAAGTGTTTGAGAGACACCTAAAAAGTTTAGGGCTGCGAGCTGCTCAGTAGGACAGTGGGAGAAACTTTAGATATTTGATATTCTAGTTCTCTCGACCAGCATGTACTCCACTGACGTTTTAGTCCAAGTGGGAGTTTGTTGGGTTTTATGTCCTAAAACTCGTAGTTTGTAAACTGTATGAAAGTGTAAATATTATATTTCAATAAAGTTGTTATTGAATCTTAGTGAATTGTGTTTGTATTAACCTATACCAATAACTAACACCCATGGCTGTAGTGTGAGTACTTGAACTTCATGTGTGACATGAATGTGAATCAAGTTCAAGTAGACAGCCAAAATGGTCTATAGTATAGGGATAAGGCTGGGTACCTTATCCTGGGGACACTATTGGACGCGGCTCACTTTGTATAGAACAAAACGATGTGATTCGAATCGTTTCATGTAGAGACATGTGAGTGAGGGCGTCCTGTGCAATGAGTTTGCACAAGACCGAACCAAGAAATAAAATCGCTCTTTCTTTATAACACCGTTTACTGTAAAGACCGATTTTTTCATTTGATGACTTAGGTAACTCGATCTCAATCCTGAGCTTACTATGAACTCCTGTTTATTCAACCTTATCCTTTGATTTGTACGGGTGAGAGTGGCCAGATCGCCGACTCAATATGCCTACCATCTTGGGGATAAGATTGAATAAGTGGCTGGGGACATAGTTGTAGCAAGATTGGAGTTCACTCCTACCCGCTTTCAGGGTTAGTAGAAAGGTTGTTCCCTTTAGTGCTGACTCCAGGTCTTGAACAATGGGCCCATCCTCTCCTGATCAGGGAGGAATCTGATTTGATGGTTGGACCACAAATCAATTGTTCATTAGAGGTGTCAGTGGTACTTAAGGAACAAGATATAATACAAGGGTTAAACGGTTTAAATGACCCGTTGTGATTATGAACGACCTGTGAAGGATCGACTTACTGATGATAGTTAGATCAACAGGACACAATATATCTACAGTGAGGAGAGTGCAACCCTTGGACTTTAGTGGAGTCTCCGGGGGTTAACGAATGTTGGTTAGTTCGGTTAAAAGAGTTTTGACCGGATAATCTCGTATCGTTGGAGCTCATGATCTGTAGGTCCTTACGGTTCTCCTGGCTAGCTCGGATAAAGCCGTGAAACAGTATAAAAGAAAAGAAAAGAATTTGAATCGTTCAAATTCGGGTTTGTGGAAGAAGAATAGACATATTTAAATATGATTTAAATATGGACATATTTAAATATGATTTAAATATGAGATTGGTCTGAAAACATGAATAGGATTCATGTGCAAAAAGTCGGTTTTCGGAAAACCGGAATTAATTATATTATTTAATTAATATTTGATATTGAATTAAATAATATTAATTAATTTATATATATATATTTTATTAATTAAAAAGTTTAATTAATAAAATAATTATTATTATTTTTATTAATAATAATAATTTATAAATATATATATATATATATATATATATATATATATATACATGTGTCTTACATGCAAATGTAAGACACATGTATTGTTTATATATATACAGGTATATATGTTTTTGACAGATCAATCTAAAATAAAAAAAAACAAAAAAAAAAAAAAAAAGAAAATCAAAAATCAAAAGTGAGTGCCTTTTGGGGCACACACTTTTGAAAATTGAAATCAGATTTCAATTTGAGTTTTCTTCTTCTGCCGTCTGTTTTTCCTCTCTGTCCTCTGAAAAATTGTTTTTCAGTTGAAGCTTCTTCCTTCTTTTCTTTTGTAAAAGGAGTCCCACCACTCCGTTTCTCGGCCTGAGGATAGCGGGATTACCGTGGGTGGTCCACGAACGTTTCGTGAGAAGGCTCGGTGAGCTCGTGAGGAGCTTCTGGCGGTGAATTTGGAGAATTACGAACGACAAGGGTATGTGTTCTAACTTCTCTTTTTCATCGCTTTTGCATGTTTCCGTTTTGTTTAAATTGATGAAATTAGAGTGTCTATGATCCAAATTCGCTTCCGCTGCGTGCCATGGGCGCTCCATCACTGCTATGCAGTAGGAATTGTCAGTAGGTTCCAGTCCAATCCAGGATATGATCACTGGACAGCCGTTAAACACGTCCTCAAGTATCTTAGGAGAACGAGAGACTATGTGCTTGTGTATGGCGCAAAGGATTTGATCCTTGCAGGATACACTGACTCTGATTTTCAGACTGATATAGATTCTAGGAAATCTACATCAGGATCAGTGTTCACTCTTAACGGAGGAGCAATAGTATGGAGGAGTATAAAGCAAGGTTGTATTGCTGACTCCACCATGGAAGCTGAGTATGTCGCAGCTTGCGAAGCAGCAAAGGAAGCTGTATGGCTTAGGAAGTTCTTGACAGATTTGGAAATTGTTCCAAATATGAACTTGCCAATCACCCTTTATTGTGATAACAGTGGTGCAGTGGCAAATTCTAAAGAACCTAGAAGCCATAAGCGTGGAAAGCATATTGAGCGGAAGTATCATCTCATCAGGGAGATAGTGCAACGAGGAGATGTGATCGTCACACAGGTAGCCTCGGAGCACAACATTGCTGATCCGTTTACTAAGTCTCTCACGGCTAAAGTGTTTGAGAGACACCTAAAAAGTCTAGGGTTGCGAGCTGCTCAGTAGGACAGTGGGAGAAACTTTAGATATTTGATATTCTAGTTCTCTCGACCAGCATGTACTCCACTGACGTTTTAGTCCAAGTGGGAGTTTGTTGGGTTTTATGTTCTAAAACTCGTAGTTTGTAAACTGTTTGAATGTATATATTTTATTTCAATAAAGTTGTTATTGAATTTTAGTGAATTGTGTTTGTATTAACCTATACCAATAACTAACACCCGTGGCGATAGTGTGAGTACTTGAACTTCATGTGTGACATGAATGTGAATCAAGTTCAAGTAGACAGCCAAAATGGTCTATAGTATAGGGATAAGGCTGGGTACCTTATCCTGGGGACACTATTGGACGCGGCTCACTTTGTATAGTACAAAACGATGTGATTCGAATCGTTTCATGTAGAGACATGTGAGTGAGGGCGTCCTGTGCAATGAGTTTGCACAAGACCGAACCAAGAAATAAAATCGTTCTTTCTTTATAACACCGTTTACTGTAAAGACCGGTTTTTTCATATGATGACTTAGGTAACTCGATCTCAATCCCGAGCTCACTATGAACTCCTGTTTATTCGACCTTATCCTTTGATTTGTACGGGTGAGAGTGGCCAGATCGCCGACTCAATAAGCCTACCATCTTGGGGATAAGATCGAATAAGTGGCTGGGGACGTAGTTGTGCGAGATGGAATTCACTTCTACCCGTTTCAAGGGTTAGTAGAGAGGTTGTTCCCTTAAGTGCTGACTCCAGGTCTTGAACGATGGGCCCATCCTCTCCTGATCAGGGAGGAATCTGATTTGATGGTTGGACCACAAATCAATTGTTCATTAGAGGTGTCAGTGGTACTTAAGGAACAAGATATAATACAAGGGTTAAACGGTATAAATGACCCGTTGTGATTACGAACAACCTGTGAAGGATCGACTTACTGATGATAGTTAGATCAAGAGGACACAATATATCTACAGTGAGGAGAGTGCAGCCCTTGGACTTTAGTGGAGTCTCCGGGGGTTAACGAATGTTGGTTAGTTCGGTTGAAAGAGTTTTGACCGGATAATCCCGTATCGTTGGAGCTCATGATCTGTAGGTCCTTACGGTTCTCCTGGCTAGCTCGGATAAAGCCGTGAAACAATATAAAAGAAAAGAAAAGAATTTGAATCGTTCAAATTCGGGTTTGTGGAAGAATTTGAACATATTTAAATTGATGGAGCGCATGTAGCGCAGCGGAAGCGAGACGGATCATTGGCACTCTAATTTCATCAATTTAGCTAAATAAGAAACATGCACAAAGCTTTGAAATAAAAGGAATTAGAACACATACCTCTTGTAGTTCTAAAGACTTCTCTTCCAAAGCTCAAATCTCCTCACGAACCCTTCGAAGCTTCCCTCGAACTCCCCGAGAACCACCTCCGGTAGTCCCGCTATCCTCGGGCCGAGCAACGGAGTGGTGGGACTCCTTTATGAAAGAAAAAGTTTGGAAGAAGAAGATGGGAAGATGAAAGTGATGAGGATTTTGTGAGAAGAAGTCTAACACTTAGCTTTCTAATTTCTCAAGTAACATGAACTCTTCATGCTCATCCAACATTCAAACTCTTTGAAATTTCATCAACTTCAAACCATTTGAACTTCATCCAATTTATAGGCAATTCACATGCAACAAAGTCTTTACTTAGCATGACACCTCAAATTGGATGGATTAGTCTTCAACCAAGTGTTCCAAAATTGATGAGTTTATATGCATGTTGTTGGTGATTCACAATCCACTTCACAACTTGGATAAACCCACTCAACTTGGATAAATCCACTCAACATGGATAATTCCACTTTGACTTATAATCACACTTGTAATATTTTGTCATTTTAAAATTAATTCATAATTAATTTTAATAAGCAAAATAAATTATAATTAATTAAACTTTTTAATTAATTAATATTATTATTTAATTCAATATCAAATATTAATTAAATAATAAGACTAATCTCGGTTTCTTAAACCGAATCATCACACATGAATCCCTATTCATGTTTTACACCGATCCCATATTTAAATCATATTTAAATATGTCCATCATTCTTCCAAAACCGAATTTCAATAAATTCAAATTCTTTTTCTCTCATATTGTTACACGGCTTAATCCGAGCTAGCCAGGAGAACCTAAAGGACCTACAGATCATGAGCTCCAACGATACGAGATTAACCGGAGGAGATTGATATATCATATATACCTTCTCAACACCACTACTAAGTATTTTAGAATGGTTTGGGTAAAGTTTTACTTAGGCATTATCCGGCTAAGACAATAAAACCTAAGTCTAGGTAGAACATACTTTTACCTAAGATGTCTAGGTGATAAACGTTTTATAACCTTACACCTCTCACGTGCATGCTCATAAAGCCGGGTTAACTTAACTCAAGTACCGGATCGATCCCCAGGTAGGAGGTGTTCCGTAAACCGTCATCTTAAATACCTCCAACCTTAGTGCAGGATCAAACCGGGTGAGTTCTCTCGTAACCTTAGCTTTACAAGATATCGACCTATTTTAACTATTAAAACGAATCGATACTAAATTCCTAATCGCATTGGAATTCTTTAACCCTTAGTGAGCATGCATTTATCTTTGTTATAGATTTTAAATGTCTATCTCATTTTACAACGCTTTATAAAACAAAGACATTCTATAACATGCTTCCTAAGCTAGAATATAACCATTACATTCAATTTATAACATGCTTCCCAAGCAAGAATATAACAATTATATTCAACTAAGGCAACTATGTTGTATGTTTAATTTCACAATTAATATAACACTTATATTAATTTTACTTTTAAACAAGCAACATCCAATTCATAAATTAATATAACACTTATATTAATTCTCATGAATTAAGCATGCATACTATACAACATAACACTTATATTATACTTTCAATGCATGCAACATGCTTCCTATGGTGGGATTTGAAATCTATATGGCATACTTTATGCACATACAAGATACTTTAATTAAAACATACATTCACAATGCATAATTAATTAAACACACTAAAGTGGACCGGTTTTGGCATCACGGACAAGCAAGCAACTAAATTATTACAATAATAATTCATCAACTAAGTTGAGACGCTTCCGAACCCTTCGAACCGCCACGAACCAGCTTGAATTTGCTTGAACCGACCAAAAAAAACAGCAACTTCAAAACTTCAAAAAAAACTGAACCGGTCCATAACAGCTGTCCCGACTTCAACAGCCCGTAACTGGACCAATACCGACCCGAACTGGACCAAACGAACGCTGAACCGGACCTCCAGAGGGTGAAGAACAAGGAACCGGTCTGACTTTCAGTGAACCGGACCATCCGAGGACCGAACCGGACTGTTTCTTCCACCTTGCGCTGAACCGGTTTTGTGCTGGAAATTTGCAGAAAAAAAAACAGCAAAAAAACAGCATGCTGTTTTTTTTCGACACCCGAGCTTCTGTCTTTGAATTGAAAGCCTATATGGACTCTAATGACTCCAAATTTTTTACAGACTCTTCTTCACACATTAAAGCCCATACACGCCCGGGCAATTACAAAACAAAGTACAAATAAAAGCTCAAAAAAAAATGCCAAAACCGGAATCACACTTTAGACGCCCAGAAAAATAATTTCTAAAACAAATACCCACCGAGCTTAAATTGATGCAAATTGAGTGACCAAAAAACGCTCTGATACCAATTGATGGAGCGCATGTAGCGCAGCGGAAGCGAGACGGATCATTGGCACTCTAATTTCATCAATTTAGCTAAATAAGAAACATGCACAAAGCTTTGAAATAAAAGGAATTAGAACACATACCTCTTGTAGTTCTAAAGACTTCTCTTCCAAAGCTCAAATCTCCTCACGAACCCTTCGAAGCTTCCCTCGAACTCCTCGAGAACCACCTCCGGTAGTCCCGCTATCCTCGGGCCGTGCAACGGAGTGGTGGGACTCCTTTATGAAAGAAAAAGTTTGGAAGAAGAAGATGGGAAGATGAAAGTGATGAGGATTTTGTGAGAAGAAGTCTAACACTTAGCTTTCTAATTTCTCAAGTAACATGAACTCTTCATGCTCATCCAACATTCAAACTCTTTGAAATTTCATCAACTTCAAACCATTTGAACTTCATCCAATTTATAGGCAATTCACATGCAACAAAGTCTTTACTTAGCATGACACCTCAAATTGGATGGATTAGTCTTCAACCAAGTGTTCCAAAATTGATGAGTTTATATGCATGTTGTTGGTGATTCACAATCCACTTCACAACTTGGATAAACCCACTCAACTTGGATAAATCCACTCAACATGGATAATTCCACTTTGACTTATAATCACACTTGTAATATTTTGTCATTTTAAAATTAATTCATAATTAATTTTAATAAGCAAAATAAATTATAATTAATTAAACTTTTTAATTAATTAATATTATTATTTAATTCAATATCAAATATTAATTAAATAATAAGACTAATCTCGGTTTCTTAAACCGAATCATCACACATGAATCCCTATTCATGTTTTACACCGATCCCATATTTAAATCATATTTAAATATGTCCATCATTCTTCCAAAACCGAATTTCAATAAATTCAAATTCTTTTTCTCTCATATTGTTACACGGCTTAATCCGAGCTAGCCAGGAGAACCTAAAGGACCTACAGATCATGAGCTCCAACGATACGAGATTAACCGGTCAAACTCTTTAACCAAGCTAACCAACATTCGTTAACCCCCGGAGACTCCACTAAAGTCCAAGGGTTGCACTCTCCTCACCGTAGATATATTTCTGTCCTCTTGATATAACCATCATCAGTAAATCGATCCTTCACAGGTTGTTCGTAATTATAGCTGGGTCAAAATAACCGTTTTACCCCCGTAATTACATCTTGTTCCTTAAGTCCCACTGATCCTCTAATGAACTATTGGTTTGTGGTCCAACCACCAAACCGATTGGTATGTGATCTCATCACTATACCAAGTCCCTCTCGGGCCAATGAGAGGGTGGGATCCCTAGTTCAAGACCTGGAGTCAGCACTTAAGGGAAGAACCTCTCTACTAATCCCTCAGAGCGGGTAGGAGTGAATTCCATCTCGCAGGACTATGTTCCCAGCTACCTACCCGGTCTTATCCCCAAGATGGTAGGCTTATTGAGTCGGCGATCTCGGGCCACTCTCACCCATACAAGTCAAAGGATAAGCCCGAATAAACAGGAGTTCATAGCGTGCTCAGGATTCAGATCGAGTTACCTAGGTCATCATATGAAAAAATCGGTCTTTACAGTAAACGGAGTTATAAAGAAAGAGCGACTTGTTTCGCGGTTCAGTCTTATGCAAACTCATTGCATAGGACGCCCCCACTCACATGTCTCCACATGAACGATTTCGGATCACATCGTTTGTACTATACAAAGTGGGCCGCGTCCAATAGTGTCCCCAGGATAAGGTACCCAGCCTTATCCCTATACTATAGACCGTTCTGGCTATTACTTGAACTTGATCCACAATCATGTCATACATGAAGTTCAAGTATACAACCTATAGCCATGGGTTCTTTGTTTATTGGAGTTAGGTTAAAAGTAAAAACAATTCATTTTATTCAATAACAACTTTACTGAATAAATCTCAATAACAACTTTATTGCAAAATAGAATATACATTGAGTTTACAAACCACGAGTTTTAGGACATAAAACCCAACAAACTCCCACTTGGACTAAAACGTCAGTGGAGTATTACATGCGGGATGAGAAAAACTGGAATATCAAATATTTTCATGGTTTTTCTCCCACTATCCTACTGTACAACTCGTAGTCCTAGACTCACTAGGTGCCCCTCGAACACTTTAGCCGTGAGGGACTTTGTAAACGGATCAGCAATATTGTGCTCTGAGGCGATCTGCATGACGATCACGTCTCCTCGATGCACTATCTCCCTGATGAGATGATATTTCCGCTCTATGTGCTTTCCACGCTTATGGCTTCTTGGTTCTCTCGAATTTGCCACAGCACCAGTATTATCACAATAAAGTGTGATAGGCAAATTCATATTTGGAACAACTTCCAAATCCGTCAAGAACTTTCTAAGCCATACAGCCTCTTTCGCAGCTTCGCAAGCCGCGACATACTCAGCTTCCATGGTGGAGTCAGCAATACAACCTTGCTTTATACTCCTCCATACTATTGCCCCTCCGTTAAGAGTGAACACTGATCCCGATGTGGATTTCCTCGAATCCTTATCGGTTTGAAAATCAGAGTCAGTGTATCCTGTAAGGATCAAATCCTTCGCGCCATACACGAGCACAGTCTCTCGTTCTCCGAAGATACTTGAGGATGTGTTTAACGGCAGTCCAATGATCATATCCTGGATTGGACTGGTACCTACTGACAATTCCTACTGCATAGCATATGTCGGGTCGTGTACATAACATGGCGTACATCAGACTACCGACTGCTGATGCATAGGGAATTCGTCTCATATCCTCAACTTCTTGAGGTGTCTTAGGACACTCTTCCTTTGACAATTGAATTCCATGCCTGAAAGGTAAAGAACCCTTCTTGGAATTCTGCATCGAATATCGTATCAACACCTTGTCGATATAAGATGCTTGAGACAACGCTAACGTTTTGTTCTTACGATTCCTTACGATTTGAATCCCTAGAACAAACTGAGCCTCTCCCAAATCTTTCATTTGGAATTGGGTCGCTAGCCATTGCTTAACGTCAGTCAGGAACCCTACATCATTCCCAATGAGTAGGATATCATCTACATATAAGACTAAGAAAGCTACAACAGAATTGACTATTTTCTTGTAGACACAAGGTTCGTCAACATTCTGTTCAAAGCCATAGGATTTGACCGCAGTATCAAACCTTATATTCCAGGATCTAGACGCTTGCTTCAACCCATAAATGGATCGATTAAGCTTGCAAACCTTTTGCTCTTGACCCTGAATTATGAACCCCTCTGGTTGAGCCATATAGATACTCTCTTCAAGATTGCCATTAAGAAAGGTTGTCTTGACATCCATTTGCCAAATTTCATAATCATAAAACGTGGCAATGGACAAGAGTATTCTAATCGACTTTAACATGGCAACAGGGGAGAAGGTTTCTTCATAGTCCACCCCTTCCCTCTGGGAATAACCCTTTGCCACAAGTCGAGCCTTAAAGGTTTGCACCTTACCGGCTTGGTCTCGTTTCCTCTTGTAGATCCACTTACAACCGATAGGTCTTTCACCATCAGGTTGCTCTACAAGATCCCAGACCGAATTGAAGTACATCGACTCCATTTCGAGGTCCATGGCTTTAAGCCACTGGTCCTTGTCTATGTCATTCATTGCCTGTTTAAAGGTCAATGGATCCTCAACGCCGTCATCAGGTATGACGACCTGGGTTTCCGTTAAACCCATGTAGCGGTCGGGTTGTCTCACATCCCTCCCACTACGTCGAGGTATTCTCAACTCTTGAGAAGGACCAGCCTGATCAACAACTCTTGTTGACCCATCTGTAGCTTTCCTGGAAAGTTCGGTCAAAACAATTTTGCTCGAAGGTTGATGATCTCTCATGTGGTCTTCCTCTAAGAATGTGGTGTTTGTCGATACAAGCACCTTATCTTGTTGAGGATCGTAAAATAGACCACCTTTCGTTTCCTTGGGGTAGCCTACGAATAGGCATAATTTTGAACGATGTTCCAATTTCTTTGGATTGGGCACCAACACATGTGCCGGACACCCCCAAATTCTGAAGTGACGTAAACTACCTTTACGCCCTCTCCATAACTCATAAGGTGTTTCTGAAACACTCTTAGAGGGAACCATGTTCAAAATATATACAGCAGCCTCTACTGCATATCCCCAAAACGAACTAGGCAGTTGAGCATAGCTCATCATAGATCGAACCATGTCTAACAGGGTTCTATTTCTCCTTTCGGACACACCGTTCTGCTGCGGTGTTCCGGGCGCTGAGAGTTGGGATAGTATTCCATGTTCTATCATATAGTCCTGGAATCTTAAATCCATATACTCTCCACCTCGATCTGATCGGAGTATTTTAATCGTTTTACCTAATGTGTTCTCAACCTCTGCCTTATACTCCTTGAACTTTTCAAGAGCTTCGGACTTATGATGCATTAGGTAAAGATAGCCGTACCTAGAATAATCATCAATGAAGCTGATGAAATATTCATACCCTCCCCGTGCTTTAACATTCATCGGACCACAAAGATCTGAATGTACAAGCTCTAAAGTTTCTTTGGACCTATGACCTTTTTCAGAAAAAGATCGTTTGGTCATCTTGCCCTCAAGACAAGACTCACATGGTGGTAAAGAGTTGTCCTCTAACTGATTTAGGAGACCACTCTTAACCAATCTCCCAATCCTATTGAGATTAATGTGGCCTAGTCTCAAGTGCCAAAGATAGGTACTTGGAGAAAGTTTTTGCCTTTTAGTTTGAGTTTGAGCTGTTTTAAACATCTCGGTGTTCAAAATAGCTTTTGCCTCTGTTGGTCTTAACACATACAAGTTGTTTTCAAGTTTCGCAGAACATATATGTACACCTCTTTTGCTAATGAACGCTTCATTAAAATCAAAAGATACTTTATACAAATGTTCAAGTAAACAAGAGATAGATACAAGGTTCCTTTTAAAGCTAGGAACCAACAGTACATTTTCAAGTAAAATGAAACTATCTCTATATAACAACTTGACAGTTCCCACTGCCTTGGCTGAGACAACCTCTCCTGTTCCAACCCTGAGAGTTATCTCACCTTCAGCAAGCAGCTTCCAGGAACTAGTTTCCTGGAAAGAAGAACAAACATGGTTAGTGGCTCCTGAATCCAGTATCCAGGCAGAACTATCATGTTCCACTAAACATGTTTCAACAACGAGTAAATCATATTTACTTAGTTGTTTCTTCTCAGCTTTGCTCGCCATGAGGGTATCATGATAGACCGATGAGAACGGTTGTCCAAACATCATCTGTAATGAATCCATGATCTCCTTAGCGGAGACCATTACCTCATGCTTCTTAGCTAACACATCGGATGTGCTGGCCAAGATGTAGACTCGGGCTTTATCATTAGCCCTAGTCCACCTGTCAAATGCATCTCGAACAGTTCGAGTTGCAGATGAGCTAGGAGGGGGAGGACATTCCTCTGTTAAGACAAACCTAAGATCATCGATAACAAGAATCGTATTCAAGTTCGATTTCCAGGTCGTGTAGTTATCGCCGTTTAGTTTATCAGAAGCTAGTAATTGGATAAACGAGCTAGACATGCTGAAAAGAATGAATTCTATTAGTGAATTGAACTTAACCTATTTTTAACAACCAATCAAGAACTTTAGCAAAAGTAATAATGTACCCAAAAAATCATTATTAATTTGCAACGATACTTCAGTGAGTCAGAGCAACCGCTACCGAGGGGCAGTCAATCACTCCTTCACTGAACCAAGACATTCTTGACTAAATGCTAATACCAGAATAACTCATATTCCTATAGCACCTTAGTTATCGCTACTTCGGTCAAGAATCTACTAACAACTTAGTAATCCTTGTAAGTGTGACCCGCCATTTTCAGAACTCAGAGGTCGGCCCCAACAGTGCAACCGAATGGAAATGTCAGAGTTGGGAATGGACCTAAGAGACCCTATCCATTTCTGGAGATTGAGTTGTTCCGACTCCCATGAAACGGCCCTCCGAATGGACGGTGCTACTATGGGCAACCAGCAGGCGGAACATGGGAATCTCACGGTTCAACCTAATGGAGGAGACCGCAGGATGTATTGACATACTTCCTTCTCCCACTTACTATAAATACTTTCTCCATTCACCTTGCTCTTGATTTATGCAAACACCATCCGAATGGGGATGCCCTATTGACATCACGAGGCCGAGCATAAATCTCACGGTGTGAACTTTGCGGAGAACGTAGGAGGAGATTGATATATCATATATACCTTCTCAACACCACTACTAAGTATTTTAGAATGGTTTGGGTAAAGTTTTACTTAGGCATTATCCGGCTAAGACAATAAAACCTAAGTCTAGGTAGAACATACTTTTACCTAAGATGTCTAGGTGATAAACGTTTTATAACCTTACACCTCTCACGTGCATGCTCATAAAGCCGGGTTAACTTAACTCAAGTACCGGATCGATCCCCAGGTAGGAGGTGTTCCGTAAACCGTCATCTTAAATACCTCCAACCTTAGTGCAGGATCAAACCGGGTGAGTTCTCTCGTAACCTTAGCTTTACAAGATATCGACCTATTTTAACTATTAAAACGAATCGATACTAAATTCCTAATCGCATTGGAATTCTTTAACCCTTAGTGAGCATGCATTTATCTTTGTTATAGATTTTAAATGTCTATCTCATTTTACAACGCTTTATAAAACAAAGACATTCTATAACATGCTTCCTAAGCTAGAATATAACCATTACATTCAATTTATAACATGCTTCCCAAGCAAGAATATAACAATTATATTCAACTAAGGCAACTATGTTGTATGTTTAATTTCACAATTAATATAACACTTATATTAATTTTACTTTTAAACAAGCAACATCCAATTCATAAATTAATATAACACTTATATTAATTCTCATGAATTAAGCATGCATACTATACAACATAACACTTATATTATACTTTCAATGCATGCAACATGCTTCCTATGGTGGGATTTGAAATCTATATGGCATACTTTATGCACATACAAGATACTTTAATTAAAACATACATTCACAATGCATAATTAATTAAACACACTAAAGTGGACCGGTTTTGGCATCACGGACAAGCAAGCAACTAAATTATTACAATAATAATTCATCAACTAAGTTGAGACGCTTCCGAACCCTTCGAACCGCCACGAACCAGCTTGAATTTGCTTGAACCGACCAAAAAAAACAGCAACTTCAAAACTTCAAAAAAAACTGAACCGGTCCATAACAGCTGTCCCGACTTCAACAGCCCGTAACTGGACCAATACCGACCCGAACTGGACCAAACGAACGCTGAACCGGACCTCCAGAGGGTGAAGAACAAGGAACCGGTCTGACTTTCAGTGAACCGGACCATCCGAGGACCGAACCGGACTGTTTCTTCCACCTTGCGCTGAACCGGTTTTGTGCTGGAAATTTGCAGAAAAAAAAACAGCAAAAAAACAGCATGCTGTTTTTTTTCGACACCCGAGCTTCTGTCTTTGAATTGAAAGCCTATATGGACTCTAATGACTCCAAATTTTTTACAGACTCTTCTTCACACATTAAAGCCCATACACGCCCGGGCAATTACAAAACAAAGTACAAATAAAAGCTCAAAAAAAAATGCCAAAACCGGAATCACACTTTAGACGCCCAGAAAAATAATTTCTAAAACAAATACCCACCGAGCTTAAATTGATGCAAATTGAGTGACCAAAAAACGCTCTGATACCAATTGATGGAGCGCATGTAGCGCAGCGGAAGCGAGACGGATCATTGGCACTCTAATTTCATCAATTTAGCTAAATAAGAAACATGCACAAAGCTTTGAAATAAAAGGAATTAGAACACATACCTCTTGTAGTTCTAAAGACTTCTCTTCCAAAGCTCAAATCTCCTCACGAACCCTTCGAAGCTTCCCTCGAACTCCTCGAGAACCACCTCCGGTAGTCCCGCTATCCTCGGGCCGTGCAACGGAGTGGTGGGACTCCTTTATGAAAGAAAAAGTTTGGAAGAAGAAGATGGGAAGATGAAAGTGATGAGGATTTTGTGAGAAGAAGTCTAACACTTAGCTTTCTAATTTCTCAAGTAACATGAACTCTTCATGCTCATCCAACATTCAAACTCTTTGAAATTTCATCAACTTCAAACCATTTGAACTTCATCCAATTTATAGGCAATTCACATGCAACAAAGTCTTTACTTAGCATGACACCTCAAATTGGATGGATTAGTCTTCAACCAAGTGTTCCAAAATTGATGAGTTTATATGCATGTTGTTGGTGATTCACAATCCACTTCACAACTTGGATAAACCCACTCAACTTGGATAAATCCACTCAACATGGATAATTCCACTTTGACTTATAATCACACTTGTAATATTTTGTCATTTTAAAATTAATTCATAATTAATTTTAATAAGCAAAATAAATTATAATTAATTAAACTTTTTAATTAATTAATATTATTATTTAATTCAATATCAAATATTAATTAAATAATAAGACTAATCTCGGTTTCTTAAACCGAATCATCACACATGAATCCCTATTCATGTTTTACACCGATCCCATATTTAAATCATATTTAAATATGTCCATCATTCTTCCAAAACCGAATTTCAATAAATTCAAATTCTTTTTCTCTCATATTGTTACACGGCTTAATCCGAGCTAGCCAGGAGAACCTAAAGGACCTACAGATCATGAGCTCCAACGATACGAGATTAACCGGTCAAACTCTTTAACCAAGCTAACCAACATTCGTTAACCCCCGGAGACTCCACTAAAGTCCAAGGGTTGCACTCTCCTCACCGTAGATATATTTCTGTCCTCTTGATATAACCATCATCAGTAAATCGATCCTTCACAGGTCGTTCGTAATTATAGCTGGGTCAAAATAACCGTTTTACCCCCGTAATTACATCTTGTTCCTTAAGTCCCACTGATCCTCTAATGAACTATTGGTTTGTGGTCCAACCACCAAACCGATTGGTATGTGATCTCATCACTATACCAAGTCCCTCTCGGGCCAATGAGAGGGTGGGATCCCTAGTTCAAGACCTGGAGTCAGCACTTAAGGGAAGAACCTCTCTACTAATCCCTCAGAGCGGGTAGGAGTGAATTCCATCTCGCAGGACTATGTTCCCAGCTACCTACCCGGTCTTATCCCCAAGATGGTAGGCTTATTGAGTCGGCGATCTCGGGCCACTCTCACCCATACAAGTCAAAGGATAAGCCCGAATAAACAGGAGTTCATAGCGTGCTCAGGATTCAGATCGAGTTACCTAGGTCATCATATGAAAAAATCGGTCTTTACAGTAAACGGAGTTATAAAGAAAGAGCGACTTGTTTCGCGGTTCAGTCTTATGCAAACTCATTGCATAGGACGCCCCCACTCACATGTCTCCACATGAACGATTTCGGATCACATCGTTTGTACTATACAAAGTGGGCCGCGTCCAATAGTGTCCCCAGGATAAGGTACCCAGCCTTATCCCTATACTATAGACCGTTCTGGCTATTACTTGAACTTGATCCACAATCATGTCATACATGAAGTTCAAGTATACAACCTATAGCCATGGGTTCTTTGTTTATTGGAGTTAGGTTAAAAGTAAAAACAATTCATTTTATTCAATAACAACTTTACTGAATAAATCTCAATAACAACTTTATTGCAAAATAGAATATACATTGAGTTTACAAACCACGAGTTTTAGGACATAAAACCCAACATAAATATGATTTAAATATGAGATTGGTCTACAATATGAATTGGATTCATATGCAAAAAGTCGGTTTTCGAAAAACCGGATTTAATTATATTATTTAATTCATATTTGATATTGAATTAAATAATATTAATTATTATATATATATATATTATTTATTAATTAAAAAGTTTAATTAATAAAATAATTATTATTATTTTTAATAATAATAATATATAAATATATATATATATATACATGTGTCTTACATGCAAGATGTAAGACACATGTTATATATATACAAGGTATATATATATGAAGTGGCAGATCAATCAAATAATAAAAAATAAAAAAAAATAAAAAGGAAAAAGAAATTAAATGCGTGAGTGCATTTAGGGGTACACAAGTTGAAATAAGATTTCAATTTGAAATCTCCGTCTTCTTCCTCAGCTCTCTGTGAAGTTTTTCTTCTGTGAGCTTCTTCCTTCTTTTCTCTTGTAAAAGGAGTCTCACTACTCCGTTTCTCAGCCCGAGGATAGCGGGATTACCGTGGATGGTCCACGAAGATTTCGTGAGAAGGATCGTTGAGCTCGTGAGGAGCTTCTGGCGGTGAAAATTCAAGAAATTCGAACGACAAGGGTATGTGTTCTAATTTCTCTTTTTCATTGCTTTTGCATGTTTCCGTTTGTTTAAATTGATGAAATTAGAGTGTCTATGATCCAAATCGCTTCCGCTGCGTGCCATGCGCTCCATCAGGAAGTACTTCTCCAAAAATAAGCCCTTCAATCCGTTCCATGTCGTGACAGACCCAGATGGAAGACAATACAGCCAGTCTTTTGCCTTTTCCTTCAAAGTGAAAGGAAAGGCCCTTAAGCACAAATGGTCTTCAGTCACTCCTTGGGGCATCATCCCCGAACATACCAGATGGAATTCCTTAAGATGCTTCTGAGGATCCTCACCTGCATTACCACAAAAAGAAGGTAGTTGGTAAATTAATCCAGATCTTAATTGGAAATTACCTGGAACTACCGGATACACTATACACAGTGGTTGGCGGTCTACGTCCGGTAATGCCAACTGCCTCATGGTCCTTTGATCCTCAAAATTAGCCTTAGCCTCCATTTTTTCCACTCTCCTCAAAATTAAAATAAAACTGTACACAAAAACTTACAAGAAACGGGTCATACTGTACAAGAAGGATAAAAATAAACAGAACCCAAGAAAATAAAAATGAAAAGAAATAAAATAAAATAATATTATTTACAAAAAGAAAAAATAAAATAAAATAAAAACACAAAAAAAATAAAATTCAATCAAGTAAGATTATATTTTTACTCCCCGGCAACGGCGCCAATTTTGGTAGTGAAATTTTGTACGTTCACAAATTTCGGGTTGTCGAGACCCGCCAAAATGAAATTTATAAACCCGATTGCACCGAGCAATTTGCAGCTAAGTGGTAACGGGGTCGATCCACAGGGAGTTTTGAGTGTTTGCAATGATAAAATAGGAGGATTTGTTTGGGAAAACAGTGGCTAAAACTAAACTTACGCTAACGGAAAATTAAAACGGGAAGTATGAAATTAACAAAGACGATTGATTAGCAAGTGTCGGGATTGATCTAATGTACTTTGGTTCATTGATTAACATGTGAATTAGCCGAGACGTTTCATGCACACAAAATGTTATGTCCCTATCGGGTCCAAACATCCCAATGAATTAATTAGGGAAGTGCAATCCTAATTAAACATGTCCACTAATTAATCTAAGTTCACGACTCTTAAATTAATTAACAAACAGTAACGGGTACCATTGAGACGAACTAATCCTAGAACTAATTCAATTTATCTCTTAGTCTTAAGCCTGCCGTGAGAACGTTAATCAATTCCTACCCCCAACCGTCACTTGGGCTCGCATTGATTAGCCACGAGCTAGACTTTCGCTACTAAGTATTGAGGTTTGTCAAAAATCAATATTAGCCAACTAAGCATGCGTAACTAATTATGGACGTCACTCCCAATCAGAAAGGCAAGTTATTCGTTCTTAATACAGACCAAGAGATGCAAGAAAATCATTCATTCATGCTAAACATTCAATTAAGCTCTAATCTCACCTAATACAAAGATAATCAATCCCTAAACTTAACTAACCAACCACTAACCTCTTAGCTATCCATGGAGATGAAGTCTTGCCAAGCTTCCATGGAGATTGTCTTCAACATACAACCTAAAAATGGGCAAAAACCAGAATTTAATGGAGAAAAACGGCAATCCCGAGGGGAAAAGGGGAGAGAATCCGTTAAAAATCGGAAAATATGAATTTATATCCGTCGGAGCGTCGAGACGCTAGGGCAGCGTCGAGACGCTGTGCCCTAAGTTGGCCGTGCGCGCGCTCGGGGTAGCGTCGCGACACTGTCAGCGTTGAGCGCGCGCGCTCGACGCTGGCGCTCGTCCATCTTCGGAAATCGTCGGGGCGGCGTCGAGACGCTAGAACAGCGTCTCGATGCTGCGCAACGTTGAGCCAGCGTCTCGACGCTGCCGCTCAACGCTTGCTCTCGGGTTTGGTCGCCAACAATTGCCTTTCAATGGCAATTTTTGTCATTTCTTCAATTCTTCAAGCCCCTTCACTCCCGATGCACCCATAAAGCTCTAAAACGTCGTTTTTAGCCTCGAAACACGTCATCGGACTCCTCGAGCTCTCTACCATGAAATCACCTACAAGAAGGCATTTTAATCAATATTGAGCATGGTTTTAGCTATAATTAGGGAGTAAATAATAGCTCTATTTTGGAGCTATCAATCGACATATGTATATTTATCACTTGTTGCACAAAACCATGTTCTCTTGCATGTTTTGAGTGTTTTGTGATTATATTGAACCCACAATAACCACGCAACAATATCCACATTTAGTTTCTTAATACACTTATTAAAAGTGTAACAAAGTCTTAGGTGACCTTTCATATTTTTAGATGACTTTTAGTTTTCCAAGATGTCTTTTAGAATATCAAGACACCTTTTGATATTTCAATATGACTTTTCATATTAGCATTTATGTTAGGAAGTTAAGGAGTCTTTTGGCTAATTTTCTTATCTATAAAAGGGATTAGCCTTGTCTAATGTAACACATAACTTTGGTAATAGAATTGAAAACTTCATTGGAGCATTTCCATAGCCAGGAGCTATTTGGTGACCTTTTGCATTTCTTTTATGACTTGCATGTTTTATAAGTATTCTATTACACTTGATCAATCTAATAATGGAGTGTTTCAGTTCAAGGTTAAGAACAAGTACTTGTCCTTAGATATTCGATCTAAAAGTATTTTTATTCTTCTTTTTATCTTGGGGAGGAAACTGAATTTATTAAGGGGTTTTAGTGTTTGTGATTCAAGGGTTCATATAACCAAGGGGTTCTTGATCCAATTCACTAAAGTTTCGTATCATTTGGTATCAGAGACAAAATTTGTAGAGAAAAGTGATGAAAGTGTGAGTAAGAAAATAAATGATAAGGCAACCCTAACCCTTAGCCCAAAGATCCAAGCTTAAGTTGAAGCAAGAACCCTTGAACCAAAGAAGTTAACATCTCCTTATGCAAATTTAGAATCAACCAAGAGACAAAGCTAGAATTAGATTACCTCTTAAGATCAAAGATCTCGAAGTAAGATTGTGAAATATTGTTCTAGATTGCGTCACTTCACAATCAAACTTGATCAAGGCTCGATTGAATGGCTCGGTTGCAATCTATTAGAAGAATTGCAAGAACACTTAGAAATGTAAAATATGTTGCTGAATTTCTAAGAAAAGAATCTCAAACTTGAGAGTTTAGATTTCATTTATCAATCATTCACTTACAAAGCCAATTTCGTGGGTATGTACAACCTTCTTTTAAAAGAAACCTTAAACCCTTCAAATGCCCAAAACACAGTTACAAAAAGTAATGGCCATGATTGACAAGTTTGGTAACTCTTATCCTTAATTGTTGACTAAGCTTGGACCCGATATTTAAAACGTCACAAAATAAAGCAAGACAAATAAAACCATGAGTGAATATGAATGTAGTTGAAGTCGTAATTCGTTGGTTGAGATCTTGATGGATTTTCTTGGAATAACTTGGAGATTGATATCACCAAGGACAAGTGCACGCTGTCAGCAAGTAATAATTATGAAAACATTCCAAGTATCGAATCCCAAGAGACTAGACTCGAATTTAGTTAAGAAAACTCAGTAACTCAGTAAACATTGTAACCAAATGAGAGCAATGTGTTTGTAACAAAGATGATGAGATTGATTTGATTGGTAACCGTGGTGAAAGATTCAAAGTAAGTAAGGGCCTTTAGTCCGGTTTTAGCCACTGCTTCTGAAGGCTTTTAACCCCAATGCAGCCACATCACCGACCCATTGCTCACTTACTTATGGACTGTTAATTCACCTCTCATTAGGTCTCTGTGACTATACCTTTAGGAGTCCATAGCCATTAAACCCTTATTCCTAGGACTAATGCAAACCCGAATAATTCACTCGCACAATTTTTTAGTCCTACAGTGTGTCTTATTCCTAAGGTCACATGACGACCTATTTCTAGGCTCTTACTCCCGTATTCCCTTATGAGATCCATATATTGCCAAAGTTTTCTCAGGGCTCTAGCTCAACTACCATGTTAATCTGAGTAGCTAGTTCAAATCAACAAGACTGGTTGATATTCAATGAGCAAAATGTCATAACATAAGCAACAATGGGTAAATAAGCCTTATGGAATTAAACTCACTTCATTCCCAAGACATCCACCAAATCAGACCCCTATGAAAATTTAGTTCATAATGGAAATAAATGAAAGCTTCATTGGATTGAAGTTCATAGGTACAAAATACTGAATTTAAATTAAATAGGAATGAAAATTACAAACAATTCAAATGCAACTAACTAGAATGGAAATACAAAGTAAAAGCTAAACTAATGACTATGGTGCGATCTTCTTCTATCAATTCCACAAGGAAAGATGGATCGACTAGATGAAGACGACTTGAAAATGAGGCCTAGGGTTGCTGATAACGCTCTTAAAGTGCTATCTTGTCATCCCTAATTTCTGCTAATTACCGTGCTCACCCGTGTTTTATATTCATTTAGAGGTGAAGAGCGTTTAAAGCTCAATGAAGTTCAAGGCATCATTTGGAGCTTAAAGGAGGATAAAAAAAAAACCATGTAGATGCATCAAGTGAAGTGCGGGAACCAATTAAGCATTTTCACCTCGAGGTCAAGCGTCGAGACGCTGTTTTGGAGCGTCTGATGCGGAACAATTCATAATTTGAAATTCAAACCCGAGAGCAAGTGTCTCGACGCTGAACTGTTCAAATTTTATAAATTCAACCCGAGAGCAAGCGTCGAGACGCTGGGCCTATAGCCGTGGGAAAGGAGCGCGCATCTATTTTCAGAGTGACGACCGTGTGCAAGGGAGGGTGGTGGCGGGCTTATCGAATGAGAAAAAGAGAAAATGAGTGAAAAAAGAATGAGAAAGAGAAATGTCACCTAAAACTAAAAAAAAAAAAAAAAAAAAAAATCCAACCCAACAAAACTAAAAATTGAAATAATTTTCCAATCAAACAAAACTAGTGAACAAACTAACTGTCAAATCATTTTTTATTAGTCAACTAACAGTTCAAAGACCTTTTTAAATCATTTCAAATATAAATTTAAACTCAGGATAAAAGTATATTTTATAAAAAATATAATTTGTTAAAAAAAAAACTCTAAAATATACCTATGATTTTTTATAAACAAAATAAGAGTTATGTTAATATAAAATATTAACAATTTTGTGAAGTGAAAATTACGTAAGATAATTTAAATTATTAATAAAATTATAAATTACAATACATTGTCAAATTGAGCATAACTCAATTGACATAAGGTTGTACCCTGACTAAAAGGTCATGGGTTCAATCCTCACGTTAATTAAAATACTTTTGCAAAATTTTATAAATTACTTTATTGACTGTGGTTATAATAGTCGGTTGACCAAAAGTAAATTGAGGTATAATAATTCAGTCCACCCGATTTCAAGTTGGTGACCAAAACACTCCTAAAGCTTCTATGTGTTCTCTTTTATTTTCTTTTTTCGTTATTGTTATTTCAAATAATAATAATAAAACAAAAAAATATACTAATAATTTAAAAAAAAATGGAGAGAGAAAGGTGATGAGCTGGAGAATTTCCCGGTCATGATCCGAAAAACTAAAAAAAAAAAAAAGTAAAATTCATTTTTTATCCATAAACTTGTAGTTGTATTAATTTTGACTTTAAACTTTTAATTTCATCCAATTACACATTTGAAAAATTACATGTTTAACCTTTTTAGTTTAATTTTCATTCAAAATACCTTTAAAAGATTATTTAACATGTGTTCACATATCCATTATGCAAAATTGATAAGATTTCAATAGAAAAACTTCATTATAAATAAATTTTTCTTGAAATTTGTAAATTTTGAAAAATGAAAGTTATTCCAGGGTTAATTTGTGTTTTGATCAAACTTAATTTTAATGAAATTAGGGAATAGTGAGTTTATGAAGATTTTTTATATTGTTCTTTATTAAAATTAGTGGATTAATTAACGACAATTAAAATAAAAATTGTAACATTTATCTCAAAGTTTTAAAAACAATTGATTCAAACAATGACTATTTTTTTTAATGATGGATTCATTAATTATGAAAAAAACTGCATGTATTTTTTTTTATTATTATTTAATTAATGCGATTAAATCTCTTACCTCTTAATTAGTGATACAACTTTATGTCAATAGAACCAAGACTCGGTTGAGCTGTAATCATTATTTTTTAAAACATAAAAATTAAAAAATATGCATTTTGTATCTAAATAAATAAAATATATCATTTAAAATATTTTGAAATTTCAATACAATATTTTCAAACCACATTTCTTAAAATTTCCTAAAAAAACGCCATTTTTTCTTTTTCTTTTTTAAGAAACTTAAAATAAATACTTCAATTTTTTTTAACCATCAAGGGTTGGCCTAGTGGTCATAAAGGGCCTTGGGACTTCAATGCCCTCTAAGAGGGAATGGGTTCAATCCTTGGTGGCCACCTACCTAGGAATTAATTTCCTACGGGTTTCCTTGGCAGCCAAATGTTGTAGGGTCCTTGGTGGCCACCTACCTAGGAATTAATTTCCTACGGGTTTCCTTGGCAGCCAAATGTTGTAGGGTCAGGCGGTCTGTCCCGTGAGAATAGTCGAGGTGCGCGTAAGCTGGCCTGGACACTCACGGATATAAAAAAAAAAAAAAAACACAACCTCTCTTTCTTTTAAAATTATTGTTATTCATCATTACTTAGGTCAAATATAGTCAGAAAATAGAGGTAGTCAATGATATAGTAGAACTATCATCATTAGGATAAAAACTGCCAATAACTGTTTTTTTTAACCTTATGTTATTGTCCATAGAAAAAGGATATTGCATGCATATTATTATTATTTTATTTTAGGGACTGCAAATCTATTTATATAACTAAAGGGTGGCTACAGATTTAAAATATAAAATATTACAAAAATCTAAAAAGATAATTATAATTATAGTCAAAAGTGAAAATATACAATTATAATAATAATAATAACTTTTTAAAAACTTTGACATTACAAAAATATACACAACCTAGTAATTATAATAATAATAATTTTTTTTTATAAACTTTACGTTACAAATATATGTATGGAAAATATTTAAAGGGCTGGTTGCACAAATAACAATCAGGCCCAAACTAATTGCAAATTTAACAAACTTTAAAATGTTTTGCAAATATGACAAAAAAACTCGTTTCTATCACTGATAGACTTTATTATATCACTGATAGACTTCTATCAGTGATAGACTATTATCACTGATAGACTATTATCACTGACAAAAATCTATAAAAAACTGAGGTGATCAGCGATAGACTTCTATCAGTCATAAGATATCAGCGATAGAAATTGCTATATCCGCAAATTTTTTAAAAACATGCTATATTTGCAAACAATAAGTCTTAAATTGTCATTTACTACAATTTCCCCAACATTTAAATATAAACATCATAATTATATAAATATTAAGTTAATCAATACTTATTTAATTAATAATGATTAAGACTATAATTAAAGTGTTTAGATTATTTAGTGATGGTTGAGATTATGAAAAAAATCATTATTCAAGTTCATTTATGTGATTATTAAGATTATAATTAATCAATATTTTAAATTAATTAGAAATTGATAAAAATTTAATTAATCTATACTTTAATCTAATATGCTAGGTAATTCAATATGACTATCCCACAAAACAAAAAAAAAAAATATTTTTTTAAGATATTTTAATTAATGCGGGAATTGAACCAATAAACTTTTAGTTAATGACACAACTTTATTTCAATTAAAGTATGTTCGGACCTCAAAACATACTTCTTTACTACTATCAAACATCTTCTATATTTGTTATAAAAATATACATTTATACATTTAATTTTAAGTAAAAGAAGCTGCTCATTCAAACTTTTTAAATGCAATTGAGACCCAAGTTATTTTATATTTTTAAATCAAAATTATAACTATGACACTAAAAAATCCAAGGATTAATCATTCTTGAGATTCATATACATTATTACTAGGAAACCAAAATCAATATTCAGTTTAATTTGGGATTACTTAGGCTCGGTGTTCGATAATTATTTCAATTTTTAATTTTCAAATTTTATGTTTTATGTTTTTTATTTTTTATTTTCTATTTTTAAAAAACAAAAAACTACAAATAACTGTTTTTGATTTTTCAGTTTTTTTTTTTTTTTAATTGTTTGATGATTTTGTTTTTGACGCTTTATAATATGAATAACAAAATATTTTTATAATATTATTTCATCTAATATATGTAGAGGTTAAAATCGACTCAAATTGTTTCTACGGTTGAATATCATTGACCGACAAATATTTTTTATATATATTTTTAAGTACTTAATTCGATGTTCAAAAGTTAAAATGAATTTTTTTAATATCTGTGTATGATAGAAATCTACCTCAAATTTCAAAAAATCAAAGTTCAAGAATATTTTATATAATATAACCACCTATTTTAAAAGTGTTTTTCTTAGTAATATTTAAAAAGTAAGGTTTGATTTAAAAAAAAAAAACAGAAACTCGTTATTTTTTTTTTTTTTTCGTTTTTAGTTTTTCTAACCAATTTTTAAATTTTTAAAACAAAAATTAGTTATCAAACACATCCGTTTTTTTTTTTTAAAAAAACCAAAGATCCAAAATCAAATTTGTTAACAAACAGCCCTTAGGGATCGAAGTTAATCAAGATTATTACAATAAATTTAAGTTAATTAAATACATTCGTTTGTTATGTTTAATTGCCAGTTTTGATTAATTATAATTAATCAAGATTTAAGTTAACTAAAAATTGCTAAAATTTCATGTAATTGATATTTTAATCAATAATACATTAGGTAAATAATACATAAATCAATGTGATTAACTACAAGAATTTTATATTTTCTCGACGGATGTTCTCTCGACGGTTCTAATTTCGTCGAGAGAACGAACCTATCTCGACGCTTTATACAATCGTCGGGAGAGTAGCATATTCTCTCGACGAAATATTCATTCGTCGAGATACCATCCGGTTCTCTGTTGACGACCAAAAAGTATGTGGTTTGGATCCCCACCACCCTAAACCCAATGTACTAAAAAAAAAAAAATCAATGTGATTATTACACAAAACAAAACATACTTCTTACCATTACCAAAAGTCTTTTCATTACAAAATATATATTTATATATATTTTTACCATTACCAAAAGTCTTTTCATTACAAAATATATATTTATATATATTTTTAAAAGAAAATGAAGCTACTCATTCAAATTTCCTTTGAATGCAATTTGGACTGAAATTATTTTTTATTCTTTTTTGGGATGATTCTTGAATTATGATGACCATTTATAAAGAATATTAAATGTTAAGATTAGACCATTGCCCTATGAAAATAAGTTGAGTTGCAAGTAAGTTAACTTAATTTTTTTAAAAAAAAGGGGAAAAAAAAAAAAAAAAAACACAAAAACAAAAGCTAACCCAATTAGTACTCCCTTTTGGTCTTGTATGTGTTGTTCATGTGTATGGTGCATTCTCTCTCCTCCCAACTTCAACCATTTTTTTTTCTCTCTCTTCCTTCAATTTCATCTTCTTCAATTCCCACCCCATGGCTGACCCATGTTCCAACTCATTACCAAGTGTTCTAAAATTCAACTCCCTCCACCACCATTTTCCACCCTCACAATCTTCAATCCGTCCTCCACAGGTGAATATGTCTCCCAATTGTTTCTCTTATCCCTACCCGACACCACCTCCACCGCCGTCTCCGCCGCTCCGAGAGGCTCTGCCACTTCTCGGGCTGATGTCTCCACCCGAGCAGCGGCGGGAGCAAGAGGAAGAAGACGACGGCGGAGGCGGCAGAGGGGACGACGAGTCGGTAACCGTGGCACTCCACATAGGGCTACCGAGCCCTAGCGCGGCCGAGATAGCTTCTGTGATGTGTGGGTCTTCATCTGAAATTGATCATGTTGGTGATGGTGATCATAGTAGTAACAATAATAATAACCATGATCATGATTTTGGGCAGTCCACCAAAACCCTAATAAAGGGGCAGTACTGGATCCCTACTCCTTCTCAAATCCTCATTGGTCCAACCCAATTCTCTTGCCCTGTTTGCTTCAAAACCTTCAATAGATACAACAATATGCAGGTAATTAACTAAATTCATTCATTAATTTCATCAAATTCCTCAATTTCATCAAATTCATTGGTCTTTAGCTTTATTGATACAAATTATAGGGCTAAATTGATTTTTTTTTTTTTTTCTTTTTTTTTTCCTTTCATTTTTGTTGGTGTTGTACTACTCCTACTTGTGTCAGTTCTGTTTTTTTACTTTTAAAAAACTTTTCCTTTCATCTTTGTATTTTAATTATTAAATCTCATCCAAATCTAGGTTAGTTTGTCATCTGAATTAATATGTTGTTTTCAACCTAGAGACTATTAATAAAAATAATATAATATATGTAAATTATATAGTACTGTATAATAACATAAAAATATTTGAAAGAAATGTGGTTCTATTCTTTCAAGGTGATCACTTTCTTGCCTGATATGAATCTTCACTTTAGATATCCTTTTGTTTTTTTATAATCAAATTTGATTGCTATTTCTTTGCATGGTCATGGTTGTGGGATTTTGAATGTTTCTCTCTCTAGATTTCTCTCTCTCTCTCTCTATTTTTATGTCTTTTTTATTTTTTATTTTTTATGATACAAACTCAGGTGAGACTGATACTTTCCTTTATCTGAAATGAGCATAGTGACAGACTATGTTCCTTGTGTCTTTTAATCAGTTCATTGGAGTTTGTGCTTTAAACTACCACTGTTTTTTTGTTGAATCCAATGAATAGTTTGTGTATGTTTTTTTTTTGTTCATTTCTCTTCATCCCATGAAATTATCTCTTATGTGTACTGATTGTTTGTGTTTTCTATTCTTTTGAAAACAAAATTGGGAGTTTTTGTTGGAAATTTGTTTTGGAAAAACTAAGGTTCCGTTTGATAGTTGTTTGTTTTTTAGTTTTGGATATTGAAAATTAAGCCTATAAACACGCCCTAAGTCTAAGAATTTCTTTGTTTTGTTATCTACTTTTTAGTCGTGTTTTTAAAACTCGCCCTAAGTTTTACTTAGCAAATTCTATGTTTTGTTTTTGCAAAGCATCCAAAGCCAGGAAAAACATCATTAATTATATCAAATAAGTCTTGATACAAGTTTTTCAAACAAATTATATAAACAATTGAATTAGCTTAGGGCAATCTCTAAGTTCTACACATGATGCTAAATTCATTCTACTTTATTTGAATACCAGTTTGATGTTACTATTGATTTTATAAAATATGTATATGTTCAACTTTGTGCTGTAATAGGGTGGAAAAAAAATTAAATATTCCCATTTACCTCTCACCAATTAATATATATTCATTTGTGTTTTTGTAGAATTTGTTCTCACACTGATTTATTTTTGTGATTGCTAATGACAATTTTATACTGTCATCTAAAATTATAACATAAGATAATAGCTGGACATATATATGATTGAGATTTTAGTTATGATCATTCTTATACCATGACAAATTTCATTGTAAGTAAAAATTCAAATTTATTGGAGTGATTATCTCACTTTGTTAAGAGTGGAAACAATACTCCACATTAGTTAGAGATCGTGGGTATACAAAGGAGGACAACTATCTTCAATGGTATGATGTCTTTTGGATAAAACAAAACTAAAGTCGTGAAGACTATGTCCAAAAAGAACAATAGCATACCATTGTGGAGATGTCTGGGTTCGTTGTCCTTAACATGCTCAAAAATCTAAATTTTAATATCATGCTACAAATAACAGTTTTGTAGCATCACTTATGACAATTAAACCATGAAACCATCTCAATTTTTACAAGTCACTCAATCATTTTACATGTATTTTTGCAGATGCACATGTGGGGGCATGGCTCTCAGTACAGAAAAGGCCCCGAATCACTCCGGGGCACGCAGCCAACGGGCATGCTACGGCTTCCTTGCTACTGCTGCGCACCGGGGTGCCGCAACAACATCGACCATCCCCGGGCCAAGCCGCTCAAGGACTTCAGAACACTGCAAACACACTACAAGCGCAAGCACGGTCTGAAGCCCTTCATGTGCCGCAAGTGCGGCAAGGCGTTCGCCGTGCGCGGGGACTGGCGGACACATGAGAAGAATTGTGGCAAGCTTTGGTACTGCATTTGTGGCTCTGATTTCAAGCACAAGCGTTCCCTCAAGGACCATGTCAAGGCCTTCGGTAACGACCATGCCGCGTACGGCGGTGGTGGGATCGACGGGTTTGGAGATGAAGAGGATGAGCCTGCTTCTGAAGTCGAACAAGATAACGATGAGTGAAAGGAATGGGAGCGTTATAGCCAACATTTGAGATATGATTATTGATTTACAGAATTGTTATATTATATATATATATATATATATATAATGAAACTTACTTACTACTGTTATTATATAATTATATGTGTAATTAATTAGGGAAGCTGTGTTTCTTGTTTGGTTCTGATCTTATAAATCATGTTTGTTTTGATCCCAAATCAAATGTAGGGATCAAAATATTGAAATGAAAAAAAATTTAAGTGTATAAATTCAAATCTTTTTAGTTTATGCTTATCCAAACATATATGTACTTGTGATCTTTAGAATACTTTAAGGTTTTATTTTTGAGTGTGTGTCTTTGACAGGAATTGTGTGGATTACTTTACTAATTCATGCTAATAATGAGATTTTTTCATATATCCAAGTTTTAATGGTCTTCCAATTAAAGGTTTAATTTAATCAGCTAGTGAACTCTAATACATTGTTTTGCTTAACAACATAAAATCTAAAAGATCATTCTCTATTTTACTTTCTAAGTTGTTTTAGGTTAAATTTCGAGTTTCTAAGCTTTAAAAAGTTTTAATTCTGCCAAACCGAGCATAGCTCAATTCGCATAAGGTTGTGCCCGTGACTATGAAGTCATGGGTTCAATCCTCGCTTTAATTAAAATACCGTTGCAAAAAAAAAAAAAAAAATTTAATTCTACCTATGAATTTTTAAATTTTGTGCTTAATAAATTTTAATTCATGTTAATTTTTTTTTAGTTTAACGTTTAAACATGTCAGGTTGACTATATTAGTTATCGAACATAAAATTAAAAGTTTGGAGACAATAACTAAAAGTGTTAAATAACAAATATCTATTAGCTATGCACGACATCCTAATTTTGAATAAAATTGAAAATAATTTCTAAAACATAGTTGCTTAAATATGTTTTCATAGTATAAAGTTAAATATCGAGATTTATCATAAGATGGAACAACATTGGGAGTCACATATCAATGTGGTAGGAAAAATAATTTTAATGATGAAAAAGACAATCAAAATTTTAAGAATTTTAAGTTACAATAATTTTATATTTTTATTCAAATAGGAAATTCATGTTTTTTTTTTATTGCCTTTTTAGTAAAACAAATAGGGGTACGTAAGAATTAAACTTCCTACCTTAAACAAAGAATTATATGTCAATTAACTATATTCACTTTAGCTTAATAATTAATTTTTTTTAACTTCTCTATATTTAATTTTCTGAATATTTCACATTGAATGAATAAATTTTAGCATTATACCTTATTTTAATTTGTTCTGCATGAAATTCAAATCAATGTAGAAACTTACAAATATATATATATATAGAGGAAGTATTTGGCAGACAAAATTATGGTTAAAATCTTGGTGTTTAAATTTTTACGTTTTTTTTCATTTTTATTTCCAAACTTTCTAAATTGTCTTTTTAGGATTAAAAAAAAAAATCAAAATGGTATGTTTTAGGATAAATGTTTGAATTGTAGTAGGTTAATTGGTAGATTTTAAAAGTCAAACCGAGCATAACTCAATTGGTATAAGATTGTGTCATTGACTAAGAGGTCATGGGTTCAATCCTCACATTTAATTAAAATATCGTTGCAAAATAAATTCATGACCTAGTCTCTAAGTTTCAAATATGTTGATCAATAACTCAACATAGCTCCATTGACATGAAGTTGTGTCCTGACTAAGAGGCCAACGGTTCAATTTCTCATTTCGCATTCCGGTAATGGTGAAATCATTTTTATAAAAAATTTAAAATATAAAAACGAAATATAAATTTGAAAGTTGAATAATCAAATAGATGTCAAATCGAACATAACTGACAGAAGATTGTGTCCTTAACTAAAAAATTATGGGTTTAATCTTCATATTAATTAAAATACATTTGAAAAAAAAAATAAGTAAGTTAAATTCCACATCCTAGTAATAACTAGAAAATGACCTCTTTTTACCTTTTTCTCAAGGGATAAATTGAGAGACCAAAGCTCAAAAGTAATCATTTTGATAACATTCCTCCCCTTTTAATTTGTCAGGTTACACATTAAACACACACACATATCACTTTTCATCACTGTGTGTGAAAATTAATGGAAAGCAGTCTCTATTACACATCACTTTAAAATAATAAAAAAAAAATGAATCTGGAAAACCCTAGGGTTTATTTTCATAACGATTTTATTTTTAGTTTTTGATTTTTAAATTCGTTCTCGTTCCTCACCATTTCTTTATTATAGTTTTCATCTCTATAACATAAACATTTGAATTCTTAAAAAAATTCCAAAAACAAAAATAATTTTTTAATTTTCTAAATTAAGCTTGAACAAAGTAACCAATACGTGTTTGTAAACTTAATATAGAAAAATCAAAAACAAAAAATTAGAGGGAAATTGTAAGAGATGTCCATTTAAAATAAGATAATTAGAAATATAACATGTTTTTAAAAATTTTGTGGATATGACAATTTCTATCGCTGATATCTTATGGCTGATAGAAGTCTATCGCTGATCACCTCAGCTTTTTATAGATTTTTGTCAGTGATAATAGTCTATCACTGATAGAAGTCTATCCGTGATAGAAACGATTTTTTTTTGCCATATTTGCAAAACATTTTAAAGTTTGCTAAATTTGCAATTAGTTTGGGCCTGATTGCTATTTGTGCAACCAACCCAAGATTAAACTTCGATAGCATTTTGTTTTTAGTTTTCTATTTTTGAAATTTATGCTTTTTTTTTCCTTAATTTCTTTAAAAATAGTTTTCACCTAACATTTGAATTTTTAGCTAAATTTTAAAAATAAAAAACAATTTCTTCAATTGTTTTTTTTTTAAGTTTTTAAAACATGACTTGAATTTTGATAATACTTTAAAAAAGTATATAATAAAACAAACAAACTCATGGATAGAAGTAGGGTTTATAAAACTAAAATAGTTATCAAATTGGGAAGTGAAATTTCCTTTTTTTTTCATTTGTTCTTCTAAAAGACATAATATGAGAGGTAAAAAAAGGAAAAATGTGCATCAAAGACACCTTTTTTGAACAGAGAGAGGTGTGATTGTTTAGGGCTTTTTTTAGGGGTTGAAACTGTAGATGAATTTGTGGCTTTAATGATGCTCTGCAAATCATATACTTTGAGAGAGAAGAGATGGTGATGATTATAAGTGCATGCATAACAAAACAATATTGTATTCATTTTAAACTGTTTCTGTACAATCTACGAGGTGTATAAAAGGAGAGATATTGCAGTGTTGGAATTAACTTTAAAGTTTTTTTGTTTTTGTTTTTGTTTTTTGTTCTGTTTTTTGTTTTGTTTTTGTTTTTTTAAATGTAAATTTTAGAGAAAGAGAGAAATGGGAAAAATTATGTCAGTTTTCAGTCTTTCAAAGGCAGTGAAAGAACCAGACCTTAGTGTTTGTGGAACCCCACAGCCACTGCCCCCCCCCCCTCCCAAGTTGTTGTCTTTCTTGCCTTAAATTGGGGCATTTTAATTCAATTCTCACTACTTACCTCTATACTACTCATACATCCTTTCAATTCTCTCTCTTTCTCTTTGAGGGTTTATTCTCTCTCCGCTCGAGAAATTATTCGAGTAGAGATGAAACGATGTGTGCGTGCGAGTAATTTTATACCGTTGGATGTATGAGAGAATTAAGAAAATGTGCTTTAGAGATTTATGAATATAGATAGATTGATTTTGAACCTGCGTTGAATGGTTAATTAGAGATAGCTACCATTGTGGCGTTTTTATTAAGTTTACTGGTCTTTTGTCGCGACTTCGCCCTTTAGCACCCATACGTCTTTTCATTCTCTTTATCTCTCTTCTCTCTTTCTCTCTTTCTATTTGCATGTGAGAGTCTATCTTCTCTTCTTTTGAAAAATTATTTAAGCGGTGGAAACTGTGTATGATTGACGATTTTACATCGTTGTTAGATATATGAGAGAACTTAAAGTTGTTCAACTAGGAGGAAGTATATTGTGGAATTTCATTTAGGTAAAAGTTGTATAGTTCTCACTCCTTCACCCTCTCTACATCTTCATACATCTTTTCAATTCCTTTCTCTCTCTTCACTCTTCCTACTCGCATGTGAGAGAATTTCTCTCATTTCGAGAAATTATTTGATGGGTTGAAATAATGTGTGATTGATGATTCTACAAAGATGTATAAGAGAGGCAATCTAAGATCTATAAGGTAAATTTTTGAAACTACATCAAACCGTTATTATTGTATCGTAGGTAGGTTATATTATGAAATTTTAACTAATAAATCTATACTCATCAATTCTCACCACTAATACATCCTTCGATTCCTCTCTCTCTCCACACATACCTTTCTATCTGTATTTGATGATCTCTTCTCTCTTCTCGAGAAATAATTTGAGAGGTGAAACAATATGCGACTGACAATTTTTCACCGTTCCACCGTTAGAATATGTGAGAGTTAAAAGTTGTACTTCAAAGATAGACAAGTAAGAAATAGGTACATTTATAGAATGGTGGATCTAGAACATCAAGTTACATTTACCACTAAACCAAGGCACTATTTTGAAAAAATTGTCAACAATTATATACAAATTAAGTATGCCCTCATAGTTTAGGGGGGCTCGAGCCCCTGAGCCTAAGGTAAATCCGTCCGTATATATATATTTAATTTAAAAAAATTAGATGTGGGGGTCTCTCTGAGTCAATCTGTGTGTGTGTGCATGTGGGGTTGTGTGAGTAAGCGTGTGTATGTTTGTGCATGTGGGGGTCTTTTCTCCACTCTCGAGCATCTCTATCTCTCTATTCTTTTATATGGAAAAAGAAAGAAAAATGAGAGAGAATATACAAATAAATAAATAAATATCTTTACTACTTTCATTCTTACTCATAATATACTACGTGTCTCACTTTCAGCTGTCAAAATATGGTGAAACAAACTAAAAATAAATTCAAACCATTCTTTTTTTATTATTTCTTTTTTTATTTGCAATTCTACTGATTAATAATAGAAAAAAAGTAATTAATCTGATTATTACTATGTAATTTTTTTTTTAGTTTGAACAAATAGAGAAGGGATTTCACAATATAACTTTTGATCTAAGTTGTAATGTTTTAGAGATATAGGTTTCGGAATTGTGGTAGCTTTTAAAATAATTATTTGTAATTTTTTTTTTAGAAAAATTAGTTGTAGTAAGAAGTAATTTAGTGTTTGATAAATTTCAACTTTAAACTTTAAAAAGTTAATTGAAGCAGTTGGTAAATTAATACTAAATTGCTATGATTTAACTATAATTACTAAAATTAACATATTATTTTAATTATATTTATATTAATGTTTAATATCTAAATTTATTATAAGATAATTATTTTTTTTTGTATTTTATATAATTTAAATTGTAAGTAATTATGTTTAATATTTGATAAAAAATTTTAAAAAAATAATTGTTAAATTGTTTTGAATAAATCCTAATTCCATTCCTACGACATAAACATGAGCAAAATAATAATAAAAAAAAAACTTTGAAGGATATATTTGAAATTTTAAAAATATAGTTAGAGAAACAAAGGGAGTAGAATTTAAAACCTTTGATTTTGAACCATGAGTAAATTGAAGATTTAGTTAAAATATTAGTTAAAATATATGAACTAATAAAAGTCCAAATAATATTTTAAGTCAAAATAATATTTTAACTTAAAAGATATGAGGTTGGATAATCAATTTTAGCCCAACTCTTCACCATTGATAATGTGATTGATGTAACTTTTTTAAAAGTTTAAAAGTTGATCAGTAAATTATATAATTTATTCTTATAATCTTTACTATATTAAATTGTGGGTTGTTTGACTATTATATTTAGACATATTTTTCTAAATTAATATATATTTTTTTTCGATTGAAAGTTTAAATAATCATATTTTACAGTTGGGATTACTTATATTTTCTTTAAGATTAGAATTCTACGGTTGTCAAAACGAGAATGACTCAGCTGACATAGGTATGTTTTGAAAATTAAGAGGTTTGTAGATCAAATTCCTTTCTATCTATAATGTACTTAAAAAAAAAAAAAAAAAATCTACAGCTTTATCGAGTAATGATAGCTCACACTCAATTTATTTCATTATTTTTATTATAAAATTTGAATGAATCAGATTAAAATAAATATTTCTTGAAGAAAATTTCCTCTATGAAAAAATTAGTTTTAAATTCTTATGTGTGTTTATTTTACAGATTGACTGAGATTTTAAAATTAACTTTTAAAATAAAACATAGAATAGTTTTAGAATTTAAGAACATATATTAAAATATGTTTCTAAAACTCTTAAAAATAAATGTTAGAATAAATCACACTTGCAATGAACATAATTTTTTTCTAATATAAATAAAAATAATCTCAACTGTGTACTAAAAAAAAAAAAAAAAAATTATGTATCTAATTGAGAAACGTAGATGTAGAAGAAAATGATTTGAACAGAGATCTAAATGTGGTGCGGAATCTATTAAATCTCCTCCTTTCTTCCACTCTCCTATTCCATGATTCAAGTATGAAATATTATGTAAAGACTAAAGATCTGATTTTTTTGACTTAATTTGCTTCGAGACCTTACTACATGTGGTTATGCTAATGATATTAATCTTTTTGAAAAATCTATAAAGCAAAATACATTTTCATAATATATTTTTTTTTAAAAAAAAAAAAAACTATTTGGGATCTCATAAGAAAATATTGGAAAACATGAAATTATAAACAACTGTCTATGCCCTATCGCATCAGCCATAGGTATCACGGTCAGACTTCTTTCACCATGCGACGCCAAAACATTCACTTGAACCTGGCCAACTGTACGGGGAACTCAAATCCCAATACACTTTCCTCGACTCTTTGTGGCATCGTCAGACCTTAGTCGAAGTTATTTCATCCTCAACTGAGCTTTACTTATGAGGAAACTAAGTTTCGCTCAATCATGCACGTCGCCTATACATGCATTTCTCTCGTTCACGACTCTAGCCGACTTGCCTCTTCTCTAGGTCAGGTCTTCAGGCTCAACCTTGCCTCTATAGAGGCCAAGGTCTTCTCAACGACAATATTGCATCTTATTCATCATCTTGCCATCTTGGGATGTCACCCCAAGGATCGAAATGAAATTTGTCCTCGTTGTTCGCTCGAGCACCCTTACCGACAAACCAACTCATGGGACTTATATTCCATCTTGAGACTGGAAGACCTTCTGAACCATTTCGGCATAGCGGCCCCTAGGACGTCTATATGACGCAACCTCTAGCCCATGGACACTAGGGCGCAATTAGATTGTAGTCTAAAAGAAGACGCCCATGACTACTAGTCTTGCAGACGCTCGCCCACGCAATGATAAATGTATGGGACACAGGGTAGCTCTCTTATGCTCTAAGGCCCAAGGGGGGTGGAGAGCTGACACCATGCCTCCCTCTATAGTATATTTGGAGACATTTCCATTTTTTCAACCTTGCATATGAATTTGGTGAGTCATCATATGTCAACGTGGAAAGCCGGTTAGAGCTCCGATTGACACGAGATTTGACATGCTTACATATCTCAATGATATGAATCTAACTCCAAAATCATTTGTCGAAAATCACGATGGAACTCTGACTACCGGGATTGAGGCCTGAGTAGAGCTTGTCACTGACACTACCGACAAGGCTTGTCACGGGTCCTCTACTAGGACCATGACATTCCACCCACTTAATCTCGCCATCGTCCTCAATGACATAATGAAGGCGAGGAATCCACTTCATACATGCGTCTCATAATAACTTCCTCTGATTACTCTTTTTGGTGTGTTAGATGATGCATGGTAATAGGATTTTTGAATATCCTATAAATTTCGGGATGTCGAGTCCCGCCAAAATAACATTTATAATACTGCAACAACTGAGCTATGCAGCTAGTGGTAGTCGGGTCGATCCGCAGGGAACCTAAATTATTTTCTCCTAATTAATTTCTATTTGCTTGTTAATTAACTAAAACAAAAACGATAAAGTAAAACATTAAAGTAAAGGGGGATTTGCTAACGGTAAAATAAAATAAAAACATAAATAAAGTAGCTAACGGAAAATTAAAACTAACTACATGTACTCCTAATTTTAAGGGTTGAGGTTGACCTTGATGCGACTCGATTCATTGGGATTCAAACATACTTACCAAAAGCATAATTAAACACATAATTTACTTGCACGAAACTACTAATACAAGTAACCCAAATAATTAATTAGAAACATGGAGTTCTAAGTGGACTATTCTTTAATTACTCTAAGGTGATCAATCCTAAATTAAATAAAGAACAGAGACGAATGTTCGATTCTAATTAAACGTGGCAATGAATCAACAAGGGGCCAACGCCGCCCATATTGATTAATTGACAGTAACGGGAGCACTACGACGGATGTTTAACCTGGAAGCCTAAGTTAATATTCTGATTTATCTATTTCTTCAAGATAAGTTACAACCAAGATCAACAAGGAAACCTATGTTACCTATGGCTCAACTTATCCATGTTACTTGGCGATTAAGAGAGGCAAGGCATCATAATCTTTAACTATAAAACATGCCGGAAATCAAGGTCGTCTACTCCTATCAATCAAACATGCTTATGTGATATGCTTTAGAAGAAATAAAATTGCCCAATCAGTCATGCTAAGCTCAAAATTAAAGATCTAAACCCTCATGAATCGCATCAAATTTAACCCCTAACCTCAAATTAGAGCACTTACCTTGCTCGGGATGAAAATCAAGCTAAATAAACCAAGTCTTTGCTTTGATATAGAAGAAAAGGGGAGAAAACCCCAAAATTCTAGAGAGAAAATGCTAAAAAAATGTCCAAACCCGAGAGTGAATGACCTAAAAATCAGAAAATTGAGTTTTTATCATCGTCAGAGCGTCGAGATGGTACACACAGGTCTAGACGCTCCTAACGGAATTTTCCAGCGCTGAAGTCGTCGTAGCGTCGAGACCCTACAGGCAGCGTCTCGACGCTGGGGTCTGTGCCTGAGAAAAATAATTGGAATTCTGTCCTCCTCTGGACTCAAACTCAAGCCTATTGACTTGCTAGATTCCTCCTGCACCACTTATTACAATTGAGATGTCATTTGATTAATTAATATACATAGTATAAACACTCAGAACGATTAATCAAAATTATCCTCTAAACGTTCTTTTAAGCTCTTAATTAATGCAATGGTCCGATTTACCCCTAAGTAATTAAATTATACAAAATATATCAATTAAGCACAATGAATTACTTAATTCGCAAGACTTAGGAGCTAAATATTAGCACTTTTGGAGTGCTATCAATGCACCATCCTCGTTGGTCGCATCATGACACTTCTCAAATGACCCTCATCATTAAATGACGGGCGACACTCTCGTGTCGCTGCTGCACTGTCTGCATGGTGAGGGTCACAACATACTCTCTTCTAGTATGACCGTGACATTCTTCCCCACTTAATCTTGCCATCGTCCTCGATGACATACTGGAGAAGAACAATCTACTTCATCACTTTGTGAGATTGCCCCACTCTCCCCCACTCGATCTTGACATCGTCCCGATAACGACCCTCATATAGGGTTACATCTCCTCCACTTTATCACGACACCGAAGACGACTTGAACTTGGGGTTTCTGCCACTGACTTGACTCTCTTGAATAAACTCTTCGTGCGTCAGAATGAATATGAAACTACGCACTACGTATGAGAATAGACCTCCCCGCGCCCCATGGGACTTGGCCCCGAGACTCGCCACATAGGCACGACAAAGATACCTGCACACTATCTACGAGTTATCCCACTGTCGGACCTCCAAGTGCCCCATAGGACTTGGCTCCGACACTCGCAACGTAGACACGACAAAACACACTAGTTGTGGGTTCGTCCCCTAGGGTCTTCCCCTCGTAACCTTTTATGCCCAACTTTAGGACTCGACTCAGAAACTCACCAGACAACCATGACTACGGGGAGCACGCCCCAACACGTCTGATCCTCTCGGTCAAACACACACATATTCTCTGAACAACACATAATGGTGCACCCTTCGGGGTACGAATCTTCTAAGCCAAATGTCTTCCCACATGGACACACTCTGCGCACAAGTTGCATTTAATCGGTGCATGTCGCATTAACCCCCGATTTCACTTCTTGTAGCCATTAACATTATCCATTTGGTGATTATTGCTCTTTCGAAGGCACCCTACCTGGTACATCTTCTGATAAAAAATATTTGCCCAAAAACACGTAACCCCAAGCCCTCGAGAAATGAGCTTGGTTCTTGATTTTCAACGAGTTTTGACTCCCCTTAACGACGTATCAAAAGATGGCACTCTTTGAGTCTAAAGAGTCTGGCTTCAACCAACTCAACTGTCTATGATCTTGGGAAAAAACATTGCCCTGCCATTCTAGCACTCTTGACACAATGTTGAATCCTTAATAAACATTCATGTTTATCTTTTGTTAGTCTCTTTCGACAACACGCACAAACTACTGGACTTCCACCTTTATGAGCCAATTTGGCTTTGATACCACATATCACGGTCAAACTTATTTGACCATGCGGCGCTAAGACATGTACTTGAACATGGCCAGCCGTACGGGGAACTCAAGTCCCGATACACTTTCGTCGACTCTTTGTGGCGTTGTCGGACCTTAGGCGAGGTTCTCTTGTCCCCAACTGAGCTTTACTTATGTGAAAACTAAGCTTCGCTCAATCATGCACGTCGCTTGTACTTGCATTTCTCTCGTTCGCGACTCTAGCCAACTTTTCTCTTCTCTAAGCCAAGTATTCGGGCTCGACTTTTTCTCTACACGAGAGGTCAATGTATTATCAACGATAACGTTGCATCTTGTTTCATTAGCTTGCCATCTTGGAATGTCACCTCGAGGATTGGGATGACATATGTCCTCGTTGTTCACTCAGAAACCCTTATCGACAAACAAACCCATGAGACTTATCTTCCATCTCGTGACCTTCTGAAGCATTTCGGCATAGCGGCCCCTAGGACGTTTATATAACGCAACCTCTAGCCCATGGACTGGAGCGCAATATCGGCACACTCGTGCCCTCCGATACTGTCCATTAAATTCAAGTTTAAAAGAAGACGCCCAAAGACTACTAGTCTTGCAGGCGCTCACTCACGCTATGCCACACATTTGTGCCACAGGGTAGCTCACTTAAGCCCTAAGGCCCAAGGGTGGTGTAGAGCTGACACTATGCCTCCCATGTAGTACATTTTGGGACATTTCCAATCTTTCATCCTTGCATATGAATTTGGCGAATCATCATACGCCAACGAGGAACGTCTGTCAGAACTTCGATTGACACGAGATCTGACGTGCTTACATATCTCAATGATATGAATCTAACTCCAAAGCTATTTGTTAAAACTCAACATGGAATCCCGAATTCCGGGATTCGGGTCTAAGGCCTCATTTAGCCCAGGTAGAGCTTGTTGCTGACATTGCCGACAAGGCTTGTCACCAGTTCTCTACTAGGACCGTGACACTAGGCGCCTAGGCCCTCATCACCTCAGCCGTAGGTGCCCAAGCCCTATCGCCTAAGCCCTTCGCGCTTAGAACCTATCGCTCAAGCCCTCATCACCTCAGCCCTAGACGCCAGGCCCTATCACCTCTACCTTTGGCGCCCAGTTCTTATTCACCTCAACCCTTGGGGCCCAGGCCTTCATCACCTCAACCCTTGGCGCCAAGGCTCTATCGCCTCATCCCTTGGTACCAAGGCCCTCATCGCCTAAGCCCTTGGCGCCCAGACCCTCATCACCCCAGCGCTAAGATTGAAAAAATTGTGTGCGTATAGAAATTGGTTTTGGAATAAGTGTCCAAACGCAAGTGCACGCTGTCAACAAGTAATAAAGTATGGAAGTATTCCATGTATCGTATCCCAAGAGACTGTTTCTGAGTTCCGTTTTATAGAAAATGCTTTGGAATTGAATCCAAGGGTAACAGGAGAATATGTTTGAATAAAACAAGGGACTTTGATACAAGTTCAGGCACTAATCCTTAATGATTACCCAATTGCGGCCGCATCACCCGCCGTACTACCAACTTAGTATACCTTTTGGAGTTCATAGTCATTAAATCTCTATTCAAAGGGCTAATGCAAACTCGGATAATTGAAGCATACAATTTTTTATTTCTACGGTGTGCCTTATTCCTAAGGTCACGTGACAACCTACTCCTAGGCTCTTTGTCCTATATCCCCTCATGAGATTCGTATATTTCCCGGGTCTTCTCGACATCCTAACTCAACTAACATGTTAACTTAAGTAGCGACCTTAGATTGACAAGACTAAATGATAATCAACGACGAAAATAGTATAAGCAGTCGTGGGAAACTTGGTCTTATGGACTTAAATCACTTCATTCTTAGGGCATCCACCAAATAGGACCCCTTAAAGAACCTAATTCAAACTAAAAGGAATGCTAGGAAATATCATTAATGAATACAAAGCGTTTAATAAATGAACTCAAAATTAAATAATAGTGCTAGAAAATAAAAACATCCAGGGTAGATTTGGAAAATAAATTAACAGAGTTCCTAAAAAGCATAAAATCACTCTAGTGTTTCCTCTCTAGCTGAATTCAACATTTTCCAAGGTGAATTCAACATTTTCCAAGGTGAATTATTCAGCTTACAATTCTCACTTAAAACTGCAGGATTGAGTATAGAGGTTAGTCCTAAGAGAGATTGGGGTCTATAAGGTGAGATGGAGATGTACAATGGTGTGAGATGGAGATGGAGATGAAGAGGGGTGTGTGTAGGGTAGTCTTCCTTTTCGAACTTCGACTGTTGCAGGACGATTGAAATGGGCTGCCAAATGTCCTTTTTATGGCTCCAAAACTGGTAGGCAAGTGTGAAAATAGGAAGTTTAGCTTTTTCCTCACTCTTGTCCGTCCATAACCATAGGTGGTTACACATTGGACTTGGTCTTCTTTGACTTGGTATTCGGTTGTGATGCCACCAAAATTGTGGACTTATTGTGTTTTCTTCATTTTCCCAAAATTGTGCCAGCATCATTTTACTTTCCATTCACATAGTTAGTCTTTAGAGCATTGTGAGCGCATCAGAAAATGGTCTTCAGAGCATGATAGCTCCATTTTGGAGCTATAATTATGTCCCTAATTCACGATTATTATTGGCTTAATCTTGCTTTTATGTGATTATTGCAGGTGTTCTCGGTAGTTCGCCCTCGGGAGCGTTTCAGCGCTTTTCGGGGCTTAAATATCGCAATTTAAAGGCCTAAGAACACTTCCGGGGAAGATCCATGCAAAGGCATGAAGGTTGGGCGCTTTGGGGAAATTGAAGGCAAAAATCCATGCAACAACCCGAGAGCTAGCGTCGAGGCACTGCCAGAGCGTCTCGACGCTCCGAAGTCAGAGGCGTTAATTTGAAAATCCACCCGAGAGCAAGCGTCGAGCGACAACGTCTCGACGCTCGCTCGACGCCGCATAGCGTCTCGACGCTGCGCGAGCGTCTCGACGCCACCCCGACTGCGCGCGCGGATTATTTAGGGCGCAGCGTCGAGACGCTGCCCTAGCGTCTCGACGCTACGACGGATTACTTAAAGTTTTTGTCCGATTTTAGCCGCATCTTCGTCTTCCACCTCGTGCTCCGCGCCTGATTTGACGTTCCAGCAGCCGTTTTCACCATGGGAGGGGCTAGGAAGCTTGGATTGAAGCCATCCCACACCACACAAGTCATGAGTGAGTAGTTTTACCGTTTTTGGCTCGGGATTGTATAGGAGAAATGTAGTTTGCACTCTTGGTGAGGTTGTAGAATTGAAATTCTGAATTGGTTGAATGATTTATTGAATTGATTTCTAATTCTTTGCTTATTCCATAAACATGTTTGAATGATTTAGGACTAGGCACCCTTGATTTTGAGCATGTTTGATTGTTAAAGGTTTTGATGCCGTGCCTCTCTAAACCGCCAAGTAACAAGGATTTACGACACCTTGAGCGTATTGGCGTCCTTGCGCTCTTGGTGATCGTTCTTCCCGAATTAGAATTCCAAATCGACACACTAATTTCGCGTCCAAATTAGATAGTCGTCGCAGTTATAGCTCGTTGCTATCGATCGGTCTTGGGAGAGCGTTGGCCGCCAATGTCCGATCGATATGCTTGATTAGCATAATTTATTATGTTTAATTAATATCCATGGAGCATGTCTGAGTTAATTTATTAATTTGAGACGAGCTGTGCATTCGTTAAATTGTCTAACCATTGTACTTGTCAACCTATGATCCAAGAGGCATGCTAAATTTATTCCCAATCGTCCCGAGTCGAAAACTCCGTTAGTTAAATTTTCCCATTGCATAGTTCCCTCTTAGTGAATTAACCAACAAATTCCCCCTTATTTCATTTATTTTAATAGTTTGCGAATTTAATTGAGATTAAGTCTAATTAACTTAATTCCCTGTGGATCGACCCTGTTGCCGCTACTCTACTAATAGTTTAGTGAATTCGGGCAAATATAAATTCATTTTGGCGGGTCTCGACAACCCGATGATTGGCGATAGTTCAATAATATCGTTACCAAAATTGGCGCCGTTGCCGGGGAGCTAAGTGTAATTCGGCCTAATTTAAATTTGATTTGTAGACTTTTAATTTTTACTTTAAAAATTTTGTTTATTCTTTTATTATTTGCAATTTTTGATCTGTTTGTTTAAGTGTGCTAGAAGTGCTTAATTTTTTATTGAGAAAATGGAGATCGCCGATGAGGCTGGAGGCCCAAAAACACTCAGACAGTGGACATCGGTAGCTATGGGCCACCAACCCTCTTGTATTTCCTACCCGGAAATCTCAGGTGAGTTTGTACTTAAGTAAGGCTTAATTGATCATTTGCCTTCCTTTTGTGGTAAAGCAGATGAAGATCCCTTTAAAGACCTCAAAGAGTTTCAAATGACAAGTTCCGCGATGAAGCCAGGCGAATAACTGAAGATCAGCTCTACCTGAGAGCTTTTCCATTCACCTTGAGAGGTGAAGCTCGAGATTGGCTGCATTACTTGCCATCAGGAACCATCTCCACTTGGAAGAAGTTACGGAGTCTATTCTTGGAAAGGTATTTCCCAGCTTCTAAAGCTAGAGCCGTGAAAAAAGATATCCACCATTTCAAGCAAGAAAAGGACGAAGCATTTCACGAATGCTGGGAGAGATTCATTAAACTCTGTGAGAAATGCCCGAACCATCTGATAGCAGAAGCCGCGCTTATCGAATTCTTCTATGATGGGTTGCTTCCGCATGACTGCCAGATGCTTGATGCATCGAGTGGAGGAGCCCTTTGGGAGAAAACACCTGCAGAAGCCCGACAGTTGATCAACAACATGGCTGAGAACCGTCGTCAATACGGGGGAAGAAACGAGCAATCTAAAATGTCTACCGACATAGAAGAGCTCAAAGAACAAGTGTCTCAGGTATTTGGTTTAATTCATACGATGCAAGAAAAATCATCTCAGGCTGTTTCTTCTATTTCAGGTCAAGCCCTTGAAGGCATGTTCAAGTCACTTATGGAATCTAGCAATGAGACCAATTCGCAGATGCGATCTCTAAGAGATGGGTTAACTGAGGTGAAGGAAAGGATGAGCAAGATAGAATTCAAAGCGGAAAGCGTTAGCGCGATAAATCTCAGAAGTGGTAAAGAAGTGCCATCTCAAACCACTCCCGAGAGTTCTAACAAAGATTCAGAGATATCTCCAGATAAGTGTTCTCAAACACCTTCTGAAACGGTTGTAGCTTCTCCTTATATTTCTATGAAGTCTTACACTCCCGTTGCTCCTTTTCCGAGTAGGTTGGCGAGGCCACCTAAGGAGGTCGAAGACGCGAACGTTCTTGAGACGTTGAAAAAGGTTGGGATCAATATGCCGCTGCTTGATGCGATTCAGCAAATCCCAAGGTACGCGAAATTTTTAAAGGAGATGTGCACCATGAAGAGGAAGACCAAAAGTGCTGAGAGAGTCGTGGTAAGCAAGAATGTTTCTGCCCTGATAACCCAAGGTATTCCAAGCAAATGCCAGGACCCAGGTATGTTCCTCTTGCCATGTACTATAGGGGATAGAGAAATCGAGCACGCTATGCTAGACTTAGGAGCCTCAATTAATGTTATGCCATACTCAGTCTACAAGAGCCTCGATTTAGAAGGTATGCAGGAAACTAGTTTAATTATCCAGTTAGCTAATAGGTCTTCTATTCACCCTCTAGGGGTGATTGAGGATGTGTTGGTTAAAGTTAAGGATTTGATCTTCCCTGCTGATTTTTATGTGATAAATATGGAAGAAAACACATCCACTACTTCAGTTTTACTAGGTAGACCATTCATGAAAACCGCTAAGACAAAAATTAATGTGCATGATGGTACCTTGTCTGTTGAGTATGAAGGGGACGTGTTCGAATTTAATGTATTTGATGCCATGAAACAACATGCTGATGTGCATTCTGTCTGTAAAATCGATCTTATAGATACTTTAGAACAAGAAGAATGCATGACTGTTGTTGATGGGGATGACCCACTCGTTTTTACTGAAATTGTTGGCGAGGTTGAAAGTAGTGTTCCCATATTGTCTGACTCATCTGAACAAACTACTTTTGCTTTAGAGACATGTGAAAAGCCAACTAAAATATTACCATCTCTTTTGCAGGCTCCCAAGTTGGAACTAAAGGAGTTGCCGGGTCATCTCAAGTACGTATACTTGGGTGAGGTGGAGACACTCCCGGTAATTATCTCCAAGGAGCTTACATCGGATCAAGAAGGCAAGTTGGTTGAGGTTTTGAAAAAGAACAAAAGAGCCATAGGATGGACATTGGCAGACTTGCACGGGTTGAGTCCAGTGCTGTGCATGCACAAGATTCGGCTGGATGAGGGAGCAAAGCCATCCCGAGAGCCTCAGCGGAGACTGAACCCAGCAATGAAAGAGGTAGTGTTGTCTGAGATACACAAACTCCTGGATGCAGGTATTATCTTTCCCATTTCTGATAGCCAGTGGGTTAGCCCTATTCATGTTGTACCTAAAAAGACGGGCATAACCGTTATTAGGAATGATAAGGGGGAGTTAGTACCTAAGAGAGTGCAAAATGGGTGGAGGATGTGTATAGATTTTAGAAAACTGAATGATGTGACTAAGAAGGACCATTTTCCGATTCCCTTCATAGATCAAATGGTGGAGCGTTTAGCTGGGAAGCCATTCTTCTGTTTTCTAGATGGTTTTTCTGGGTTTTATCAAATTCCCATAGCCCAGGAAGACCAAGAAAAGACTACTTTTACCTGTCCATTCGGAACTTACGCATATAGGAGAATGCCCTTTGGGCTTTGTAATGCTCCAGGGACTTTTCAGCGATGCATGATGAGCATATTTACTGAATTCGTAGAAAAATGCATCGAAGTCTTTATGGATGATTTCACTGTGTATGGAAGTTCATTTGAGGATTGCCTGTTTAACTTGTCTAGAGTCATGGAAAGATGCATCGAAACTAATCTTGTTTTAAATTTTGAAAAGTGTCATTTCATGGCCAGTCAGGGCATAGTATTGGGTCACGTTGTGTCGGCTAAGGGGATAGAGGTTGATAAAGCAAAAATTGATGTCATATCTGATTTACTTTACCCCACGAACCTTCGGGAAATGCGTTCTTTTCTCGGTCACGCAGGTTTTTACCGCAGGTTCATTAAGGACTTCTCGAAGATAGTGACTCCGATGACAAGCTTGCTGAAAAAGGATGTCCCATTCTGCTTTGACAAGCAGGGCAAGCTCGCCTTCGACGTTCTGAAAAAGTGCTTGACCAACGCACCCATCATTCATCCACCGCAGTGGGGGACTCCCTTCGAGATCATGTGCGACGCAAGCAATTATGTCGTGGGCGCTGTGTTGGGCCAGAGGATAGACAAGAAGAGCCATGTGATTTATTATGCCTCCAGGACGCTCAACTCCGCGCAAATCGGTTACACAACAACAGAGAAGGAGCTGCTTTCCATCGTTTTCGCTCTTGATAAATTTCGGCCATATATTCTTGGATCTAAAGTGATTGTTTTTTCTGATCATGCAGCAGTTCGTTATTTGATGAACAAGAAGGACTCGAAGCCTAGACTGCTCAGATGGGTATTACTACTCCAGGAGTCGACGTGTCGGTCCAGGACATAAAAGGATCAGAAAATACCGTTGCTGACCACTTGAGCCGCATTGTGTGTAATGAGGATGACTTGCCTCTGAATGATGAGTTCCCTGATGAAGTTCTCTTCCAGGTAAGTGTGGAGACACCATGGTACGCCGACATTGTCAATTATTTGGTCACAGGTACGTTCCCATTCGACTTTTCATATAACCAAAGAGCTAAGCTGAAAAGCGAAGCCAAGACTTATGTTTGGGAAGAGCCCATTTTATGGAAATTTTGCGCTGACCAAGTAATTAGGAAGTGTGTCCCTAAGTCTGAACATAGGTCCATACTTACATTTTGCCATGAATTTGCATGTGGGGGACACTTTGGGCAAAATAGGACTGCGAGAAAAATTTTAGATTGTGGGTTTTTCTGGCCATCACTGTTTAAGGAATGTTATGAATTTTGCAAATCTTGTGATCAGTGTCAGAGAAAAGGGTCCATCACTAGTAGGAATGAAATGCTCCAAAACCCCATTTTAACTTGTGAAATTTTTGAGGTTTGGGGTATGGACTTTATGGGACCCTTTCCCCCTTCATTTGGCTTTATTTATATTCTGTTGGTTGTGGACTACGTGTCTAAGTGGGTGGAGGCTAAGGCCACCAAAGTTGATACTGCTAATGTTGTTTCCAGTTTTGTCAAATCCAATATTTTTAGCAGGTATGGAGTTCCGCGGGCCATCATAAGCGACCAGGGAAGCCACTTCTGCAACAAGACAATCCAGGCTTGATGAGGAAGTATGGGGTAAACCACAAAATCTCTACCCCGTACCATCCTCAGACCAATGGCCAAGCAGAAGTTTCCAATCGAGAGGTGAAGAGCATCCTCGAGAAAACAGTAAGTCCAGGACGGAAGGATTGGAGCCTAAGGCTGGACGACGCTTTGTGGGCCTACCGTACGGCTTACAAAACCCCCATAGGGATGTCTCCCTACCGGATGGTTTTTGGTAAAGCCTGTCATCTCCCAGTGGAGATCGAGCACAAAGCTTACTGGGCCGTGAAGAAGTGTAACATGGACTTTGACATGGCGGGCGAAGAAAGACTCCTCAAATTGCAAGAACTAGAAGAGCTTCGCCTGGATGCATACGAGAACTCGAAGACCTACAAGGAAAAGACCAAAATGTTCCACGACAGACGAGTCGTCAGAAAACACTTCGAAGTTGGTCAGAAGGTCCTCTTGTTCAACTCCCGCCTGAAGTTCATGCCAGGTAAACTTCGTTCTCGGTGGCTTGGTCCTTTCATTATTACTGATGTCCATCACTATGGTGCAGTCAAGATTCAGAGCCTAGATACTGAGAAGGAATACACGGTGAATGGCCAGCGACTGAAGATCTTTCATGAGGGAATGTCAGAGGACTTCGACGACCATGCCTACTTGAAAGAGCCTGATTATGAGAAAGGATGAAATGAGTCTTGGTAAAGTCGAGCAAGCGACTCTAAAAATTTGCGCTACTCGGAGGCACCCGAGCTTGAACTATACATGCTTTTTGTTTACTTACCGTCTTTAGGATTAGCTTAGGTTCCTACTCTGATGTTGTGAATTTTTCAGGTGAAACAATGGCTCGTCCTTGCGGTTTATTTGCTAAGGTTAAAGCGCACTCTCCAACCCTCTAAGTCACAATTCAGGGAAGGTTTTCTTTCCTTAGAATTTTGACTGTGCGTATTTGGTCCAATGAGGACATTGTCAATTTCTAAGTTGGGGGTGGTGGGTTGTGCCTTATAGTGATTGTCGAGCTTAGTTGTGGAATCCTGATTAACTTGTTGAGTTATGGTGAAAGCATGCTAGTCCGATTATGAAATTCTGTGATGTACTGCTAAGGTCTTCGTATGTGTATTTGTCGTGAAATTCAGCATAATTGCATATGTTAAGGCCATTTTGAATTTTTTTTTCAAGTTATTTCCCTGTTTAAGCTTCGCATGTTAGCACTCTATCTTGGATCTGTGGGTTTAGGGTAGCTCTGTTTGTTTTGAAATTCGTTGTCACCTCGAAAGGCAACCTTAGGATGGGCTAAGATTCGCTCTTGTTTGTAATCCGTGCGCTTAAAGTTTTAACATGATTTTTAGGCTTAAAAAAAAAGAAAAGGAATGCATATTTTATAAAAAAAAAGTAATCTCCTGAGGTGTTCCTCCTTCTTGAGTTGCCTTAGTAGCCAGGGGCGGTCGTGTAACCCGCGGTCGCCACTGCATGAAAAGGAAGCACAAAGAAGTGAACGCTAGTCCTTAAAAATGTGAATTTTGCCCGTAGTCAGATGCACTGTGCAATGAAATTGCAGGCAAGCTGAAACGAAAGTAAAATTGACATGTTAGGCGCTCATGGAGATCGAAGAAAAAAAAAGGGAGAGAAAAGATGCCTTGCGATCTATTACTTGCTTAGACGATGAATAGCCCTTAGACTGTTCTGTTTAGCCATAAGTAGGGGGAAGGCGAAGTTTTAGGATAGATAGAGCTGTTCTAAACCTGTTGAAATCTAAGATTGAGGAGCTAGGTCTGAAGCATAAATAGGGAAGCATCTTTAAATTTTTCGAATTGTTCTTAACCAATGCATGCATGCAGCTGTTTCTTTCAAATGCAAATGCCCTGTCGTTTCCAGTACTGAGAATCGAGTCCCTAGCATGCATTCTCGTTTTATTTTATTAATCAGAATTTCACCTTGCTCGAGGACTAGCAAGAATTAAGTTGGGGGTGTTTGATAGCTCCATTTTGGAGCTATAATTATGTCCCTAATTCACGATTATTATTGGCTTAATCTTGCTTTTATGTGATTATTGCAGGTGTTCTCGGTAGTTCGCCCTCGGGAGCGTTTCGGCGCTTTTCGGGGCTTAAATATCGCAATTTAAAGGCCTAAGAACACTTCCGGGGAAGATCCATGCAAAGGCATGAAGGTTGGGCGCTTTGGGGAAATTGAAGGCAAAAATCCATGCAACAACCCGAGAGCTAGCGTCGAGCGACAGCGTCGCGACGCTGCCAGAGCGTCTCGACGCTCCGAAGTCAGAGGCGTTAATTTGAAAATCCACCCGAGAGCACGCGTCGAGCGACAGCGTCTCGACGCTCGCTCGACGCCGCACAGCGTCTCGACGCTGCGCGAGCGTCTCGACGCTGCGCGAGCGTCTCGACGCCACCCCGACTGCGCGCGCGGATTATTTAGGGCGCAGCGTCGAGACGCTGCCCTAGCGTCTCGACGCTACGATGGATTACTTAAAGTTTTTGTCCGATTTTAGCCGCATCTTCGTCTTCCACCTCGTGCTCCGCGCCTGATTTGACGTTCCAGCAGCCGTTTTCACCATGGGAGGGGCTAGGAAGCTTGGATTGAAGCCATCCCACACCACACAAGTCATGAGTGAGTAGTTTTACCGTTTTTGGCTCGGGATTGTATAGGAGAAATGTAGTTTGCACTCTTGGTGAGGTTGTAGAATTGAAATTCTGAATTGGTTGAATGATTTATTGAATTGATTTCTAATTCTTTGCTTATTCCATAAACATGTTTGAATGATTTAGGACTAGGCACCCTTGATTTTGAGCATGTTTGATTGTTAAAGGTTTTGATGCCGTGCCTCTCTAAACCGCCAAGTAACAAGGATTTACGACACCTTGAGCGTATTGGCGTCCTTGCGCTCTTGGTGATCGTTCTTCCCGAATTAGAATTCCAAATCGACACACTAATTTCGCGTCCAAATTAGATAGTCGTCGCAGTTATAGCTCGTTGCTATCGATCGGTCTTGGGAGAGCGTTGGCCGCCAATGTCCGATCGATATGCTTGATTAGCATAATTTATTATGTTTAATTAATATCCATGGAGCATGTCTGAGTTAATTTATTAATTTGAGACGAGCTGTGCATTCGTTAAATTGTCTAACCATTGTACTTGTCAACCTATGATCCAAGAGGCATGCTAAATTTATTCCCAATCGTCCCGAGTCGAAAACTCCGTTAGTTAAATTTTCCCATTGCATAGTTCCCTCTTAGTGAATTAAAAACCAACAAATTCCCCCTTATTTCATTTATTTTAATAGTTTGCGAATTTAATTGAGATTAAGTCTAATTAACTTAATTCCCTATGGATCGACCCCGTTGCCGCTACTCTACTAATAGTTTAGTGAATTCGGGCAAATATAAATTCATTTCGGCGGGTCTCGACAACCCGATGATTGGCGATAGTTCAATAATATCGTTACCAGAGCAATGCGGCCAAAAATGCGGCCGCATCAGGGTTAACTTTGACAACTCCGTGCAAAAGACCAAAAATGGGTCAAATAATATCAAAATTCATATTTTTACTCCTAGATTCACCACATATTCATAAAAGGACTCTGAGCATGAGACTTTCTTACTTTTAACGTAATTCAACCCAATTGATTGCAATATTCACTTGAAACAACTTTATTTTAACTTGAAACAAGCTAGACTTATAAGGAAAAAATGGTATATTTGACATACATCACCTAGGCGCCACGACCCTCATCGCCTCAGCCCTTGGTGCCCAGGCCCTATCTCTTAAGCCCTTGGCGCACAAGCCCTATCGCCTCAGCCTTAGGCGTCGAGGCCCTCACCACCTCAGCCTAAGGCGTCGAGGCCCTCACCGCCTCAACCTAAGGCGCCGAGGCCCTCACCGCCTAAGCCTTAGGCGCCCAAGCTCTCATCGCCTCAGCCCTTGGCGCCAAGGCCTTCATCGCCTCAACACGTGGTGCCCATGCCCTCATCGCTTCAGCCCTTGACGCTCGGGCCCTATCGCCTAAGCCCTTGGAGCCCAAGCCCTCATCGTCTGACCCACGAGTCAGCCCAAACCGTTATGTGTAACCATAACCGATCTCTTGAAGTGTAACGTTCCAAATACAATCAATATGACCTATTCAATACAACTATTTCAGTAACACTACAATCATTTATAAATAGAAGAGAGGATGGATTAGAAAGGTACATCCAATTCTACGATAAAACTGTTACTACTAAGATACACTGAAATCTCGTGACTAATTTTATCGTCAGAGTATCTTGGGCTTAGTGGTAAGAAAACTTTTGAATGTTCTCCAATTTCAAGCTATCGAGGCTTGCCAAAATAAAATTTATTATACTGGTTTACTACTCTAATTAGCAGATAGTGGTAACCAGGTCGAACCATAGGGAATTAGTCTAATTCACACTTGATTAAATTTAAGTTGCTATTAATAAAAAGAGGGGAAATTTGGTTTGTAAAAAGGGAGCTCAAAACATGCAAAAAATAACGGAAAATTAAGCGGTGTAGTGACAAATTAACGAGCATGCTTAATTCCGAGTAATGGGGTTGATCGCTATGGACCTTCAGTTCATCGATAACAAAATAATTAGCAAACATGCTTCAGCAAACAATTCATTTGGTTAATTTCTTACTCAAACGACCCAATGACATAATTAGAAAAGTGCAATTCTAATTATTCTTGGCCAACAATCAATTCAAGGTAGCTAATCTTAAATTGACCAAGGGTCAGTGACGGGAATACTGCGACGAATTAATCCTAAGACTAACCCGATTTCTTTCTCGCCCAAAGCCTAACATGAAAACGTTAACTAATTTATTCCCCCAACTATCACTTGGGCTCGAATTACCTAGCCATGCTTAAGCCCTTGCTACTTAGCGATTGAGGCAATTGTACGTCCTAATCTTTAGCGTTCTAACATGCATAGGAACTAGGGAGTCATTCCTAATTAAGCTACACATGCTAATTTGAAGACAATCAAAGGAAAGAGATGCAAGAAGTTCATAAAAGTTAAACATACACAAAATGGCAAATCTCCCCTTCAATCCATAGTTTTACAATCCCAAACTCAAAATTAAGCACTAACCTGGTTTAGCCTTCCATGGAGGATGAATTTCTCCAAAAATCCATGGAAGAACTTAGTAGCATACAAGAATGGTGAAGAAAAGGGCCAAAAATGGTGAAAATGCCTCAATCCCGAAGAGATTCCATGGAGAAGACAACCTAAAATTTGGAATTTACCCTTTTTATAATCGTCGTAGCGTCGAGACGCTGGGACAGCGTCTCAACGCTAGGACCTAAAAATTCAGCGCCCGCGCGTTCGGAGCGTCGAGCAGCGTCTCGACGCTTGCTCTCGGGTTTTGACAAATTTCTTTGCCTTTGGATGCTCTCTTTAGGCAAAAACTTCATGCTTTATGTTCCTCCTTTCCCGAAGTGATCCCGAACCATCTAAAATGTCCGTCTTAGCATCGGAACACGCCTTTGGACTCCAAAAGCTCCCCACCATGAATTCACCTACACAAGGCATTTTAATAAATAATAATCATGGTTATAGCCAATATTAAGGACATAATAATAACTCTATTTTAGAGCTATCAAAATACCCCCGACCTGAATCTTGCTAGTCCTCGAGCAAGGTATACTCTGAATTATCTCAAAAGAATGAACTTTCATGCTGGCAACTCTAATCTCAATGCTCGTGAAAACAAGGTATTTAAACAAACGGAAAACAATGAGACACAAGCATAAGTTGAGAACATTACAAAATTTTACTCATATTCCCTTACGTGTGTGTGTGTGTTTAGAACCTCTTAACCTAGTTCTTATAAGCCCGAAATAACCTTATACAACCCTATAACTCGTTCTCCCCCTACTTCTGGCGATAAGAACAGTCTAACGGCTTTTCAGTGACAGAAAGAGCAATAAAACAAATGCTTATTTTTTTTCTTCTTCTTTTCTTTGAGTACTTTGTGTTGGGATTTATGCCCTAAAGCCTCGTAATTAATTAATAATTATTTGATAATTATTTTATTATTATTATTTGCAATTTATAATATTCATTATTTAAATAAAATCCAAGGTTATTAGTGTAATCTTGAACTGTATGTAGTTGACATACGGGAGGATCATGTTCAAATAATAACCTAAAGGGTCTATAGTATATGGATAAGGTTGGGTGCCTTATCCTGGTAACACTATTGATATGACCCACTTTGTAATTGTTACAAATGATTTGATCCAAATAATTCATGTAGAGACATGTGAGTTTGAGTATCCTATACAATGAGTTTGTATAAGACTGGACCACAAAATATATAATCTCTCTTTATAAATCCGTTATTTCAGAAGATTAATATTTCACAGGATGATCATATGTGACTCGATCTTAATCCTGAGTGAGTTATGAACTCCTGCCTGTGATGGTTCGTCCTTTGATTTGTATGGGTGAGAATGACCTTTATAGCCTATTCAATAAGCCTATCATTTTGGGGACTTGACCAAATAGGGAGTTGCGAACATAAGTTTCACAAGATGGAATTCACTCCTTCCCATATAGGGAAAGTAGATGAGTAGTTCCCTTAAGTGCTGATTTCGAGACTTGAACAATAGGGCCCCACCCTCTCACTGGCCCGAGAGGGACTTGGTTTATGGTTGGATCATACACCAGTTGTTTATTATAGAATCAGTGGTACTTAAGGTGTAAGATGTAATTAAAGGGGTAAAACGGACTTTTGACCCAGCTGTAATTACGAACAACTCGTGAAGGATCGACTTGCATGTAATGGTTATATCTATGGACACAACTTGTCCTACAGTGCATAAGAGTGCAACTCTAGGCCTATAGTGGAGTGACCTAGAGTTAATGAATGAAAGTTAATTAATTAATGAGTTTAATTAATTAATTTTGTATCATTGAAGCTTATAAATCTGTAGGTCCATAAGGTCCCCTTGCTAGCTCATAGTAATACTAAAAGGATCAATTTAGTTGAAAGAAATATTTGAAATATTCAAATTAATATTTAATATATTTGATATATTAAATGTAGAAGAGTAAAATATATTTATTGTATTTGATACATTAAATATTAGAGGAAATAGTTTATGTATATGATACATTAATATTAAAAACTATATACATATGTTATTTGAATGAGATTCAAATTGGTTTAAAGTATATTAAAAAAGATTAATTTTATAATATTTGAATAAGATTCAAATAAATATAAAATAAATATTTTAATATATTAGATATTAAAATGTATTTTATAAAATAAAATTAATTCCTAAAAGCCTTATTATAAATAAGACATTTAGGTTTAGCCAAAATGTTGGCCAAACACACTACTCGAGAGAATTGTTCTCTCATTCTTTCAAAGAGCTCCCACAAGCCTTGATCCCGTGTTCGAGTCATAGCGCGGAGATCTCGTGGAAAAAGGAACACAAGAAGATGATTGTTCATCAAAGGTAATTTAACATATGCTTAACTTGTATTATTGTTTAATTCTAAATTAAAACAAAGAACCGATCCAAACGCTTCTGCTGCGGGGTTTGAAGAGTTCATTCCCTTCACTTTGTACCCTTTTTTTTTAATTTCTCTAAGAGAGCCTAACACGTCAAGCTTAATTTCGCTTCACGTTTTTAAGGACTAATGCTCACTTCTATTAGCTCCCCTTTCATGCAGTGACAACCGTGGGTTACACGATTGCCCATGGTTACACGGGCAGCACAAGAAGGAGGAGCACCTCTGAAGTTTTTATTTTCATGCTTACCTCTTTTGTTTTTCTAGGCAATAGCTTCGCTATAAAACAAGTGAATTATTACTAGCCTTAACACATCAAGCCTCCCTAAGGGTACCTTTCGGGGTGACAACAAGGTTTCAGACCAAATAAAATCATTCTAAGCCCACAGAACTGAGAATAAGAGGACTATGTGCTTAGTGAATGTAGGAAAATAACAGTTTTTTTTTTTAAAATAGGCTCAAAATGTGCATACATTGTCAAAATTTTCGAATTACACAAATACAAGCATATCACGGACCGTCCTCATCGGACAACATGCAACCAGATTCTAAAGCATCTCAAAATCAAAGTATACACATGCTTGACAACTACAAAAAAGTCCTTCAACAAACTCCACCCCCCACCTTAAAAAATGCATTGTCCCTAATGCATTAAAACAATTAAAACAACAAAATTCTAAGGGAACAGAAAACGTCCCCTGAATTTTGCGGGGTCGACGGATAGAGATGCGCATCCTCATCTTCAAAATAAATTCGAAATGTCGGCCATTCCCCTTTTCTCCTGGCATGAACTTTAGGCGGGAATTGAACATTAGAACCTTCTGACCGACTTCAAAATTTTTCCTTAAAAGTTTTCGATCATGGAACTACTTGGAATTTTCTTTATATATCTTGGAATTCTCGTAAGCGTCCAAGCGGAACTCATCCAATTCCTGCAACTGAAGTAGCCTTGCCTCGCCAGCTTCATCGGAGCTCATGTTACATTTCTTGATCGCCCAGAATGCCTTGTGCTCAATCTCCACGGGTAAGTGGCAAGCCTTCCCAAAAACTAACCTGTAAGGGGACATCCCTATAGGGGTTTTGTAGGCTGTGCGGTACGCCCACAAGGCTGTTGGATTTTATGTCCTAAAACTTGTGGTTTGTAAACTGTTATGTTTGTAAATATTCTATTTAGAATAAAGAGTTTTTAGTTTTATTCAGTAAAAGAGTTTACTGGAATAAAGTGAAACGTGTTTAGGTTAATCTATGAGTGCTTGAGCCTCATGTATGACATGATTGTGGATCATGCTCAAGTAGTCAGTCAAAACGGTCTATAGTATATGGATAAGGCTGGGTACCTTATCCTAGTAACACTATTGGATGCGGCTCACTTTGTATTGTACAAAACGACGTGATCTGAATCGTTTCACATGGAGATGCGCGAGTGAGAGCGTCTTGTTCAAAGAGTTTGCATAAGACCGAACCGCGAAATATGTCGCTCTCTCTTTATAACACCGTTTACTGATGAGACCCACATTTTCATTTGATGGCCTAGGTAACTCGATCTCAATCCTGAGCTCGCTATGAACTCCTGCTTATTCGAAAGTATCCTTTGACTTGCACGGGTGAGAGCGGCCCATAAGCGCCGACTCAATAAGCCTACCATATTGGAGATAAAGTCGAATAGGTAGCTGGGGACATAGTACAACAAGATTGAAGTTCACTCCTAACCCGCTCTTCAGGGTTAGTAGATAGGTTGTTCCCTTAATAGCTGACTCCAGGGCTTGAAAATTAGCGCGCACACTCTCATGAGATGAGAGAGTTAATTGATCTGTTGGTTGGACCACAAATCTATTGTTCATTAGAGGTGTTAGTGGTATATAAGGAACAAGATGTAATGCAGAGGTTAAACGGTTTAAATGACCCAGCTGTGATTACGAACAACTTGTGAAGGGTGGATTTGCCTGTGACGGTTATATCAGAGGACATAATATATCTACAGTGAGGAGAGTGCAGCCCTCGGACTATAGTGGAGTCTCCTGGGGTTTGACGAATGTTGATTAGTTCGGTTAAAAGAGTTTTGACCAGATAATCTCGTATCGTTGAAGCTCATGATCTGTAGGTCCTTTAGATTCTCCTGGCTAGCTCGGATAACGCCGTGCAACAGTATGAGAAAAAATGTTCAAATTTGGTTTGTGGAAGAATGATGGACACATTTAAATATGATTTAAATATGAGAATTGTCTAAAACATGAATATGATTCATGTGCAAAAAATCGGTTTTCGAAAAACCGAGTTTAGCTATATTATTTAATTAATATTTGATATTGAATTAAATAATATTAATTAATTAAATATATATATATATATATTTTATTTATTAAAAAGTTTAATAAATAAAGTATTTATTATTATTTAAAATTAATTGAGAATTAATTTTATTTATAATATATATATATATATTATCAATTGTTGGCTAAATGAGGTTATCTTTTTGCTCTACGGGTTTTAAAAAGATGAATTTTGATTTTAGAAAACTTAATTTTTGAAGTTGGAGAAAGGCTTCTGGTTTTGGATGAAGTTCTTCAGCCCCTGAACCAATCCCATTTTTTTTCCATCGTTTTTTTTTTCTTTCTAAACGGAGTCCCACAACTCCGTTGCTCGGCGCCGAGGATAGCGGGACTACCTGGGGTGGTCCTCGGGGCGTTCATGAGAAGAGGTCGAAGAGTTCGTGACGAGGAACGAGCGGCAGAACGCGAAGAATATTAGAACTACAAGGGTATGTATTATAAATTTCTTATTTCCGTTGTTTGAGCATGTTTTCTATTTGTTAAATTGATGAAATTAGAGTATCAACGATCCAAAATCGCTTCTGCAGCGTGATACGCTCCACCAATTGGTATTAGAGCGTATTTTGATCAACTCAATTTGCATCAATTTAAGTTGGTGGGTATTTTAATTTAGAAATTGTTTCTGAATGGACGTCTAAAGTGAATATTCGTTTTGACATTTTTTCTTTTTGAATTTCATTATTTGTAATTGCCCGAGAATGTATGGACTTTAATGTGTGTTGAAGAGTCTGTATTCTTTAGAGTCATTAGAGTCCATATAGGTTTCTTTGTGAAAGAAGCTCGAGTTTTGAGCTCGCCGAAATGTTCGGTGCAAGTTCAAACTCGTTCTAGGCGATACAAAGAGAAGCTCGAAGACAAATTGACCGAAGCGTTCGGGGGATCAAATTTTTCCAAGGCGATACGAAGAGTTCGAAGATCGCTCAAGACTTAGCTTGTTGTTCAACTTTGTAATAAAATAGTTATTGCTTGCTTGATGCCAAAATCGGGTCCACTTTAGTGTGTTTAATTAATTATGCATTGCAAATGTATGTTTTAATTAAATTTCAGGATTGTATGTGCATAACGTATGCCATATAGATTTAAAATCCCATCGTAGGAAGCATGCTCCATGCATTGAAAATATGTTATAAGTGTTATAATATATAGTATGCATATTTAGGAATTCATGAGTAGTGATATAAAAGTTATATTAATTCATGAATTAGATGTTGTTAGTTTAATAGAATAATTGATATAATTGTTATATTAATTATGAAATTAAACATACAACATAAGTTGCCCTGGTTTTATGCATATTGTAGGTTATAAGTGTTATAATGTATAGAATGCATGCTTTTAATTCATGAGTATTAATATAAGAGTTATATTAATTCATGAATTAGTTGTTGTTTTCTTAATATAATAATTGATATAAGTGTTATATTAATTATGAAATTAAACATCCAACGTTTTATGCATTTTGTATGTTTTAAGTGTTATAATGTATAAGATGCAAGCTTAATTCATGAGAATTGATATAAGTGCTATATTAATTTATGAATTAGGAGTTGTATGTTTAAGAGCATAATCGATTTAAGTGTTATATTGATTATGAAGTTAAATATTCAACTTGTCATGCCTTAGTGATGCATGTTTGAGAAGCATGTCGAAGTTGTTGTAGAAAGTCTAGTTTTGCAAGTGTTGTAAAAATGACTTAGACTTTTAAAATCTATAACAAAGAAAAGAATGTTCATTTAGGGTTAAATGATTCAATCTGTTTCATTAGATGAATAGGTCGATATCTCGTAAATGCTAAGGTTATGAGAAAGTCACCCGGTGAAATCCTGTCCAAGGTTGGAGGATTTGAATTGACGGAACACCTCCTACCTGGGGACTATCCGGTACTTGAGTAAAGTTAACCAGGCTTTATTAGCATGCGTTAGAGGTCTGTGGTTAGTAAAGTTGTTATAACCTAGACATCTCAGGTAAAATGTTTGCCTAGACTTAAGGTTTTATTTACTTAGCCAGATAAAACTTGAGTTTTTACCCTTCACCGTTTATGATGCTTTGTAGATGTGTTGAGAAGGAATATATGATATATCCCTCTCCTGCTATGCACTCCCTAAAGTTCACAACGTGAGAATTTTGCTCGGCCTCGTGATGTCAATAGGGCATCCCCCTTTGGATGGTGTTTGCAACTTTCAATAGCAAGGTGAATGGAGTAAATATCTATAGTAAGTGGGAGAAGGAAGTAAGTCAGTACTTCCTGCGGTCTCCTCCATTGGATTGAACCGTGAGATTCCCATGTTCCGCCTGCAAGGTGCCCTCAGAGGCACCAATCCCTTCGAAGGGTCATTTCATGGGGGTCAGAACATCTCAGTCACCATTTATGGATAAAGAAACATAGGGCCATTCCCAACACTGACATCCCTTTCGGATGCACTGTTGGGGTCGTCCCGTGCATTTTAAAAATGGAGGGTCACACTTACGGGATTTGCCAAGGAGTTAGTATATCCAGACTGAAAACGATAACTAAGATGCTAGTGGAATATGAGTTATTCTGGAGCTTGCATTTAGTCAAGAATGTCTTGATTTAGTAAAGGGGTGCTCGACTACCCTTCGGTAGCGACCATTCTGACTTACTAAAGTATCGTTGCAAGTAAATAAAGAGTTTGGGTACTTTATTTGCTGTTAAACCCTTTAATTGATTTAAATAGGTTAAAATCGTTTCACTAATATACTTACATTCTTTTTCAGCATGTCGAGCTCGTTTATACAGTTGTTAGCTCACGACAAATTAACTGGAGAAAATTACGGGACCTGGAAGTCGAACCTTAATACGATTTTGGTTCTTGACGACCTGAGGTTTGTCTTAACGGGGCAATGTCCTCCGGTTCCTGGCTCAAGTGCTTCACGAACGATTTGTGAAGCATTCAATGGATGGATTAGGGCTAATGATAAAGTCCGAGTCTATATCTTGGCAAGCATATCTGATGTCTTGTGCAAGAAGCACGAGGGGATGGTTTCCGCTAAGGAAATCATGCTTTCATTACAAGGGATGTTTGGACAACCGTCCTCATCTCTTCGACATGAGGCCCTCAAGTTCGTTTATAACTCCCGTATGGTGGATGGTACCTCTGTTAGGGAACATGTCCTTAACATGATGGTCCACTTTAATACGGCGGAAGTAAACGGAGCTTCCATCGACGAGAAAAGTCAAGTCAGTTTCATCTTGGAATCTCTTCCGAAGAGTTTCCTTCATTTCAGAACCAATATGGTGATGAATAAGATTGAATACAACTTGACTTCTCTCCTAAACGAGCTTCAGACTTACCAGTCTCTGCACATATGTGTTTATATATATCTATTATCAATTGTTGGCTAAATGAGGTTATCTTTTTGCTCTACGGGGGTTTTAAAAAGAGGACTTTTGGTTTTAGAAAACTTAATTTTTGAAGTTGGAGAAAGGCTTCTGGTTTTGGAAGAAGTTCTTCAGCCCCTGAACCAAACCCATTTTTTTCCATCGTTTCTTCTTCTTTTCTTTTCTAAATGGAGTCCCACAACTCCGTTGCTCGGCGTCGAGGATAGCGGGACTACCTAGGGTGGTCCTCGGGGCGTTCGTGAGAAGAGGTCGAAGAGTTCGTGACGAGGAACGAGCGGCGGAACGCGAAGAAAATTAGAACTACAAGGGTATGTATTCTAAATTTCTTATTTCCGTTGTTTGAGCATGTTTTCTATTTGTTAAATTGATGAAATTAGAGTATCAACGATCCAAAATCGCTTTCGCAGCGTGATATGCTCCATCAAAGGCATCCTGCAAACGATCGCTCCAGTCTTTCCTGCTCGGTCTCACGGTTTTCTCCAGAATTGATTTTACCTCTCTGTTAGAGACCTCATCTTGCCCGTCGGCTTGAGGATGGTAGGCGGTGGACACTCGATGATGCACCACATACTTCCTCAGCAAAGCCTCCACAGATCGGTTGCAGAAATGAGTTCCCTGGTCACTGATTATGGCTCGTGGGATTCCAAAACTGGTAAAAATGTTAGACTGAACAAACCTAACAACAGTATAAGAATCGTTAGTCCTCGTGGCTTTCGCCTCAACCCACTTAGAGACATAATCGGATGCTAGTAAAATGTAAGAGAAACCACAAGAAGGAGGGAAGGGTCTCATAAAGTCCATGCCCCAAACGTCAAAAATTTCGCAAACTATAACAAATGTTTAAGGAATCTCATTTCTACCTGATATTGACCCTACTCTTTGACATTTATCACATATTTTACAAAATTCATATGAATCTTTAAACAGAGAAGTCGAGTAAAACCCGCTATCTAAAATTTTCCTAGCTGTTCTCCTAGGCCCAAAATGTCCCCCACATGCATAATTATGACAGAAAGCGAGTATGGATGCATGTTCATGCTCAGGGACACACCTCCTAATAGTCTGATCAGAGCAGAACTTCCACAAATGGGGATTCTCCCAAACATAGGATTTAGCGTCGCTTTTCAGCTTAGCTTTCCTAGCAGAAGAGAAACCATAAGGAAAATTACCTGTAACTAAGTAATTTACCATGTCTGCATACTAGGGAAGTACTGCATGAATTCTGAAGAGTGTCTCATCGGGGAAATCCTCATTAAGAGGCAGAAGGTCTTCTTTTCTGACCAGTCGGCTCAGATGATCGGCTATCGGGTTCTCTCCTCCTCTCTTATCCTTGATTTTCACGTCGAAGTCTTGGAGGAGCAAAATCCATCGAAGCAGGCTCAGTTTCGAATCTTTCTTGGTCATCAGGTACCGAACAACTGCATGGTTAGAGAAAACAGTTACTTGGGAACCAAGAATGTAAGGACGAAACTTATCTAGCGCAAATACAATCGAAAGAAGTTCTTTTTCTGTTCTCGTATAATTGCACTACGCCAGATTGAGTGTCCTGGAAGCATAGTAAATAACTCGGCTCTTGTTCTCTATCCTCTGACCAAGCACTTCTCCCAAGGCACAGTTGCTGGCGTCACACATTATCTCAAATGGCAAGTTCCACTAGTGGGTGTATAATTGGTGCACTCGTTAAACTATCCTTGAGCAGGTCAAAGGCTTTTCTACATTCCTCTTCAAATTCGAACGTGACATCCTTCTGAAGAAGGTACGTCATTGGCATGACAACCTTGGAGAAGTCTTTGATAAACCTGCGGTAAAATACTGCATGGCCAAGAAAAGATCAAACCTCCCTAACATTCGTTGGGTTAGGTAGATTAGAAATAACATCAATTTTAGCTTTATGTACCTCTATACCCTTAGCAGAAACTACATGACCTAAAACGATTCCTTGACTGGCCATAAAATGACATTTCTCAAAATTTAGAACAAGGTTCGTTTCAATACAACGTTTCACAACATGCTATAAGTTAGTCAAACAGTTATCGAAGGAATTGCCATAAACTGTAAAATCATCCATGAACACTTCAATGCATTTTTCTACAAACTTAGAAAAGATACTCATCATGCATCGCTGAAATGTACCGGGTGCATTACAAAGCCCGAAAGGCATCCTTCTAAATGCAAATATGCCAAAAGGGCACGTGAACGTTGTTTTCTCTTGGTCCTCTTCAGCTATGGGGATTTGGTAGAAGCTAGAGAAACCATCGAGAAAATAAAAGTATGGCTTCCCAGCTAAACGCTCCACCATCTGATCTATAAAAGGAATGAGAAAATGGTCATTTCTAGTGACCTCATTCAGCTTCCTAAAGTCTATGCACATTCTCCATCCGTTTTGAACTCTTTTTGGGCACTAATTCTTTTTTCTCATTCCTAACCACAATTATACCAGTTTTCTTAGGAACGTCATGTATTGGGCTGACCCATTTACTATCTGAGATAGGATAGATAATACCTGCTTCATGGAATTTGAGGATCTCAGACACTACTACCTCCTTCATTGCTGGGTTGAGCCTCCTTTGGGGCTCTCGTGAGGGTTTCGCTCCATCATCGAGCAGGATTCTGTGCATGCACGTAGCTGGACTTAGCCCATGTAAATCTGCTAATGTCTATCCAATTGCCAACTTGTGCTCTTTAAGAACTGCCATTAACTTCCCTTCCTGATCAGGTATAAGGTTCTTCGCTATTATGACCGGCAACGTCTCTTCATCCCCCAAATATGCATATTTCAGATGATCAGGCAAGTCTTTAAACTCCAATTTAGGTGCCTGCAAAGTAGAAGGGAACATCTTAACATGATTTTGAACAATTGCCAAAGCAGAAATAGTTGAATCACAATATTCAGTCATGGATGGTTCATGCAACTCAGATTCATTAAAAAGCTCAGTTAAAAACAATGGGTCATCCCCATCCTTAACAGTCACACATTCATCCTGAACTAGAGAGATTCAATTGTATCTATTTGACAAAGAGAGTGGACATTCTCATCATGCTCCATTTCATTAGACACATTAACCTCAACAATTTGTCCACGATACTCAACAGCTAGAGTGCCCTTATCAACATTTATCTTAGTTTTAGCAGTTTTCATAAAGGGCCTACCTAATAAGATCGAAGTAGACAAAGAAGCATAATTTTCATCTATTTTCAGAATATAAAAATCCACAGGAAAAATTAATCCATCAACTTTCACTAATCATCTTCCACTACTCCTAAAGGATGCACGAAAGATCTATCAGCAAGTTGTATAACTACACCTGTTTCCTGTATTTCTTTCAAATTCAGATCCTGATAAATGAAATGAGGCATGACACTAATTGAGGCTCCTAAATCTAGCATGGCTCTTCTAATTTTTCATGCCTCCAATCGTGCAAAGGAGAGAAAACATACCTGGATCGTCGCATTTTTCTGTTAAGTTCTTTGTGATCAAAGCAGATACGTTCTTACTTACCACGACTCGTTTATTCTCCTTTGTCTTCCTCTTGTTGGTGCATAATTCTTTTAGGAACTTAGCGTACCTTGGAATTTGCTTGATGGCATCCAACAGAGGGATATTTTCTTCTTGAATGTGTCTAGAAACTCCTCCTCGTAGGTCTCCTTAGGTGGTCTTGCTAACCTGCTAGAAAAATGAGCCTTAGGCACATAAACTCTAGCACATGTAGGATCGAAATTTACCCCTTTCCATCTTGGTTCGGGATCTTCCACCACTGGCTCGCTGTGACCTTAATCGACTACCACTGGAGGAGTAGGAGTGGGAAGCTCTTTTCCACTTCTCAATGTAATGGCACTCGCGAATTCTGCCTTCTGATTTTCCATCTCCGTCATCCTGTTAGCAACCTGAGTCACTGCGTCGCTAAGATTTTCGAATTGTTCTCGAGTTTCTCTGTACATCGCTTGGTTTGACTTGGCGAAGGATTCCAAAATTTCTTCAAAGGATTTACCTGAAACAGAAAGACGAGGCTGTAAATTATCTTTTAATGCAAGAACAACATCACGCTTGCTCCTTGTCTTCATCTCCACACCGCTCCAAGCTTCTAGCTATGTTAGAAATCAAAGCTCTAGCTTATGCGGGGGTCTTCTCCACGGAATCTCCCCGACAACGGCGCCAATTTTGGTAAGAAAACTTTTGAATGTTCTCCAATTTCAAGCTGTCGAGGCTTGCCAAAATAAAATTTATAATACTGGTTTACTACTCTAATTAGCAGATAGTGGTAACCAGGTCGAACCACAGGGAATTAGTCTAATTCGGATTTGATTAAATTTAAGTTGTTATTAATAAAAAGAGGGGATTTTGGTTTGTAAAAAGTGAGCTCTAAACATGCAAAAGCTAACGGAAAATTAAGCGGTGAAGTGACAAATTAACGAGCAGGCTTAATTCCGAGTAATGGGATTGATCGTTATGGACATCCAGTTCACCGATAACAAAATAATTAGCTAACATGCTTCAGCACACAATTCATTTGGTTAATTTCTTACTCAAACGACCCAATGACATAATTAGAAAAGTGCAATTCTAATTATACTTGGCCAACAATCAATTCATGGTAGCTAATCTTAAATTGACCAAGGGCCAGTGACGGGAACACTGCGACGAATTAATCCTAAGACTAACCCAATTTCTCTCTCGCCCAAAGCCTAACATGAAAACGTTAACTAATTCATTCCCCCAACTGTCACTTGGGCTCGAATTACCTAGCCATGCTTAAGCCCTTGCTACTTAGCGATTGAAGCAATTGTACGTCCTAATCTTTAGCGTTCTAACATGCATAGGAACTAGGGAGTCATTCCTAATTAAGCTACACATGCTAATTTGAAGACAATCAAAGGAAAGAGATGCAAGAAGTTCATAAAAGCTAAACATACACAAAAGAGCAAATCTCCGCTTCAATCCATAGTTTTACAATCCCAAACTCAAAATTGAGCACTAACCTTGTTTAGCCTTCCATGGAGGATGAATTTCTCCAAAACTCCATGGAAGAACTTAGTAGCATACAAGAATGGTAAAGAAAAGGGCCAGAAATGGTGAAAATGCCACAATCCCGAGAAGATTTCGTGGAGAAGACAACTTAAAAATCAGACTTTACCCTTTTTATAATCGTCGTAGCGTCGAGACGCTGGGACAACGTCTCGACGCTGCGCCCTAAAAATTCAGTGCCCGCGCGTTCGGAGCGTCGAGACGCTGCGGGACAACGTCGAGCAGCGTCTCGACGCTTCATCTCGGGTTTTGACAAATTTCTTTGCCTTTGGATGCTCCCTTTAGGCAAAAACTTCATGCTTTATGTTCCTCTTTTCCCGAAGCGATCCCGAACCATCTAAAACGTCCGTCTTAACATCAGAACACGCCTTTGGACTCCAAAAGCTCCCGACCATGAATTCACCTACAACAAGGCATTTTAATCAATAATAATCATGGTTGTAGCCAATATTAAGGACATAATAATAGCTCTATTTTAGAGTTATCACTTCGCTGTAGGGAATGAACACTTCAAACCCACAACAGAAGCGTTGGAATCATCTTTGATTTATTTAGAATTAAACTAAAATACAAGTAAAGCTAATTTCCTTTGAAGATCTGCAGATACATTCTCCGCAATCTTAGAGAGGAAAAACGTGGGTAGTGTTTGACCAATATTTTGGCTAAACCTAAATGTCGTATTTACAAGGTCTTTAGGAATTAATTTTATTTGACAAAATACATTTTAATATCTATTATATTAAAATATATATTTTATATTTATTTGAATATCATCGAAATATCATAAAATTAATCTTTTAAAATATATATTTAACGATTTTGAATCTCATTCAAATTTCACTTGTATATATCGTTTTTAATATTAATGTATCTAATACATAAACTATTTTTTCTAATATTTAATGTAACAAATACAATAAATATATTTTCCTCTTCTACATTTAATATATTAAATATTAATTTGAATAGTTCAAATTTTTCTTTCAACTAAATTCATCATTTTAGTGTTACTATGAGCTAGCAAGGTAACTTTATGGATATACAGATTTATAACATCCAATGATACAAAATTAATTAATTAAACTCATTAATCAATTAAGTTTCATTCATGAAGTCTAGATCACTCCACTATAGGCTTATAGTTGCACTCTACTGCATTGTAGGGCAAGTCGTGTCCATAGATATGAAAATTACATGCAAATCAATTCTTCACGAATTGTTCGTAATTTTTTTTTTAATAAACAAATTGTTCGTAATTACAGTTGGGTCAAAAGTCTTTTTTACACATGTAATTACATCTTGTAACTTAAGTACCACTTATTCTCTAATGAACAACCTTTTTATGATCCAATCATAAACCAAGTTCCTATCGGGCCAGTGAATGAGGGGCCCCATTGTTCAACTCCTGAAATCAGCACTTAAGGGAACTACTCATCTACTTTCTCTATATGAGAATGATTGAATTTCATCTTGTAAAACTTATGTTCTCAGCTCTCTATTTGGTCAAGTCCCCAAAATGGTAGGCTTATTGAATAGACTATAAAGGTCATTCCCACTCATGCAAATCAAAGCACGAGCCCTCACAGGCAGAAGTTCATAACTCACTCAAGATTAAGATCGAGTCACATACGATCATCCTGTGAAATATTAATCTTCTCAAATAACGGATTAATAAAGAGAGATTATATATTTTGTGGCCCAGTCTTATACAAACTCATTGTATAGGATACCCCCACTCATATGTCTCTACATGAATGATTTGGATCAAATCATTTGTAACAATTACAATGTAGGCCATATCAATAGTGTTACCAGGAGATTATGCACCCAATCTTATCCATATACTATAGACTAGTTAGGTTATTTCTTGAACATGTCTTGTTCAATATTACACTAATGACCTTGAATTTTTATATAATGCATATTATAAATTGCAAACAGTAATAATAAAATAATTATAAAATAATTATTAATTAATTACGAGGTTTTAGAGCATATGATAGCACGTATAAATGACTGTTATTTAACACTTGAAATTGAGTTATTTAATTCCTAAAGCGTGAGTAAAGCGCTAGCTTTCTGTCATTTTGACCCTTTATTTCATAAAGTAGCATGCACTAGTGTAGTACGAACGTTATTGAGTTCTCATCGAATATTTGTTTAAATTTCCTATTAATGCACTAAAATTAACACAAGTTCACCATGTCAGGAAACAAGGCCAAAACGTGAGCCTATCACGACGCTATGAAATCTTTACCCAAGAAAACATCACTTTCCCCAGCAATTAATCATGGCGCAGAGAACGTGACCATTACAATAAACACTACAACAAATTCCACCTAAGATGACAGTTAGAAAATGGAGGAGACCCTACGAGGGTGGTTTTTAGAAAATGCGCTCAGTTTTACGAATTATTTTTTATTTTTTCGAAAATTAAACATATAAGGGCGGTTTTGCACCGCCATTATAATACCTATTTGATGACGGTTTGAAACCGTCATCGAAACAAGAAAAAAAATTTATTGTACGGAAATTATACCTTTAATGGCGGGTTTAGACTGCCATTAATAGAGCCCTTTGATGACGGTCAAACACCGTCATACAAAACCTCTAAAATGACGTCGTTCTGTTTTAATCAAAACGCCGTCGTTTTGATTCAACCCTAAATCTCGTATCTTCCCCATTTCCCCTCAACATACTGCAACCGCCCTTCTCCCCCTCTCTATCTCTCACGCCCAAACCACACTTTTCTAGGGACGACGAGCTCTAGACGTGGTTTACAGCGGCGTCGAGCTCTGAAGAGGGGCGTTTTTCAGGCAGTAGTGCTTCGACGGTGGGGATATTGGTTCGAGGGGTGTTTTAACCCTAAGCATATCTCACCCACGTTTGATTGAGACTTGATTTCAATTACCCATTGTATTTCGACGTTAGATTCGCGGATTTTGGCGTTTTTGAAAGCTGTCCACCAAGAATCATAAGCTTTTTGGTGAGTTTCTTTAGTATCAATTGCTTTCCTAAGCTTTCGAAATCTATTACAACTTAAGGAGTCTAATGTGGAGTTCTTCATGGATTGAAGCTTGAACGACACGTTTTGGCGACCTTTGCGGCTTACCCTCAACCCGAAAAAAAATACCAAATCAATTACCCATAGCCCGTAAAGTTTAGAGTTACGAGTTGGGGCTTTTCAAATACTGACCAGCAAGAAGTTGGGCTTTCTTGGTTATTTTAAGTGGTTTTGAACGGAGCAGCTGGGGATTTATTGAGTAAGGATGGTTAGTATCTTTCTTCGCTATCTTTTGAAGCGATAATGGTTTCACTTGATTGACTTCTCAGTTTCTTCTTCTCTCTGTTCTCTGGTTTCACTTGTCGAACCTTCATTTCATTCAATCCCACTGGTAGAATACAGTTGCACAGAAGCCCTATCCCACAAAAAACCAACTCAAAATTACCAATTCAATTCAATTCTTATGTACCTGCCAAATCTTACTATATTTGGTTCTAAAAAAATCTCGCACAATATTAAATATTAGGTAGGTGACTATCTTGATTTATTGCGTTCTACTCTGACTTATTTTTCTTAATAAAACACTAGTCATTCACGTTAAATCATCACTCAATCCAACCCAAGAAAAAAACCAAAAAAGAAAGAAAAAACCCTTATATTTATTTATTTTTAGTTAACATCTATTTGTTATATACATTCTGGTCTGAAGTTTTTTTTTACTTTTCTTTTTTTTTATCAATTTCATATTTTTTTTACTGAGCAGCTGGGGATTTATTGAGTAAGGATGGTTAGTATCCCCGGCCAGCCCCTCATCCTCCTCCGACGGCGACGCTCCATGGATGGCGAGAGCTTGAACCCATGGTCGTCTTCTCTTAGATCGGCAACGACTCAACCCAAGCGTGTGCGAGAGGAGCTTCGCGACGAATGAGTACCAGGCGGCGGCCCGACGACCTCGACGACGAGAGCACGATGATTCGCGACGTTCCCCTTCGGCAGCGACGACCAACGACGACGCGATGGCGGCCTTTCCCTCGGTTCAACGACGACGGTTCGACGATGCTGCAACAACCACGAGCGGCGGCGCAAGAAGCAAACCACAATGGTTTTCTCCATTGTCGATGATTCTTCGGCGTTCGATCTCAGAACCCAAAACAATGGCGATTTGCCTCCCTTTCGATAATTTCCAGCAACATTGTTCCTTTTCGGTCGCGAGGTTCGGATTGGCGCGTTTGGACACAACGAATGCCAAGCAGCAAGGTGTTGAGTCAGTTTGGTAAGTTTCGTCAATGACCCAAGCTTCATTGACCTTAGATTTGGTTTACCCACTTCATAACGATTCTAGATTTGCATTTTAGGGTTCATCGGACACCAACCACTACACATTCGGGATCTTTTGAGGCAAAGTAGTAGGTAATTGGACGTTCTAACCCCTTTCGTTTATCCTATAGGTGCTGTAATTTAGGTCCTCATGTGTGAGAATCTTTTGTTTGCAGCTTCGAATCATTCCAAACACTCCCAATTTATCCACCAGTTAGATTCGAGTCAGTTTAGGTGAATTTCAAGCGGTAAGTGGTAACGATATTATTGAACTATCGCCAATCATCGGGTTGTCGAGACCCGCCAAAATAAATTTATAAGTGCCCGAAATCACTAAACTATTTGTAGAATAGTAGCAACGGGGTCGATCCACAGGGAATTAAGGTATTTTGACTTAATCTTGATTAAATTTGCAAACTATTAATATAAGTGAAATAAGGGGTAATTGTTGGTTTTCAAGTAACTAAAATGGAACAAAGCAAATGGGAAAACTTAGCTAACGGAGTTTCCGACTCGGGACGATCGGGGATAAATATAGCATGCCTCTTGGATCATAGGATGACGAGGTTTATGGTTAAATAATTTAACGAATGCACAGCTTGTCTAAAATTAATAAATAACCCAGACATGCTCCATGGATTTAATTAGACATAAATAATCATGCTAATCAAGCATACCGTCCGGACATTGGCGGCCAACGCTCTCCCAAGACCGAACGGTAGCAACAAGCTAACTGTGACAACTATCTAATTTGGACGCGAAATTAGTATGTCGATTTGGAATTCTAATTCGGGAAGAACGAATACCAAGAGCGTAAGGACGCCAATACACTCAAGGTGCCATAATTCCTTGTTACTTGGCGGAAACGAGAGGCACGACATCAAATCCTTTAACAAATGAACATGCTCAAAATCAAGGGTGCCTAGTCCTAAATCATTCAAACGTGCTCATAGATTAAGCTAAGAAATAGAATTCAATTCAATAAAATATCTAACCAATTCAGAATTTCAATCCTACAACCTCACCAAGAGTTCATACTACATTTATCCTTACAATCCCGAGCCAAAAACGGTAAATCTACTCACTCATGACTTGTGTGGTGTGGGACGGCTTCAAATCGAGCTTCCTAGCCCCTCCCATGGTGGAAAACAGCTGCTGGACGTCAAATCAGGCGCGGAGCTCGAGGTAGAAGATGATAATGGCGGCTAAAATCGGACAAAAATGTTAAGTAGTCCGTCGTAGCGTCGAGACGCTAGGGCAGCGTCTCGACGCTGCGCCCTAAATAACGCGCGCGCGCAGTCGGGGTGGCGTCGAGACGCTCGCATAGCGTCGAGACGCTTGTGCGGCGTCGAGCGAGCGTCGAGACGCTATCGCTCGACGCTTGCTCTCGGGTTTTTTCTTCAATTCAGCGCTTCAGACTTCGGAGCGTCGAGACGCTAGGGCAGCGTCTCGACGCTGGGCAGCGTCGAGCTAGCGTCGCGACGCTGTCGCTCGACGCTAGCTCTCGGGTTGATGCATGGATTTTTGCCTTCATTTTCCCAAAAGTGCTCAACCTTCATGCCTTTGCACGGGTCTTCCCGGGAAGTGTTCTTAGGCCTTTAAATTGCGATATTAAGCCCCGAAAAGCGCCGAAACGCTCCCGAGGGCGAATTACCGAGAACACCTGCAATAATCACATATAAACAAGATTAAGCCAATAATAAACGTGAATTAGGGACATAATTATAGCTCCAAAATGGAGCTATCAAACACCCCCCACTTAAATCTTGCTAGTCCTCGAGCAAGGTGGAATTCTCATTAATCAAATAAAACGAGAATACATGCTAGGGACTCGATTCTCAGTATTGAAAAAGACAGGGCATTTGCATTTGAAGGAAACAACCGCATGCATGCATTGGTTAAGAACAATTCGAAAAATTTAAAGATGCTTCCCTATTTATGCTTCGGACTTAGCTCCTCGATCTTAGATTTCAACAGGCTTAGAACAGCTCTATCTATCCTAAAACTTCGCTTTCCCCCTACTTTTTCTCTCTTTTTCTTCGATCTTCATGAGCGCCTAACATGTCAATCTTACTTTCGTTTCAGCTTGCCTGCAATTTCATTGCACAGTGCATCTGACTACGGGCAAAATTCACATTTTTAAGGACTAGCGTTCACTTCTTTGTGCTTCCTTTTCATGCAGTGGCGACCGTGGGTTACACGACCGCCCCTGGCTACTAAGGCAACTCAAGAAGGAGGAACGCCTCATGAGATTATTTTCTTTTTATAAACTTGCGTTCATTTTTCTTAAAGTCTAAAAATCGTGTTAAAATTTTAAGCGCACGGATTACGAACAAGAGCGAATCTTAGCCCATCCTAAGGTTGCCTTTCGAGGTGACAACGAATTTCAAAACAAACAGAGCTACCCTAAACCCACAGATCCAAGATAGAGTGCTGACATGCGAAGCTTAGACAGGGAAATAACTTGAAAATTTTTTCAAAACGGCCTTAACATATGCAATTATACTCGATTTCACAACAAACACGCATACGAAGACCTTAGCAGTACATCACAGAATTTCATAATCGGACAAGCATGCTTTCTCCATAGCTCAACAAGTTAATCAGGATTCCATAACAAAGCTCGACAATCCTTTATAAGGCACAACCCACCACCCCCAACTTAGAAATTGACAATGTCCTCATTGGACCAAATATGCACAGTCAAAACAAAAGGAAAGAAAACCTTCCCTGAATTGTGACTAGAGGGTTGGAGAGTGCGCCTTAACCTTAGCCAATAAACCGCAAGGATGAGCCATTGTTTCACCTGAAAATTCACAACATCAGAGTAGAAATCTAAACTAATCCTAAAGACGGTAAGTAAACAAAAAGCATGTACAGTTCAAGCTCGGGTGCCTCCGAGTAGCGCAAATTTTTAGAGTCGATTGCTCGACTTTACCAAAACTCAATTTATCCTTTCTCATAATCAGGCTCTTTCAAGTAGGCATGATCGTCGAAGTCCTCTGACATTCCCTCATGAAAGATTTTTAATCGCTGGCCATTCACCGTGTATTCTTTCTCCGTATCCAGGCTCTGAATCTTGACTGCACCATAGTGATGAACATCAGTGATAATGAAAGGACCAAGCCATCTGGAACGAAGTTTACCTGGCATGAACTTCAAGCGGGAGTTGAACAAGAGGACCTTCTGACCAACTTCGAAATGTTTTCTGACGACTCGTCTGTCGTGGAACATTTTGGTCTTTTCCTTGTAGGACTTCGAGTTCTCATATGCATCCAGGCGAAGCTCCTCCAGTTCTTGCAATTTGAGGAGTCTTTCTTCGCCCGCCAAGTCAAAGTCCATGTTGCACTTCTTCACGGCCGAGTAAGCTTTGTGCTCGATCTCCACGGGGAGATGACAGGCTTTACCATAAACCATCCGATAAGGAGACATCCCTATGGGGGTTTTGTAAGCCGTACGGTAGGCCCACAAAGCATCGTCCAGCCTCAGACTCCAATCCTTCCGTCCTGGACTTACTGTTTTCTCGAGGATGCTCTTCACTTCTCGATTGGAAACCTCTGCTTGGCCATTGGTCTGAGGATGGTACGGGGTAGAGATTTTGTGATTTACCCCATACTTCCTCATCAAGGCCTGAATCGTTTTGTTGCAGAAGTGGCTCCCCTGGTCACTTATGATGGCTCGTGGAACTCCATACCTGCTAAAAATGTTAGATTTGACAAAACTGGAAACAACATTAGCGGTATCAACTTTGGTGGCTTTAGCTTCCACCCATTTAGACACGTAGTCCACAGCCAATAAAATATAGACAAAACCAAATGAAGGGGGAAAGGGTCCCATAAAATCCATACCCCAAACCTCGAAAATTTCACAAGTTAAAATGGGGTTTTGGAGCATTTCATTCCTACTAGTGATGGTCCCTTTTCTCTGACACTGATCACAAGATTTACAAAACTCATAACAGTCCTTAAACAGTGATGGCCAGAAAAACCCACAATCTAAAATTTTTCTTGCAGTCCTATTTTGCCCAAAGTGTCCCCCACATGCAAATTCATGGCAAAAAGTAAGGATGGACCTATGTTCAGACTTAGGGACGCACTTCCTAATTACCTGGTCAGCACAAAATTTCCATAAAATGGGCTCTTCCCAAACATATGTCTTGGCTTCGCTTTTCAGCTTAGCTCTTTGATTATATGAAAAATCGAATGGGAACGTACCTGTGACCAAGTAGTTGACAATGTCGGCGTACCATGGCGTCTCTACACTTACCTGGAAGAGGACTTCATCGGGGAATTCGTCATTCAGAGGCAAGTCATCTTCGTTACGCACGATGCGGCTCAAGTGGTCAGCAACGGTATTTTCTGATCCTTTTCTGTCTTGAACAGAGACGTCGAACTCCTGGAGTAATAGTACCCATCTGAGCAGTCTAGGCTTCGAGTCTTTCTTGTTCATCAAGTATCGAACTGCTGCATGATCAGAAAAAACAATTACTTTAGATCCAAGAATATATGGCCTAAATTTATCAAGAGCGAAAACTATGGAAAGCAGCTCCTTCTCTGTTGTTGTGTAACCGATCTGCGCGGAATTGAGCGTCCTGGAGGCATAATAAATCACATGGCTCTTCTTGTCTATCCTCTGGCCCAACACAGCGCCTACGGCATAATTGCTTGCATCGCACATAATCTCGAAAGGAGTCCCCCACTGCGGTGGATGAATGATGGGTGCGTTGGTCAAGCACTTCTTCAGAACATCGAAGGCAAGCTTGCACTGTTTGTCAAAACAGAATGGAACATCCTTTTTCAGCAAGCTTGTCATCGGAGTCACTATCTTCGAGAAGTCTTTAATGAACCTGCGGTAAAAACCTGCGTGACCAAGAAAAGAACTGATGGAGCGCCCATGGCACGCAGCGGAAGCGGATTTGGATCATGGACACTCTAATTTCATCAATTTAAACAAATGGAAACATGCAAAAGCGATGAAAAAGAGAAGTTAGAACACATACCCTTGTCGTTCGTAATTCTCCAATTTCACCGCCAGATGCTCCTCACGAGCTCACCGAGCCTTCTCACGAAACGTTCGTGGACCACCCACGGTAGTCCCGCTATCCTCAGGCCGAGAAACGGAGTGGTGGGACTCCTTTTACAAGAGAAAAGAGGGAAGAAGATTCACTGAAGAAACATTTTCTTCAGAAGCTGTGAAGAAGGCAGACTAGAGATAGAGAGAGGATTCATATGAAATCCATATTTCATTTGACGACCCCAAAGTGCACTAAGCACTTTTAAATTTCTTTTTCTTTTTTTTTTTTTTTTTTTTTTTTTTTTTAATTAGCCTGATGAATCACATATATATATACTCTGTATATATAACATGTGTCTTACATCTTGCATGTAAGACACATGTATATATATATATATATATATATATATATATATATATATATATATATATATATATATATATATATATTTATATATTATTATTATTAATAAAATTAATAATAATTATTTTATTAATTAAACTTTTTAATTAATAAAAAATATATATATATAAATTAATTAATATTATTTAATTCAATATCAAATATTAATTAAATAATATAATTAATCCCGGTTTTCCGAAAACCGACTTTTTGCACATGAATCCTATTCATGTTTTCAGACCAATCTCATATTTAAATCATATTTAAATATGTCTATCCTTCTTCCACAAACCCGAATTTGAACGATTCAAATTCTTTTCTTTTCTTTTATATTGTTTCACGGCTTTATCCGAGCTAGCCAGGAGAACCGTAAGGACCTACAGATCATGAGCTCCAACGATACGAGATTATCCGGTCAAAACTCTTTCAACCGAACTAATCAACATTCGTTAACCCCCGGAGACTCCACTAAAGTCCAAGGGCTGCACTCTCCTCACTGTAGATATATTGTGTCCTGTTGATATAACTATCATCAGTAAGTCGATCCTTCACAGGTCGTTCATAATCACAACGGGTCATTTAAACCGTTTAACCCTTGTATTATATCTTGTTCCTTAAGTACCACTGACACCTCTAATGAACAATTGATTTGTGGTCCAACCATCAAATCAGATTCCTCCCTGATCAGGAGAGGATGGGCCCACTGTTCAAGACCTGGAGTCAGCACTTAAGGGAACAACCTCTCTACTAACCCTTAAAGCGGGTAGGAGTGAACTCCAATCTTGCTACAACTATGTCCCCAGCCACTTATTCAATCTTATCCCCAAGATGGTAGGCATATTGAGTCGGCAATCTGGCCACTCTCACCCGTACAAATCAAAGGATAAGGTTGAATAAACAGGAGTTCATAGTAAGCTCAGGATTGAGATCGAGTTACCTAAGTCATCAAATGAAAAAACCGGTCTTTACAGTAAACGGTGTTATAAAGAAAGAGCGATTTTAATTCTTGGTTCGGTCTTGTGCAAACTCATTGCACAGGACGCCCTCACTCACATGTCTCTACATGAAACGATTCGAATCACATCGTTTTGTGCTATACAAAGTGAGCCGCGTCCAATAGTGTCCCCAGGATAAGGTACCCAGCCTTATCCCTATACTATAGACCATTTTGGCTGTCTACTTGAACTTGATTCACATTCATGTCACACATGAAGTTCAAGTACTCACACTACTGCCATGGGTGTTCGTTATTGGTATAGGTTAATACAAACACAATTCACTAAAATTCAATAACGACTTTATTGAAAAATAATATTTACATATACATTCAAACAGTTTACAAACTACGAGTTTTAGGACATAAAACCCAACAAACTCCCACTTGGACTAAAACGTCAATGAAGTACATGTTGGTCGAGAGAACTAGAATATCAAATATCTAAAGTTTCTCCCACTGTCCTACTGAGCAGCTCGCAGCCCTAGACTTTCTAGGTGTCTCTCAAACACTTTAGCCGTGAGAGACTTAGTAAACGGATCAGCAATGTTGTGCTCCGAGGCTACCTGTGTGACGATCACATCTCCTCGTTGCACTATTGATAACTCCATTTTGGAGCTATCTTAATGTCCCTAATTCTAGCTAAAACCATGATTTATATTGATTAAAATGCCTCCTTGTAGGTGATTTCATGGTGAAGAGCTCGGGAAGTCCATTGATGATTTTCGGGGCTAAAAAGGTCATTTAACATGTTTCGGGAAGTGTTCGGGTCAAAACGATAGGCCAAACGGAGCTCGGGAGCCAAAACGACCCAAAAGTGGGCTAAGAGCCGAGAGGGCAGCGCCCAAGCGCCGGCGCCCAGCGCCCAGGCGCCCAACGCGCGCGCACCCGCGCGCGCCGCCTCGCCTCGCGCCCGCGCGCCCACACGCGCGCCGCCTCGCCTCGCGCCCGCGCGCCCACGCCCGCTCTGCCTCGCCTCGCGCCCGCGCGCCCTCGCCCGTGTCCGCCTCGCCCATGTCCGCGCGCGACAGCGTCGAGACGCTGGCCGAGCGTCTCGACGCTCCGAACTCTGAAGCGTACATTTGAAGATCCACCCGAGAGCAAGCGTCGAGCGCAAGCGTCTCGACGCTCGCTCGACGCCGCGCGCAGCGTCTCGACGCCGCGCGCGCGTCTCGACGCTACCCCGCGCGCGCAGCAGCCAACTTAGGGCACAGCGTCGAGACGCTGGCCTAGCGTCTCGACGCTCCGAGCTTTAAAGGCGTGAAAACGTTAGTTTTGCAGCCATTCTTTCATCCTCCATCTTCTCCAAGCTTCTCCTCTCGGTTCTTCTTCATTTTCTCCGCCATTTGTGGCCTTTTGGAGCTTATTTCTTGTATATTAGCTTGGGGATGATGCCCAAAGCTTCCATGGGAGTGTTGGAACTCCAAACCTCCATGATTGGCTAAGGTACTTGTGTTTGGATTTGGGTTAATTAGGGATTTTTGCTAAGTTTCTAATGTTTTGATAATGTATGCTTAATGGTTCTGATTTGGCTTTGAGTATGTATGCATTTGTCTATCTTGCTTAATCCAACGCGCATGTTAGATTTCGACGATTGACACTCGAGTCATCTTGCATGTTGTGTATGTTAAAGAGTAGCGATGCCGTGCCTCTCACTGCTCGACTAAGTAACACAGATAGACAAAACTAAATCGGAGTATCGAGTCGTGTATGATAGTTGTTGATTGCATACAGCGTTGGCGGGCAATCTACTAGCAATTAAATTACATGTTTGAATGTTCGTCGCGGTATGTTAGTGACTATCTAGAGTCAAATTTGGGGCAGATCACCCTAATGCAACTTTAGATAATGTTTGATTAGAACTGTGTGGTCTAATTAATTTCTATGGAGCCGGTTACCTTGGGGCTTCTCGGGTAACTGACCGTGTGCATATTATAATCAATTAGCCTTACCTTAGAATTAAATGATAAATGTTAAAATGCTTAGCAAGATCCCGAAAGTTCCCCAAATCCAACACTCTTCATTCTCAAGTTTATTATTTTTCCGTTAGCACTTTTCTCTACATTGCATGATTAAAACCCCCCTTTTTTGTGACAACCTTACCAACTAACCTAATCACATCTTAAACAATTAATCCTCAATTTTATTCCCTCTTTGTGGTTCGACCCCGTTACCGCTAGCTGCAAAGCTAAAAGCTACGGGTTTATAAATTTATTTTGGCAAGCCTCGACAGCTTGAGTTTATAGCGATAGTTCAAAAATATCGTTACCAACTATCTCCCTGATGAGATGATACTTTCGCTCAATATGCTTTCCACGCTTATGACTTCTAGGTTCTTTAGAATTTGCCACTGCACCGCTGTTATCACAATAAAGGGTGATTGGCAAGTTCATATTTGGAACAACTTCCAAATCTGTCAAGAACTTCCTAAGCCATACAGCTTCCTTCGCTGCTTCGCAAGCTGCGACATACTCAGCTTCCATGGTGGAGTCAGCAATACAACCTTGCTTTATACTCCTCCATACTATTGCTCCTCCGTTAAGAGTGAACACTGATCCTGATGTAGATTTCCTAGAATCTATATCAGTCTGAAAATCAGAGTCAGTGTATCCTGCAAGGATCAAATCCTTCGCGCCATACACAAGCACATAGTCTCTCGTTCTCCTAAGATACTTGAGGACGTGTTTAACGGCTGTCCAGTGATCATATCCTGGATTGGATTGGAACCTACTGACAATTCCTACTGCATAGCAGATGTTGGGTCTTGTACACAACATAGCGTACATGAGACTACCAACTGCAGATGCATAGGGAATTCGTCTCATATCCTCAACCTCTTGAGGTGTCTTAGGAGACTGTTCCTTAGACAAGTGAATTCCATGCCTAAAAGGCAGCGAACCTTTCTTGGAATTCTGCATCGAATATCTTGACAACACCTTGTCAATATAAGATGCTTGAGACAGCGCTAGCACTTTGTTCTTACGATTCCTTATGATCTGAATCCCTAGAACAAACTGAGCCTCTCCCAAATCTTTCATTTGGAATTGGGTCGCTAGCCAATTCTTAACGTCAGTTAGGAACCCTACATCATTCCCAATGAGTAGTATATCGTCTACGTATAAGACTAAGAAAGCTACAACAGTATTGACTACTTTCTTGTAAACACAAGGTTCGTCAATATTTTGTTCAAAGCCATAAGATTTGATCGCCGTATCAAACCTTATATTCCAGGATCTAGATGCTTGCTTCAACCCATAAATGGATCGATTAAGCTTGCAAACCTTTTGCTCTTGACCCTGAAGTATGAATCCCTCTGGTTGAGCCATATAGATACTCTCCTCAAGATTACCATTCAAAAAGGCAGTCTTGACATCCATTTGCCAGATTTCATAATCATAAAATGTAGCAATGGATAAGAGTATTCTAATCGACTTTAACATGGCAACAGGAGAAAAGGTTTCTTCATAGTCCACCCCTTCTCTTTGGGAATAACCTTTTGCCACAAGTCGAGCCTTAAAGGTTTGCACCTTACCGGCTTGGTCTCGTTTTCTCTTGTAGATCCACTTGCAACCGATAGGTCTTTCACTATCTGGTTGGTCTACAAGATCCCAGACCGAATTGAAGTACATAGACTCCATTTCGAGATCCATGGCTTTAAGCCACTGGTCCTTGTCTATATCATTCATTGCCTGTTTAAAGGTCAATGGATCCTCAACGCCATCATCAGGTATGACGACTTGAGTTTCAGACAAGCCGATGTAGCGGTCAGGCTGTCTTACATCCCTCCCACTGCGTCGAGGCTTTCTCAACTCTTGAGAAGGACCAGCCTGATCAACAACCTTTGTTGATCCGTCTGTAGCTTTCCTGGAAAATTCGGACAAAACAATTTTGCTCGACGGTTGATGATCTCTCATGTGGTCTTCCTCTAAGAACGTGGCATTAGTCGATACTAGTACCTTGTTCTCATGAGGATCATAAAATAGACCACCTTTCGTTTCCTTGGGGTAACCTACAAATAGGCACAATTTTGAACGATGTTCCAACTTCTTTGGATTGGGTACTAGCACATGTGCCGGACACCCCCAAATCCTGAAGTGACGTAAACTACCTTTACGCCCTCTCCATAACTCATAAGGTGTTTCAGAAACACTCTTAGAGGGAACCATGTTCAAAATATATACTGCAGTCTCTACTGCATATCCCCAAAACGAACTAGGCAAATGAGCATAACTCATCATAGATCGAACCATGTCTAACAAGGTTCTATTTCTCCTCTCGGACACACCATTCTGCTGTGGTGTTCCAGGCGCTGAGAGTTGAGATACTATTCCATGTTCTATCATATAGTCCTGGAATCTTAAATCCATATACTCTCCACCTCGATCTGATCGGAGTGTTTTTATCGATTTACCTAATGTGTTCTCAACCTCTGCCTTATACTCTTTGAACTTTTCAAGAGCTTCGGACTTATGATGCATTAGATAAAGATAACCGTACCTAGAATAATCATCAATGAAACTGATGAAATATTCATACCCTCCTCGTGCTTTGACATTCAAAGGACCGCAGAAATCCGAATGCACGATTTCTAGAGGTTCTTTGGACCTATGACCTTTTTCAGAAAAAGATCGTTTGGTCATCTTGCCCTCAAGACAAGACTCACATGGCGGTAAAGAGTTGTCCTCTAAACGATTTAGCAGACCACTCTTAACCAATCTCCCAATCCTATTGAGATTAATGTGACCTAGTCTTAAGTGCCAAAGATAAGTACTAGGAGAAAGTTTCTGCCTTTTAGTTTGAGTCTCAGCTGTTTTAAACATTTCAGTGTTCAAAATAGCTTTGGCTTCGGTTGGTCTTAACACATACAAGTTGTTTTCAAGTTTCGCAGAACAAATACGTACACCTCTTTTGCTAATGAACGATTCATTATGAACAAAAGATACTTTATACAACTGTTCTAACAAACAAGATATAGATACAAGATTCCTCTGGAAGGTAGGAACCAGGAGTACATTTTCTAGTAAAATGAAACTATCTCTATACAACAACTTTACAGCTCCCACTGCTTCAGCTGAGACAACCTCTCCAGTTCCAACTCTGAGAGTTATCTCACCGCGAGAAAGTGGCTGCCAAGAACTAGTTTCCTGAAAAGAAGAACAAACATGGTTAGTAGCTCCTGAATCAAGTATCCAGGTATGACAATCATGTTCTACTAAACATGTTTCAACAACAAGTAAATCATATTTACCTTGTCTTTCCTTCTCAGCCTTTTTCTCTGCAAGATACTTTGGGCAATTGCGTTTCCAGTGCCCATCTACACCACAATGGAAACATTTTCCTTTGTCTGTAGATTTACTCTTGCTCTTAGCAGTAGCAGGTGCTTTTCCCTTCCTTTTATCTTTCTTCTTTTTCTGAATACTCTTATTCTTAATAGAAGAAAGTTCAGACTTACTCCCTGAAGACGACCCCTTTTGGAATTTCCTAGAAGTGACAACATTTGCCTCCTTCTCTTTTCCTTTAGAAGTCTGTAGGGACTGATAGGTCTGTAGCTCGCTGAGGAGAGAAGTCAAATTATACTTTATCTTATTCATTACCAAATTGGTTCTGAACTGAAGGAAACTCTTCGGAAGAGATTCCAAGATAAAGCTTACTTGACTTGACTCATTTATAATAGCTCCGTTTACTTCCGCCACATTGAAGTGGACCATCATGTTAAGGACATGCTCCCTAACAGAGGTTCCCTCCTTCATGCGAGAGTTGTAAACGAATTTGAGGGCTTCATGACAGACCGATGAGGACGGTAGTCCAAACATCTCCTGTAATGAAGACATGATTTCTTTAGCAGAAACCATTTCCTCGTGCTTCTTAGCTAACACATCAGATATGCTGGCTAAGATATAGACTCGGGCTTTATCATCAGCCCTTGTCCATCTATCATATGCTTCTCGAACAGTTCGAGTCGCATCCGAGCTAGGAGGGGGAGGACAATCCTCTGATAAGACGAACCTTAGATCATCTAGAACGAGAATCGTATTCAAGTTCGATTTCCAGGTCGCGTAGTTATCGCCAGTTAACTTATCGGAAGCTAGTAAATGAATGAAAGAGCTAGACATGCTGAAAAGAGAATGTAAAAAATTAGTGAAAAGGTTTTAACCTAATTTACACACCAATGAAGAATTTAGCAAAGAATAATAATGTACCCAAAACTCATTATTAAACTGCAACGATACTTCAGTGGGTCAGAATGGTCGCTACCGAGGGGCAGTCAAGCATTCCTTCACTGAATCAAGACATTCTTGACTAAATGCTAATACCAGAATATCTCATATTCCTATAGCATCTTAGTTATCGCTGTTTGGTCAAGATTTACTAACTCCTTAGCAAATCTCGTAAGTGTGACCCTCCATTTTTAGAATTCATAGGGCGGCCCCAACGATGCAACCGAATGGAAATGTCAAAGTTGGGAATGGCTCTATGTTTCTTTATCCATAAATGGTGATTGAGATGTTCCGATTCCTATGAAACGGCCCTCCGAATGGATCGGTACCACTGGTGGGCACCTAGCAGGCAGAACATAGGAATCTCACGGTTCAATCCAATGGAGGAGACCGCAGGATGTATTGACATACTTCCTTCTCCCACTTACTATAAATACTTTCTCCATTCACCTTGCTCTTGAATTATACAAATACCATCCGAATGGGGATGCCCTATTGACATCACGAGGCCGAGCATAATTCTCACGGTGTGAACTTGACAGAGAACGTAGGAGGAGAGGGACATATCATATATACCTTCTCAACACCTCTACTAAGTATTTTAAGACGGAATGGGTAAATTACTCAGGCATTATCCGGCTAAGACAATAAGGCCTAAGTCTAGGTAAAACAAACTTTTACCTATGATGTCTAGGTGATAAACAATTTATTACCTCACACCACTCACGCATGCTCATAAAGCCGGGTTAACTTTACTCAAGAATCGGATGGTCCCCAGGTAGGAGGTGTTCCGTAAACCGTCAGCTTAAATACCTCCAACCTCGAACAGGATGTCCCCGGGTGAGTTTCTTGTAACCTTAGCATTTACAAGATATCGACCTATTCATCTAATGAAACGGAACGATACATTCAACCCTAAGTGAGCATGCCTTTGTCTTTGTTATAGATTTTAAAAGTCTATGCCAATTTTACAACGCTTTGCAAAACTAAGACTTACTACAACAAACTTCTACATGCTTCTCAAACATGCATCACTAAGGCACGACAAGTTGAATATTTAATTTCATAATTAATATAACAATTATATCGATTATGTTTTTAAACATTCAACTCTTAATTCATAAATTAATATAACACTTATATCAATTCTCATGAATTAAGCATGCATCCTATACATTATAACACTTATAACAAACAAAATGCAACTAATGTTGGATGTTTAATTTCATAATTAATATAACACTTATATCAATTATTCTATTAAGCAAACAACATCTAATTCATGAATTAATATAACTCTTATATTAATACTCATGAATAAACATGCATCCTATACATTATAACACTTATAATATACCATGCATAAAATTAGGACAACCTATGTTGTTGATTCAATTTCATAATTAATATAACATTTATATCAATTATTCTATTGAACTAACAACAACTAATTCATGAATTAATATAACTTTTATATCAAAATTCATGAATTGCCAAATATGCATACGATATATTATAACACTTATAACATATTTTCAATGCATGAAGCATGCTTCCTACGGTGGGATTTTAAATCTATATGGCATACGTTATGCACATACAAACATGGAATTTAATTAAAACATACATTCACAATGCATAATTAATTAAACACACTAAAGTGGATCGATTTTGGCATTTAGCAAGCAATAACTAATTTATTACAAGCTTGATCAACAAGCCACGTCATGAGCGGACTTCGTACTCTTCGCACCGCCTTTGACCAACTTGCTTCCTCCGAACGCTTCGGCCAAAATTTCTTCGAATTTCTCCTCGTAATGCCCAGAATGAGTTTGAAATTACACCGAACATTTCGGCGAGTTTCAAACTCAAACTTCTTTCACAAAGAACCCTATATGGACTCTAATGACTCTAAAAAATACAGACTCTTTAGCATACATTAAAGCCCATACATTCTCGGGCAATAACAAATAAAGAAATTCAAAAGAAACTATGCCAAAATCGATATTCACTTTAGAATTCCATTCAGAAACAATTTCTAAAATAAAACCCACCATAACTTAAATTGATAGAAATTGAGTGGCCAAAAACGCTCTGATACCAATTGATGGAGCGCCCATGGCACGCAGCGGAAGCGGATTTGGATCATGGACACTCTAATTTCATCAATTTAAACAAATGGAAACATGCAAAAGCGATGAAAAAGAGAAGTTAGAACACATACCCTTGTCGTTCGTAATTCTCCAATTTCACCGCCAGATGCTCCTCACGAGCTCACCGAGCCTTCTCACGAAACGTTCGTGGACCACCCACGGTAGTCCCGCTATCCTCAGGCCGAGAAACGGAGTGGTGGGACTCCTTTTACAAGAGAAAAGAGGGAAGAAGATTCACTGAAGAAACATTTTCTTCAGAAGCTGTGAAGAAGGCAGACTAGAGATAGAGAGAGGATTCATATGAAATCCATATTTCATTTGACGACCCCAAAGTGCACTAAGCACTTTTAAATTTCTTTTTCTTTTTTTTTTTTTTTTTTTTTTTTTTTTTTTTTTTAATTAGCCTGATGAATCACATATATATATACTCTGTATATATAACATGTGTCTTACATCTTGCATGTAAGACACATGTATATATATATATATATATATATATATATATATATTTATATATTATTATTATTAATAAAATTAATAATAATTATTTTATTAATTAAACTTTTTAATTAATAAAAAATATATATATATAAATTAATTAATATTATTTAATTCAATATCAAATATTAATTAAATAATATAATTAATCCCGGTTTTCCGAAAACCGACTTTTTGCACATGAATCCTATTCATGTTTTCAGACCAATCTCATATTTAAATCATATTTAAATATGTCTATCCTTCTTCCACAAACCCGAATTTGAACGATTCAAATTCTTTTCTTTTCTTTTATATTGTTTCACGGCTTTATCCGAGCTAGCCAGGAGAACCGTAAGGACCTACAGATCATGAGCTCCAACGATACGAGATTATCCGGTCAAAACTCTTTCAACCGAACTAATCAACATTCGTTAACCCCCGGAGACTCCACTAAAGTCCAAGGGCTGCACTCTCCTCACTGTAGATATATTGTGTCCTGTTGATATAACTATCATTAGTAAGTCGATCCTTCACAGGTCGTTCATAATCACAACGGGTCATTTAAACCGTTTAACCCTTGTATTATATCTTGTTCCTTAAGTACCACTGACACCTCTAATGAACAATTGATTTGTGGTCCAACCATCAAATCAGATTCCTCCCTGATCAGGAGAGGATGGGCCCACTGTTCAAGACCTGGAGTCAGCACTTAAGGGAACAACCTCTCTACTAACCCTTAAAGCGGGTAGGAGTGAACTCCAATCTTGCTACAACTATGTCCCCAGCCACTTATTCAATCTTATCCCCAAGATGGTAGGCATATTGAGTCGGCAATCTGGCCACTCTCACCCGTACAAATCAAAGGATAAGGTTGAATAAACAGGAGTTCATAGTAAGCTCAGGATTGAGATCGAGTTACCTAAGTCATCAAATGAAAAAACCGGTCTTTACAGTAAACGGTGTTATAAAGAAAGAGCGATTTTAATTCTTGGTTCGGTCTTGTGCAAACTCATTGCACAGGACGCCCTCACTCACATGTCTCTACATGAAACGATTCGAATCACATCGTTTTGTACTATACAAAGTGAGCCGCGTCCAATAGTGTCCCCAGGATAAGGTACCCAGCCTTATCCCTATACTATAGACCATTTTGGCTGTCTACTTGAACTTGATTCACATTCATGTCACACATGAAGTTCAAGTACTCACACTACTGCCATGGGTGTTCGTTATTGGTATAGGTTAATACAAACACAATTCACTAAAATTCAATAACAACTTTATTGAAAAATAATATTTACATATACATTCAAACAATTTACAAACTACGAGTTTTAGGACATAAAACCCAACAAGAACGTACTTCCCGAAGATTCGTGGGGTAAGGTAAATCAGATATGACATCAATTTTTGCTTTATCAACCTCTATCCCCTTAGCAGACACAACGTGACCCAACACTATGCCTTGATTGGCCATGAAATGACACTTTTCAAAATTTAAAACAAGATTAGTTTCGATGCATCTTTCCATGACTCTAGACAGGTTAAACAGGCAATCTTTAAATGAACTTCCATACACAGTAAAATCATCCATAAAGACTTCGATGCATTTTTCTACAAATTCAGAAAATATGCTCATCATACATCGCTGAAAAGTCCCTGGAGCATTACAAAGCCCAAAGGGCATTCTCCTATATGCGTAAGTTCCGAATGGACAAGTAAAAGTAGTCTTTTCTTGGTCTTCCTGGGCTATGGGAATTTGATAAAACCCAGAAAAACCATCAAGAAAACAGAAGAATGGTTTCCCAGCTAAACGCTCCACCATTTGATCTATGAAGGGAATAGGAAATTGGTCCTTCTTAGTCACATCATTCAGTTTTCTAAAATCAATACACATTCTCCACCCATTTTGTACTCTCTTAGGTACTAACTCCCCCTTATCATTTCTAATAACAGTTATGCCCGTCTTTTTAGGTACAACATGAATAGGGCTAACCCATTGGCTATCAGAAATGGGAAAGATAATACCTGCATCCAGGAGTTTGTGTATCTCAGACAACACTACCTCTTTCATTGCAGGGTTCAGTCTTCGCTGAGGCTCTCGGGATGGCTTTGCTCCCTCATCCAGCCGAATCTTGTGCATGCACAGCACTGGACTCAACCCATGCAAGTCTGCCAATGTCCATCCCATGGCTCTTTTGTTCTTTTTCAAAACCTCGATCAACTCACCTTCTTGCTCCGATGTAAGCTCCTTGGAAATAATTACCGGGAGTGTCTCCACCTCACCCAAGTACACGTACTTGAGATGACCCGGCAACTCCTTTAATTCCAACTTGGGAGCCTGCAAAAGAGATGGTAATATTTTAGTTGGCTTTTCACATGTCTCTAAAGCAAAAGTAGGTTGTTCAGAAGAATCAGTCAATATGGGAACACTACTTTCAACTTCGCCAACAATTTCAGTAAAAACGAGTGGGTCATCCCCAACAACAACAGTCATGCATTCTTCTTGTTCTAAAGTATCTATCAGATCAATTTTACAGACAGAATGCACATCAGCACGTTGTTTCATGGCATCAAATACATTAAATTCGAATACATCCCCTTCATACTCAACAGATAAGGTTCCATCATGCACATTAATTTTTGTCTTAGCGGTTTTCATGAATGGTCTACCAAGTAAAACAGAAGTGGTGGATGCATTTTCTTCCATTTTTATCACATAAAAATCAGCAGGGAATATCAAATCCTTAACTTTAACCAACACATCCTCAATCAATCCTAAAGGACGAATAGAAGACCTATTAGCTAACTGGATAATTATACTGGTTTCCTGCATACCATCTAAACCGAGGCTCTTGTAGACAGAGTATGGCATAACATTAATTGAAGCTCCTAAGTCTAACATGGCGTGCTCGATTTCTCTATCCCCTATAGTACATGGCAAGAGAAACATACCTGGGTCCTGACATTTGTTTGGAATACCTTGGGTTATCAGGGCAGAAACATTCTTGCTTACCACGACTCTCTCAGCACTTTTAGTCTTCCTCTTCATAGTGCACATCTCCTTAAGAAATTTAGCGTACCTTGGGATTTGCTGGATTGCATCAAGCAGCGGTATGTTGATCCCAACTTTCCTCAGTGTCTCAAGAACATCTGCATCGTCGGCCTCCTTAGATGGCCGTGCCAGCCTACTAGGAAAAGGGGCAACGGGAGTGTAAGACTTCATAGAAATAAGAGGAGGAGGAGTTACAACAGTTTCAGAGGGTGCTTGAGAACACTTATCTGGAGATATCTCTGAATCTTTTGGAGGACTCACAGGAGTGGTGCGGGATGGTTCTTCTTTACCACTTCTGAGGTTTATCGCACTAACTCCTTCTGCTTTGGATTCAATTTTGCCCATTCTTTCCTTCACCTCCGAGAACTCATCTCTTAGAGATTTTATCTGCGACCTTGTCTCATTGCTAGCTTCCATGAGCGATTTAAACATGCCTTCGATGGCTTGACCTGAGACAGAAGAAACAGCCTGAGATGATTTTTCTTTCATCGCATGAATTAAACCAAATACCTGAGATACTTGTTCCTTGAGCTCTGATACGTCGGTAGACATTTTAGCGTACTCGTTCCTTCCTCCGTACTGGCGACGGTTCTCAGCCATATTAGAAATCAACTGTCTGGCTTCTACAGGTGTTTTCTCCCAAAGGGCTCCTCCACTTGCTGCATCAAGCATCTGGCAGTCATGCGGAAGCAACCCCTCATAGAAGAATTCGATAAGCTCGGCTTCTGCTATCAGGTGGTTCGGGCATTTCTCACAGAGTTTGATGAACCTCTCCCAGCATTCGTGAAACGCCTCGTCCTTTCCTTGCTCAAATTGGCGGATATCTTTTTTCACGGCTCTGGCTTTTGAAGCTGGGAAGTACCTTTCCAAGAATAGACTCTGCAACTTCTCCCAAGTGAAAATGATCCCCGATGGCAAGTAATGCAGCCAATCTCGAGCTTCACCTCTCAAGGTGAATGGGAAAGCTCTCAGGTAGAGCTGATCTTCAGTAATGCCGCCTGGCTTCATCGCAGAACTTGTCATTTGAAAAGCCTTGAGATGTTTATAAGGATCCTCATCTGCTTCACCACAAAAAGAGGGTAAATGGTCAATTAAACCCGATTTAAGCACAAACTCACCTGAAATTTCCGGGTAGGAAATACAAGAGGGTTGGTGGCCCATAGCAAATGATGTCCACTGTCTGAGCGTTTTTGGGACTCCAATCTCATCATCAGTCTCCATTTTCTCAATAAAAATTTGGCACTTCTAGCACACTTAAACAAACAGATCAAAATTGCAAATAATAAAAGAATAAACAAAATTTTAAAGTAAAAATCAAAAGTTTACAAATCAAATTTAAATTAGGCCGAATTACACTTAGCTCCCCGGCAACGGCGCCAATTTTGGTAACGATATTATTGAACTATCGCCAATCATCGGGTTGTCGAGACCCGCCAAAATAAATTTATAAGTGCCCGAAATCACTAAACTATTTGTAGAATAGTAGCAACGGGGTCGATCCACAGGGAATTAAGGTATTTTGACTTAATCTTGATTAAATTTGCAAACTATTAATATAAGTGAAATAAGGGGTAATTGTTGGTTTTCAAGTAACTAAAATGGAACAAAGCAAATGGGAAAACTTAGCTAACGGAGTTTCCGACTCGGGACGATCGGGGATAAATATAGCATGCCTCTTGGATCATAGGATGACGAGGTTTATGGTTAAATAATTTAACGAATGCACAGCTTGTCTAAAATTAATAAATAACCCAGACATGCTCCATGGATTTAATTAGACATAAATAATCATGCTAATCAAGCATACCGTCCGGACATTGGCGGCCAACGCTCTCCCAAGACCGAACGGTAGCAACAAGCTAACTGTGACAACTATCTAATTTGGACGCGAAATTAGTATGTCGATTTGGAATTCTAATTCGGGAAGAACGAATACCAAGAGCGTAAGGACGCCAATACACTCAAGGTGCCATAATTCCTTGTTACTTGGCGGAAACGAGAGGCACGGCATCAAATCCTTTAACAAATGAACATGCTCAAAATCAAGGGTGCCTAGTCCTAAATCATTCAAACGTGCTCATAGATTAAGCTAAGAAATAGAATTCAATTCAATAAAATATCTAACCAATTCAGAATTTCAATCCTACAACCTCACCAAGAGTTCATACTACATTTATCCTTACAATCCCGAGCCAAAAACGGTAAATCTACTCACTCATGACTTGTGTGGTGTGGGACGGCTTCAAATCGAGCTTCCTAGCCCCTCCCATGGTGGAAAACAGCTGCTGGACGTCAAATCAGGCGCGGAGCTCGAGGTAGAAGATGATAATGGCGGCTAAAATCGGACAAAAATGTTAAGTAGTCCGTCGTAGCGTCGAGACGCTAGGGCAGCGTCTCGACGCTGCGCCCTAAATAACGCGCGCGCGCAGTCGGGGTGGCGTCGAGACGCTCGCATAGCGTCGAGACGCTTGTGCGGCGTCGAGCGAGCGTCGAGACGCTATCGCTCGACGCTTGCTCTCGGGTTTTTTCTTCAATTCAGCGCTTCAGACTTCGGAGCGTCGAGACGCTAGGGCAGCGTCTCGACGCTGGGCAGCGTCGAGCTAGCGTCGCGACGCTGTCGCTCGACGCTAGCTCTCGGGTTGATGCATGGATTTTTGCCTTCATTTTCCCAAAAGTGCTCAACCTTCATGCCTTTGCACGGGTCTTCCCGGGAAGTGTTCTTAGGCCTTTAAATTGCGATATTAAGCCCCGAAAAGCGCCGAAACGCTCCCGAGGGCGAATTACCGAGAACACCTGCAATAATCACATATAAACAAGATTAAGCCAATAATAAACGTGAATTAGGGACATAATTATAGCTCCAAAATGGAGCTATCAGTAAGGTTTGGCTTAGACCCTTTTTAAGGCTAGTTTAAAGTGCTGTAAATTGGCCCCTAACTGCTGGAAATTTATGTTTGTAGCTTAGGTTCGTGCCGGAGCGTTCGGAAGTAAGGGTTAAGATGTTTTGAGAACATTGGGCCGTTTAGAAATCCTTCGAGTAAGTGGCTTCTACTTGTTGAGTTGTTTGTTCGATGTATGTAATGTTTGCTTGATGTATGTAAGCATGTTGTATATTTTAATAATTGTTCGTATGAATGGTTTTATATTATTTGTGCCCAAGACTAAGCACATCTGAGTGCTTAGCAAACTATATTTTGTCGTTATGAATTCACTGATAAGACTAAGCACATCTGAGTGCTTAGCAAGCTATATTTTAGTCTTTCATTTCTAGAATTTTAGAGATCAGCTTTGTCTCATGTAATCTTTTTGAAAGCCATCTGGATAAGCATAGCCACTGTGTTCAACAAGGATTCTTACACTTGGGTCTTGAAATTTAGAAGTGCTCATTTACATTGCTCATCGACTCGCTGGATTTGATCTCTCGGATTGCAAACTGTTCTCTTCTTTCTCTTTGAATACGCAAGTGTAGAAGTTGTAAAATTCTGAACATTTTCATACAAATTCAGTTTGTTCATCTTACCCAACCCACCACACCCTCCTTTCTTCTTGATACAATCATTGACTTTTACATCCAGTGAGTCAAATTATTTAGCGATTTCTTGTAATCCATGATTAAATACTGTTACTATCAAAGGTTTTTCCCTTGTCTATTTTCCTAGTGATGTTGGGATTTCCAGTTTCTCGTTTAAAGAAGCGCTGATCCACAATTCTTTTATTTTCACCATTACCTTGCTTGGATGACTGTTTTTCATATTTTACCAACTTTTATTGCAAATATTGTATCACGCCCTTTCTAAATTGAATTGATTGGCAGGTATTTGAAGAGCCAGATAGATCCTAAGCAGAAACATAGATTTCACTTATTCAATGGCTTTTTCTTTAGGAAGCTGGCAGACCTTGATAAAGATCCATCTAGTGCTTCAGATGACAGAGATGCCTTTCTTCGTGTTCAAAAATGGACTCGGAAAGTGGATTTATTTGACAAAGATTATATCTTCATTCCTATAAACTTCAAGTAAGTTTTTTCTCTTCAGGAAAGACTTTTGCTTTCTATGATAAGCTAAACATCACTGGAAGTAGGTATCTTTTTCAACTTTATATGTTTGTTATAACAGTCTTCATTGGAGCTTAATGGTCATATGCCATCCTGATGAAGTGGCTAGATATAGCGGTAAGTTTTGAGAAGAGAGAAATTTCATTGATTCTTCATTCATTGGGCCAATATGTGTCTCCCATAAGTCATAACTTCTGTCTCGTTACAGATGAAGACCTGATGAAGTCGGTGAAAGTACCATGTATATTGCATATGGATTCTATTAAAGGAAGTCACGCAGGTCTTAAAAATCTCATTCAAAGGTATTCCTTTGTTTTTATAGCTTTTATTAATTTCAGTTTATTGGTTTGAACAATGCATTTAAGTTATCTGAATAAAATTGAATCTTTTCATGTCATGGTTAGTTTGACATTGCATCTTATTTTTATTTACTTATATGGAATTAGTCTCTTCCTTATTGAGAAGTTTGATGAAGACTTTTGAAGTGTTTTCAGTACTTGCCTTCATTTGCATATTGCAACCAACCTCTTTTCATCTTTATGTTAAGTAATTTTTCTGTTGCCATTTATTTTTATAATTTTTTTTGCTTTAGTAAAAATGTAAAATATTTTTTTTTGTTGTTTTAGTAATATAATTTTGTATCGGAGGAGGATTTATCTTTACAAAATGAATCAGCAGAGACTTTGTGTTGGGTGTTGTTTTAATTTGTTTATGTATGCACTTGATTTTTGTTCTCTCTTATTCTTTTAAAAAAGCAAAGAATTTTATGGATGAGGAAAAATTACAGTGGAACTTTGTCACCAAGTTTCTTCTCTCTATAAAGCGAGTGAGGAGAACCTTGATCATCTTTTCCTCCATTGCTCCTTGTCCAAAATGTGGTATTTTCTTTTGCTAGATTGATTTGGATTTGACGATTAAGTCAATCATTATGATGTTTTTCTCCTTTGTTATTGAGATTTACTTATAATATGGAGACTCAGCATGCCAATTTGTTGTCAGGTTCTTGTTCTTGTATTCATCTAAATATGATTATAATTTGTTCATCGATACAAGTGCATTTGCTAGATTGTTTTTTCTTAAATTTCTTCTTTGTTTTGGCAATGTGGAATGTGAATGTTTCTAAGAAAATGCATTATCTACTTAGTCTAAAGTTAATTGATTGAACAATTTCCGTAACAGGTTGTTAGCTGTCTATTGATTGAACTATTTCCAGAATTAGCTTTGAATGAACAAGCTCGCAAGATGGTGCGGGAACTATACTAGGGCGTGTGTACAACGGGAAGAAGATGCTCAGAAGGATGGGAGGAACTACACTAGGGCGTGTATATATATTCTTCTAACGTATGTGAACAAACTAACTAGTTATATTTTTACATATACATTGTATTTTTTTCATTTAGTCATAATATTTATTTTCTGTTTTCGTGTAGTTTAATAGTAAGAAGTCATTTACACGTGAATAACTTGACCCAGTACAATAGAATGGGTATATCATGTTGCAAGCTTCGCATTTGGATAAAGTAGTGTACTTTGTAACTTTTGTGCCAATTTTAGATGTAAATATGAAATATGGGTACTGTACTTTGTATTTAGACTCTTTTCAGGAACTATGATAGTTTTTGTAGCAATTTTGGATGTAATATGAAATATTTTGTTGTTCTGAATGAAATGACTAGAATTCTAGTTTATTCCACATTTAACATTGTATTCATCGATTTAGCAGAATGTCAGTTATGCAACGTCACTGAAATAACACGACATTATATTGTTTGCATCTGGTGACCAAACAATGATTTTTTGCCTGTCATCAAAAGTACTTTCAGTGACGGTGTTAGCCCGTCATTAAAAGAACTTACAATGGCGGTTTGTAGCCGCCATCTTATCCCTAAGATGGCGGTTTGTAACCGCCATCTTATCCCTACGATGACAGTTTGTAACCGCCATCTTATGCCTACGATGGCGGTTTGTAACCGCCATCTTATCCCTAAGATGGCGGTTACAAACTGCCATCTTAGGGATAAGATGGCAGTTACCTAAGATGGTGGTTTGTAACCGCCATTAAAAGATAACCGCCATCATACCCCTAAGATGACACCACTTTAGAGGGCGGTCGTAAAACCGCCATCATATACCTAAGATGGCAGTTCAGAACTGCCATCGTAGGTCAAATTTGTTGTAGTGAAAAACTGTGTTACTTGACGCTTTTCACACGTCAAATTCGAATACAAGCGTCAAGTGATCGTCTATCAAGAAAAGTGTGGTTGAACCTTGACTTATTGGAACCGTCAAAATATGCAGAAAAAAGTGTCAAGCTTTACTTATCTGGATATGTTTTAAACGTCAAGTAATCGCATGTCAAGAAAAATGTAGCTAAATCTTGACTTATTGAAAGCGACAAGATATAAAGAAAAAACGTAAAGTTATAATTTTATCTTGACGCATTGTGCATGTGTTAAGGTTTCTACATTTTGTATTTCAATTATAATAAATATTCAGCAACAACTTAAATTTCATGTATCACCAATAATAATATATTTGATATTTTGAAGAAGACAAAATTTTATCAAGCAAATAAATAATACACATTCAAGATGTGTATATAAACCAAATTCACCAATAATATTAATAAAGTTCATATATTTTCAACCATTATATCAAACTATCAACCTCACGAAGAATTCCAACATTACAAGAATTGTATCAACCTCGTAGGAATGTACCACTTTCAAAGTTACAACAACTATTAACCTCATATGAACGATTCCTAAATTATAAGTATATCAACCCCATATGAACATATGATTCCAAAATTACAAGTATATTGGTGGGACAAATTTTGAATATCCTCCCTAAATATCAAGTTGTCGAGGCTTGCCAAAATAAATTTATAATACCTATTAACAAAAGCTTTGCAGCTAGCGGCAACAGGGTCGATCCACAGAGAAGGACGTGATTGAAATTAAGGTTTGAAATAGAAATTAATTGATTAATTGGGTTCTGTAACAAGAGGGGAGTTTAAACATGCAACAAGAGAAATTAATCGCTAACGGAAGAATTAAAAAGAAAGAGAATGAAGAGTGATCGATTTGGGGGATGTCGGGATTCTTGCTAGGCATTCTTACATTTATCATTTAATTCGAAATCTAAGGCTATACATTGACATACACGCGGTCGGTTACCTGGGAACCCCTTGTGTAACCGGCTCCATATTAATTAATTAGAACTAAGGTCCTAACTAAACATTATTTAAAGCCTCTTTAGAGTGATCAGCCCCAAATTGACTCTAAAAAGTCACTAGCTAACCGCGACGAACATTTGAATATGCATTCTAATTGCTAATTGGCTACCCGACAACCCTAAAGTAACCAACAATCAGCATACATACATCGATACTCCGATTTATTTTTGTTATCCTGTGTTACTAGGCGAATAGTGAGAGGCACGACATCGCTATTCTATAACAGTAACAAAAGATAGAAAACTAGATTGTCCGTCGGCGAAATCTAACTTATGCATGGGTTTAAGCAAGAATAACAAATGCAATCAATTATATAAACATATTCAGAACCATAAGCATAGATTATCAAAGTGCAAAAAGCCTAACAAATAATCCCGAAATCACCCCAAACCGTTCACAGTACCTTAGCCGACCATGGGGCGGATCGTCAAAAACGCTCCAACGGAGGCCATGGACATCATCTCTAAGCCTATTACAAATAAAAGCTCCAAAACTATGCCACAAATGGCAGAGCTAAGCTAAAAATGGAAGAAAAACTGAGAGGAAGAAGATGAAGTTCGGAAAAAGCTTGCTAAAAAATCGTCTTCAGCCAATTTAAATCCGTTGGAGCGTCGAGACGCTGGGACAGCGTCGTGACGCTGCGACCTAATGAAACCGCGCGCGCCTCGCGATGGCGTCGAGACGCTATGCGAGCGTCTCGACGCTGGCCCAATAATTTCTTGCGCGCGCCTCCCTCGGAGCGTCTCGACGCCACGACAGGGTCTCGACGCCAGGCAGCGTTGAGCAAGTGTCCCGACGCTGTCTGGTCGACGCTTGCTCTCGGGTTTGGGCTGGAAAATTGCCTCTCCTAGGCAATTTCGGTCTGGTTCTTCTTGGATCAACTTGCCCTTTTCACGATGCACTCCCGGGGCGTTAAAACACCGCTCTTAGCTCCGAAACAAGTCCAATGGACGCATGAGCTCTTCACCGCAATTCTCCTATAAACGAGATAAATTAGACAATTAAATGCGGAATTTAGCTTGAATTAGGGAGTGAATAATAGCTCCAAAATGGAGTTATCAAACACCCCCAACTTGAATCTTGCTAGTCCTCAAGCAAGGATAATAAAGAAATTGACTCTAAGGACAAGCTTACATGCTTCTAATTCAAACCTCGATGCATTTTGCAAATTAAAACATAACATAATCATGAAAGCAATCCGCGCATGCATTTACTATGGTCACATCAAAAATCAACTATCGCTCCCTAACGTGTGTGTGTGCTAGCCAACCTATCCTAAACCCACCATAAGCCCGGAAAAACCACATGCAACAAATCATCCCGTTTTCTCCCTACTTCTAGCGTTTAAGAACAGTCTACACTTGACTTACACGAGAGAGAGTAGCAAACTAAGAGACCTAAATATTTTCTCAATCTTTTTCTTTCACGAGTACTTTGTACCCTTGGTTAAGGTTCTTTGAACCCAACTTTTTATTCTCTTTTTCTTTCCAACCTCGAGTTGCCTAACACGTCAAATTCATGCATAAACTTCACGTTTTTAAGGACTAACGCTCACTTCTTAGGTGCACCAATAAGAAGGAGGAGCGCCTCGAGAGATTTTTCTAGCTAACATGCTTTTCTATTTTTTTTTTACTTTAGGCTTAGCGTAAGCTAACTCGATTAATCGACCACTAACTCTCATGCAACAAGCTACCTAAGGGTGCCTTTCGGGGTGACAACAAGAGTTAATGCTACATGCAATCAACTAAGCCTACGGAGATTAGGGTGAGGTCGCTAAGTGCTCGATAGATGCAAGGGAGCAACAAAATTTTTTTTAAAATTTTCGACATGAACCTAATAAATGCAAAGCGACTCATGCAAAAACTAGATTATGTACATGCTCAGATTTCCAATATGCATTTCCTAGATTAACATCACTAGCAAGCAGTAAACAGAGTCCCAAGCATTTCAATATTCAAAATTAGCACTGCTCAACCAACTACACATGCAAGTCCACGACATCCACCCCCAACTTCAAAAGTTGGCATTGTCCTCAATGCCACTTAATCAGATACACAAAGTTAAAGGGAAAAAGAAGCTACACTTCCCTGATTCTTTGTGAAGTTGGCGAGGGAAAGGACGTGGCGCGTTCATCATCGAAGCCCAAAATTTTCCTCAACTTCCTCGATTCCCTAAAAAAAAAAGCAAGCTACATTAGCTAAATTAAACTAAAAACAAAAAAAAAACAGCAATGAAATTAAAAACAGAAAAGACAGTTCAACACTCGGGTGCCTCCGAGAAGCGCATAATTTTTAAAGTCGTTTGCTCGACTGAATTCTCTCCAACAACTCATCCATATTCTGATAGTGCGGGGGACGTTCCAGACATGTCCTCATCCACACTGCACCTGCAAACACCATTCAAAACTTTTAGTTCTCTTCGTGCCTCAAGCACGTGAATATCACAGTGATTAGTATAAAAAACAGCATCAATTTCAATGAATTCTAAGTCAGATTTTTTAACAGAGACATGAGAGTTATCCCTCAAGCGCGAGGTCAAACTCTCAGTCTCGACAGACTCCACACAAGCAACGTTCTCCACAGATTTCTTCTCAAATAAAGAAAACTCATGCACCGTTTCATCAAACTCTAATGAAATAACGCCCCTAAATACATCTATTTTGACCCTCGCGGTCTTAAGAAAAGGGCGCCCTAACAACATAGAGGACGAAGCATGCAAAGAATTCTTATTCATGTGAAGCACAAGAAAATCTGCAGGAAACATCATATCTCCTACTCTAATCAGAACATCCTCGACCTTCCCTCTAGGACGTATACAAGACCCATTAGCAAGCTGAATCACCACATCAGTCTCATGCAACTCATTAAGATTCAAATCTAAAAATAAAGCATGCCACATGACATTAACAGATGCTCCAAGGTCAAGCATGGCATTTTTAACAATTTTACTACCTATCATGCATGAGATAGTAAACGTACCTAGGTCGTTGCACTTTGCGGGCAACGTACCTGGGAGGATCGCAAAAACATTCTCCTTTTTCTTTTCAGTCCCTTTGGACTTCCTTTTCTTTGTGCACCAATTCTTGAGGAATTTGGCATATTTTGGCACTTGGCTCACTGCCTCAAGAAGCGGTATGTTCACCATCACCTTCTGGAAGGTTCTCAGGACCTCCTCGTCTTCGTTTGCCAGAGTAGGCTTCGCAAGCCTACTGGGGAAGGGTGCTTTGGCGACATTTTCTTGCACAATGTTCTCTTTCTCATCATTCAGCTCATCAAGAACCACTGGGGAGGACTCATTCAAACTGCCCTTGGCTTCCTTCATGGCTCTGGAGGGAACTGATTTCCCACTCCTCAGCTGGATTGCACTCACGTTCTCACATGAGTTCACAGTGGTTTGGGAAGGAAGTTTCCCAGAGCTTTTGCTCTCAATCTTGCTTATCGACACCGCCATTTGTGTCAGCTGCTTGTTCAGATTTTGCAGCTCTGCTTTGTGTGAGTTTAGCTCCTCTCGAGCTTCTTTCTGAAATTGGCTTGTCGATGTCACGATGGTCCGAACCATCTCTTCCAATGAGCTGGAGGAGCTCGAGGCTTGAACTTGGGTTGAATTGGCAGGCCTATCATAAGACTGGCCTTGGAAGCGTTGTTGTCCCTCTCTATTCCCATAACTTAAATTGGGATGGTCACGCCAACCGGGGTTGTATGTGTTCGAGTAAGGATCATACTTCCTTGGGTTGGAAGCATATCCCCCGATTGCGTTGACCTCCTCCTCTCGGCTACCTCCGACAAATTTCTTCAATAAATTTCCAATCTCGGCCACCTAGGCCTTCATTTCAGACATCTCGTGACTCTGGGCCACGTTGTGAACTTGCCCTTGCCCGCGAATACCAAACTGCTGCGAGTTGGCCGCCATGTTTGCAATTTACTGTTTGGCCTCAACCGGGGTCTTATCAATCAACGCCCCACCGCTCGCGGCATCGATCATCTGCCGATCATGAGGCGTCATACCCTCATAAAAATATTTGATCAGGAGCTGATCGGCAATTTGATGATGCGGGAAGCTTGCGCACAGGCGCCCAAAGCGTTCCCAGTATTCGTGCAGGGATTCACCAACATCCTGGGTGATCCCATAAATTCTCTTCCTCAAAGTCGTGGCAAGGGACGCAGGGAAATATTTTTCCAAGAAAACCCTCTTCATGTCCTGCCACGTCGTAATCGAACCGGAGGGCAAATAATAAAGCCAGTCCTTGGCTTTATCCTTAAGCGTGAAGGGGAATGCCCTTAAATTCAGCTGCTCCTCCGTTACTCCTGCGGGCTTCATCCCCGCACAGACGCAATGAAACTCCATCAAATGCTTGTTCGCATCCTCGCCTGCATTGCCATGGAAAGAAGACAATTGGTGAATTAAACCAGATTTTAATTCAAAATTACCTGCTACCACGGGGTAGTTGAGGCACAGGGGTTGCAAATTCAAATCTGGCGCTGCCAGCTGTTTCAACGTCCTTGGCGCTTCTCCTTGCGCCATCTCCTCACCAAAGAAGGGATCGCCTTCTTCTTCAAACAACTTTTGCCCCTCGCGGGCTTCTCTTCTCAACCGCCGCTCTTCTCTTTCGATCTCAGGTATAAACTGTAATCCACTAATCTCAGAAGAACGGGTCATACACAAACAAAATTTTAAAACATACAAAAATAAACAGAAAAAATTTTCAGCACACCATCAATCAACCAAAATCAAAGTCAAACATAATTTCAATCAAACCATGCCTTCCCCGGCAACGACGCCAATTTTGGTGGGACAAATTTTGAATATCCTCCCTAAATATCAAGCTGTCGAGGCTTGCCAAATTAAATTTATAATACCTATTAACAAAAGCTTTGCAGCTAGCGGCAACAGGGTCGATCCACAGAGAAGGACGTGATTGAAATTAAGGTTTGAAATAGAAATTAATTGATTAATTGGGTTCTGTAACAAGGGGGGAGTTTAAGCATACAACAAGAGAAATTAATCGCTAGCGGAAGAATTAAAAAGAAAGAGAATGAAGAGTGATCGATTCAGGGGATGTCGAGATTCTTGCTAGGCATTCTTACATTTATCATTTAATTCGAAATCTAAGGCTATACATTGACATGCACGCGGTCGGTTACCTGGGAACCCCTTGTGTAACCGGCTCCATATTAATTAATTAGAACTAAGGTCCTAACTAAACATTATTTAAAGCCTCTTTAGAGTGATCAGCCCCAAATTGACTCTAAACAGTCACTAGCTAACCGCGACGAACATTCGAATATGCATTCTAATTGCTAATTGGCTACCCGGCAACCCTAAAGTACCCAAGAATCAGCATACATACATCGATACTCCGATTTATTTTTGTTATCCTGTGTTACTAGGCGAATAGTGAGAGGCACGACATCGCTATTCTATAACGGTAACATAAGATAGAAAACTCGATTGTCCGTCGGCGAAATCTAACTTATGCATGGGTTTAAGCAAGAATAACAAATGCAATCAATTATATAAACCTATTCAGAACCATAAGCATAGATTATCAAAGTGCAAAAAGCCTAACAAATAATCCCTAAATCACCCCAAACCGTTCACAATACCTTAGTCGACCATGGGGCGGATCGTCAAAAACGCTCCAACGGAGGCCTTGGACATCATCTCTAAGCCTATTACAAATAAAATCTCCAAAACTATGCCACAAATGGTGGAGCTAAGCTAAAAATGGAAGAAAAACCGAGAGGAAGAAGATGACGTTCGGAAAAAGCTTGCTGAAAAACCGTCTTCAGCCAATTTAAATCCGTCGGAGCGTCGAGACGTTGGGACAGCGTCGCGACGCTGCGACCTAATGAAACCGCGCGCGCCTCGCGATGGCGTCGAGACGCTAGGCGAGCGTCTCGACGCTGGCCCGATAATTTCTTGCGCGCGCCTCCCTCGGAGCTTCTCGACGCCACGGCAGGGTCTCGACGCCAGGCAACGTTAAGCAAGCGTCCCGACGCTGTCTGGTCGACGCTTGCTCTCGGGTTTGGGCTGGAAAATTGCCTCTCCTAGGCAATTTCGGTCCGGTTCTTCTTGGATCAACTTGCCATTTCCCGATGCACTCACGGGGCGTTAAAACACCGCTCTTAGCTCCGAAACAAGTCCAATGGACGCATGAGCTCTTCACCGCAATTCTCCTATAAACGAGATAAATTAGACAATTAAATGCGGAATTTAGCTTGAATTAAGGAGTGAATAATAGCTCCAAAATGGAGTTATCATATATCAACCTCATAAGGACAATTACAAAAATTACAACTCTCAATCGGTTGTATGAACTATATATTCCAAAATGAAAAATTATCTATTCTCATATGTCAATCTATAATTGTTACTTATAAGGATGAAAACTGATGGAGCGTATTACGCTGCAGAAGCGATTTTGAATCGTTGATACTCTAATTTCATCAATTTAACAAACTAGAAACATTCTCTAACAACAGAAATAAGAAAAATTAGAAATGCATACCCTTGTAGTTCTAATTCTCTTCAGCTCCGCCGCTCGTTCCTCGTCACGAACTCTTCGGGCCTCTTTACACGAACGCTTCGAGCCTCTTTTCACGAACGCCTCGAGGACCACCTCTGGTAGTCCCGCTATCCTCGGCGTCGAGCAACGGAGTTGTGGGACTCCGTTAATAAGAGAAATGAAAAGAAATGGTGAAGGAGAAACAAAGGTCTGTGGGCTGAGGGATTGAGAACTCAAAGAATTCATAAACTTGTGAACTTCAAGTACTTACCTAGACAAAGTCTCACAAAATGAAAGGTTTGAAACATCTGCAATTCCATACCCCAAAAGCCACTACCCATAAATATATATATATATATATATATATATATATATATATTATTTTTTAAAAATTAATTCTCAATTAATTTTAAATAATAATAAATATTTTATTAATTAAACATTTTAATTAATAAAAATTATATATATATATATATATATATATATATATATATTAATTAAACTTTTTAATTAGTTAATATTATTTAATTCAATATCAAATATTAATTAAATAATATGGGTAAACCCGGTTTTCCGAAAACTGACTTTTCGCACATGAATCGTATTTATGTTTTAGACTATTCACATATTTAAATCATATTTAAATATGTCCATCATTCTTCTAAAAAAAAACGAATTTGAACAATGCAATTTTTTTTTCTTTTTCTTTTCTCTTATATTGTTGCACGACATTATCCAAGCTAGCCAAGAGAACCTAAAGAACCTACAGATCATGAGCTCCAACGATACGAGATTATCCAGTCAAAACTCTTTTAACCGAACTAATCAACATTCGTTAACCCCCGGAGACTCCACTATAGTCTGAGGGCTGCACTCTCCTCACTATAGATATATTATGTCCTCTTGATACAACCGTCATGGGTGAGTCGATCCTTCACAGGTCGTTCGTAATCACAGCTTGGTCATTTATACCGTTTAACCCCTGCATTACATCTTGTTCCTTAAGTACCACTGACACCTCTAATGAACAATTAATCTGTTGTCCAACCAACAGATCAGGTCCCTCTCTTGCCAAGGAAAGGGTGGGCGCCCATTGTTCAAGCCCTGGAGTCAGCTATTAAGGGAACAACCTATCTACTAACCCTGAATAGCGGGTTAGGAGTGAATTCCATCTTGTTGTACTATGTCCCCAGCCACCTATTCGAGTTTATCCCCAAGATGGTAGTCTTATTGAGTCGGCGATCTGGCCACTCTCACCCGTGCAAGTCAAAGGATACTCTCGAATAAATAGGATTTCATAGCGAGCTCAGGATTATTATCGAGTTACCTAGGCCATCATATGAAAAAATTGGTCTCTTCAGTAAACGATGTTATAAAGAGAGAGCAACTTGATTCGCAGTTCAGTCTTATGCAAACTCATTGCACATGACGCCGTCGCTCACACATCTCAATGCGAAACGATTCGGATCACATCGTTTTGTACAATACAAAGCGAGCCGCATCCAATAGTGTTACCAGGATAAGGTACCTAGCCTTATCCATCATATACTATAGACCATTTTGACTGTCTACTTGAGTCTGATACACAATCATGTCATACATGAAGCTCAAGTACTCATGAATCGCCATGGGTGTTGGTCATTGGTATAGGTTATTCTAAACACGTTTCATTTTATTCCAGTAAACTCTTTTAGTTGCTCTCTCTTTATAACACCGTTTACTGAAGAGACCGATTTTTTCATATTGATGGAGCGTATAACGCTGCGGAAGCGATTTTGGATCGTTGAAACTCTAATTTCATCAATTTAACAAACTAGAATCATGCTCAAACAACGAAATTAAGAAAAATTAGAAAACATACCCTTGTAGTTCTAATTTTCTTCAAATTCCGCCGCTCGTTCCTCGTCACGATCTCTTCGGGCTCCTTCTCACGAAACCCTCGAGGACCACCTCTAGTAGTCCCGCTATCCTCGGCGCCGAGCAACAGAGTTGTGGGACTCCGTTAGTAAGAGAAAAGAAAAGAAAGAAAACGGAAGGAAGAAGAATGAACAGAGGGCGTGAGTTGTTACTGAATTCAAAGAAAAAAAATGAACTTTTCATTTTTTTTTTACAGAACCTTAAACTCAAGAAGAGTTTTTTTTTTTTCAAACTTTGAATTCTTCAGCAATTCGAATACCCCAAATGTCACCAAATGTGTCTTACATGCAAATTGCATGTAAGACATCTACACGAATATATGACACACTGGTGAATGGGTTGTCGATGCCCGCCAAATTGAAATTTATACTGGTTCGTGCTTTAGATTATAGAACAGTGGAAGCCCAGTCGAACCATAGGGAACCTAAAATTAACCTTTTCTTAATCAAATTTTACTTGTGATTTAATAAAAATAATTAATGGGGGGTTGGTCGGTTTTAAATTTAAACTTAAGAAACATGCAAATTTAAAACTAGCGGAGAAATTAAACACTGAAATTAACAATTAAGACAAACATGCTTCATTTAAAGGATCGAGATTGACTTCTAATGTAATTCAGATCATCGATACTCTCTAGACTTAGCTAAGACGTCCCAAGCACACAACTTGTTTTTCCGGACCCGTAACAAACAACCTAATTAATTAATTAAGATCATGCAATCCTAATTAAACTTGACAATTAATCAACTGGGGGCTATTGTTCCATATTGATTAATTTCCAGTGACGAGAAACACCGTGACAGACCATTAATTTGGATAGCCTAAATTAATATCCCGATTTATCCTCTACCAAAGCTCGTTAGGCAAACTAAAGTGAACATGGATAGCCGATGTCACTTAGGCATAACTAAACTCTTTGGTGGTGGATTTTTGGTATATCCACTTTTCAGGGTGTCGAATCCTGCCAAAATAACATTTATAATACTGGTAACTTGTAGAACAACGGTAACTAGGTCGATCCGAGGGAACCAAAAATTAACCTCTCCTAATAAATTCTTATTTGCTTTTATTGAAAACTGAAGGGAAACATGGGGAAGGTTAAGACAAACTAAACTAAAAACAAACCAAAAATAAACTAACGGAAAAATAAAAGAACAAGAAATTAAAACTAACCTCTCCTAATTAATTCTAATTTTTCTTAATGTCGTTGTTTGAGCATGTTTCTAATTTTAAGGGTCATGATTGACTTTGATGCGATTTAGATCCTAGGGATTCAATTATACTTAACAAGAGGAATTCAAACACATAATTTACTTGCACGGAACTGCTAGTACAAGTAACCCAAATAATTAAAGAGAAACGTGGATGTCTAATTAGACTATTCTTTAATTAATCTAAGGTGATCAATCCTAAATTAATTAGAGAATAAAGACGGGTGTTCGATTCTAATTAAACTTGACAATCAATCAACTGGGGGCGAACGTTCCATATTGATTAATTGACAGTGACGGGAACACTACGACAGATGTTTAACTTGGATAGCCTAAGTCAATATTCCGATTTATCTACTTCTTCAAGGTAAGTTAATACAACACAAGATCAACATGGATAGCCGATGTTACCTTGGCGATTAGGAGAGGCAACCACATCACTAATCTAATTAACGATATAGCATGCGAGAAATCAAGAGTGTCAATGTATCATGCAAGCATACTAATAAGGATATGCTTAGAAGAAATAGATGCTCAAACAGTCATGCTAAGTTGTAAACTAAGATTTAAACCCTCACAAATCGCATAAAATATAATCCCTAACCTCAAATTAGAGCACTTATCTTGCTCGTGATGAACACCAAGCTAAATCAAACAAGTCTAAGCTTTGATATATATGAAATGGGGAGAAACCCCCAGAAATTTAGAGAGAAATCGTCAAAGCCGAACTAAAAACGTAGGTAGAATGACCTAAAAATCAGAAAAAAGTGGGATTTATAATCGACGTAGCGTGACTCTACGACGCTCCAGACGGACTTTTCTAGCACGCGCGCGTCATCTTTGCGTTGGGACGCTACAGGCAGCGTCTCGACGCTGTCTTCAAATTTGCTCTTAGGTCTGTAGCGTCGCGATGCTTGGGGCTGTGCTCAACAAAAATAATGGAAATTTTGTCCTCCCCCGGTCTCGATCTCTGGCCTATCAATCTACCAAAATTCACCTGCACCACTAGACCACTCATCACTTTTGGGATAACATTAGATTAATTGATTTATATAGTATAAACATTCAGAACGATTAATCAAAATTATCCTCTAAAACGTTCTTTTAAGCTTAACGCAATGATCTGATTTAACCCTAAGCAATTAAATTCAACAAAATATATCAATTAAGCACAATTAATTCCTTATCTCACAAGACTTAGGAGCTAAATATTAGCACTTTTTCAGTGTTATCACTCTTGTTACTTGGCGATTAGGACACGACACTCGTGTCGTTAATCTTTAACTACTTACCATGCATAAACAATTAGAGCGTCTATCTAATCAAAGATGCTTGCTAGTTTAATAAACTCATGAGAAGAGGATGGTTGAGAGATTAAATACTAAGTAGAATTAAAATACTTATCTCACCTACATACACTAACTAATCAATCCCTAACCTCATAGACTTCCATGGAGGATGAAAGCTTAGAAAATTTCATGGAAAACTCAATGTTCATAAACAAAATGAAGAGAAAACTTAAGAAATTAAGAGAGAAAGCTCCAATCCCGAGGCAAGACAAGACATAATGACCTAAAATCTGGAAAATATGTTTTTATCCTTAAGAGATTAAATACTAAGTCGAGACGCTACAGACGGAAAAACCCCAACGCGCGCCTTTTCGAAGCGATGATTCAGCGGATGAAATCAAAATAATCTTTCTCTAGTAATGCTTTAAATGTATCAACCATTTTATTAAGATGCACATTTATACATTTTAGAGCAACCTCATTTTCTGCCACCTTAACCTTTAACCGATCCCACCTCTCTAATTCACTACAAAACCTTTTAATCTTTGATTCTAATATATATTCTTGCACTAAAGTTTCAAGAGAAGGTTGTTCCTTGATTTGGTTGGGACAGTAAATTTTTTAATTAAGAATGCCCTCATCATTACCATCAAAAGAATTTTCATAACTTATAGATTCAAAATGGTAATGATTAAGGATTTAATATCCTAGAAAGTCATAATTAACATTATAATTCAATGGGTAAGAATTGAAAGATGGTGTTGATTCTTGGGTATATTGATACACTCTATAAGGCCACCCATAAATATTAAAAGCCATACAAAAAAATTAAGGAACTAACATTAGGCTTTCAATTAAACGCAAACACCAATTAAAAAAAAATATTTGGCCACGATAGATGGTGGGAATATTTTGGAATATACTCCTAATTTCTCAAGCTGTCGAAGCTTGCCAAAAATGAAATTTATAACCTGTAGCTTTTAGCTTTGCAGCTAGCGGTAACAGGGTCGAACCACAGAGAGAGTCTAAAGATGAAATTAATTGCTCGCAGTGTAAGTAAATTGATTGAGTTGATTGTCACAAAATTGGGGGGTTTTTATCATGTAAAACTATGCTAAAAAGTGCTAACGGAAAAATGTAATTTAGATTCAAGCGTGATGGATTTGGGAGTTTCGGGATTTGCAAAGTAATGTAACATTTATCACTTAATTCTATGGCGTGACAATGAAAGTAGTGTGCACGTGAACGGTTGCCCGACAACCCTAAAGCAACCGGCCTCATATAAATTAATCAGAATTTCGCAATCCTAATTAAACAATGCTCGCTAATTAAATTAGAGTGATCAGCCCCAAATTAACCCAAGCAGTCACTAGCAATTCACGACGAACATTCCATTAAACATGCTAAATGCTAATTGATCACCCGACAACCCTAAAGTAATCAACATTCAGAATGCTCAACAAGATACTTCGATTAATTCTACCCTTCTGTGTTACTAAGTTGATAAGGAGATGCAAGGCATCGCTAATCTATAACAATAGAGCATGCTAGAAAAGAAGATTGTCATTCTACAAATCTAGCATACTCATGGATTAAGCAAGAAGGAGTAGATGCATACAAACAATCAAGCCAAAACAAAATTTAAGATCTAAATTATCAAAACATTACAATTCATACAAAATCCCTACATTTTCCCAAATCCTTCACAATACCTTAGCCTTCCATGGAGATTTGAAGAGTCCAAGCTTCCATGGAGACTTTGGACATCATCCCAAGCTAAAAAGAAGAAAAGAAGCTCAAAAAATGGCCAACAATGGCGGAAACACGAGAGTAAATGACGGAGAAGATGAAGAAAAAACGCTAAAATGGCTTATATAATCCGTCGGAGCGTCGAGACGCTAGGCCAGCGTCGCAACGCTGCGACCTAAAAATTCCAGCGCCTTTTGTCGCGATGGCGTCGAGACGCTAGGTTAGCGTCTCGACGCTGGCCCGAAAATCTCCAGCGCGCGCCTCTTCGGAGCGTCGCGACGCCTCGACAGCGTCTCGACGCTTCCGCTCAACGCTTGCTCTCGGGTTTTTACTACCTCCTTTGCATGGCAATTTTTCCCAAATCTTCATGCTTGAAACTCCGTTTTTCCCGATGCATTCCCAGAGCGCTAAAACGACTTCCTAAGCCTCGAAACACGTCAAATGGACACCATGAGCTCTTCGCCGCAAATCACCTAAAATCAAGGTAAATTACACAATTAAATACGGCTTTTAGCTAGAATTAGGGAGTGAAATATAGCTCCAAATTGGAGTTATCAAACACCCCCAACCTAAATCTTGCTAGTCCTCGAGCAAGGCAAACCTAGAATTTAAATCTAAAGGAACATGCATGCATGCTTCTAATTCAAACCTCGATGCTTTTAAAGATCAAAACATTACATATTCAAGAAAGCAATCGGCGCATGCATTAAATCAAGAACACATAAAATTTACTATCGCTCCCTAACGTGCGTGTGTGCTAGCCAACCTATCTTAAACCTACGTAAACCCGGAAAAACCGCATGCAACACGTCATCCCATTTTCCCCCTACTTTTAGCATTTAAGAACAGTCTAAAGCTTGATCACATAAGAGAGAGCAAAAAATTAAGAGGCCTAAACCATTTTTCTCAATCTTTTTCTTTTGAGTACTTGGTACTCTTTATTTTGATTCTTTGAACCCAAATTTTTATTTTCTTTTTCTTCCCAAACCCGAGAAGCCTAACATGTCAAGCTTATGCTTAAGCTTCACATTTTTAAGGACTAACGCTCACTTCTTAAGTGCACCATTAAGAAGGAGGAGCACCTTGGGAGGATTTTCTAAACAACATGCTTTTCTATTTTTTTTTTTACTTTAGGATTAATAGCTTTTGCTAACTCGATTAATCAATCACTAACTCTCATGCAACAAGCTACCCTAGAGGTGCCTTTCGGGGTGACAACAAGAATTAATGTAACATGCGATTAATCTAGGCCTACAGAGTCTAAGAAGAGCTTGCTAAGTGCTCGATAGATGCTAGGGAGCAACAAAATTTTTTTTAAAATTTTTGACATGGACCAAATAAATGCAAAACTACCTCATGCAAATCTAGATATGCAAATTTCAAGATTCTAAAAGCATTTCCTAGATCATCATAATTAGAAAGCAATAAACAGAGTCCCAAGCACTTCAAATTCTAAGTCTACTCCTGCTCAACAACTGCACATGGAAATTCATAACATCCACCCCCAACCTCAGAAGATAGCATTGTCCTCAATGCTTCTCATCAGATACGCAAAAAATAAAAAAGAAAGGAAAACGACACTTCCCTGATCTTTGCGAGGTTAGCGAGGGACGAGAGGCCGCTTCCTTACTCAAGGCCAATTTCCTCAACTTCCCTCTTTCTCCTAAAAAAAAACAGCAAGCAAAATAAACTAAATTAGACTACTAAACTTTAACAAAATCAATAAAACTAAAGACTGAAAGACAGTTCAACACTCGGGTGCCTCCGAGAAGCGCAAAATTTTTAAAGTCGTTTGCTTGACTGAATTCTCCCTACGAACTTGTTACGTCTCCAAAAGTGCATATTTTAGGGACTTATTTGCTATAGAATGGTGTACACTCTTAAGCATTTTTGATAGAATTTAGTCTAAACATGTGCTTATATATGAGAATTTGTAGAATGAGACTAAATCAGGACTTATGTGTAAAAGAAAGGAAAAAGAATCGAAAACAAAGCTAAAAAGTTGAATTTTCTGTATTGCAGGAACATTGCGAAAACATTGCTGTCTCCGCAATGTTTTAAGTGAAAATGTTAAGTTGTTCTAACCGTCTTCAGTTTTGTAGCGATCTTTTAGCCGTCCAATTTCTCTCATGCTGCCACGTGAAAGGTCGTCGTTCAGAATGGATGGTTCTCCTTGGCCGAATCGTACCTGCAAAACACTATAAAAGGAGGTCAAGGGGGAAGGAGAACAACAAGCTTGGAAGCGTAGAACTCCCATCTCAACGCAGTTTCTTCCCTATCTCTTCTCCCGTTTGTTGGCGTGAAGGATTCAGCTATTGGCATCGATAATCTGAGAGGAAGAAGAGAAGATCCTTCTTCTCTTCTGATTGGATTCATCCCCAAACAAAGCTCCCCTTCTCCCTTCATCCGAGACGCTTGCGGCGAGGGTTCACGCACACATTTATCTGCTTTCTTCTGCTTTTTGTTTCCTTTTTGCTGCTGTTTGTTGCCATTTACTTCTGTTAGATACATTGTTTCATTTCGTCTTCTTCTGTTTAGCCTTTATCGCTTTAAAGTTGTTGCACATTAAGTTTCGAATCTGGTTTAATCAAGGAGTTATTTGACTAATTCGCGAGTTCCTTTTTGCTTCCTATTTTCTGTTTGTTTCCATTTAAATACCGTTAAGCATGTTTAATCCATCAAGTCTTCCCACTCCATCATCATCCATGAGTAACTAAACCACATAAGGGTCTGCTAATGATGAATCTATAGGTAGAAATACGTGAATTCAGCATGTAGGATAGCTTCAAATGCATTGAATGTATGTGTGCTTCATCCCACGGGCAATTTCGATTGGCCATCCATTTTGTCTAAAGAACTCCTAACCTCCGGAAGGAGTAAGAGTTCAGAGTCGTCCATTCATGCTAGCCTTTCATGGTAGCCAGAAAACGACCTAGGAATAGGCATTTTCCTAGCACAAGTCATTAACTTGCTTATATAAATAGATGCTTAAGTCTTACTTGGACATGAGTGAACTAAAGGATCTAATGCATGAAATCAAGAGATACATGAGAATGAGTTAATTTGATGCATGATAAGTTGATCTACTGCTGAAGAATCGTATGAAAAAGCCTATAGAGGAGTCGTTAGTAGCCCTTGTTTCCACACTTCACCCTTAAAACGTTGTTAGTACAATTGCTAGAAAATTGCTGTTTGCGCAATTTTCTTAGTTTATATTTTTGCCTTAGCCATTTTTTTCAGTTTTCTGTCTTGCGATTTTATTGCTAGATAATTGCTTTCTCTGCAATTCTTTTTCTCCTACATTCAAGTTAACCTCTCTACTTGTCTTTGTTTATGCTTGCATATCTTGCACGTTCTTTATTAGTTAGGCACATTAATCTCAATTCTACCCCATTTAAACCATCCTTTCTAATTTAACATCTCACTTCGCTAGTAACTAAGAATAAATCTCTGTGGGAAATCGAATGAAAAAATACTTATTACTAGCTACAAGACCATGTATGCTTGCATGTTCTGAGTGCTCTCACATCGCATTTTAATTTACACATTGAGCACGCAACAGAACTCAACCATAATCTGACAGCGCGGGGGACGTTCCAATCATTTCCTCGTCCACGCTTACCCTGCAAACATCCATCAAACACAAACTTTCTCTTCGTTCCTTGGTAGACGTACTTTTGGGGTACTCCAAATTCAAGCTGTCGAGGCTTGCCAAAATACAATTTATAAACCCGAATACACCGAGCTATTTGTAGCTAAGTGGCAACGGGGTCGATCCACAGGGAAATAAGAAATCTAATCTAACTAAGTCTAATTTGCAAGAAATAAAAGAATGCACAAATTAAAGAATAGTAATTTGGTTTTGGGGGAAGGGAGCTCCTAATATGCTACTAACGGAAAATTAAATGAAAATGTGCAAAAATTAAACGGTTGTGCTTAACTTCGAGAAGTGGACTTGCTCGTTATGGATGTTCGGATCATTGATACGATTTACGCGTTAGCTAATTCATGCACACAATTCATTTAGTTATTCCTAACTCAAATGACCCAAAGGAATTAATTAGAAGCGTGCAATTCTAATTAAACTTAGCCAATAATCTATCTAAGGTAGCGACCCCTAAATCGATTACGTGCTAGTGACGGGAACATTGCGACGGCCTAATCCTAAGACTAATCTGGTTTCTCTCTTGCCTTAAGCCTAACATGAAAACGTTAATTAATTCAGTTTACCAATGTCACCTTGGGCCGAACTAATTAGCCATGCTTAGACCCGTGCTACCTAGCGGTATAGGCAATTATACGTCCCAACCTTTAGCCCTCTATCATGCATAAGAATTAGAGCGTCAATCTAATTTAGCTACACATGCTAGATTTTGATGAAGAACAAGCAAGAGATGCATTAATCAAACTAAATGTCTTAACAATTACAAAGGGGAAAATCTCCCCAAACATCCATAATTTACAAACCAAAACTCTAAATCAAGCACTAACCTTAGTCTAGCCTTCCATGGAGGTTGGATTACTCCAATCCACCATGGAAGAGCTTGGAATCATGCACAAGAAGGAGAAGAAGTACAAAAATGGCGGAAAATGGAGGTAGACCCGAGAGGAGAAGCTTGAGGAAGAAGAAGAATGAAAGAATGGCTGCAAAACCGAAGGTTTCACGCCTTTTAAGCTCGGAGCGTCGAGACGCTAGGCCAGCGTCTCGACGCTGTGCCCTAAGTTGGCTGCTGCGCGCGCGCGGGGCGGCGTCGAGACGCGCGCGCGGCGTCGAGCGAGCGTCGAGACGCTTGCGCTCGACGCTTGCTCTCGGGTGGATCTTCAAATGTACGCTTCAGAGTTCGGAGCGTCGAGACGCTCGGCCAGCGTCTCGACGCTGTCGCGCGCGGACACGGCGAGGCGGACACGGGCGTGGGCGCGCGGGCATGGGCGAGGCGGAGCGGGCGTGGGCGCGCGGGCGCGCGCGGACATGGGCGAGGCAGAGCGGGCTGGCGCGCGGGCGCGAGGCGAGGCGGCGCGCGCGCGTCTGTCCGTCTGGGCGCGGGCGTGCGGTGCTTGCGAGCGGCGCGCGCGGGCGCGCGCGCGTGCTGCGTTCGTTGGGCGCCTGGGCGCCGGCGCCTGGGCGCTGCCCTCTCGGCTCTTAGCCCACTTTTGGGTCGTTTTGGCTCCCGAGCTCCGTTTGGCCTATCGTTTTGACCCGAACACTTCCCGAAACATGTTAAATGACCTTTTTAGCCCCGAAAATCATCAATGGACTTCCCGAGCTCTTCACCATGAAATCACCTACAAGGAAGCATTTTAATCAATATATATCATGGTTTTAGCTAGAATTAGGGGCATTAAGATAGCTCTATTTTGGAGCTATCAAAATACCCCCGACCTAAATCTTGCTAGTCCCCGAGCAAGGTATACTCTAAATAATCTCCAAAGAATTAAATGCATGCTTGGACTCTAATCTCAATGCTTGTGAAACAAGGTACTTGTAGTAAATTCAAAACCATCAAAAGCATGCAAACGTTGAAATCATTTCAAAATTTAAACTCCTATTCCCTTACGTGTGTGTGTGTTTAGCACTTCTCACCCTAGCTCATGCAAGCCCGGAACAACCTTATATAGTCCTATAACTCGTTTTCCCCCTACTTATGGCGATAAGAATAGTCTAAGGGCTTTTAGTGATAGGAATAGCAACAAAACATAAGGCCTAATTTTTATTCTTTTCTTTGAGTACTTTGTACCCATTTTCTTTTCTTTTGAACAACTTTTTTTTTTATTTTTCTCCTAGAGAGCCTAACACGTCAAGCCAAATTTAGCTTCACGTTTTTAAGGACCATTGCTCACTTCCATTAGTTCCCCTTTCATGCAGTGACAACCGTGGGTTACACGATCGCCCCTGGTTACACGGGCAACACAAGAAGGAGGAGCACTCTAGAGGTTTTATTTTTCATGCATACTTTTTTTTTTAGGCAATAGCTTCGCTATACACAAATGAGTTATTACTACTTCTACACATTAAGCCTCCCTAATGGTACCTTTCGGGGTGACAACAAGGTTTCAGACAAAATAAGATCAGTCTAGACCTACAGAACTGAGGATAAGAGTGCTATGTGCTCAGTGAATGTAGGGAAATAACAGAAAAAATTTTAAAATAGGCTCAAAATGTGCATACATCGTCAAATTTTTGAATCATGCAAATACGGAGTGTTCACAAGCAAATCACGGACCGTCCTCATCGGACACATGCATTCAGATTCTAATCTAACAGCCAGAGTACACGTATGCTCGACAACTACTAAGAAGTCTCATCTCTATGTATCAACAAACTCCACCCCCCACCTTAAGATATGCATTGTCCCCAATGCATTCAACTATAAAAACAATAAAATTCTAGGGGAACAGAAAACCTCCCCTGAATTTTATGGAGCTGACGGGCGGAGATGTGCACCAACGTCCTCCAATGGGCTCTCGAATCGTCGATCGTTCCACCTTTTCTCCTAGGAAAACAAGAAAACAAACAACAACTCAAAAGCAAATAAAAACAAAAACAAAGCGATAAACAACGGAAATACAGTTCAAACTCGGGTGCCTCCGAGAAGCGCAAATTTTTAAAGTCGATTGCTCGACTGTATTCTCTTGACCACTCATCCATAGTCAAACTTGGAAGATGCCCCATCCATCTTCCTAATCACCTCTTTCCTGCGAAAATCCATGAACAATTCTTTCTCTCGTGCCTTCTGCGCACATGCAACATCAATTTTAAATTTAACAGGTTTTGTAAAGGGTTGATCCCCTAAAATTGATGCAAAAACATGAGAGAAATTTTCATGCATTCTTAAAGCGTAAGGATCAGCAGGAAAGAACGGGTCATTTACTTTGCCCAAAACATCTTCCACCTTTTCCAAGGGGTGCACATAAGAATTATCAACCAATTGCAAAGTAGAACCAGATTCATGCAAGTCATTCATTTTAAGCTCATCAAAAACAGCATGCGACTCAACATTAACCGGTGGTTCTAAATCTAGCATGGCTTGATTAATCATTTCATTTTCAGTAGTGCAAGGTAAAGTGGAAGGAAGTAGATTAGCAGGGTTCTCAACAGTTGTCAAAGTAGAAACAGATGAATCACAGAATTCAGTCAAGGATGGCTCATGCAACTCATGATCATCAAAAAGTTCAGTTAAAAATAATGGGTCATCCCCATCCTCAACAGTCATGCATTCATTATGAGCTACAGATTCAAATGTATCTATTTGACAAAGAGAGAACACATCATCATCATGCTCTTCTACATCGGGCAAATGCATCTCAACAACCTCTCCGCCATACTCAACAGATAAAATGCCCTTATCCACATTAATTTTAGTTTTAGCAGTTTTCATAAAGGGCCTACCTAATAAGATCGAAGCATGCGAAGAGGAATAATTTTCATCCATTTTCAGAACATAAAAGTCAACAGGAAAAATTAATTCATTAACTTGCACTAACACATCTTCAATAATTCCTAAAGGATGCACAGAAGTTCTATCAGCAAGTTGAATAATTGTTCCTGTTTTAGTCATTCCTTTCAGTTTCAGTTTCTGATAAATGGAATACGGCATAACACTAATGGAGGCTCCTAGATCTAGCATTGCTCTTCTAATATGCATACCTCCAATCTTACAAGGGAGAGAGAACATACCTGGATCGCCGCATTTAACCGGTAAGTTCTTTGTGATCACTGAAGAGACGTTCTCACTTACCACGACGCGTTCACTCTCCTTTGTCCTCCTCTGGTTGGTGCAAATTTTCCTGAGGAACTTGGCGTACCTCGGGATTTCCTTCAGGGCGTCCAACAGAGGGATGTTGATCTCTACTTTCTTGAATGTGTCCAGGAACTCCTTCTCGTAGTCCTCCTTAGGCGGTCTCGCTAACCTGCTAGGAAAAGGAGCCTTAGGCACATAAACTCTAGTACATGTAGGATCGAAATTTACCCCATGCCACCGTGGTTCGGGATTTTCTGTCTGTGGCTCAACGTGGCCATGATCGACTTCCACTGGCGGGGTACTAGTGGGAAGCTACTTCCCACTTCTCAAAGTGATGGCACTAGCGTTCTCCACGTTCTGGTGCTCAATCACTGTCAACCTATTACTTACTTGAATCACTGCATCGCTCAGAGTTTGAAACTGCTCTCGAGTTTCCTTATGTTGTGATTCAAGCATTTCTTCCAAGGATCTACCTAAAACAGAAGAACGGGGTTGTGAGTTATTTTTCAAAGCAAGAATAGCACTACTTACTTCAAAAAGTTGAGCCTTAAGCTCGTCCACGTCCCTTCTCAGGCGAGCGTTCTCTTTGTCTTTATCTGCACCCAATTCCAAGCTTCTAGCAACGTTGGAAATTAAAGCTCTAGCTTCGGCGGGTGTCTTGTCCATGAGCGAGCCTCCACTGGCGGCGTCTATCATCTGCTGCCCTTGGGGAAGCAAACCGTAGTAAAAACCCTAAATGAGAGACTGTTCGGCTATTTGATGATTGGGGCAATCCTCGCATAATCGACCAAACCTCTCCCAGCACTCAAGTACGCTCTCTTCAGCTCCTTGCTCAATTTTCAATATCTCCTTTCTGAGGGCGGCGGCCTTTTTCGCAGGAAAATACCTTTCTAAAAACGCCCTATTCAACTCCTTCCAAGTCGTGATGGATCCGGTCGGTAGGTAAAGTATCCAGTCTCTCGCCTTCTCCTTCAAGGTGAAGGGAAAGGTCCTGAGATGGAGTTGATCTGCAGTGGTGTCATCGGTCCTGAATGACGCACACACCATCTGGAATGCCTTGAGGTGTCTGACGGGATCCTCATCTGTATTACCACAAAAAGAAGGTAATAAGTTAATCAGACCAGCTGTAAGTTCAAAATTACCTGAAGCTACCGGATACGATATACTCGATGTGTTCCGGCCTAGCTCAGATGATGCAAGCTGCCTCATGGTTCTTTGATGCTCATAATTACCCACGACCTCCATCTTGGCGCTTCTTTTGAATTTTCAAAGAATGCTGCGCTCCAAAAACTCAAACAAAACGCGTAAAATAATACAAAAGAATTAAACTGTACAAAAAGTAAAGAAAATTTTTTAAAACCAAAAAACTAAACTTAACTAAACTAAATTAATTAATTCCCCGGCAACGGCGCCAATTTTGGTAGACGTACTTTTGGGGTACTCCAAATTCAAGCTGTCGAGGCTTGCCAAAATACAATTTATAAACCCGAATACACCGAGCTATTTGTAGCTAAGTGGCAACGGGGTCGATCCACAGGGAAATAAGAAATCTAATCTAACTAAGTCTAATTTGCAAGAAATAAAAGAATGCACAAATTAAAGAATAGTAATTTGGTTTTGGGGGAAGGGAGCTCCTAATATGCTACTAACGGAAAATTAAATGAAAATGTGCAAAAATTAAACGGTTGTGCTTAACTTCGAGAAGTGGACTTGCTCGTTATGGATGTTCGGATCATTGATACGATTTACGCGTTAGCTAATTCATGCACACAATTCATTTAGTTATTCCTAACTCAAATGACCCAAAGGAATTAATTAGAAGCGTGCAATTCTAATTAAACTTAGCCAATAATCTATCTAAGGTAGCGACCCCTAAATCGATTACGTGCTAGTGACGGGAACATTGCGACGGCCTAATCCTAAGACTAATCCGGTTTCTCTCTTGCCTTAAGCCTAACATGAAAACGTTAATTAATTCAGTTTACCAATGTCACCTTGGGCCGAACTAATTAGCCATGCTTAGACCCGTGCTACCTAGCGGTATAGGCAATTATACGTCCCAACCTTTAGCCCTCTATCATGCATAAGAATTAGAGCGTCAATCTAATTTAGCTACACATGCTAGATTTTGATGAAGAACAAGCAAGAGATGCATTAATCAAACTAAATGTCTTAACAATTACAAAGGGGAAAATCTCCCCAAACATCCATAATTTACAAACCAAAACTCTAAATCAAGCACTAACCTTAGTCTAGCCTTCCATGGAGGTTGGATTACTCCAATCCACCATGGAAGAGCTTGGAATCATGCACAAGAAGGAGAAGAAGTACAAAAATGGCGGAAAATGGAGGTAGACCCGAGAGGAGAAGCTTGAGGAAGAAGAAGAATGAAAGAATGGCTGCAAAACCGAAGGTTTCACGCCTTTTAAGCTCGGAGCGTCGAGACGCTAGGCCAGCGTCTCGACGCTGTGCCCTAAGTTGGCTGCTGCGCGCGCGCGGGGCGGCGTCGAGACGCTGCGCGGCGTCGAGCGAGCGTCGAGACGCTTGCGCTCGACGCTTGCTCTCGGGTGGATCTTCAAATGTACGCTTCAGAGTTCGGAGCGTCGAGACGCTCGGCCAGCGTCTCGACGCTGTCGCGCGCGGACACGGCGAGGCGGACACGGGCGTGGGCGCGCGGGCATGGGCGAGGCGGAGCGGGCGTGGGCGCGCGGGCGCGCACGGACATGGGCGAGGCGGCGCGCGCGGGCGCGCGCGCGTCTGGCCGTCTGGGCGCGGGCGTGCGGTGCTTGCGAGCGGCGCGCGCGTGCTGCGTTCGTTGGGCGCCTGGGCGCTGGGCACCGGCGCCTGGGCGCTGCCCTCTCGGCTCTTAGCCCACTTTTGGGTCGTTTTGGCTCCCGAGCTCCGTTTGGCCTATCGTTTTGACCCGAACACTTCCCGAAACATGTTAAATGACCTTTTTAGCCCCGAAAATCATCAATGGACTTCCCGAGCTCTTCACCATGAAATCACCTACAAGGAAGCATTTTAATCAATATATATCATGGTTTTAGCTAGAATTAGGGGCATTAAGATAGCTCTATTTTGGAGCTATCATGCCTCAAGCACGTGAATATCATCATAATAAGTCTCATAAAAAACAGCACCATCAACAGATAAATTTAAATCCTTTTTCTTCACAGAAACGTAAGAATTATCCCTCAAGCTCGAGGTCAAATTCTTACCCTTCACACAATATAGATCATCCACAGAATTCACATTTTTATTCTCATCCTGAACATGCAGAGAAGATTTCGATGCATTCATAAAAAATTCATTCACCGTTCCATCAAATTCTACAGATAAGACACCCCTATTGACATCAATCTTGACCTTAGCGGTCTTCATAAACGGGCGTCCTAGTAAGATAGAAGAGGAAACATGCGAATAGTTTTTGTTCATATCGAGCACGTAGAAATCAACTGGAAACAACAGATCATTCACCTTAACTAAAATGTCCTCAATTTTCCCTAAGGGATGCACATAAGATCGATTGGCTAGTTGGATAACTATGCTAGTCTCAATTAAATTACACAATTCCAGTTCTTTAAATATGTCCGAAGACATCACATTAATTGAGGCACCGAGATCAAGCATGGCATTCTTAATCAATTTAGTACCAATAGTGCATGGGATAGTAAACATACCAGGATCATCGCACTTTGGGGGAAGCATACCTTGGAAGATTGTAGAGACAGTTTCTTTCTTTTTCTCATCGTTCCTTCTCGATGTTCTTTTACCCGTGCACCAACTCTTAAGGAACTTGGCATACTTGGGAATTTGTTTCACGGCCTCCAAGAGTGGAATGTTCACCATCACCTTCTGGAAGGTTTTGAGGACCTCCTCATCTTCATTCACAGTAATAGGCTTCGCAAGCCTACTCGGGAAGGGTGCTGTGGGAATATACTCTTGCACACATTTCTTCGGTTCTTCCTTTTTCTCAACATTTTCTTTTTCAGAATGACTCGGGGAGGACACATTCAGACTGTCCTTCTTCACTTCCTTCTCAGCTCTTGAGGGAACTGCTTTCCCACTTCTCAATTGGATTGAACTCACTTTCTCACATGAGTTCACTGTGGTTTGGGAAGGAAGCTTCCCTAAGCTCTTGCTTTCGATCTTGCTAATCGACACAGCCATTTGTGTGAGCTACTTGTTCAAATTTTGCAGCTCCGCCTTGTGCGAATTTAGCTCATCGCGCGCTTCTTTCTGAAACTGGCTCGTCGTATTCACAATGGTCCTTACCATCTCTTCCATCGAATTTGTGAAACTAGAGGCTTGAGCTTGGGTGTGGTTCTGCGGTCTATCGAATGACTAACCCTGATAACGTTGTTGTCCATCCCTATTCTCGTAACTCAAATTTGGGTGGTCCTTCCATTCGGGGTTGTACGTGTTCGAATACGGATCATACTTCCTAGGCTTGGAAGCATATCCCCCGATGGCATTGACCTCTTCCGTCTCACGGTTTCCTCCTCCAACAAACGTTTTCAACAAATTTCCAATCTCGGCCACCTGGGCCTTCATTTCACTCATCTCATTGACTTGACTAACCTGATGCACTTGTCCTGCTCCACGAATTCTGAACTGCTGCGAGTTAGCCGCTAATAACTACATTTTGGAGCTAAATATCACTCCCTAACTCTAGCTAAAAGCCGTTCTTAATCGTTTAATTTATCTTGTTTATAGAAGTTTTGCGGCAAAGAGCTCATGGTGTCTATTGGATGCGTTTCGTGGCTTAGGAAGCTGTTTTAGCACTCCGAGATTGCATCGGGAAAAGGGGAAGCTAGCCCATGAAGATTTGGAGAAAATTGTCATGCAAAGGCAATTTTCCAGCCCCAAACCCGAGAGCTAGCGTCGAGACGCTGCTCAACGCTGCCCGGCGTCGAGACTCTTGCCCTTGCGTCGAGACGCTCCGAAGAGGCGCGCGCGTTGAAAATTATCGGGGCAGCGTCTCGACGCCATCGCGATGCGCGCGCTGAGATTTTTAGCTCGCAGCGTCGCGACGCTGGCCTAGTGTCTCGTCGCTCCGACGGATTATATAGACTGTAAAGACGATTTTTCTTGATTTTCTCCGTCTTTTTCGCTCGGGTTTTCACCATTCTTGGGTGTTTTTGAAGCTTTTCCTTTCTATTTCACTTGGGATGATGTCCAATGTCTCCATGGATGTATTGAGGCTCAATTACTCCATGGTTGGCTAAGGTAACGTGTAGGATTTGGGAATGATTTAGGGATTTTTTGCTAAGTTGTAATGTTTTGATAATTATGCATTGGGATTCTGTTTTGGCTTGATTTATTGTATGCATCGATTGTTCTTGCTTAATCTATGCATGTGTTAGATTTCTAGACGGACAATCTCGCTTTCTAGCATGTGTTAACATTATAGACTAGCGATGTCTTGCCTCTCCTTGTTGATTTAGTAACACAGAACGATAGAACAAATCGAAGCATCGTATTATTCATACTGAATGTTGATTACTTTAGGGTTTCCGGGTAGTCAGTTAGCATTTAGCGTGTTTAGTCGAACGTTCGTCGTGGAGTGCTAGTGACTGTTTGGGTTAATTTGGGGTTGATCACTCTAATTTGATTGCGAACACTGTTTAGTTAGGATTGCGAAATTCTGATTAATTATTATGAGGCCGGTTGCTTTAGGGTTGTCGGGCAACCGTTCACGTGCATGTAATATTGATAGCCATACTTTAGAATTAAATGATAAATATTATGATGCTTAGCAAAGTCCCGAAATCTCCCAAATCCAACAGTTTTTAATCTCATTCGCATTTTTCCGTTAGCGCTTTTACATTTGATTTGCATGATAAAAACCCCCCGTTTTGTGACAACCTTCCAATCAATTTAATTACATCTCGAACAATTAGTCTCAATTTTTATTCTCTCTCTGTGGTTCGACCCTTTTACCGCTAGCTGCAAAGCTAAGGCTACAGGTTTTATAAATTCATTTTGGTCAGGCTTCGACAACCTGAGAATTAATCGGATATTCAAAATCCGCACCTACCAGCCGCCATGTTGGCTATCAACTGTTTGGCCTCAGCTGGGGTCTTGTCAATCAGTGCCCCTGCACTCGCTGCGTCGATCATCTGCCGATCATGGGGAGTCATCCCCTCATATAAATACTGAATGAGCAGCTGGTCGGCGATCTGATGGTGTGGAAAGCTTGCGCAGAGGCGCCCAAAGCGTTTCCAGTACTCGTGCAGTGACTCACCCACGTCCTGGGTAATTCCATAAATTCTCTTTCTCCGCGTGGTGGCAAGAAAGCCAGAAAATTATTTTTCCAAGAAAACCCTCTTCATCTCTTGCCATGTCGTGATCGATCCGGAGGGCAAGTAGTAAAGCCAGTCCTTGGCTTTGTCCTTCAAGGTAAAGGGGAATGCCCTTAAGTTCAGCTGCTCCTCCGTGACGCCTGTGGGTTTCATCCCCGAACATACGCAATGGAACTCCATCAAGTGCTTGTTCGCGTCCTCACCTGCATTACCATGAAAAGAAGGCAACTAGTGAATTAAACCTGACTTCAATTCAAAGTTACCTGCTACTACTGGGTACGTGATGCAGAGCGGTTGCTGGTTCAGATCTGGTGCTGCCAGCTGTTTCAGTGTCCTTGGCACATCTCCTTGTGCCATCTCCTCACGCAAGAAAGGACCGAATTCTTCTTCGTCAAACAATCTCCGGCCCTCGCGGCCTTCTCTTCTCAACCTCCGTTCCTCTCTTTCTATCTCAGGAATATACTGCAATCCACTCAACTCAGAAGAACAGGTCATACAACAACAAAAATCTCAAACACACACAAATAATTCAGAAAAAAAAAAAAAAGAAAACAACCAATAAACATAAATCCAAAACAAACATAATTTCAACTAAGTTGCTCTCCCCGGCAACGGTGCCTATTTTTGGTGGGAATATTTTGGAATAATATACTCCTAATTTCTCAAGCTGTCGAAGCTTGCCAAAAATGAAATTTATAACCTGTAGCTTTTAGCTTTGCAGCTAGCGATAACAGGGTCGAACCACACAGAGAGTCTAAAGATGAAATTAATTGCTCGCAGTGTAAGTAAATTGATTGAGTTGATTGTCACAAAATTTGGGGGGGGGGGGGGGTTATCATGCAAAACTATGCTAAAAAGTGCTAACGGAAAAATGTAATTGAGATTCAAGCGTGATGGATTTGGGAGTTTCGGGATTTGCAAAGTAATGTAACATTTATCACTTAATTCTATGGCATGGCAATGAAAGTAGTGTGCACGTGAACGGTTGCCCGACAACCCTAAAGCAACTGGCCTCATATAAATTAATCAGAATTTCGCAATCCTAATTAAACAATGCTCGCTAATTAAATTAGAGTGATCAGTCCCAAATTAACCCAAGCAGTCACTAGCAATTCACGACGAACATTCCATTAAACATGCTAAATGTTAATTGATCACCCGGCAACCCTAAAGTAATCAACATTCAGAATGCTCAACAAGATACTTCGATTAATTCTACCCTTCTGTGCTACTAAGCTGATAAGTAGAGGCAAGGCATCGCTAATCTATAACAATAGAGCATGCTAGAAAAGAAGATTGTCATTCTACAAATCTAGCATACTCATGGATTAAGCAAGAAGGAGTAGATGCATACAAACAATCAAGCCAAAACAGAATTTAAGATCTAAATTATCAAAACATTACAAACCATACAAAATCCCTACATTTTCTCAAATCCTTCAGAATACCTTAGTCTTCCATGGAGATTTGAAGAGTCCAAGCTTTCATGGAGACTTTGGACATCATCCCAAGCTAAAAAGAAGAAAAGAAGCTAAAAAAATGGCCAACAATGGCGGAAACCCGAGAGTAAATGACGGACAAGATGAAGAAAAAACGTTAAAATGGCTTATATAATCCGTCGGAGCGTCGAGACGCTAGGCCAGCGTCGCGACGCTGCGACCTAAAAATTCCAGCGCCTTTTGTCGCGGTGGCGTCGAGGCGGTAGGTCAGCGTCTCGACGCTGGGCAGCGTTGAGCAGTGTCTCGACGCTTCCGCTCAACGCTTGCTCTCGGGTTTGGGGGCTGAAAATTGCCTTTGCATGACAATTTTTCCCAAATCTTCATGCTTGAAACTCCCTTTTTCCCGATGCATTCCGGGAGCGCTAAAACGGCTTCCTAAGCCTCGAAACACGTCCAATGGACACCATGAGCTCTTCGCCGCAAATCACCTAAAATCAAGGTAAATTACACAATTAAATACGGCTTTTAGCTAGAATTAGGGAGTGAAATATAGCTCCAAATTGGAGTTATCAATAGACAAAGACTCAAAGCTAAAGCCATAAAATAACAATGAAATAAAATACAATCTAATGTAAGATTTGTTGAATTCTCCACAATATCAATTGATCTAAATATGTCAATCACCGGCAACGACGCCAAAATCTTGTTGCGTGATTTATTGCGTACCGCAAGTGTACATGTCAGGTTTTAATATAGTGATTTAAGTAATAGTATCGTCCAAATGATTGGTTTTCTAGATCAATTGAGAGTACGGTAGGTACTAACATCAAATTTTATTTAGACTAATGATAACTTTGAGATTGAGTGAAAATTAAATGACTAAAAATCAATGGGAAACCTTTTGAGAGAACAACCTAGGGAATTGATTTCATCGAACAAATTCATGCTTAATTAATCTATCAGTCCAAGAATAGTCATGCATACAGTTATAGGCCAAGAAGAATAAATTCATAACTCACTCGCTAGAGCCCAATTAATTCTCTTCCCTTTTTATAAAACTAACATGTCTGTCTAGTTTTTAATAGAAAAGAAAGGCATTACGCAACTTCTATTAACGACCTCTAAGAGAATTCTTCATGTTCATGCAAGAATTTACAAGTAGTCATGTGTTTTAGTTCTACTCTAAAATCTACTTTTTCAAGCTAGAATTTAAACAAGCAACAATTTATACTTTTGCTAGAAGGATAAAAGCATTAAACAAACAAACACATGAATAACCGTTGCAATATGAATGTTGCGTGCTCAATGTTTAAAAGGAATATGCACTAAGAGAGCACTCAGAACATGCAAGCATACATGATCTTGTAGCAAGTAGTAAGTATTTTTTCATTCGTTTTCCCACAGAGATTTATTCTTAGTTACTCGCGAAGTGTATTGTTAAGCAAGAATGGGTGGATTTGATGGGGTAGATTTGGTTTTAAGTTGCTTAATTACTAAGGAATATGTAAAGGATAGATGCATAAACAAGTGCAAGTCAATGATAAACTCAAATGTAAAGAGAAGAGATTAATAAACGAAGAGAAAAATGGCTAAGGCAGAATTTTAACTAAAGAGAATTGCGAGAACAACAATTTTACCGCAATGTTACTAACAGCGAAAGTGTGTAAAATGTGGAAACAAGGGCTACTAATGACTCCTCTATTGGCTTTTTCACACGATTCTCAAGCAGTAGATCAACTCACTATGCATCAAACTAACTCATTCTCATGTATCTTCCGATTTCATGCATTAGATTCTTTAGTTTACTCATGTCCAAGTAAGGTCTTAAGCATCTTGTTAAAGTAGTAAGTTGTGGTTTGTACTAGGAAAACGCCTATTCCTAGGTCGTTTTCTGGCTACCTTGAGAGGCTAGCATGAGTGTATGACTCTGAACTCTTACTCCTTCCAGAGGTTAGGAGTTCTTTGGACAAAATGGATGGCCAATCGAAATTGCCCGTAGGATGAAGCTTACATACAATCAATGCATGCGAGAGCTATCCTACATGCTTGGTTCACGTGTTTCTTCCTACAGATTTGTCATTAGCATGCCCCTATGTGACTTAGTTACTCATGGATGTAGAGAGAACATAAATATTAGATGAAGTAGGCATGCTGAGAAGAAGATTAAACTTAAAACAGCAAGGGCAAACAGTAGACAGCAAAGACAAAGAGACTGCGAAATAATGAATTGTGCTTTTGATTAATCAAGCGTTTGAACTAAACAAATGAAGACTTAAAGTTACTAACATAAAGACAGAAAGCAACGAAATGGAATGGATTAACTAATGGAAAAGAAATAACAACAAACGGTGCTGGAAATAGGAAACTAAAACAGAAAGCAAGTAAGATGAGCGTGATTGCTTCGACGCAGATGCCTCGGCTGAAAGGAGAGAAAGGTAAGCCTTGCTTGGATGAATCCAATAAGGAGAGAAGATTTCCTATCAGATTGTCGACTCCAACAGCTGAGCTTTCCAACCCAACAGACGGAAGAGAAAAACAGGAGAAAAAATTGAGCTGCGAAGAGACTTCTACGCTTTCGGATGATGTTTCAACCCTCCACTTTGACCTCCTTTTATAGTATTCTGCAGGTGCGATTGGGTCAAGGAGAACCATCCATTCTCAACGTCGTACTTCAACATGGTTGGAGGAGAAAGAACAAATCCCTGAAATATCGGATCACAACAAAAAAAGGTTAGCCAACTTATGGATTTCACTTGAAACATTGCGGTTTTAGCAATGTTTCCGCAATGCACAGTTTTCATTCTTTTAACTTCGTTTTTCATCCCTTTTCTTTCCTTTTGCATACAAGTCCTAATTTAGCTTCCTTCTTCTAATTCTCACATATAAGCATAAGTTCAAGCTAAATCCTATCAAAAACACCTAAGAGTGTACACATTTCTAAGATAAATAAGTCCTAAAATGGTCACTTTTGGAGACGTAACACACCCCCAAACTTAAGGTTTTGCTTGTCCTCGAGCAAACTAAGGACTTACTTAGGCTACTGTTTTATCCTCTCTAACCACTTGCTGACTCCCCTAAGTTCCTATTTATAGCAGTGTTGTCCTGTGACACACTTCTAACTTTACAACTACCCTCTTACTTTGCTTCTTCTGACTTCGCACGCCTAATGATCCTACTGTTTCATTAATTCCTTACAGCTGAACTACTTGCTTCTGTCATATCGTGCAACTATCCCTAAGGTTTCAAATTCTACCTAGCTTTACCCCAGACTCAGTACATGCTTCTAGTTTTTACTTTTGAGCTACCTAGGATTCCTTAGAGTCATGCCAGTCTTAGTATTAACAGTGACAGTAGTACATTTAGAGAACAACCTAAACCCTGGCATCACTACATTGGACATACATTCATCTCCCTAAACAACCCTACAAGCTACAACCTTGTGCTCAGCTAATTGAGGATCAGAGTTCTTTTTATTCAGGACACCCAAGCCACAAAGTTGCAACTCCTAGGTATACATTCTTCTTCCCTATTTCTTCCTTTTTCTTTCTTTCTTACTTAGGTGGAGTCTCTCCTTTGGTTTCCTTTTGATGCAATGCCACTTGTGGGTTACACACTTGGCATTGATTACTCAGCAACTTTAAGAGAGACACCCCTCTTTATTCTATTTTTCATTTTTTTTTTCAGTGCATCATTTTTTTGTAAAGGAGAAGAAGAATGCTTATGCTTTAAGGGAGAGAGGAATGTTCCTAGGCCTAGGGTGGCCTCCCCCAAACTTAAACTACTCATTGTCCCCAATGAGTGTCTGAGGTGGCACACCCCCAAATTTATCCTAGAAGCATCTAGTCTAGGTTAAAACAAAGAGAATCTAAACGCCCTAGGGATAGACAGAACATTCTAAAAGCAAACATTTCAGCAGCAGAAATTTATAAAAGTAGGCAGGGAAGGACTTATAGATAGGCTATATAAGGTAGTCAAGATAGCAGCAAAAGAACAAAATTAAAACAGAACCAGCCTAGCTAATCAGGCAGTCAAAAACATGCAACTGCTAACAAAAATTGCGGATTCCGCAAGGAATTCGCAATGGAACTATAGACAGATATAACAGTAAACAACCCTTGTTTCATGCTCTTTCCCGTCATCTCAGCTAAACAAAAAGGAAAACTTAAACAACCTACCTAATCAGATACCATCTAGCTACACTAAGCAATTCTAAACAACAAAAATACAGAACTAAAGACAGATTAAAAATGTACTCAAAAGTAACAGAATTCACATAGTTCAACGAAAAGCAGTTTTTGTGTTTTTTTTTTTATAGGGAACAGAAATACTCCCTTAAGTGCTAATCAGCCTAGCACTCAGATGTCCTCATCATCATCATCCCTCCGTGGTCCTGGAGGCGCCCATGGTGTCAGTAGGTCCGTGGGGAACTCAGGAAAGATGCAGCCCAATTGGTCAGCAACATCCTTATCCCTTGCCTGTGCATATGTAGCCCATTGAGCCATCTTCTTCTGCAGGTCCATCAGACAGGCCATTGACAGAGATTGAGCAACAGCCAGGCCGTCCAACTCGAACTCCATGTTCCCCTTCCTACGCATCCTCAGGCCTGTAGGCAGCTCCAGGTGCCCCGTGTAGGCCAGCTGCCTTTCCATCCGCTCGATTGGAACCCCTGCACGTAAGCAAAGCTTAGTGATTGTATTAGGAAAGAAAAGTGGACCCTTACCCTTTTTGGCGCAGTCTGCGATTGAGGCTGCAATGACCTCACCAACGTTGATTATGAGGCCCCTCATAATCGCATAGACCAGCAGCGATCTGCCTTGGTTGATGGTGGTCTCGTGGGTTACTGGTGATAACCTCCTCCGCACGAATGAGAACCAGACAACTGCCTTGGCTGTGAGGGTAGCACTCATCAGAGTGTGCTTCCCATTGCGCGAAATCGTCCACGCTGCCTCAGGTTGGCCAATGATCCTCAGCGCTTCCTCCAGGACCGCCTCAGTTGGCGCATCAATGATCCTTGCATAATCAGTGTGTTTTTGCCCCTTGAGACCATAGGCGTCATTGATTGCCTTAGCTGAGAAATCCACCTCGATTCCTCTAACCACAGATAGGCCATCCTCAGGGTTCATCAAGTTGGCGTAGAAATCATACACCATGCTGGAGTAGGCGGGGACGGGTGGTCTGCACAGCTCTTCCCAACCGTGGTTGGTGATCCCTGCGCGCAAGAACTGCGGCAGGTCTGCTAGAGCGTCAAGGAACCCCTTCTCATGGAGCAGGTCCCTTTTCCTTAACTCAGTCCCCATCGACTCTGCATCAGAGGACACATACCTCACTGTTTGAGGCTCATCTTCGGGGTACAGCTTGGCCTTCCCCTTATCTTTTGCTTTGGCTGATTCACCAGCCTCGATCTTGAGCTTCTTTGGAGAGGGCTCACCACTAACCTTCTTTGATGAAGGCTCACCCCTGGCTTTCTTTTTCTTGGACTTCTTCGAAGCTTTTGGCCGTTTGGCCTTGGCAACCTTGGTGGCTTTCTTTCTCAATCTCGCCTTGGTTGTGATCTGTTGGAGGCAATCCCCCAATGTCTCATCCATCGAATCATCCCCCTGTGCTGGGCTCTCGAGGCTGACTTCCCTCAAAAGAGAGAAGACCTCTTCTTCTTCAGCTTCTTCATCGCCCTGCGCCGATTCTTGATGCTCTTCATCTGGAATTTCAGGTTCAGGCGTCTGGGAGATGGGCGATGCTTCAGGGCTCTGCGGCGGTGGAGTCTGTGCAGAGCTCTGTGGAGATGGAGACGGTTCAGGGCTTCGCGCTGGTGGAGATGGAGAATGGCTTTGTCTGGCCGTCTCGTAGGATGGACGGCCACTTTCTTGAGTCTCCAGAGTGGGAGTCTTCTTCTTGATTGCTGCGTCGTCGACAGCCATACTCCACTTCCTCTTCTTGGGCGTTCCTGCTGGTTCAGATGGCCCAGCAGGGATCTCCATCACTACCTTCCACTTCTTCTTGCGGACAGGGAGCTTAGGAAGGCGTTCGGTTCGCGCGGCTTCCGCATCTGCCAAGGCAAGGAGTGCCTCTCTCGCAGCTATCTCAGCGTCGGCGGCCTTCTTCTTGGATGCAGATCTCTCAGCTCTCGTTAGCACCATGGTGGAATCGTAGGAATCTGGAAAGAGGGATTGCAGAGGAAGAAGGAGAGAGCTTTCTTGGAGTTCTGTGAATGAAGGAAGCGTATGGGCCAACGCTATTCCAACGGCTATTTGTAATGATGAAAATCCCAACGGCTATTTCTGTTGCGGATTCAGCAAATCTTTCGCAATTAAATGGCCGTTGGAGATTTCTTCGTTACAAATGCCAATATTTCCTCAACGTAATCTTTGATTTGGCCCAATATCTTCCCCGATCTTTAATCCTAGATTCATCTCCTTGATTCCCTCTTTCGATCCCCTATTAAAGAAAATAAAATCAACATCAAATTCGTAATAAAAATTACACACAAACATACACAAATAATAACCGGAAAAATAGCAGAAAATAAACTAAGGCATAGCCTCGCATGGACGAGCACAGTGATCACTCGTCCTCTCTCGGTTCTATTTTCAAGTTTCAGCCAAGAGGAAAGCCGAGAGAGTCTTCACATCTTTCCTCATAATAATGCTTCAATCGTGCACCATTAACCATGAACGGTTGCCCTTGCTGCAGGTTCCTAATCTCGATTGCACCATGAACAAACACGTTAGTTATCACAAAAGGACCTGACCATCTGGACTTAAGTTTGCCTGGAAATAATCTCAACCTTGAGTTAAATAATAAGACAAGTTGGCCTTTCTTAAAGTCCTTAATCCTAAGTCTACTATCATGCCAAATCTTAGTCTTTTCCTTATACATTTTAGCATTTTCATAGGACATATGTCTAAGCTCATCAAGCTCATGTAATTGCAGAGACCGCAATGTTCCCGCATCGGTCACGCAATAATTCAGTTCTTTCAAGGCCCAAAATGCTTTAATTTCCAATTCGAATGGTAAGTGACATGCTTTGCCATACACAAGTCTATAAGGAGACATACCTAGGGGTGTCTTATATGCAGTCCTATATGCCCAAAGTGCATCCTCGAGTTTAAACGACCAATCTTTTCTATTGGGTTTGACCACTTTTTCGAGTATGGTTTTAATCTCCCTATTTGATATTTCAGCTTGGTCATTCGAATGTGGGTGATAAGGGGTGGCTACTCTATGTCTAACATTATATTTAGCCAACACTTTCTCCATAGCTTTATTAATGAAGTGTGTTCCTTCATCACTAATTATAGCACGAGGTGTACCAAACCTAGTAAAAATATGTCTATTAAGGAATTTAATGACTGTTTTGGCATCATTGTTTGGACATGCTATGGCCTCTACCCACTTAGACACATAGTCTACAGCTACAAGTATGAAAAGGTTACCTGATGATGGGGGAAATGGTCCCATGAAGTCAATGCCCCACACATCAAAGAGCTCCAACTCTAAGATGTAAGTGAGAGGCATCTCATCCTTTCGACTAAGGTTACCTGTTCTCTGGCATTCATCACAGCTGTGGGCGTATTCGTGGGCATCCTTGAAGATCATGGGCCAATAGTAGCCACTCTGGAACACCTTTGCAGCTGTCCTTTGGCCACCAAAGTGTCCACCATAGGGGGCTGTATGGCAGTGCTGCAGCACAGACTTCGCCTCAGCAGCTGACACACACTTCCTTAGTAAACCGTCTGCACATGTCTTGTAAAGTGTAGGATCATCCCATATGAACTTCCTAGCTTCATGCAGGAACCTCTTCTTTTCTTGTCCTCCCTTGAAAGTTGGTAGTACCTGCGATGCAAGGAAGTTAGCAATGTCAGCAAACCAAGGTTCCTCATCGTTATCACGATGTGCTAATACAAAGACATGCTCATCGATAAAGGCATCAGAAATTGCGGTTTCCGCAATTTTATCGCAATTATGTTGCAATCTAGAAAGATGATCCGCAACCACATTTTCGCATCCTTTCTTATCTCTAATGTCCAGATCAAACTCTTGCAGCAGCAATACCCATCTAATTAACCTAGGCTTCGCACCAACCTTCCTCATAAGGTATTTTAATGCAGAGTGATCTGTATACACGATTGTTCTAGTGCCTACAATGTAATTCCTAAACTTCTCACAGGCAAACACTACAGCTAGCATCTCCTTTTCCGTGGTTGTGTAATTACATTGTGCCTCATTAAGTGTCTTACTAGCATAGTATACAGGGTGTGTTAGCTTGTCAATCTTTTGTCCTAGCATAACCCCTACTGCATAGTCACTTGCATCACATAACATCTCAAATGGGAGGTCCCAATTTGGTCCTACTATAATAGGTGCTTTGACTAATGCTTCCTTAAGGGCTTTCCAGGCTAGGAAACATTCTTTAGAGAAGATGAATGGTTTATTCAGCTCTAGAAGCTCACACAAAGGCTGGGAGATCTTTGAAAAGTTCTTAATGAACCTTCTATAGAAGCCTGCGTGTCCTAAGAAACTTCTAATGGCTTTCACATTCTGAGGTTCCACTAACTTCTCTATTATTTCAATCTTGGCCCTATCGACCTCTACTCCTGCTCTAGACACTCTATGACCTAGGACTATCCCTTCTTCCACCATGAAGTGGCATTTCTCCCAATTAAGGACTAGGTTGGTCTCTTCACACCTAGCCAGGACTTGTCCTAAGTTCTCTAAACAGTTTGTGAATGAATCACCAAAGACTGAGAAGTCATCCATAAATATCTCTATCATGGATTCATCTAAGTCAGAGAAGATTGCCAACATGCACCTTTGGAACGTTGCTGGTGCATTGCATAAGCCAAAAGGCATTCTGCGAAAGGCAAATGTTCCAAAAGGGCAAGTGAAGGTGGTCTTCTCCTGGTCTTTAGGGTCTATGGTGATCTGGTTATATCCAGAATAACCATCTAAGAAGCAGTAATAAGCTCTACCAGCTATCCTGTCTAACATCTGATCTATGAATGGTAGAGGGAAGTGATCTTTCTTTGTTTCCTTATTCAATTTCCTATAATCCATGCAAACTCTCCATCCTGTAATAGTTCTAGTTGGAATCAGTTCATTGCTCTCATTCACTACTACAGTCATCCCCCCTTCTTAGGTACACATTGTATTGGACTCACCCACTGACTACTAGCTATAGGGAAGATTACACCTGCATCTAACCACTTTATGATTTCTTTCTTTACTACCTCTTTCATAGAGAGGTTCAACCTACGTTGGTGATCTACTCGGGGTGTATGCTCTTCCTCTAATATTATCTTATGCATGCAGTAAGAGGGGCTAATGCCTCTAATGTCAGCAATAGTCCATGCAATAGCCTTTCTATGCTGCTTAAGTAATAATATCAGCTCAACCTCATGCTTCTCACTCAATTTAGATGAAATAATCACAGGCAGAGTATCATTACTTCCTAAATATGCATACTTAAGATGTTCAGGCAGTGGTTTTAATTCTAAGATAGGTGGATGCTCAATGGATGGTTTTAATGGATTCATGGATCTTTCAGTCAAATCAGTAGTCATACAAACATGCTGAGGATTATTTACAGGTATGTCCATTATTTCAGCTATGTTTAAGTCAATTAAATCTAATTGCACATAATCATTGGCATGCTTAGTTGATAATTCATGCTCAAGCTGTTCTTCCATTAGTGAATCTACAATGTCCATGCTTGCACAAGATTCAGAGTCAGAAGGATACCTCAGTGCTTTAAAAACACTAAACTTAACCTCCTCATCATGAACCCTCATGGTGAGCTCACCTTTCTGGACATCAATCAGGGCCCTACCTGTGGCTAGAAATGGTCTGCCTAATAGGATGGGGACCTCCTTGTCTGCTTCATAATCTAGGATGATGAAATCTGCAAGGAAAATAAACTTGTCAACCTTTACAAGAATATCCTCAATCTTACCCTCAGGGTATGCTATGGATCTGTCTGCTAATTGCAAGGTGACAGTGGTGGGACGTGCTTCTCCTATTCCCAGCTGGCGGAATAGTGATAGGGGCATGAGGTTTATGCTGGCTCCCAGGTCACAAAGAGCTCTGCCCACATGCTTGCCTCCTAACTCCACTGGTAGGGTGAAGGAACCAGGATCCTTCTCCTTCTTGGGTAGCTTGTTCTGGAGTATAGCACTGCACTCCTCAGTGAGATTCACTGTTTCAAATTCACCAATGATTTTCTTGTTAGTGATTATATCCTTCAGAAATTTAACATAAGAAGGCATAGACTGTAGAACTTCTACAAAAGGAATATTCACATGCACTTGTTTAAGAATTTCTAAAAATTTGTTAAAGTGCACTTCCTGTTCTTGTTTTTTCTTTAGCCTTCGAGGAAATGGAGGTGGTGGCACATATGCAGGCACTTCAGGTCGCCTCAGGATAGGTGGAGGCCTTGGAATTTCTTCTATCTCCTCTATGATTGGCTCCAGCCTTGCCCTTGATGTGCTTGTTGGTGGTTGACCATGGTTTGGCAGAGATTCCAGTGGAGCATTAGACTCTTTGTTCTCTACTCTCTTTGGGGTTTCTTTAGTGTTGCTCACCAATGGTCTCTCACTTCTGAGTTCAATTGCTTGAACTTGCTCTTTTCCATCTCTCCTTGGCACCTCAGTGTCAGCAGGAAGTCTACCTTGGGGCCTACTTTTGAGTTCATTGGCTAGTTGCCCTATTTGATTCTCTAGGCTCCTGAGGGTAGCTTGTTGGCTTTGTAGAGTAGCATCATTCTTGGCGATGTACTATTTGAGTAGATTTTCTACAAATGACCCTACTGGTTGGTTGTATGGCTTTTGATACATGGATTGGTTATGTTGGGGAGTGAAACCAGGTGTTCCACTCGGTCTTGGTTGGTTAGGAGCTTGGTTAGTATTTTTGTTGGCCACCCCATGAAAGGTTTGGGTGGTTCCTCCAACCAGGATTGTAAGTGTTGGAATAGGGGTTGTTCCTAGGCTGCTGTTGGCTTCCAACATAGCAGACTGAGGCTGGATTCCCAGGGCAGTATTCATGCAGGTGCCCTTCCCCACAGAATCCACAGACTAGTGTCTCACCTTGACTTGGTTGTGTGCCCATTGACATGGCTGTGGCGGTGTTGACACTAGTTTGGAGATTGGCTTGAGCCATTTGTTTAACTAGGTTGGTCAGGGCGCTTATTTGGCTACTCATGGCATTGAGTGCGTCCTTATTTTGAGCTCTACTTGGCTCTATTGGATCATTTGACCACCTACAGTGAGATGCTGAGATCTTCTCCAAGATCTCATAGGCTTCGTTATAACTCTTGGACAACATGGAACCACCAGCTGATGAATTTAGCACTTGCCTGGTGCTGGGGTTGCATCCTTTGAAAAAGACCTCTATTTGGATACACCATGGAATGCCATGGTGTGGACATTTAAGCAGAAGGTCTTTGAACCTTGTCCAAGCTTCGTGAAGGGACTCATTTTCAGCTTGTTTGAACTTGATTATGTCATCACGAAAGGTAGAATTCCTATCAGGTGGGAAATATTTAACTAGGAAGTTCTCCGCCAAGTCTGTCCAATTGAGGACTGATCCAAGGGTAATGAGTTTAACCACGTCTTTGCTTTGTCCCTCAAAGAGTAAGGGAAGAGATAGAGCCTCAAGGCTTCTTGGGAAACTCCAGGGATGATAAAGGTATCACTAACTCCTAGGAAGTTTCTAAGATGGTTGTGGGGGTCCTCATTTTCCACTCCAAAGAATTGTCCCACAGTGGACAACATTTGGAACATTACTGGCTTTAACTCGAAGGAGTTGGCAGTAATTTCAGGGCGGATTATGCTTGGGTTTAGCTCCCCAGGCATAGGTACTAGGTAGGAAAGAATGGCACTATTCTTATCATTCGCTATTTCGATGGGATTGCGAGTGGTAGGTACCGGATTTGGGACTGGTCTGTCCATTTCTTCTTGATAGGATTGCGGAGACTCTGCGGTTTCAGCAATTAGTGGAGGTATAGAGGGTTGGTTAAAGAGACGTTTCTTGGCTCTATTTCTGGCCCTAAGTAATCTCTCAGGCTCAGGGTTGAACTCTAGATCGCTACTTGAAGGCTCATTCATAAACTAACCCAATGGTACCTGCAAAAGAAATGAAATTGGATCAGCTCCAATAGATGCTAAACGTTGTGTTTCTAACTTAACAAACTTCGTTTTCACTAAACTAAATCCCCGGCAGCGGCGCCAAAAACTTGTTGCGTGCTCAATGTTTAAAAGGAATATGCACTAAGAGAGCACTCAGAACATGCAAGCATACATGATCTTGTAGCAAGTAGTAAGTATTTTTTCATTCGTTTTCCCACAGAGATTTATTCTTAGTTACTCGCGAAGTGTATTGTTAAGCAAGAATGGGTGGATTTGATGGGGTAGATTTGGTTTTAAGTTGCTTAATTACTAAGGAATATGTAAAGGATAGATGCATAAACAAGTGCAAGTCAATGATAAACTCAAATGTAAAGAGAAGAGATTAATAAACGAAGAGAAAAATGGCTAAGGCAGAATTTTAACTAAAGAGAATTGCGAGGACAGCAATTTTACCGCAATGTTACTAACAACGAAAGTGTGTAAAATGTGGAAACAAGGGCTACTAATGACTCCTCTATTGGCTTTTTCACACGATTCTCAAGCAGTAGATCAACTCACTATGCATCAAACTAACTCATTCTCATGTATCTTCCGATTTCATGCATTAGATTCTTTAGTTTACTCATGTCCAAGTAAGGTCTTAAGCATCTTGTTAAAGTAGTAAGTTGTGGTTTGTACTAGGAAAACGCCTATTCCTAGGTCGTTTTCTGGCTACCTTGAGAGGCTAGCATGAGTGTATGACTCTGAACTCTTACTCCTTCCAGAGGTTAGGAGTTCTTTGGACAAAATGGATGGCCAATCGAAATTGCCCGTAGGATGAAGCTTACATACAATCAATGCATGCGAGAGCTATCCTACATGCTTGGTTCACGTGTTTCTTCCTACAGATTTGTCATTAGCATGCCCCTATGTGACTTAGTTACTCATAGATGTAGAGAGAACAGAAATATTAGATGAAGTAGGCATGCTGAGAAGAAGATTAAACTTAAAACAGCAAGGGCAAACAGTAGACAGCAAAGACAAAGAGACTGCGAAATAATGAATTGTGCTTTTGATTAATCAAGCGTTTGAACTAAACAAATGAAGACTTAAAGTTACTAACATAAAGACAGAAAGCAACGAAATGGAATGAATTAACTAATGGAAAAGAAATAACAACAAACGGTGCTGGAAATAGGAAACTAAAACAGAAAGCAAGTAAGATGAGCGTGATTGCTTCGACGCAGATGCCTCGGCTGAAAGGAGAGAAAGGTAAGCCTTGCTTGGATGAAGAGAAAAACAGGAGAAAAAATTGAGCTGCGAAGAGACTTCTACGCTTTCGGATGATGTTTCAACCTTCCACTTTGACCTCCTTTTATAGTATTCTGCAGGTGCGATTGGGTCAAGGAGAACCATCCATTCTCAACGTCGTACTTCAACATGGTTGGAGGAGAAAGAACAAATCCCTGAAATATCGGATCACAACAGAAAAAGGTTAGCCAACTTATGGATTTCACTTGAAACATTGCGGTTTTAGCAATGTTTCTGCAATGCTTCCGCAATGCACAGTTTTCATTCTTTTAACTTCGTTTTTCATCCCTTTTCTTTCCTTTTGCATACAAGTCCTAATTTAGCTTCCTTCTTCTAATTCTCACATATAAGCATAAGTTCAAGCTAAATCCTATCAAAAACACCTAAGAGTGTACACCTTTCTAAGATAAATAAGTCCTAAAATGGTCACTTTTGGAGACGTAACAATGAAGAACTTAGATTAATCAAACATGAAAACTAAAACGATTACATCAATCCCCTAAGTGAGAGTCTAGCTACTCATAATCACTAAAACAACGCTTAGACAAAGTTTAGAATCAAGAAAATAATACAATAAAATGAAAGGTAAGGAAGAAAAACTCTTGTAGCGTGCCAAGCCTCGTTCCCGAGCCTTCAAATATCTTCTTCCGCTCTCTACAGTGTCCATTAGCCTCTCCAACGAGTGTATTTCAAAAATAGGGTTCAAATCTCCCAAAGTGTCTCCCTCTAAATCATATGAGAATAAGATATATTTATAGAAAAATCGGGACAGCGTCGCGACGCTGCAATAGAAAACGTGTGAATCTGGTTTGGAAAGCTAGGGTCGAGCAAAGCGTCACGATGCTGTAGCTTGACGCTTTAAATATAAAATTAAAGTTGGCAGATAAAAGAATAAAATTGGAAAATGGTATAGTGGTTGAGGCGCTTCTTTAAATAAGGTTTGTGTGTGCGTGCGTCTTGGTTTGTGTCTGAAGCAGCGTAAACATTTTCTTTATTTTTTTGTGATGAATTACAGCGTCGAGCCGCTCATACAGCGTCTCAACGCTATTTTGAGCGTCGGGACACTGTCCCCTCAGGTTTTCTGGCTTGTTGGCTTCATTTGGAGCGTCGAGACGCTTTCCCTCGACCTTTTTGGCTTGGTTTCTTTTTCTTTTGGCTCTAGGTCATCAAAATACATCTTTTAAGCTTATTTTTCATGCTATCACTTCTAAAAAGCTCCAGTTTGCTCCAAATGCTCGGAATCTAAAATTTAGACAAATAATATCATTAAAACATTCATTTAAACTTCAAAACTAGCATAATAAAGGTCTTAAAGATAGCCCATTTAGTGTGCTATCGCGGGACTCTTTGATGTGCAAATTGATTAATGCTTGTTGATGTTGCATTATGTCCTCTCCAAGAGAATTTATGATTTTGTCTCTAGATTATAAGTGTTGGATTATGGATTCCATTTTTTTTAATTTGACTGATTCCCTACAAAAAATACAGAGGACAAATTGTAACGACCCAAATTTAGAAGCGGTACATGAATGAACTAAGACCACATCTGAATGAGAGGGATCCTGAAGTCATGAAACCATGGTACAAAATGACTTAAAAAAATGATAGTTACTACCTATGCCAACAAAATGCATCTTATTTTTCGGTGGCTAAATCATAGGAACTCCAAAGTTAAGCGTGCTTGACCTATGATGCATGTGAGTGAGGACAAAACATGCTAAGAGGAATCGTGTTGGTTTGTGGGGGCAATCTTCACTCTTAGAAGCATTTTAAGACAGTCAAGACAAGTAGATAACATGACAAGGTCACAGGGGATATCAGGGCCATTAGGTACCAAATTCTGATTTCGAATCCTGGGCCTGGGGCGTTACACAGATTGTGGGGGAAATTCTCAAATAAGTGCTTCTATGTGAAATACACACAATAAGGAGTTTGACTTATTGATGCAACAATTACTTGATTTCCTGTATTGAACTGTTTGATTATGTTAGTCATAACCACCACAATGTTGTTAAAGTGTTTGTGTCCTGCAATCCTGCAACATTCTTTGTAGTTTGATTCTTCTCTCCATTGACAATTGTATGGCACTAGTCCATCCAAAATTTCATTATCTTCATTCACATTATTCTTTAGCAAGGATCCATTCGTTGATGCATTCACCGAAGACTTTGATGCTGAAGTCAACCCATTGTGGAAATATTTGATTAGGAGACAAGCTAGTAGGCCGTGATGTGGGCAATTTTTAATAAGCTTCTTGAATCTCTCCCAAGTCGTATTTACTCCTTCCAAGGGACCCTGTTTAAAAGTTATAATATTGCCCTTCATTTGTGCATTCTTATTTGGTGGGAAATATTTTAGCATAAATCTTTCAGCCAGTCTTCCCATGAAGTGATTGTATTGGGGAAAAAGATTGTAACAATGCTCCATGTAAAGAAAAAAGGAAATAACCTCAAGCGTAGTGTCTCATTTATAACTCCTGTGATCTTGAATAAGTTGCAACTTCTCAGGAACATATTTATATGCTTGTAGGGATCTTCATTTGGAACACCTGCAAATTTTCCAGCATTTTCCAACATTTGAAACATCACCGATTTAAATTCAAACAAATTCGTGTCAATAAGAGGTTCCATGATTCTTGGATTCATGTTCTGAAAAGTGTTTGCTGCATAATCTCGAATAGCTCGATCTCTCTCATTAGCTATGATGATAGGATTTTGTGGAGGGTTTGGTATTGCATTCTATTGTGCTTGGTTTTCCCTTCCTACATTATCTTCGCGACCAACTTGAAGGGTCAACTCCATGGTTATTTATGTTGAGTTGTCTTTCAACAGCTCCTGCAAAACTTTCTTGTGTGCTCAACTCTCGTTTCTTTCTTTGCCTTCTCATTTGTTCTTTACGATGTCGGTGCAAGGTTTTTTCTATCTCAGGATCTAGCTCAATAGAACAAGGGCATTTTCTCATGCACCAACCCTAACCTGCTAAACATTGAAGTTTATTGAAAAAGAATGCAAACCTAAGATAGTATATTCTGGATAGAGAGAATTGCATTCACAATCCGAATGCAATTTTCATTAAAAACAAACTGAATTTTATTGAAAGGTTGTTCCCCGACAACGACGCCAAAAACTTAGTATGGTGGATTGGTATGAACGCAAGTATACGTTGTCCTAAACAAGTAATAAAGTGGATGTATTCCAAGTATCGAATCTTAAGGAAACAATGTCAATAAAAATTAGTGTTTGTATAGTGAAAGTGTGCAACCAAGTAACAAAAGATATATAATAATGGAGCATAAACAATCAGTATAAAACATATAAATAATAGGTAAATAGAGATAAGATCAAAGGAAATTTCAAAGTAGTTTCAACCCTAGTCAGTTGAAATTTTACCTACTATGAGCCCACAAATTAGCTTACTCAATAGGAGGGACACAAATTAGAACCACTGCCATGATGCATCTGTAGACAAATCATTTCCGATCTCCACGTAGGTCAAACGTGAAACCAATTTGCGCCCGCAACCTAACCTTTTAACAAAGTGACTCGACTTCACCCATAGGACCCTATAAGCTTACCCTAGGTGTTTAGGCGCAAGAAAAAGTCCTATGGCATTTAGGTATTTCTCTTATATACTCGGAAAGTAAAAGTAAAATCTATAGGCATGACCTATGGTGCAGGTAATTTTTCCTATATTACTTTTATGACAACTGCTTTATCACCCAACCCTTCAGTATTTGATGTTTACCTTTATGCTTTTCTAGGTGATCAACAAAGAAAAACAATGAACATTAAACTCAATAAAAGTAACAATGTTAAGCGTCAAGCAAGGCTACTCTTAGGACAATTAGTGGGGTTTTCTTTCATTCTTTAGGGAATCCCCATACTTTGAACACCCTAAAGAAGTTTAGCTCATGATAGAATGTAAAACAAAAGACAAGAATTTAGAAATAAACTTCATACTAAGAATAACGAAACTTAATACAATTTGAGTTCAAAGTAAATGACATAAAGCTTTAAAATAAAAAATAAAAATCTAAAGTGTTGGAAAATGTAAATATTGGCTCTAGCTTCCATTTGATCCTCTATCTCTAACTCTTAAGAGTATTTACATTGATCTTTAACAAAACACTAGAAAACACATAACAACTAACAAAACTTGACACTATTATGCTAAAAAAACTTATACTTAGCAAAACATGGCTTGAATTGGGCTTTTGCCTTGTTTTTACCTAAATTATCTTACTTTGACAAGTTATAAAGCTATGAACACACAATTTCTTAAGCGGTAAGTATAGTTTTAAAGGCTAAATAACTCACATAAATGAGAGTCATCAGAAAGCACAAGTGTCATGCTTGCCTCTGGTTACTCATCTTGCACTGGAAGGAAAACTATTCCTCTATTTTTTTTAACTGCTACAACACCCTATTTTTTCAGAAATAATGAACTTTCTCAACAACACACCAAGTGCTCCCACCCCAAAACTTAAATTGGACAATGTTCTTGATTCGCTCAAACTCGGTGCATTATTTTGTGTATGGGCATGGGGTAGTGAAAGTGATAGTGCAGCACTGAGTGATGGAATAGATGAAAATAAGCACAAAAGTGAGTCTCCTACCGCAATGACATAAGTATATACCAAAACGCTAGCGTGTAGTATCTGGAAATATTCTAGAGTCGATCCATAGGGAATATGGTGAACATGAATTTAATACAATTTCAATTACATCAGAAATTATTCACATGCGTTAGATATAGTAACAGAGTAAATAAAAGGTGGTTTGTTGATTGTGCATGTCGTAGAGTAAATAAACGGTAGAAAAGTACAATAAAGAAAGCATTCAAGAAATTGACTTTGGCAACCCTACTGAAGTTCAATGCTCATGCGATAGAATATATTTTAACATGTTATCTCTATGGGTCTAAGCAGAGAGATCTACAAGTGGATCCTCGAAGGATCAACACTACGCAGACGACTGAGTATTTCTACTGCACTGCTCAATAATCAACTCTCAATGGCTAATGTTGCGTGTCTACTGCGGGGTCTAATAATTAGCAAACACTCAAAACATTCAAGTGCACATGATCTAATGCAGCAAGTAGTAAGTATATTTATATCGATTCCACTGATATTTGATGCATGCAACGTTAGATTGAATGACTTAGAGACAATGTAACCAGTGACCACAATTTTGAGGGGGTTTCACAATAAAAACAATAAATAAACATGCACGAACTAACAATAACAGAATCTTAAGAGAAAGGAATGCAGAGGTTATGTTGACTAGCAAAACTACTAAAAGGTGCTCAAGAGAACGATGCGAAAATGATGCGCAAAGCGCATTGACAGCAAGATCAAAACGCTAAGGTTCTTGTTATAACAAATAGGGCCAGGCTAGGAATATCTACGGGTTAACTCATGAAACGGATGCATTCAATATAAGCCAGGCATAAATCTGGAGCTTTCTCTTCGATGGTGGTCTCTTGAATTCTCTCTCACTCTTTTTCTACTTATACCCTAAGGGTTTCTCATGATTTTGCCCTAAAATGGATGATGGAATTCTATTGGCTGCCTGAAAATAGAAAAAACAAGTTTGTTTGTACGGTAGGGGACAAAAATTGGCAGCCCACGTGCTCAGGTACAATTTTTGCATTGGTTTTGCTCTTCCGAAATGCCTTTAGCAATTTCAAAGATCTCAGCTTTGCGCTCCTTTTGCTTCTACGAGGTCTTCGCGAAAACCTTATTTTAGACACAAAGATCGTATTTAGATACAAATCAAGCTTCAATATTTACACTTTCGCATAAGCACTCACAAGCAGACTCTAACTCTTTTGCAACACAAACAACCCTAAATCATGTCTTTTCAAGCAATTACTCAATTCCGACTCTAATTCTTTTCTAATTTAGCCCAAGATAACCCAATTTCTAGCGCAACTTTATAAGATTTAGACAAATTTTCAATGAAAACACTCTAAGGCATGGTCTGCAGATAGCACATGTTGTTTAATAAGATCAAGGTTATAAATGACTTAATGCTATCTCTCTTCTCATGCTTTAAGGATGAAATAACCCAAATTTAGGTGCTAAATAGCGGTCATTAGATGCGCTCCAATCCTCATTGGGCCCCCAAACTTATTAAAGTTTAACTTGGAAACTCGCCCATAATTTAACGAAGCATGCTTGTTATAGCGCTTCGTAATGAACTTAATAGAATCCTAAACTTAAAGCATTGTCTAACATAAGTGACTAACGCATAGGTGACAGACAAAAAGTGTACGTGTTGAATTGAGTGTTTAAAATGAATGTCCAAGTGCAAGCATACACTTTCACAAGTAATGGTCCTAAATTCAATATAGAATAATTAAAGATATAGCAAGTTTGAGAACAAATGAGAGAAATGTAAGGTAACCAAGTAATAATGTGATTGATTGATGGTGGTGGTGAATAGATTCAAAGTAGAGAAGAGACTTTGACCCGATTTCAACAACTGTTCCTGAAAGTATTAACCCTGATGTAGCCGCATTACTCACCGCATTTCTTACTTACTTATGAACTGTGAATTCATCTCTCATTCGGCCTCCATGAGTATACATTTAGGATTCCAAAGCCATTAAACCTTTATTCCTAGGGTTAATGCAAACTTGGATAATCATGCACACAACTCTTTAGTCCTATGGTGTGCCTTATTCCTAAGGTCACGTGACGATCTATTCCTAGGTTCTTAGTCTCGTATGCCATCGTTAGATCCGTGTATTGCCAAAGTATTCTCAATGCATTGACTCAACTATCATGTTAATTTGAGTATCTAGTTCAAATGAACAAGACGAAATTGCATTAAACGGGGGAAAATCATAGAGTAAGCACGACGAGTAATTTAAGCTTTATAAGATTAAAAATACTTCATTCCCAGGGCATATACGAGATCAGATCCCTAGGGACATTAGTTCATAATGAAAATAAATGAAACTTTCATTGATGTGAAGTTCATAATTACAATGCAGAATTTAAATAAGGAAAATTACAATTGAATGGGAAAACAACTAATCTAGAATTCAAAAATTACAAACTGGGGAATTGCAGAAACTAAATGAAGGTAAAACGATCCACTCTAAGAAACCAAGTAGGATCGAATGAGGAACGCAAGCTTTCTCAAGGCTTGATCGTATCCTCAATCTAACTTCTATCTCTAGTTATCTCTAGTGCTCTCCTCCTCAAAATGGTGGCCCTAGGGGTCCTTTTATAGATTAGAAATGAGTTTAGAGGTTGTTGGAGGTTTGTTGCAACTTCTTCAGAGAATCCCGAAGTCCTCAGCCGCAAGAAAATATGAGTAGAACGACTCTTCAAACGACGGTTGTAACTAATTTGACTTGGTCTTTGATAACATTGTGGCCACATCGCTATTGCTTTTTGATGAGAATTGCACCGCATAGCATTGTCGCCGCAAAATTGGTCTTTCATGCAAATAACAAACTAAGGTCTAATTAGCTCATTTTCACTCTTTTTACCCTTAAATTCTCTCCTTTTCAATTTTTTGCCTCGAGATTTGTGATTTCATATTTTTGGCATTAATTAGACCATTTACACATTATTGAATATCAATATTAAGTAAAAATGAGTCTAAATGACCTAGATTTTAGGGGTAAAAATTGGTAAATTAGGTGCTCATCACACCCTCAAACTTAGCTTATTGCTTGTCCTCGAGCGATACAATTGAAACAACTAACTAATGTAAACAACATTTTTAAGGTAAGGATTTAAAAGAAACTCCTCTTAGGAGAGATTTTATGCTTTGTAGTACAAACTTCAGACACAAGGTATTGTCCTGATATATTTCTATGACTCATTTTCCTAGACAAGATCTTCCTAATCCTCTCTTCCTTATTCTCTTTCCAAATAACTATTATTCACTAAGTCTAGTTTTGTACTTAAAGATTTTACACGCTAGACTCCAACTCTTGAGATTTCAGAATTTTCTTATCTTAGTACTCCCTAACTTATGTGGCTGCTAGGTATTCCTCTTTTCCTTTTTTCCTTATCTCTCTCTTTCTAAAGCATCCACCTTGTCAAACTTGTCTTCATTCCAGCTTACTTGCAATTTTATGTCACAATGTATCTAATTAAGAGCAAGCTTCACATTCTATGATAAAACACTCGCTTCTCAATTACCCTTTCATGGAGTGACAACCATGAGTCACATGAACGCCCCTAGTTACTCAGCTAACTTAAGAATGAGGAGTCGTTCTAGAGAGATTGACTTTTGTTTTTTGAAAAATATCTTCCTAACAACTCATGATATTTACACGTGTTGGTGCAGATGTGTTTGGCTAATTTTATAGGCTTGTTATTTTGTCTAAGATTTCAACACCAGAAGCGAAATGTCTAGGATATGTCACAAGATTTGTCATTGTCAGCGAAATGTCACAAGACATGTCACAGGATTTGTCACCGCTTTTATTATTTTCGGAAATATATTGAAGATTTGGTTGAAGTATATATTGCGGGAAAATCTCCAGCTTTCTTTATTTATGGATTTTGTTTAATTTATTTTTAAAAACAAAATCTCATATTTAAAGACCCTTTGTGAGGAACCTATGATTTTATTTTTGGGTGCATATTTGGTTGAATATCATGATTAAAGACCCATTGTGAAGAAGCTAGTGTTAGCCTTTTTGCGATATTTTTCACGCCGTTTTGATAAGGTGCCCTTTGGACAGCAACCCGCGTAAACTTGAACGTCAGAGCTTTTTTCGTGCTTGGTCGTTCCTTTTGCGCTGACGAATTGTTGTTTCTGTGAGTTAGTGATTTGTGCTCCAAACTTTGTTTGGTGGTTGTGAGTGTTTTTCTCCTCTGCAAGGGAATTATATGTATGGGTGGTGAGCGAAAGCATTTTGGAGAGGTAGATTAGTTCTTGTAATTGAGAGACTTTTATTGACGAAACAACTGAAGAGCTTCGGCGGTGGAACCAAGGGGAAATTGAGCTCGATTGTGTTTTAGGTTGTAGTTCACTAGGAAATGAAGAAAGAGGGGACAATAGGGGAAGCCGAGTTGTGTAAGACCTCGTGTACGCGTTCATTGACATAGTAAAATTCTTCCCGCCGATTGTGCCCTCAGATGTAGGTGTAAACCGAACTGGGTAACCAATTGTCGTGTCTCTCTTACTTTATGTTTTTAATTATTTCATGCTTGCATAAAATAATTTTGTCTTAGGTCTTGTCATAACATATCGTGTGACATTACCAATTTGTCCTAAGATTTTTCATAACATATTCTGTGACATAGAACATTTTGTCTCAAGTTTGGTCACATCATAATTCGTGACAAAATAATTTTGCATAACTATAAAGTTTTGCAGAATGATACTCTGATATTTTATGTCATTGATAATCGACAAAGTCATGCATATTTATACAACCTTAATGTGCTAATCAAGAGAACAGAATAAGCTAAATATAGCAAGTAAATCTCTGACTGCAGAGTATATACAACCATATATTCTGAGATTCACGATGTTGATAAAGGTAGACGCCGAGATATACGGCGCCCTTTAATTAGAGGTGTACAAAAAACCCGCAACCCGCCAAAACCAACCCAACCCAACTTTTCGGGTTAGGTTGGTTTTTTTTTTAATATGGGTTGGATTGGGTTGCAAAATTAAAAAATCGAATTTTTGGTTCGGTTCGCGGGTTGAACCAATTTTGGCTCAGTTCAACCCGAACCGAACCGGATTCAATATATATATAAAAGAAAAAATTATATATATATATTTTCTAAAATTAGGTTTCACCCTTTCTCATTTTTCAATTTTTTTGTTTCTCTCTCACCTCATCTCACCTCACCCCTCTCATCTCTCTCACCTCACCTCACCCCTCTCATCTCCCTTACCTCACCCCAGCCCTCCCATCTCTCTCACCTCACCTCACCCCTCTCATCTCTCTCACCCTCAGCCCTCTCATCTCTCTCAACCAGCCATTTTTCTCAGACAAGATCTCCTCCCCTCCGCCTCGTCGTCGTCCGTCTCCGCCTCTCATCCAGCCGACGTTGTCTCTCTCTCTCTCGCATATATCTTCCCCCCCCCCTCTGCCCTTCGTCCATCTCTGCCTCCATTCAGCCGACGTCGTTTCTCTCCGTCGCCTCGCCGTTCGCCACCTTTCAAATATTCTGATGCCCTTTCAATTTGTGTGATTTGAAGGAATTGAAAAAATCAAATAAAAAAATAATTTAAAAAAAAAGGCCAACCCGCCAACCCAACCCAACCCAACCCGAAAATTGAGGGTTGGGTTGGGTTGGGTTGACTGAAATGTTGGGTTGGGTTAGGTTGAAAAGTTTCCAACCCAAAATTTTTGGGTTGGGTTAAAAAATCCCCAAACCCAACCCAACCCAACCCAACCCAACCCATGTACACCCCTACATTTAATACTTCCCCTCAAGTTGGAGCATGAAGATTCTGAATGCCTAACTTGCGAAAAAGTCGTGAAAAAAAAGAATCAGTTATATATAGTAAGTAAATATTTGACTCGAAAATATATACAACGTATATACAATGATATACGCAAAGATTTTTGGAGTTGACCAAGGTAGACGCCGAGCTATATGGCACCTCTCATACTCCTCCTCAAGTTGGATCATGAAGATTTTGAATGCTCAACTTGCGAAAAAGTCGTAAAAATGTGATTCGAGCATCCGTTGTCAATGATCTATTCAGCGGAAGAACCCGAGAGACCAAGGATGCCATTTCGATTTGAATCCTGAACGGGTGGTTGAGCAATAGGTTGCGAGGTGGTTGCAGCGACATATCGTCGGTCATACCCGAAGGCGCTTGCTACCTGCATTTTTGCTATGGCGGTATATCATCTGTCATACTCGATATTCTTGCAGTATATCGTCAATCATACTCGAGATTCACGATGCAGACCGCTCTTTCCCCATCGTTATTTCCTCCCTCGTCCAGACTTGCCTCCGTCGAGAGGTTTATTGTTGTTTGATCGTCAGTCATAATGAGATGGTGATAGTCAGATTTCGTCGTCACCCCAAAAAGAGGTGACTTGGTCGGATTTCCTCGTCACATAAATCACGGTAACATGGTTGGCTTTCATCGTCACCCAAATCGAGGTAATGTGGTTGAATTTCATCGTCACCCAAATCGACGGGACGTGGTCGGTTTCACCGTTAGCCAAAAACAAGGCGACGTGGTCGCTTCTTCGTCACCCAAATTGAGGGGACGTGGTCGGTTTCTTCGTCAGCCAAAAATGAGGCGACGTGGTCTGTTTCGTCGTCACCGAAATCGAGGGGACGTGATCGGTTTCTTTGTTACCCAAATCGAGGGGACGTGATCGGTTTCTTCGTCAACCCAAAATGAGGCGACGTGGTCGGTTTCTTCGTCACCCAAATCGAGAGGATGTGGTCGGTTTATTCGTCACCCAAATCGATGGGACGTGGTCGGTTTATTCGTCACCCAAATCGAGGAGACGAGGTCGGTGGTAGAAAAACGAAGTATTCAAATTTTGAGGGAGAAAATCGATTTAGTCGGATATCAAAAGGTTTCCATCACCAAAGATGGAAAAACTGATTATCGTCGTATATTATCAAACTCGGGAGGCGGCGGCAGCCGCCGCCGCCCTAGGGTTTACTAGGCTTTTTTCTCTCTTCTTATAAAACCTGCTCTGTTACCATATAATTTTTTGCAGAATGATACTCTGATATTTTCTGTCATTGATAATGGACAAAGTCATGCATATTTATACAATTTTAATGAGCTAATCAAGGAAACAGAATAAGCTAAATATAACAAGTAAATCTCTGATTGCAGAGTATATACAATCATATACTCTGAGATTCACGGTGTTGATAAAGGTAGATGCGGAGATATACGGAGTATATACAACCATATACTCTGAGATTCACGATGTTCATAAAGGTAGACGCCGAGATATATGACGCCCTTTATAAATGATTAATAATGATTTTTTTCCAATAAGATTATGATTTTTCTTTCCTTAATTAAAACATAATTTAATTCATTTTTTTAAATAGTTTATATATTTGAATTTAGTTTATCTTTTATTCTAATTAGATTAGAATATATGATAAAAAAAAATTTGTTTTAAAGGGTTTAAATTGTTAAAATTTCAAGATTATTCATAAGGTGAATTAGTTTTTAATAGGATTAAAAAAATGGTTTAAAATCAACTAAAGTTCATTAATCTAGTAATTAATAGTTAATTAAAGATTAATGAATTTGAAATAAAAATTGACTATAAGGGAACCTGTTACCTCGCCAAAAGTACATTATTTAGGGCTATATTTACTTTAAAATCTTGTACATTCTTGAGTGTTTTTGTTAAGAGTTAGCTTAATGTGTGCTTAAATGCGAGAATTTGAGAAATGATGCTAAAATAGGACTTATTTGGAAAAGGAAAGAAAAAGGATGCAAAATGATGTAAAAAGAGCTAAAATGTACATTGCAGGAACATTGCTGAAAAATTGCGGATCTCGCAATAAAACAGTCTTTTCTGCTGCATTTTTTTTCAGTCAACAGTCTTTGTTGACTGAGTTTTTCCAGTAGTCAACTCTCCCTGCTGCTGCCACATGTCAAGCTTGACTACCTCAAAAAATTGAATGGTGATCCACAATTATTGAGCAACCTTTTGCAACCACCTAGAGGCTATATAAAGAGAGTTAAATGAAGGATCAAAGCAATTGAATTCCCCTCAATTCAAACACAACTCAATAGTGAATAACTCGAAGACGAAATCCTTCTCCCCCGGTTGTTGGATCGAAGAAACAAAGCCCTTGGCGTGATAATTCGAGAGGAAGAAGAGAAGATCCATCTTCTCTTCTGATTGAATTTATCCCCAAGATCAGCTAATCTTCCCCTTCATCCGAGGCGATTCACGACTTGGAAGATCCTCACGCAATTAACAGCTTTCCTTTACTGCTTTCCTTTATCGCTTTCCAATTTAATTTATGCTTCCTCTAAATGTTGTTCTGAATCATTTATTGCTTTTCCCTTTCATTGTTGCTTCCGGATTGACATATGTTTGTTTACGAATTATTATATGAATTGCTTTCTTAAAAGAGTAATCAATTGGTTTATTGCGTTCTTCATTCTGTCATCCCTTAATCAATTTGTTGTTTTGTTGAGTTCTTCATTTAATTATATATCAATCAACTAGGTTTGTTGAGTTCTTCAATTCATGTTCAATCAATCCATCTCCCTCAGTTCTTCGAAAACCATGAGTAACTAATCTAAGAGAGGTCTGCTAAAGAGGAATCTGTAGGCTAGAAGCATGAGAATTCAGCATGTAGAGTAGCATGATAGCATTGAATGTATGTGATCTTCATCCCACGGGCAATTTTGACCGGCCATCCATTTTGTCTAAAGAATTCCTAACCTCCGGAAGGAGTAAAAATTCAGAGTCATCCATTCATGTTAGCCTTTTATGGTAATCAGAAAATGACCTAGGAATAGGCGTTCTCCTAGCACGTTTATTAGCATGTGTTTATGATTAGGTTGTTAGCTTTACTTGGACAGAAGTAATTTAAGAAACTAATGCATGTAATCGGAAGATGCATGAGAACTAGCTAAGACGATGCATGATATGTTAATCTACTGTTGAATGATCATAGTTAAATGCCTATAGAGGATTCTTAAGTCGACCTTGCTGCCTTACTTTACATTAAAATCGTTGCTAATTTATTGCTAGATTATTGCAAGAACCGCATTTCTACTTTTCCACATTATGACTTTACCTCTTTGCTAGCTTTGCATTTATGTTTACATTCTTCTTGCATCTTTTATATTCCTGCACCTCAACCCAAAATCTATCCAATTTAAGTTACCTTATCTAATCTAACACACCAAATCGTTAGTCACTAAACTTAATCTCTGTGGGAAAACGAATTAAATTATACTTATCACTTGCTGCAGACCATGTATGCTTGCATGATCTTAGCGCTCTTCGCATTTACATTTTATATACACACTGAGCGCGCAACAGAACCCTGTCTAAGAAAGGTTACTCGTGTGAGGTAACTTAAGTTGAATGAAAAGGAACACCTCTACCTGAGAACTGACCTGGAATTAGTCAAACTTTATTTTATTTCATAAAGCATACTCATAATGTGATTAGTTTTAAATTCTTTAAAATACTTGGTAATTCACGTTAAAATCAATCTAACCAACATAAGGGTTATGAAAGGGTACATTGAAAAACTTAGATAAATAAAATTAGCCTAATTTGTCTAAGTAATAGAAAACCTTATTTTAAAATATTTAGTGGGAGAAAGACATATGTCAAGATAATCCTACGGTCTCTACCGTAGATTCACAACGTGAGATTCATGTGAGGTCTTGTGGCGGCTTTGGACCGTCCTCCTTACGGAAGGTGTTTGCATGAGTCAATATGAGGGTGAATCTCTTGAGAAAGTATTTTAAATAGTAACTGGGAGAAGGAAATGTGTAAACATATCCTACGGTCTCTATCATTGGTTGACAACGTGAGATCCATGTGGGGCCTCGATGTGGCTTTTGGACGGTCCCCCTACAGAAGGTGTTTACGTGGGTCAATATCAGGGTGAATCTCCTGAGAAGGATAAGATTGTAATTTTATTTTCAATACTTGACCTACCCTACGACGGCACTTGTTGGGATAAAATTATAGAATCTAAAATGATGGGTTACACTTACAAAGATCTCATTAAGATTGTTAATGATTTTCTTGACCAAACTAATGATAACTAAATGTTATAGAAATAAGAGTTATTTTGGGATAACATTTGGTTGAGATTGTCTCAGTTTAGTGAAGGAGCATTTGACCTACCCTACGGCGGCACTTGTTCTATTCTAACTTACTAAAGTATCATAGCATTAGAAATTAATGATTTAGGGTTCATTTATCAAATTGTTTGTTTTCTATGCTGAAATTCAATGAATATTGAGTGCGTGTTATTAAATAATTTTTTATATATTTCAATATTATGTCATTTCTCTCATTTTGAATTTTCGTTACTAATTTGTCAAACATGAGAAATTAATATCACTTGTAAAAATAATGTTAACACTATATAATGACAGTGTAAATTTTTCTTTAATTTGTATTTATTGAGAAATGTTCTAAAAAACCTGTTGTCAATGCTAATCGAATGGTTCGTGAAGCACATGATTAATAAATCAAGATAACGAGATGGCTTATAAAAAAAACAGTTTGACATGTTAGATGTCAAGCTAAGAAGATAAAGAAGATGACAACAACATATGAGATATTGTTGAAGTCAATAAAAGCTATATTTAGATATTTATCTGAATAATCTAAAAAATTAAGTATTACCAAGATCCAAGAAAAGAAATCATATGATTGTAGCTAAAAGAAAATAGTTTATAAATTAGCAAAGTAGTCCTAATAAGAGGAATTTATGAAATGCTTCTATAAGAAGAACATGAATAAAAGTAAATTTGATATACTAGATTTTTGGTGGAAAATAATCATTATCACCTAGATAGTAGATTCAAAACCACTATCAAAATTTGTTCTTCATTACATTTTATATGTAATTCTTGGAAAACATTTAATGATGTAGAATGATTTCTACTTGTTGGCATAGAAAACTTATCTTAATTGATGTAGTGGGAGACATTAAGATGTGCATAAGAAATAATTGTTACTTAATGCTGAATATGGTGTTTTTACTACCATAGAAGAAATTCAATTTCTCTAACTTTATTACTAATAAGATGTTCATATAGTATGAATATTGTAGTACTAAAATTTTTATTTTCAAAATTGTTTGAAAAATTCAGCTGAAGATAAGAACAATTTGTATGTGTTAATTGTTAACATATAAAATACTACACACTGGGAAATTCAGGATTATAGAATCCAGAATGTAAAGAAAATTTATATTCTCCTTAAATACGATACTTGTCTTTGGCGCTCAAGATTGATTCTGATCAATTTGAATAAAAAGACTACTAAGAGGTGATTCTCTAAATGTTAGAGTTAATTACTTAATATATCTTAAGATCTTGTCTTTCATGCAAGATAATCAATAGGCCTTTATTGGAAAAGCCTACAAGGCCAAATAACATTTTGAGCTTCCACGTTCTAACTCAAGTGGGTCTAATGAATGTAAAGCTAAAAGTGGTTGATGAATATTTCATCACTTTAGCTGATGATTATTCAAGGAATAAGTATCTTTACCTAATGCAACATGAGTCTAAATATTTTGAAAAGTTCAAGGAATATAAGACTCAAGTTAAAGATCAATTAGGTAAATCTATCAAGACACTATGATCAGATCAAAGTGAAAAGTACAGGAACCTTACGTACTAAGACTAATTGATAGAAAGTGAGATTTTATCCAACTCTAGCACAAAGTACAATTTGGTGAAATTGTGTTGCAAGAGGAGAAACAAGACCTTGTTAGACTTGGTCAGAACAATAAAGAATTACACGTCATTATAATACTCTTGTTAGGATATACTATAGAGATTGTATAGTGAACATGATTCCCTCTAAAATGTGTCTTGAGACAATTTTAGGATCATAGAAGAGTAGTAAAGTAAGTTTACAACCCTTCGAGTTTTGGAAATTTTAAGCATACATGCTGAAACTTGAATATGTTCAATAGTGTTGATAAGTTGGTTCCATGTGAAGCCACTAAATAGTTAACAAAAGTTGTTAATAATTTAATTACATTTGATAGTCAAATGGATCCTAGTCATGAATTGGATAAGTCTCATCGTAGTGGGAGAGTTATGAGATGAGCCGACTGTTACAAGAGCTTATATGATGCCTAAGTTGTCATATTAGATGACAAAATGTAGGGCTTCTTGACCTCAAAGTAGAAATGAGGGTCAATGACAAAGACTAGTATATCAAAGTCATAAATCTCAAAGATAGAGTATATGTACTCATCTTTATCTAGAACTTGTAGATATTCGTGATGGGATAAAACCCATAGGTTTTGAATATATCTACAAAAATAAAATATTTGTAAATAAGAAGGTACAAACCTTCAAAATAAGACTAATGGAAAATATAGTGGGAGAAAGTAAAACATGAGTAATCTTTCTCATTTGTTGTCATACTAGAGTCTATAAGCATTCCTTAATTCATAGTTGCATATGAGATATGTCAAGTGAAGGTTTAAGAAATCTTTTCTGAAAAGAAATCTTAAAAAATGCATTTACAAATCAATTACATGAGTTCATTTTCAAAAATCAAAAGCAAAAGGTTTGCAAGTAGTAAATGTTCATTTATGAAATGAATTTGATCACTAGATTTTTTAATGTAAGGTTTGATAAAAGTATCAAAAACTATGAATTTGAATAAATATTAATGATATTGTATAGACAAGAAAATCATTAATTACTTAGTGAAGTTTTCTTATATTTTATGTGGATGACTTACTACTCATTGTGAATGATGTAAGATTTAAATCCAACATAAATTGTTGACTACCTAACCAATTTCAAATGAATGATTTCAATTACTGGGTATGTCCTAAAAATAGAGATTTCGAGGACAAAATGTTATCTATGTCTCACACATCTTATATTGACAAAATCATCTTATATTGACAAAATTGTTGTCAAGTATATGATGTACTACTTCAAAAATGATAATGTATCATTCTTACATGAAGTTTATCTTATCTAAGAAATAGTGTCCTCAGACATTTCAAAATGTTGAGAACATAAGATTGACTATCTACGTTTGAGTGGGAGAAAATCTAATGTACACATGAGACGTAGCATTTGACAGTAAAATTGGTTAGTTTATATTAGTTAGCCCAATGGTATGACCATTGCGCGGAAAATTAAAAACTTTTCTCAAAATATCTATGAATAAAATGAGAAATTATAATTTTGTGTATGGGGGGGTTACAGATTTATTTTTTACGAGATGCACTTGCTTTGATAAAGATTTATGAAAATCGATGTTTACCTTAGGTGGTAGAGCTTGATATACAAGTTAATATTTTTACTTATGAAGCAATAAAATAATTTGTATATAGAAACAATCTCCTATTAATTTGAACGTCGTTCCAGATATGGTTAAGTCTATCACACTTTATTAGGATAAAGTTGTGGTATAATGTGTAAAATTAAGGAACTGAGAAACCACTAATGTATAAGGTATCATGCTGAGAGAGAAAGCATAATGGTAGGGACCACGATGACTTTTAGTTGACAGTCGTTTTGATCTATATAAAAAGACTCTTCAGGCTAAAACTGTTTGAGGGTCATCTAGAATGTCTAGGATTATGAGACATGTCTCATCTTCACTAGGGCAAGTGGGAGAACATCTTGGGTGTAGAGTATGCCCTAGGATACATGTCTCACCGGTTTTAGTGCAAGTGGAAAATTGTTGGGATTTATGCCCTAAAGCCTCGTAAGTAATTAATAATTATTTTATTATTATTATTTTCAATTTATAATATTCATTATATATATAAATCAAATGTTATTAGTGTAATCTTGAACAGTATATAGTTGACATACGAGAGGATCATGTTCAAGGAATAACCTAAACAGTCTATAGTATGGGTGATAGTCAATTCAGTTCCATCGGGTTTTGGCCCAACCAAGAACCAAACCGATGACCTCGGTTTTTCAGTATGTAGAACCGAACCAATGTCCAAATAGGTGCAGAACCGAATGGTTCAGGTTTATTCGATTTGGTTTTTAATGGTTCGGTCTTCTTGGTTTTAGGGTTGGTAGTTTGAAAACACTAAAAGAAAGGATGAGAACTAAGAAAAAAAATATTCGACGACGGCATTCTGAGTGTAAAAGTGGCAGTGATAAAGAAGGGAGAGACGTGAGGGATGGAGAGAGAAGTTACTCCCAACTTGTGCTCCTTTGTCACTCACACATCTCCTTCCATCGAATCACTCCTTCCATTTTCATTGATTCGAAGACGAGGCCTTGGCGTCGCCGTAAGCAAGAAACATAAGAATGAACAGAAAAACAGAGGAGGTAGATGGAGACGTCGTGGACAATAAAAGGTAGAGAAAGCTTAAGGAAGAAACAGAGAGGTAAAATGGGGTGGATTAAAATAATTTGAAAATGGGAAAAATGGAAATGGGAAGGAGAATTTGTTCATGAGTGTGGGTTTGTATTCTAGATTTATTCTCTTTGTTTTTGGATGTCGCTCTTCACAAAAGGGAAAATGGAAAGGAGAGGCGTGAGGGAGGGATAACTTTCAAAAGGGAGGCGCAAACTAAAGTGATAAAGGGTTCTAATTAGGGTTTCTCTTATATTATTAATATATATATAGTTTGGTTCGATTCGGTTATTTTGAACTTTCTAATCATAAAACCGAACCAAACCGATTTATTTCGGTTTTCTTTAAAACAAAACCGCAATGTCCAATAATTATCATTTAACCGAACCAAACCAGTCAGCTTGGATCGGTTCGGTTTGGTTTGTCCATTTGTCGATTTTTTCTATCACCTCTGGTCTATAGTATATGGATAAGGTTGGGTGCCTTATCCTAGTAACACTATTGATACGACCCACTTTGTAATTATTACAAATGATTTTATCCAAATCATTCATGTAGAGACATGTGAGTGGGGGTATCATATACAATGAGTTTGTATAAGACTGGACCACGAAATATATAATCTCTCTTTATAAATCCGTTATTTGAGAAGATTAATATTTCACAGGATAATCATATGTGACTCGATCTTAATCCTGAGTGTATGAACTCCTGCCTGTGAGGGCTTGTCCTTTGATTTGTATGGGTGAGAATGACCTTTATAGTTGATTCAATAAGCCAACCATTTTGGGGACTTGACCAAATATTTAGCTGGGAACATAAGTTTCACAAGATGGAATTCACTCCTTCCCATATAGGAAAAGTAGATGAGTAGTTCCCTTAAGTTTTGATTTCGGGACTTGAAAAATGGGGCCCCACCCTATCACTGGCCCGAGAGGGACTTGGTTTATGGTTGGATCATGAACAGGTTGTTTATTAGAGAATCAGTGGTACTTAAGGTGTAAGATGTAATTACAGGGGTAAAACAGATTTTTGACCCAACTGTAATTACGAACAACTCGTGAAGGATTGACTTGCATGTAATGGTTATATCCATGGACACAACTTGTCATACAGAGCATAAGAGTGAAATTCTAGACATATAGTGGATTGACCTAGAGTTAATGAATGAAAGTTAATTAATTAAAGAGTTTAATTAATTAATTTTGTATCATTGAAGCTTATAAATCTGTAGGTCCATAAGGTCCCTTTGCTAGCTCATAGTAACACTAAAAGGATCAATTTAGTTGAAAGAAAAATTTAAAATATTCAAATTAATATTTAATATATTTGATATATTAAAAGTAGAAGATAAAAAAATATATTTATTGTATTTGATACATTAAATATTAGAGTAAATAGTTTATGTATTAGATACATTAATATTGAAAACTATATATACATATGAAATTTGAATGAGATTCAAATTGGTTAAATGAATATTATAAAAGATAAATTTTATGATATTTGAATGGGATTGAAATAAATATAAAATACATATTTTAATATAATAGATATTAAGATGTATTTTATTAAATAAAATTAATTTCTAAAGGCCCTATAAATAGCACATTTAGGTTTAGCCAAAAAGATTACTTTCTCATTCGTAGAGAATTGTTCTCTCACACCACTTTTCAAGGAGGCTTTCACAAGCCTTGATCCCATGTTCGAGTCACAGCGAGGAAGATCTCGTGGAAAAAGGAACACAAGAAGATTATTGTCTTCAAAGGTAATAGTATGTTTAACCTTGTATTTAATTTAATTCTAAATAAACTCAGAGAACGTTTTCAACGCTTCCGCTGCGGGAGGTATGAAGCGTTCATTCCCTTCACCCCAAACTTAAGAGAAGCAACGTCCTCATTGACTGCTAAAACGGGTAAAATGAAGTACATGGGTTTAGTATGAAGCTATCATGCAAAACATCAAGGCTAAACTCTCCTAAACTATTATCTAGGCTAAGTTTTGGGAAGTTTAGACTCATAAAGTTTTGCCTAAGGAGCCAAACCGAGCATAGCTCAATTGGCATAAGGTTGTGTCTGTGACTAATAGGTCATGGGTTCAATCTTCGCATTAATTAAAATATGGTTGCAAAAAAAAAAAAAAATTGCCTAAGGAAAATGATTCATAACAAACCTATGATTTCAATACACTCCATGTTTGTTTTGACACCACTTGACATAAAAAATATTCTAATGATTCTCGTTGAGGGTTGTCTAGTAAACCATAACAAAACATGTTATTCACACAAACTTCTTTTATTCCTTCACAGATAGATTTTTCTTTTTTACGCACAACATATCATTTTTCTTTCAAACTAAACACAAAAAAGAATGGTCAACTTGTGGCTATCATGCAAGACATCAAGGCTAAACTCTCCTAAACTATTAGCTAGGCTAAATTTTGGGAAGTTTAGACTCGGAAAGTTTTGCCTAAGGAAAACGATTCATAACAAACCTATGATTTCAATACATTTCATGTCTGTTTTGGCACCACTTGACATAAAAATACTCTAATGATCCTCGTTGAGGGTTGTCTAGTAAATCAAAACAAAACATGTTATTCACACAAACTTCTTTTATTCATTCACAGATAGATTTTTCTTAGCCTATCATTTTCCTTTCAAACTAAAGACAAAAAGGAATGGTCAACTAGTGTATTCACAATACAATGTACTACCATCACTTAAATGCATATAACAAAATATTGATAGGAATTGTAAATGTATGAACTAGTTATAAAAGGAGTGAGCGGAATAGTGTTACTCCCATAATCTGATTAAGTCTCAGATATGTTGTTGTTGTCCTCGATTTCCACTTCCTATGGTGGATCTTTAACTAATGTGGAGGGAAAGTCAGGAAACTTGACATGTGGGGCAATAATGGCTAGAGCCGCCTTGATTGCTTTATCTCGGGCCTTGACATTGACTTAGTAAGCCTTCATTTGCGCATTGAGATGCTCAATTTGATGGGTCCTTGCTTGGTTATCCACAAGTCATATTCGATGCGATGCGGTCTTTGATGCGCCCGCATCGCTGGTGCTTGCTCTTGATTTTTCTTTTCTTTTCACTTTTGACATTTTCAATTTTTTTATGATTGGAGAGACAACACACATGCTTCTTCAGTGATCTCCTATTTTGGACCTCTCTTGACCTTTTCTTTGAGGCACAACTCTGTAATTAGTGCGCCATAGAACAGGCTCCCTGCGTTTCTTTATGCACAATCCAGGATCTTCGTCCGTATTACTTCTCTCATATTAACTTCATAGCCTTTATAGATGTAGTACAACAACATGAACCTGTCCATCGTGGTTTTGGTCTCATGTGTTGTGGGCATGGGTAGGTGCAGAATAACGTAGAGCCAAACAACAGGCTTTGACTTGATGTCACAAGCCCTAAATTTCTTAAAACCGGTCCTAGAATATGCCCATTTTTCTCCTAGTTTTCCCAGCATCTTTAAAGCCTCATTCTTTTGCTCCTTGGTGGGATTCTTCGTGATATCATTGCCTACGCAGTAGCTGCTCGGTTGCAACTCAAAAAAATTGTTGATTTCTGGGGCTGAGAAGCTCACCTTGGTGTCTCTTACCAAAACTATATTCGTTGCCTTCCTGTCAATTCCTGCACAAAATTCTCTCACAGAAGCTACCCTAGTGCCTCCCGGATGAGCACACAACTCATGCCCGTTGTACTTGTAAAGTATCTTGGTGACAAATGGGGGAAAAGACTCGGCTTCATAACTGAAGCCTTTCTCCCTAGATAGACTTCTTCCTCTTATAACCTTGCTCCGTTGAGCAATGGCCACCTTTTTTGTCCTTTTAGCTGGGTCAATCTTCACCACAAGGCTCGACTTAGTGTTTGAGTTGCCTTAGGTGCAACTACTTTCTTTTTAGCAATTGGTAGAATTGGTGACATGCCGCCGGACCTAGTCCTTAGTCTGCTAAAGACCATGGATCATGCTTTAACTTTGGCCTTTTTTCAGTTGTTGCCTCAACTTTCCTTTCTCGAATAAGGGATGCTACAAGGATCTCATCCTCATCAAGCTCCTTAATGTCATCGTCTGAATCGCTCTTTCGAATCTAAGCGAGGGTACTCTCATACATTGCTCTTTGGATAGAGTGTGATGCACAATACAAGCTTATGTATGTCTACCATCACTTATATTGATGAGTTAAAAGCCAACCCTCATTCATGCTTGTGAATGGATGCAATATCTCTAAAGCAAACTAGTGATAAAACTCACTCTCACTCGTTTTGAGTATTTGCAGAAACCTTGACCCTCTAAATGCCTAAAGAATGCTACTACTTTTTATCGGTTGATTAGACGGACAAAATAAATTTCAAAAAATACTCTCAAAATGAAGATTCATTCAATTAAGAGATCAAAACCTTGCTAGCGATAAGGATGACATAACTCCACAGGTATGATATTGTGCACTTTGGGCCTAAACCCGCATGGCTTTGTTTTTGGTCACCCCAAAAGGCCTCAATACTAATGAAAAATGTTGTTTTTTCTTATATACCCATGATCTTCCCCTCTTCTAATCGATGTGGGACTTTGGTCGCACTCCCAACAATCCTCCCCTCGATCGAAGTACCACTGAGTCTCCCCTCAAATAGTCATCTTTACCCATCTAGATACTCTTATCTAGGTCAACTCCTTCACCGGAGCACACCACGAATCTCCACCAATGACTACACCTTTGAGGCTCACCATATATTTGTTCGGCACCCGAGGATTTCACCGACATGGTTAAGTTAGGGGCATGGCTCTAGTACCACATGATAAGGACGACATAACTCCACATATCTCCACATGTATGATATTGTCCATTTTGGACTTAAACCCGCATGGTTTTGCTTTTGGTCACCCCAAAACACCTCATATCAATGGAGAATGTTGTCCTTCCTTATATACCAATTATTTTCCCCTCTTTTAACTGATGTAGGACTTTGGTCGCACTCCCAACAGCTAGAACATAACTAAGACATAATATAGAGGTTTGCGAGCAGATTATTGCTAAGAAATCTTAGCAAATGATAATGATAAAAACAAACATTGCTTCAGAAAATAACATTACAAGGAAACTAAATACAAAGAACAAATCATATAAATAAGAGCAAAGAGACTAACAAAATCAGTAGTCACAATACTTCCGGAAGACCTTTGTTGGAGCAATTGCTCCAACATACTTTGCTCTAGCAATCCATGCTCCAAATTGGAAAGATAGGACTAAAAATAGTGCTGCAAGATGTGCTCCGACGTAAACTTTGACGATGAAAATGTAAAGACTAATGGAAAATAGATGGAAAGCTCGAATGAAGAAAATGCATAAACAAAATGAAGAAGAGGATCCTCTCTCGGGTGTGATTTTATAGAACCAAATTCTCTCTCTCTTCTTTGATTTCTCTACCACAATGATAGTAGGACGCATCTCTGTCATTTTATTTTTGCAGGTGTACGAATATGGTCCCAAAATTCCAGCGCACAACCCACTTCAATCAACGCACGACAGATTAAGCGACGCATATTTGCACTCCGTTTGGGCATGGTTAAGCAAGGACACTATTGACGCAAGGCATTGCATAAAATGAATTGTTCCAGCATTGTTGGCGTATATATTATGGAAGCAAGGTTCTAGCGCATGGATTGTTGCAGCATTACGGGCGCAATGTTTGCCGCATTGTTGTAGCAATGTTGGTGTAAAATGCATTACTGTAGTATTATTGGCACAATGCTCTGCTGAAGCAGGGTTCTAAAGCAATGTTAGCTATTGCTGCAAGTAAAAGTTAAGCAAATATTCTCTCAAAGCAATAATATTTCAACAAATAAGCACATGTGAACAATGACTAAGTTGTTATGTTGTAGAAAACTAACTGAAGCAATTTATACTCAAAATAGAGCAAAATCATTTCTTCTTTCTACTTTAGAACGAGAATGAGGTAAATCTAGACCTTAATAACGTGTTTATTCACGAGCTATCAGGACGCCTATATTTTATGAGGTAGGTCTCTATGGACTATCTGTTTATCATTTAGCTTGTCTAGGTGCACTAAGGCCATTATTAGGCTTCGTGATTAGTTTCACCCGCTCGTTCGGTTCGTCATTGGTGATGGGCATCGCTGTCATGCTTGGGTGGAATCTTGGCTTCTAGGGGGACCGATCCTTCAGCAGTATGGTGAGAAGTTGGTTCAGGACGTGGAAGTACAAAGTTTTCTCTTGTGGTAGATTTTGTCCTTCTTATTGGCTCCTGACATTGACCTTGTGTGTTTAGGGAGATGAAGGAGCTTCTTCCTTAGATTCAGGTTGTCATCCCACACTCTCATCGAACTGGTAAGGTAATCTAGGATCGTGGGAGTTTAGATAAATTTTATTGGCCAACACTTGGGAGATTTTGGGCCCTCGACGAGATAGAGTGAGTTGGGCCAACCTATTGTGGTTTTTGGGTACATTTCCTGTCACTTCTCTATTGTATGGCTGGCCATCCATAATCGTTTGTATACTCGAGTCTGACTTCATGTTTGAGATTACACGGTCACTACTAGTTGTATGTTGTGTTCAGATACGTTGGAGACGCGAGACCACATTTACCTATAAGTGCCCCTTTAGTAGGTTGGTGAGGGGGGAGTGATAGCACACTAAATGGGCTATCTTTAGAGCCTTTATTATGCTAGTTTTGGAGTTTAAAGGAATGTTTTAATGATATTATTTATCTAAATTATAGATTTCGAGCATTTGGAGCAAACCGGAGCTTTTTAGAAGTCATGGCATGAAAAATTAGCTTAAAATATGAACTTTTATGACCAAGAGCCAAGAAAAAGAAGGAATCAAGCCAAAAATGCCGAGGGGATAGCGTCGAGACGCTATGGGAGCGTCGAGACGCTCCAAAATGAAGTTTTCAAGCTAGAATTCCCGAGGGGACAGCGTCTCGACGCTCTGCAGAGCGTCTCGACGCTCTAATCCCTCATAAAAAAATAAAAATAAAAGATGTACAATTTGGGTTCTGAACCTGGGCGCACGCACGCGCACAACTCACCCAAGGAGCACCCAAACCACTACGCCACACAGCCACTTTTGTTATACATTCCGCATTTGTAATGCATATACCTGTAGCGTCGAGCTATAGCGTCTCGACGCTGGCTTTCCAAATCATATTTCACGAGTTTTTAAGGGCAGCATCGAGACGCTACCCCTAGCGTCGAGATGCTATGACGATTTTTCCTATAAATGCATATTTTTCTCCATTCGACGGGGGAAGCCAATTTTTGGGAGATTTGAACCCTAATTTCGAAATACACTCATTAGAAAGGCGTGAGGGACACTCTAGAGAGCTGAAGAAGAGATTCGGAGGCTCGGGAACGTGCAGATCACATCGGGAACGAGGCTTGGCACGCGACAAGAGTTTTTCTCCTTTTACCTTTGATTTTATTGTTTATTTTATGGATTCTAAACATTGTCTAAGCATGATTTTAGTGATTATGAGTAGCTAGACTTTTACTTAGGGGATTGATGTAATCGTTTTAGTTTTCATGTTTGATTAATCTAATGTTCTTCATATTGCAACAATTGTTCTTGTGTTTGTTTGCTTAATGCTTTTATCTTTTGGCCAAAGTATAAATTGTTGATTGCTTTAATTCTAGCTTGAAAGAGTAGATTATAGAGTAGAACTCAAACACTTGACTACTTGTAAATTCTTGCATGAAAATGAAGAATTCTCTTAGAGGTCGATAATAGAAGTTGCTTAATGCCTTTCTTTTCTATTAAAACTAGACAGACATGTTGATTTTGTATTAAGGGAAGAGAATTAATAGAGCTCTAGCGAGTCTTTTATGAGTTTTGTACTTCTTGGCTTATAATTGTATGCATGACTAGTTTTTGATTAATAGATTAATTAAGCATGAATCTATTCGATGAAATTAATTCCCTAGGTTTTCTCTCCAAAGGTTTCCCATTACTTTTCAATCATTTAATTTTCACTCAATTTCAAAGTCTTTTTAGTCTGAATAAAATTTTTGGTTAGTACCTACGGTACTCAATTGATCTAGAAAACCAATCTTGTGGACGATACTCTTTACTTAAATCACTATATTAAAACTTGACCCGTACACTTGCGGTACGCAATAAATCACGCAACAAGTTTTTGGCGCCGTTGCCGGGGAATGGCATATTTAGATCAATTGATATCGTGGAGAATTCAACAAATCTTACTTTAGATTGTTTTTATTTTTTTTATTAATTTTCTGTTATTTGTGTTTTTCTTGTCAGGTTCGTGTTTCAGTTTATGCAAAAGGACAAGGGAGTTTCCTTACTTCCCTTCGATCTTGAGATATAAAAGACCTGCAAGAGAAATCGAAAAATCCATAAAGAGAATGACAAATCAATGGCACAACCAAATATGGTCGTACAGGAGAACAAGGCCATTATGGACTATTTCCAACCCACATTTGACATTAATCAATCTGGGATAGTCCTCACATCTATAGATGCCAACAATTTTGAGTTGAAGACATGACTGATTCAAATGGCCATGAACAATGCATTCAGGGGCCGTCCCACTGAAGACCCCAATTCCCATTTGAAGAAATTCTTAGAAATTTCTAGCACGGTAAAGATTAATTGTGTTTCTACTGATGCAATTCGCTTACACCTTTTTCCTTTTTCTTTACAGGAAAAAGCAACTGATTGGCTAGAATCATTACAACTAGGAAGCATCACTACTTGGGAGGAGTTGGCACATTCAATTTTAACTAAATTTTTCTCACCTGCTAAGTCTGTCAAACTTAGAACTAAGATAGGAACCTTCAGACAAAATGAGGGTGAACAGTTGTTTGAAGCATGGGAGCGGTACAAGGAACTATTAAGGAAGTGTCCTGAGCATGGATATCCAGACTGGCTACAAATTTAATTTTTTTACAATGGACTCACAGGACAAACTAAGACAATTGTAGATGCAGCATCAGGAGGAACTATCCTGAAGATCACTGTAGATGGAGCTCGTACACTATTAGAGGAGATGGCAACTACGAGCTATCATTGGCCAAATGAACGCTCTAATTATAAAACAGTAGCTGGCCTCCATGAGGTGGATGAGGTAAGTTTCCTTAAGGCTCAAATTGCATCTCTTACTAATGCAATGAACAAACTTGCAGGAATAGGTGTCACTCAATCTATTGCAGCCTTAGCAGCATCTCATACCACTCCATCTGGTGAGGAATACAACTTGGAACAGGCTCAATATGTGAACAATAGAAATTTCAACTATGGAGGCCAACAGATGCAAAATAATCTCCCTGCGCACTACCATCCAGGTTTGAAAAATCATGAGAATTTTTCCTATGCTAATACTAAGAATATTTTGCAGCCTCCACCAGGTTTTGCATCCACTTCTCAACAGCCTGAAAAGAAGCCATCCCTTGAAGAATTGGTTGGAGCATTTGTTACAGAATCCAGAAATAGAGCCAACCAAATGGAAAGCACAATGACTAGTCAGGGAGCGGCCATAAAGAATTTGGAGGTACAAATGAGTCAGATGGCCACATCTATTAATAGTCTCCATAAAGGTAAATATCCTAGTGACACTGAGGTAAATCCAAGGGAGCAATGCAAAGCTTGCAAGGCTATCACATTAAGAAGTGGAAGGATGGTGGATGAGATTGCAAAAGAACCTGTTGAGAAGTCCACTGAAAAAGAGTTCACTCTAGAGCCATCTACTAATGTGTTTATTCAGGTTGAGGAAGAACAAAAGAAGACTACTGCATCACCTGAAGCTGAACAATCTACTAAGTCTTTTGTGCCTTTTGTTCCTAACTCTATTCCTTATCCTCAGCGGTTTAAAAAGAAAAAGCTTGAATCTCAATTTTCTAAATTTTTAGACATATTTAAAAAGCTTCATATTAATATCCCATTTGCAGATGCTCTTGCTCAAATGCCACATTATGCAAAATTCATGAAAGACATCATGTCCAACAAGAAGAAACTGGAGGCCTACGAGACAATCAACCTTAATGAGGAATGCAGTGTCATAATTCAGAGAAAGTTGCCTCAGAAACTAAAAGATCCAGGAAGTTTTACTATCCCTTGTGTTATGGGAAATTCTTCTTCTCCTTATAAAGTTTTATGTGATTTAGGAGCTAGCATTAACTTGATGCCTTTATCTGTATACAAGAAACTAGGTTTGGGGGAGATGCAACCTACCACCATATCTCTTCAGTTAGCTGATCGATCTATCACATATCCTAGAGGTATTGTAGAAGATGTATTGGTTAAGGTTGACAAGTTTTTCTTCCCTGTTGATTTTGTAGTGCTAGACATGGAGGAGGACAGTGAAGTCCCAATCATTTTGGGAAGACCTTTCTTAGCCATTGGACGAGCTTTAATCGATGTACAACAGGGTAAGCTATCTCTAAGATTGAACGACAAAAAGGTAACTTTCAATATATATAACTCTATGAAATTCCATGAAGAAGAAAGTGATTGTTTTCGTGTGGACATGATTGATTCCATTACTAATGAGTTTGAGAAATTTGTGGTAAATTCTGATATTTTAGATAAATTGGATTTAGACAATGAGAATGAGCAGGTGAAACAGGTGGAGGTGAAACACATGGGCAAGCGACCACCATGATACATTTAATGAGCCTCGTCTAGCCAAAGACGTTAAACAAAGCGCTTCTTGGGAGGCAACCCAAGTTTATTTTTGAGTTTTTTAGTTTATTTTATTTGTTTTCTTTAGTTTAATTCTTTTGTGGCATGATGTTGTCCTTATATTCCTTTACTTTTCCTTTAGGAGCCTGATTAACAATTTTTTCTCCACATCTCAGAAGATTGGATTCACTTGCATTTCAGGGAGTTTTCCAAATCCCCTATCTATTTTTTCTTGTCCTTTGCATATTATTGACTATACATTGAGGACAATGTATGCTTTAAGTTTGGGGGTGGAACTATGCATGTTACGCATGTTTTAGGTGAATTTTATATATATTTTTTAGCATGATCTTCATGGTTGAATCTTTGTTGTATTGCTCGTGATGAGGACAATCTAGGAAGTGTTCTAAAGTTTGATATTCTATTTTAGTTGGACTATGAGACCATGCCGGTTAACAGAGAAAATTTTATTTTTTTAGTCCCTTTTGATATGTTTGAGTACTTTGTAAGCTAAGGATGCATCTTTAGTTTGAGTTTTAATGCATAAAGGAGATAAGCATGATTAGATTTTTCTTTGAAAAGTTTTATGATGGTGTCTCGTTTTTTGTTGCTAAATGAAGAATGCATAAGATTTGATACCAAAATACCATGTTTTTCTGTGAGTTTTTGAGCCAATAAGCACCTCTTAACATGGTGCTCTATTTTCTTAAATTGAGTGATTGTCATGCATGATTGATATTTCTAGAACTTGTTTTGTTATGCATGTCTGGAATCTCTGAATTTGACTTGAATGTTTAACTTCACAAAGGGCGTTTAGGTAAAACCACTTTTAGCTTTCTTAAATAGCCTACCTTGGTATAATCCTTAGAAAGCCAAATTTTGAGCCTTATGCCTTTTCATTTGAACATTACCACATAACAAGCCTTATACCCATTCTCTTGTTGTTTTCCTTTCTTTGAACCCTTAATGGAAGGTTTATAAGTGTTTACCACAGGATGTGTCAATCCATCCAAAAGAGAAAGTTGAATGGTGTTAATAGAATATTCAAAAGGAAGCATTCATTTCATTAGATTCTTTTAGAGACAAAAGAAAAGATAAAAAGAAAAGAGAAGAAGAAAAGAAAAGAAAAATTGAGAAAAGAAAAAGAAAAGAAAATTTCATGTGGTACAGTCTTATAATTCTTCCAACCTAGTAGCTTAAAATGTTCATCCATCCACCCTTACCTAAGCCCAATTGCAACCAAAGCAAGACCCTTGAAGTTTTACATTCAATCTAATTCATCGATGATGAAGATGTGATATATTAGCAAGCTTATGGTAAATGTCTCTTATGTTTTGGTTTGAGCGTTTATCTTTCATATACCCTAAACAGTTGAGTGTTTTGAGTGATTCTATGTGAGGGTATTAAGTCTTGTGCATTCGATTTTAGTAATTTTATGAGATGCTTGAGTTTTTTGTTATAAAATTGAAGTCTATGATTGCTTAATCTCTTGATTGTCACTATGACTCAAGTTATTAATGTGTGTTTAGTTTTATTGGTATTCATAGATATTAAGGGAAGAAAAGTGAGCACATATGCAAAAGATAAAATGTTTTATTTTTTTAAAAAAAATTATTGTTGATAGGTCGTGGTTTAATATGTCTTCTTTTGTGGTTTATTTGTCTTAACAACACTGAGGTTCGAGTCACGAGCATGCATTCATTGATTCATTTAATGGTTTATTTTATTTTGCTCGAGGACTAGCAAAAGCTTAAGTTTGGGGGTGTTTGATAGCACACTAAATGGGCTATCTTTAGAGCCTTTATTATGCTAGTTTTGGAGTTTAAAGGAATGTTTTAATGATATTATTTATCTAAATTGTAGATTTCGAGCATTTTTAGCAAACCGGAGCTTTTTAGAAGTTGTGGCATGAAAAATTAGCTTAAAATATGAACTTTTATGACCAAGAGCCAAGAAAAATAAGGAATCAAGCCAAAAATGACGAGGGGATAGCGTCGAGACGCTCTAATCCCTCACAGAAAAAACAAAAATAAAAGATGTACAATCTAGGTTTCAAACCTAGGCGCAGGTGCACAGCTCACCCAAGAAGTGCCCAAACCACTATGCCACTAAGCCACTTTTGTTATACATTCCGCATTTGTAATCCATATACCTGTAACGTCTCGACGCTGGCTTTCCAAATCAGTTTTCACGCGTTTTTAAGGGCAGCATCGAGACGCTATGACGATTTTTCCTATAAATGCATATTTTTCTCCATTCGACGGGGAAAGCAAATTTTTGGGAGATTTGAACCCTAATTTTGAAATACACTGGTGTTGCGGATTTTTGAATATCCACTTAATCTCAAGCTGTCGAGGCTTGCCAAAATACGATTTATAAGCCTATAACCAAGGCTTTGCAGCCAGTGGTAACAGGGTCGATCCAAGGAGAAGGTATGATCAAAATCACTATTAAAATTGGGAATTAATTAATTGATTGGTTTTGTAACGGGGGGATTTTTAGCATGCAAGGAAAGATAATAAAAGGCTAACGGAAGAATAACAAGTAGAAAAACGCGTGCACGGTTTGGGAGTTTCGGGATTAATTGCTAGACAATTTCAGTTCATCATTTAATGCTAAATTCATGGTATGCAGTTTATTGTACACACGGACGACTACCCGAGAAGCCCCAAGGTAGCCGACTCCATAGATTTTAATCAGACCACACAGTTCCAATTATACGTTATCCAAAATTGCATTAAGGTGATCAACCCTAAGTTAATTCTAGACAGTCACTAGCTAACCGCGACGAACATTCAAGCGTGAATTCTAATTGCTAGTAGATTGCCCGCAAACGCTGTATGCAATCAACAACTATCCTACACGACTCGATACTCCGATTTAATTTTATCTACCTGTGTTACTTAGTCGAGCAGTGAGAGGCACGACATCGCTACTCTTTAACATACACAACATGCAAGATGACTCGAGTGTCAATCGTCGAAATCTAACATGCGCGTTGGATTAAGCAAGATAGATAAATGCAAATAAACAGCAACCAATATGCATAATCAAAGCGTAAATTATCATAACCAAAACGTCTAACAAAAGTTCCCTAAACTATCCCCAAACCGTTCACCCTTACCTTAGCCGCTCATGGCGCGGTTTGTCAATTCCGCTCCAACGACGGCCATGGAAGGCGTCATCAACGTGTTACAAAGGTAAGAAAGCTCTCTAACATGCCAACAATGGCGGAGCTTGAAGAGAAATAGAGAAAACTAGAGGAAGAAGAAGATGAAGAGCCCCAAAAATGGTCAAGTCCCCCTCTAAAATGTGCAGAAATCGTCTTTTACAGCTTCTGTAATCGACGTAGCGTCGAGACGCTAGGCCAGCGTCTCGACGCTGCGCCCTAATTAATCTGCGCGCGCGTTCGATGGCGTCGCGACGCTGCCCCGATGATTTTCCTGCGCGCGCCTCCTCCGGAGCGTCTCGATGCCAAGCAGAGTCTCGACGCTAGCTCTCGGGTTTTCGCAGCGTCGAGCCAGCGTCTCGACGCTATAGCTCGACGCTGGCTCTCGAGTTTGGGGCTGGAACTTTGCCTCTCCTAGGCGGTTTTGGCCCGTTTCTTCACGGATCAACTTTCCCTTTTCCCGATGCACTCCCGGGGCGTTAAAACTCCACATTAAGCACTCGAACGGGCCCAACGGACGCGCGAGCTCTTTGCCGCATTTCTCCTACAAACGAGATAGATTAACCAATTAAACGCGGACTTTAGCCATAATAAGGAAGTATTTAATAGCTCCAACATGGAGTTATCATACACTCATTGGAAAGGCGTGAGGGACAGTCTAGAGAGCTGAAGAAGAGATTCGGAGGCTCGGGAAGGTGCAGATCACATCGAGAACGAGGCTTGGCACGCGACAAGAGTTTTTCTCCTTTTACCTTTGATTTTATTGTTTATTTTATGGATTCTAAACATTGTCTATGCATGATTTTAGTGATTATGAGTAGCTAAACTTTTACTTAGGAGATTGATGTAATCGTTTTAGTTTTCATGTTTGATTAATCTAATGTTCTTCATATTGCAACAATTGTGCTTGTGTTTGTTTGCTTAATGCTTTTATCTTTTGGCCAAAGTATAAATTGTTGATTGCTTTAATTCTAGCTTGAAATAGTAGATTTTAGAGTAGAACTCAAACAATTGACTACTTGTAGATTCTTGCATGAAAATGAAGAATTCTCTTAGAGGCCGATAATAGAAGTTGCTTAATGTCTTTCTTTTCTATTCAAACTAGACAGACATGTTGATTTTGTATTAAGGGAAGAGAATTAATAGAGCTCTAGCGAGTCTTTTATGAGTTTTGTACTTCTTGGCTTATAATTGTACGCATGACTGTTTTTGGATTAATAGATTAATTAAGCATGAATCTATTCGATGAAATCAATTCCCTAGGTTTTCTCTCCTAAAGGTTTCCCATTACTTTTCAATCATTTAATTTTCACTCAATTTCAAAGTCTTTTTAGTCTAAATAAAATTTGTGGTTAGTACCTACGGTACTCAATTGATATAGAAAACCAATTCTGTGGACGATACTCTTTACTTAAATCACTATATTAAAACTTGACTTGTACACTTGCGGTACGCAATAAATCACGCAACACATTTCCTGTCACTTCTCTATTGTATGGCTGGCCATCCATAATCGTTTGTATACTGGAGTCTGACTTCATGTTTGAGATTACACGGTCACTACTAGTTGTATGTTGTGTTCAGATACGTTGGAGACGCGAGACCACATTTACCTTTAAGTGCCCCTTTAGTAGGTTGGTGAGGGGGGAGGGCGGGGGGTATTTATCTCATAGGATTGCTTTTTGGTCCACTGAATTGAAGTGAGTTTGTTGCATCGGGCAGGGTGAGTGGCATAGCCGTCGGGTATGGAGACTTGCGTGGTGTGCGACCATCTACCATATTTGGAGGGGACATAGTTGATTGATGTCAGTTCGTATGTTTTGTATGGGAAATGTCAATGCGACAACTCTTCTTATCCCAGACAACGATGCCAAGAACATGAATCTATGTGAAGGATAAGAGAATGTGATGTGTGTGTTTTCTACGTAAGAACAGTGTATGACACGAGTGGTGAAGTAGGCACAAAGAATGGGTGAAGTGAATAAACGCATATGTAATGCCCGAGAACCCCAAGAAGGTCCCTCCCTTACGTAATCTCTCTCTTTCTCAGCCCCCTTTCTCCCTCAAACCCATCCTCTCCAGCGGTGACGATGGCGGCGACAACGACGTGGGTTGTCCGTTGGGGGTGAAAAGTCCAAATTTCAGCAAGATTGCAAGTCGTTTAAGTGGGTTCAGAGGGTAAGTTTCATTTTAAACTCTTATAGAATCTTGGTTGTGTGTTGGGATTTAGGCGTTAAGCTATGAACTCTTCATCGTGCAGTTTAGATTGTCAATCGTGGTTTGAAGTTAGCAGTGGTGAATTAGTTGTTTGAGCATTTTCTTAAAGTAAGTTACAATGTTCGCAAGTTGTTTTATTAGTTGGGTTGTACTTCCAGTTGATTCATTCGATTGTTTTCGCTATTCAGGTGAAGCCAAGAATTGTGATGAGAGTTTTATTAGGAGTTTACGCAATAAATGTAAGTGGTTTAACCTCCAGCTCAACCCGTTTAAGAACTTTGTTATATAAAAATTGGCGGAATTTGATAAATATAATATATGCTCTTGATGAGCAATGTTCTGTATGCAAGTTATTCAGTCAGACATGTCACGTTAGTTTAAATAAATAAATATAACATATGCTCTTGATGAACAATGTTCTTATGCAGGTTATTCAGTCAGACATGTCACGTTAGTTCAGTTAAATAAATATAACATATGCTCTTGATAAGTAATGTTATGTTTGCAGGTTATTCAGTCAGGCATGTCATGTTAGCTCAGTTAAATAATATAACATATGCTCTTAATGACAAATGTTCTGTTTAGAGAGATCTCAGTTGGAAAGTTAATTCAGTTAGAATTGTAAGTTTAGCATATGATCTTTATGGACAGTGTTCTATTTAGAGGGGTCTCAGCCATACGTGAACTACGCTAATTGTATTAAGTTATTTAGTGACAATTAATTTCCCTCGGTAAGACGTGCACACCGCTAAACTTGATACCTTACATCAGCTTCAGGTACGCTCGTCATTCAGATATGGTGCAGCTCAGTAGTTACGCTCACCATCCAGATATGGTGCAGCCTAGCAGTTACGTTCACAATTCCGATATGGTGTAGCTCAGCAGTTACACTCACCATTCATATATGGTATAGTTCAGCAGGTACGCTCAACATTTAGATATGGTGCAGTTACAAACACCATTCAAAGATGGAGAAATTTAGTAGATGTTATGTTTTGTTCTACAGTTCAATCTCACATAGACACCACACAGAGCAGGCTCAGGTTGAGATAAGTTAGTTGTACACTCAGTCAGAGTATACGACTGATACAACAGTTAGAACCCTTCTTTATTCTTTTTCAGCTGCATGAACTTTACATGTGAGATTATTCCAGCTAGGCTACTTATTGAGTATTTTATATACTCACTCAATTTTGGTTGTTTCTATTTCAGGCGTTAGCTTAAGCATACGAGGCGGGGGACAAAGGTGTTCTTCTTAGCCAAGCCATGGTGACAATGCAGTTATGAAATTTCGGGGTTTAGATCTTTGTACTAAGACTGAGTTTTACTTTTTTTAGCTGGAGACCTTGTTTTCAGCTTGTAGCGTTCTTGAGTGGTCAAAGTCTAGTTAAACAACTTGGGGCGTTACAACATACAACTAATATAACACACAACGTTGTCACCTAGAGCAATAGCGCAAGTATACACTATGCTCCAGCAAGTAATAAGTGGAATGAGTATTCTGAGACCGAACCACAGAGTGAGATTGCGTGTTTTACTAACTCACAAATCATAAAACAAGCACAACGTACTATGCGTGACTTGTAACAGTGGGTAATAATTGTTGTCGTTTGGGGGTGATGTGCGTGAAGTAAATAGATATGAGAAGAATTGGGGTTGGTTCTTGGTTCACTTGAGTTGTTATGTTATGCGTAAAGTTAATAGGAATGTGAGACGGAGATAAATCTTAGGTCAGAATTAACCACAATTACGCTCTTTAGATGCAATTGAATTTACAACCTACATGCGGGTATAAGGACTTCTACATGCGGTTGGGCTTAGCGCAGAGTTATTTTTAGCCTGTGAGTGGACGCAATATTTCTAAGGAATCCTGACTCGATGTCAATGCTCACAAGTTATACGGTGTGCCACATACGCGACTCTCTCAGTATCTACGCATGTTGCTACTTAAATTGGTTGATCAGACGCACTCGAGTAATTGAATAAGACACATACAACTAAAGATTTCTACCATGCACTTTTCCTATAGAACATATTCATGAATAGCTCCTTCAAGCTTCAATTAAACCAACTCACACAAAAGAAATTAGCCTATGCTTAAAGAGAGATTACGAAAGGAATTCAACTTCATTAACATACTTAATAAAAAGAAACAAAGTTCAATAACAAAAGAAAACAGTAAATATAAGAAAGCTTTAAACTAATGGCTTATCTAGAAGAATGGTGAAGAAGAGCTCCCCTTCCGACGACTCTTTTCTTCGAATTCCTCTAAGGCTTCTCCTCAATAACTTCTCAAAAACTCTAAAACTTGCATTAAGTGCATGTTTGGGAGTGATTTTGAAATGGCTAAAAATCAATTTTATATTTGATTTACACTTTTAAACGTGATTATGTTTATGTTCGGAATGATTTTGAATATGATAAAAGTGATTTTCACTTATATACTCATGATCTTCCCTGGGGAACTTTGTTTCAAACATCATTAACTATTTTTTTTTTTTTGACAACATGTGGGGGTAGGAGATCGAAACTGTGACCTCTTGATCACTAGTCTATACAGTATTCCGGTTGAGCTATGCTCATGTTGGCAACCATCATCAACTTTTAAGATGGTAATAGATACCATAGAATTAGAATATCTCATTTTAATCTTTTAAATCTTTTTTTCCTTTTTACTTAATTTGACCATAATTATTGTATGATATATATTTTAAATTCTTGTCGAGTCTTCTAAGTTACTAATTACAAAATTCTACCTCATGTCCTTTGTCGCAATTTTGCGACATTTTTACGTGGCCAAATATATTCCCCATTTGTCTATCAACGACGTTTTAATTTTCTCTAGTCCATAACGATGTTTTGTTTTCGTCAAAACGTTTTTTTTTGTTTTTTTAAAAAAAATTATTTGGATTTATTTGTTGATTTTTTATGTAAGTTTGTTAAGTCTATGTCGTGAAAATAAGTTTATCTAAATAAATCTAGGTAGGCATATTTGTATTTGAATTATAAAAAGAAATGAGATTGTTTTTTTTTCAAAATTATTTAATTAATGCAAGATAGGGATTGAACCTCTAATCTTATAGTTATTAGTTCATATTAAATGTTAGTTGAGCTATGGTGGCAAGAAATGAGATTGTTAAACGTGTGTACCATGTTTACAGATTTGTAATAAAAACAAATAGTTTAAATTCGTTTTTGAACATGTATTTTTAAATTTGGTTCATGAACTTTTCAAATGTTTATTTTGGTCTTTGTACTTTTAAAAATGACAATTTTGGTCCCAATTTAGAAAATTCTAACACAAGTTTTATACACAATGAAAATCTTTTAGGCGCAAGTTTCACCCCTCCATACGTGAAAAATAGTCGGGCACCAAGAAAGTCGTCAGACACGATGCCTACGACGCTTATCCTTATCCAGACAACAGATCCACAACAACTCAGTAGGCGGCGCAAAAATACGGTAAGAAGAATTGTCCCACTGTAACAAACAAAGCTCACACTAGATGACTAAAGAAACAATCAATGAACATATGGTCCCACGTCTCAGATGAGTCCAAACATAGCAAACAACTAAGAGGGACAGAAGAGTCCCAAGCATGAAGTCGAGCTCGAGTATATACGATCCTGAAGGGCCATCCAAGCAATAAACAAGTATCTAGGAATATTACCCAAAAATCTTAATAACCTAGACCACGCCCACATGAGCATGGCGGGACTAAAGCACCTCTCATGTACTAGCCACCATTAACAGTCAAATCGACCCAACTTCCAAACAATTCTATCCTCCTGATAGGAGGACAAATGGATAGACTCCACCATATCAAAAAGTTCCAACATTTTTCCAACATAAGGCCAGTGCCAACTATCGTTAGGGAGAATGAAATCAACCACGTGAACATGAAGCGAGCTCAATTTGAATGTTTGTTTATACCTTCAAATTTGTCGAACTAATATATATAGATATATAGATAGAGAGAGGTAACCTTTTTAATAATGTACAAATTAATAACAACTCGTTTGATAAAATAATATTTATTTTTTACTTTTTAGAAGTCTTTCCTTGTTTATAATTCTTCTAAAATAAATTTTAGAACTTTAGCTAAAAGTTTAAAACAAAAAAAAAAAAAGTATATTTTTTTAAAAAAATTGACGATTTCATTTTTTTTTAATAATTTTAGTTTTAAAAATTAAGTTTATTGGTATAATATTTAGTTTTTTTAATTAATATATTAAAATAAAACCGTGATTTAATAGAACATAAATTAATGATGTTAAACTAATTTATAAATATCCTTAAAAAAATAAATTGTTAGAATAATAGTTATCAATTAGGATGAACTAACCAAACCTAAACATTTATCTAAATTAAAAAATAAATAATAATATAAAAAATAAATAACCTAATTCAACTAGTTAATGCATCCGTTTATATAAGTTGCTTATATAAATCTTATGTTCGAATCACTGCTCCATTTGCTTGTTCCATTATGTTTGAATTTAATATTCTAAAAATAAATTGGTAGTGAAGAATTTTCATGAGCGAGGGGTAATATCTCAAAAATCTTATTTGGGAATATGTATTAATTTTTCATATAAACAATAGGGTTATTTACATATCTCAAAAATCTCAAAAATCTATAGTTTCTATTTTTTATTAAAAACAAAGTCAGTTTTTTTATTAAAACCTATCAAAAAAAAAAATGCACAACTATATTTTAAATTATCAATAATATACCAAAAATACCTTGAATCAAATGAAAATATTTTTTTAATTAATTCAAATCTATCCAAACAATAACTTGTTATCCTTAACTTACATCAATGTGGCAAACCAGAGGGCTTGAGCCCCTGAACTTGCAAAACGTTAAAAATTAGTATAACAGAATGCATCTTTAAAACAACTTAGGGGCGTTTGGCCCCCTATTTTGGAATTAGAACCCTGGAAATCAGAACGAGTTTGTCAGGTCGGATTCTGAACCCTGGAAATCAAAAAACTGTGTTTGGGGTGCAGGGTTGGGAAGTCTTGGAATCAGAAACCAGTGTTTGGGGTGCAGTGTTCTGAAACCCGAGTTGAATAGTTTCTTTTTCTTTTTTCATTTTTCTTTTACTATTTTGTTTCTCTTTTATACCCTTATTTTCTAGTGGTGAATTGTAAAACCCAGCCTCACGTAACATGAGCAAAATTCTTTTGAAACTTAAAAATGAAGCATTTAATTTATGTTATATTCTAAGAATAAGAAAATAAATTGAACAATTTTCATATTTTGTACTCATAAAAAAAAAGAAGTTTATGAAATAGGATGAAAAAATATACCTATTAAAAATTAAAGAAAAACAAAAAAATAAAATAAAAGGAAAAAAAGTTTTTTATTACAACATGTTGAGGTTGGAGATTGAACCTAATACCTCATGATCACTAAGCAATATATCATGTGGCTAGACTACACTCTTGTTGGCACAAAGGAAAAAAAAGATATATTACTATTGATGAAAAAAGTTTTATGGAATAAGATGGAAAAATATATATTTTAACCCAAAAAAAAAACATTGAACAAAAACAACAAAAACAAAAAACAAGAAATAGAAAAAAGGAAAAAAAATACATTATTGATGAAAATTTTGTATATTCTAATTAAAAAAAATTATTATAAAAGAAAAAAAAAAGTTACAAACACAACATTAATTATAGAATACGGTTGGAAAAATACATAAAATAAACAAATAATAGAGAAGAAAAAAATTACAAAAAAAAACCTTAATTTAGATATAAGCGTAGATTCCAATAATTCACTATTATTAATAAAAATTTTGTAAGAATATTAAAATATATTCATATTAGAAAGTAGTAAAAAAAAAAAACAAAATAATATCATTTTTCATAATAGAAAAATATACATTTTAACTTAAAAAAAAATTACTAACAGTTTTTTTTTTTTTTTTTGAAAGGAAAAAATTACTAACAGTTAGTTTATGGAATAAGATGTGACAATATATATATATTTTTTTAAATATATATATATATAAAGAAAAAAGATATAGACATATAGCGAAAATTGCTGGCAAAATTGAAAAATAGATAAAAGAAAAAATTGTTGGTGTTATTGTCAAATTGATAAAGAGGGAGATAAAATTGTTGATGTGACGAAGAGAAAAAAAAAAATTGGAGAAGTGGAAAAGGTTTAGAACCCAAAACCATAAGTTTAGGTTCTAAATACATCCGTCCAAACATGGGTTTGGCTTCAAAAATCAAACTCACCCAAACACAAGACGAGGGACAAACGCTCCCTTAGTGATTTGGTTTCATTTGGTTTAGTGGTGTAAGCCCCTCGACTTCACCATTTTTTTTTAATCTAAAAAAAAAAAATAAATAAATTATTGGTTTAAAAATATATATTATTATTTTTATTCACTTTTTTATTGTTCTGTTTAATGTAAATACTTAATTATATTAAACAAATCTAATTTAATACGTTATCAATTTGTACTCATAATTTTTTTTAAAAGTGTTTCATTTATTATTAAACCTACAATTATATATCAAATAGATTATTACTAATTAAACTATTCATATATTTTCAACCAAAAGGTTAGAAGTTCAAATAATTATTCTCAAATGTTGTCGTTGAATTCAAAGTTATATTATTATTTATTTTATTTTATTTTGAGTGTATTGGAGGTGGGGGATTCGAACCACAGACCTCTTGGTCATCAAGTCATACATATGCGAGCTGAGTTATGTTCGCTTTGGCAAAGTTATATTATTGTTCATGCTCAAACTATATGTTTTGTTAAGAAAATCATATTATGCACATGAAACCAATGGTTCATATTGTGATAGTTGACTTTTTATCTTGAAATTTGTATTATGATAGTTGACAAGCAATGGATATTTTTGATTAACTTATTTAAAAATAGTTTTAAATCTTAAAAGAAAAAATTGATGATAGCTTATCATTGATAAACCCCTCTTAATTAGTGTTTGAGTTTTATATTGGACATTCAATAATTAGAATTCCAAAACAAAACCTAATTAGAATTGTTACTTTTAATAACAAAGTAGAGATTTCAAACAAGGTAAAGTAGTCTTTAAAAAAAATAAAAAAATAAAAAAAATAAGAATTTTGCTAAATTACTATTGAGAGCTTTTTTAACATTTCTAAAAACTAAAAAATAAAATATTTAATTGAGAACCGAAAGTGACAAAACATTAAAATGGTAGGAAAAAAGCGTAAAAGTTGTTGAGAAAAAAAATTAATCAATAATATATATAATTGCAAGAAAAAAAAATATTTTAAAACATATATATATATATATATATATATATATATATAGGGCTGGTTGAACAAATAGCAATCAGGCCCAAACTAATTGCAAATTTAGCAAACTTTAAAATGTTTTGCAAATATGGCAAAAAAACCCGTTTCTATCACTAATAGACTTTATTATATCACTGATAGACTTCTATCAGTGATAGACTATTATCTCTGATAGACTATTATCACTGACAAAAATCTATAAAAAGCTGAGGTGATCAGCGATAGACTTCTATCAGTCATAAGATATCAGCGATAGAAATTGCTATATCCGCAAATTTTTTAAAAACATGCTATATTTGCAAACAATAAGTCTTAAATTGTCATTTACTACAATTTCCCTATATATATATATATATAGACCTATGCAGAAAAAGTAGTCCTCAATTATGAGTGTTTCCTCTTTTACCACAAAATACAAAAGAAAAAATAAACAAAAAATAAATATATAAATGCAATTAGATAACACCGAATTTGAGAGGAAAAAAATTTCAATTTTATTTTAAAATGAAAAAAATTGTTCCCTTTATTTTGGTGCATATTTCAAATGAAAAGATAGAAGAGAATTCAAATTAATATCCTAAAAGTTTATTTCTTAAAATAAACAAGACACACTTATTCCTCAAAAAAAAAAAATATATATATATATATATTTTGAGGAATAAGTGTGTCTTGTTTATTAGCCAATATAACACTATATATTAGTATTGTGTCTCAAACCCTAATCTCAAGTTTTTATTTTTATTATTTTTAGTTTCTTCTTTGTTTTAATTATTTTTTTTATTATTATATACAAATCCCCATAATTGGCTTGAACTTCAAATTTCATTTTTTTTTTTTTTTTTTTAATGATGATTACAAATTCAACAATCTAGATGCAATGTAGTGCCAATCCGAATAGATAGCTTGATGATTTGATCTCCACTCCGTAATTATTAAACTAAAAATAAAGTGAAATTAGAAATTCGAACATTCTGTAATAACTTGATCGGTTAAATAATGTTCGGACAAACAATTATTATTGTATACTTTTATTATGTATTTTACGTCATTGTCTTAATGAAAAAAAAAGATTTAATATTGATCATTACATTGTAGTTTTCCTAATCTAAACCTTTAGATGAGTAGACTATGATCATTTTTAGTTTTTCTCTTCTACATCCAACGACATAAAATAATTAACTACATTGTTTAAGAGTCCTTGGATAATTTCTTCCTCATGGGTGGTTTGAACAACTGAGTTTGTTGGTGGAAGTGGCCCAAAAATGAGACCTTTATATATTAATTTTTTTAATTAATATATTAATTAGTAGTTTCTTTCCTTTTAAACAGTCTTAGAATACTGATGATATAATATCTTCAAGGGTATAATATATATGAATGTAATTATACTTTTTTCCAATACAAATCTTTTCATAGCTAATATTTTAAAGTATTAAGTTTAAAATAATCTTCTCATAGTTAGTATTATATATATTTAAATCTTGAATTGTTTTTTTTCTTCTGATTTAAACTCCATAGTTTGAAGGTCTAAATTGTAATATATCATATAGTTGATCGATATGGTTTGTGTCATAGGTATGATGAGTTTGATTTCTTCGATTGAAAAATTGAGATAATGATTATAAAAACTTCTATAATTTAAGAGTTTATTTAAGAGTGTATTTAGATTGACTGGTAAAAAAAAAAAAAAAAAAATGTTAGTTTCGATTTTTTTTTATAAAAATGTTTATAATTAAATATGCATATGTTTAGTTATATTTTTTAAAGTGTTTTTATCTTCAAGTTTAATTTGTTTGGTTACAATTTTTTAAAAGTGTTTATATCTTCAAGTTTAATTTGTTTGGTTTGTTCTACCCTCAACATATTTTTATAAATGTCAAATTATATTGTTCAAGAGAAGTGAAAGACTACTACATTTTCATTCAATAACGACTGAGTTTAAATATACTTTCTAAAGACTAAAAATAGGTTAGTTAAATCACTAACCTAACCCCACAAAACTCTATTCACACTACTAACTCTAAATATAGATGACGATTATTAATAAACAATAGGAATGAATAAGTTCAAATTTGTATTTTAAAAATTAGGACCAATGTAAACTATTGTCGATGGTTCAGTGACGGAGTAAAAGTGGTGGTAGTCGTAGGTAATTATCGGAGGTCGGTAGAGATCGACACTGTTGGTCGGCCGGTGGTCAGTCCGAGGTGTTGTCGGTGATCGACTGGAGTTCGGCAACAATCGTCGCGGAAGGTCGGTTGGAGGAGTCACCAGTGTGATCGGTCATAGGTGGTGGTCGACAGAGGTCGGTCGGAGGTGTTTCCAGTGGTGGTCGCCGAGGAGGTTTGCCGGAGATCGACGACGACGATAGGCGGTGGTGGTCGCTGGCCACAACCATAGGTAAAAAATTTCAAAGAGGTAGTGTGAGAATATATCGGTAATTTTAATACTATGAAAATTAGAAAAAAAATTTAATTAAACACCAAAAAAAAATTCTAAAAAATTAATATTAAATATTTAAATGAATTATTTATAAAATCCATTTTCTAAGAATTCTTTTGGGTGACAAATACTACAAATTTTATTAAAATAATTTTGTTTCAAAATTAAACACTTAGAAAAAGTCAATCCAAATACACCATTGTGGTCCTGCATTTGCATTTGTCAAAGTAATAATAATAATAATAGTAAAATAAATAAATTAAGTGCATCCAACTAATACTATTAATAGAAATATATCTTATAAGTATATTGACAAATGCCTCCCGACCTACTAACATTAACATGGTTCAACTAGCATTATGTATGAATTAGTGATTATGAAATTCAAGATTTTGAATCTTCGACTCTGTTGTAAAAAAAAATGTTTGAAAATTTTGAAAATGAGTTTATAATAAAATTAACTGTGTACTTTACTATTACAAAGTTCATATGATTTAAATCTCCATATTCTTATTCTGTTTGTACTAAAAAAAAAATTAATAAATAAATAAATAGAATTTAGCAATATTTTGATTCTCATTTTCATACTTGACATAAATATTATGGTTAACTATACCAAACTGATTGAATTAAGAATTGTTGAGAGAGTTCTTAAAAATAGAAATTTTGTAAAGAGCTTTATTATATATAGCTACTATAATGTTTTTCTTTTTTTGGAATTACCACATTAATTTTAATTTACATATAAATAGGCTAAATATAAAATTTTATTCTTAATGTTTGTTTAACCTTTTCCATTGTTTTTAAACTTTTAATTTCATCCTTTATGCATTTAACTTTGATCAATCTAAGTCATTGTTTTCACAAAACCAAGATGAATTAGGTTATTTCTGAGATGACAATATAATTAAACAAAGATCTTGTTAATACAATGAACCCATGCATCAAAATTCAAACTTTTCACCACAATTATTTATAAGAAAGAAAAAGAAAAAAGAAAAGAAAGATGAGATAAATTGTTGTGATGTCTACTTTTGGATTTGAATGTAAAGGAGAGAAAGACCTTTGTTTTGTAGGGTCCCAACACACAGAAAAGGAAAAGGGAATAATATTGACCAGAATCACTTTTGAAAGGGAAAAAAGAGAGAAAATATATTGATATGGAGAAGAAAAAGAAAATTATTAAAGGAACAAAAGGAAACAAAATCCTTCTTTTTGGATTTATACCTAGAGAGTGGAGAGGCTGTGTGCCCTTTGCAATAATTATGAATGAACACATTGATCCACTATGCTAAAGCTATTTTGCTTTATTAATGCTCTCCCTATAACCCCTACCTTAGCTTGCTTGGAGATTCTGCAACTTGTATGTATTTAATTCAATGTACTAACTTAACTTTATGTTCATCTTTGGGTTCCAAAAAAAAAAAAAAAAAAAAAAAACTTGAAAAGGAAGCGATACTAATTTTAGATTTAAGGTCAAATCGAACATAGCTCAATTGGTAAAAAGAAAATTTGAAAGGAAAGAAATACCAACTTTAAGGTCAAATCGAGTATAACTCAATTGATATAAAGTTGTGCCTTGAGTTCAATCCTCTCATTAATTAAATACTTTTAAAAAAAAATTAGGTTTAGGAATAAGAATTGTAAAAAAAAAAAAAAAAAAAAAAAATTAGGTTTAGGGATAAGAATTTGTGGGTGACAAATGTTGAAACTAGCAAAATCTTGTTATATAATTTAAGGTTTTTGTACTTGGATTTAGATTCTCTCTTATTTACTTAATAAACAAAGGTTAATTATTTAATAGTAATAATAATAATATGAGAGGAGAGAGAAAAAAAGATTATCAAAGATTAATTCAACCTGCTTGAATATTTTACTTTTTACCTGAATATAATGTGACCAGAAAGTATGTGTTGTTTCTTTATAAAAAGTAAAATTAGAGAGAGACAAAAAAATCCTATTGATGATGACTTGATGAGTAAAGAGAAAATACGACTTACGAGTCAAATTATATTTAATTTAAAATTTTATATGTACCTTTTAGTGGTAGAGATGTTCATTTGCCCCGTCACGTCCCGAATGAGACGGATAATCACCGATTACACAGAAAATGGGGCAGGGAGCGGAATTTTTTTTTTGCCCCGTTAGCTAGACGGGACGGGAACGGGTAATAGCATACCCGCCCCGCTCCGCCTCGTATACTTTTATACATATACATAATATATATTATTCATCAAAAAATTAACTACACACTCCTTTTTTTTTTGTCTAAAAAATTACACATCTTAACAATAGAGTTCCAAAAAAACACACATCTTACTAATAAAGTTTATTGAATTAAATATATATATAATATTAATCAACTTAAAAAATAACAAAACTTAAAAAAAATAGATAAAAATAAATTAAAAAGTAAATTATTAGCGAGAAAAATTATCCGTGGAGAATACCCGTTACTTGCGAATTCTCCGCAAAATTAAACAAGAAATTTTGCGAAGACGGGGGCGGGGAAGGCATTACCTGACCCCGTCCCACCCCATGGACATTTCTATTTGTCGGAGACATAAAATAACTGCCCACCGTTTGACTAAAAAGAAAAATGTGGCGCCAACAAGAGCATTGTTCAACGGTATGATGTATCGCGTAATGACCATGAGGTCCTAGGTTCAATCCTCACTTTTGAAGAAGAAGAAGGGATGGAAACCTCAATTCTAAATACCATGAGAAAGTGTATATAAAACCCTAATTAACCAAGAAACATAATATGTTTATATACAAATTCACTAAAGAAAAAATAAATAAAACTATGTTTCTAAAACATGTTAAATAATAAATATAATTGTAATCTAACCACTTGTAGATTTATATTTATGAAATTTAAGATTAAATGTAGAAAAATAGGATAAAATCTATTTTGGGTTGAAACTTCTTATTCACACGTATACCTATGAGAGAAGAAGGAAATTGAGAGGAAAAAAAATTGTCTTATTTTGTGTAAATTGTAAATTGTGGAAGCATTAAATTTGTCAATTTGAATATAACTAAACTAACATATCATCCATCAAAAAGTTTAGAAATTTAAATTTACATTTTCTTGATATAGAAATACTTATGTATATATATTTTTTTTTTCGGATGAGAATATGAATGACAAAAGTTTTTTTCTTCCCTTTTTCACTCTTAGGTCAAGAGAGCGGTGCCCAAAACCCATCAAGAACTACATTCTGACATTCCCTACATTATTCCCACTACATTCTCCTCAATGATAATGTTTTTTTTTTCTTTTGGAAAACAAATAAAACTAGGGTTTCAATTTATCTCCTCAATCAAATTTTTTGAAAACTAGGGTTCAATAAATCTAACTAACATTCCAACATGATGGTTTGTGTTCCATTGCACTAATATATCAAGTGGCCTAGAATGTCTCACATTTTTTTTTTGAAAGAGGATACTTCATTAGTATGTGAGAAACATACAAGGACCAAAGCCCAATTTACAAAAGCGCTTTCCAGTTCAAGGCGATACTGGAAATATCGTAGCTAGAAAAGAGAGGAGATTTTTTGGACCAAGAGGCCGCTAATACAATAACATCGTCCCAAATCGATTGATGGCTACGGGCAAAGTTGCTGAAAATACGATTGTTTCTCTCTCTCCAAATGCTCCAAAGAGAAGCCACCAAGATATTGTGGATTATAATATTTTTCTGAGAAGAGCAAGTAAAGCTTAGAACAAAAGCACAAAGCTCCTCAACTTTGTCCAAATGAAACACTGAAGCATAATGACTCAGCTTATTCCAAATAAACTGGGAAAGAGAGCAGTGTAAGAATAAATGATCAATGTCCTCAGATCTGGAATGACAGATAGCACACCAGTTTGGTTGGAGAGAAGCATGAGGATGACATTTCTGAATCCTTTCGGCAGTGTTGATACTTCTGTAGAGAATGGACCAAATGAAAAACTTACATTTTTTTGGAATTAATGATTTCCAAAGAAAATTGAGTTTAGCTTCAGATGGCAGAATGTTTGTAACAAGGTGAAGGTCGGTTAGGGCCTCTCTGGCAGAGGAAGTACTAAAGAGATTGTCTTTGGAGATAAGCCATTTGAAGTTATCGGGGCCACCATTCAAAGAAGGCTTAGGGAGGTCCGCTGTAGCCAAAGTCCAACTAATAAGCTCTCTATCAAGGAGGGGTCTTTGTGGAAAAAGAGACCAAGATTGCTCGGACGACGACCAAGCTTCAGCCACAGTGAGATTTTTCTTTGACGACAAAGCATAAAAACGCCGCATAACAGAGGATAAATTACCATTGACTGACCAGTTTTCGTGCCAAAAAAGAACCGATTCCCCATTGTTGATTTTCCATTTGGTGTGGCTCTCAAAGAAGGCTATGAGCTTGATTATACCATTCCATGGAGATCTGGAAGAGCTTTTTCTACAATGAATAGGAAAGCCTGCAATATTGGAACAAGTGTATTTATTTGCAATAATTTTAGCCCAAAGCATATCTTTCTCTCTTGTAAACCGCCACAGCCATTTGCACAAAAGCGCCTCGTTCATCACCTTGATTTTAGTTATGCCAAGGCCACCTTTATTTTTGGGATTTGTAACCACATCCCATCTAATCAAATGAGAGCCACCTTGCAAATCAGCCCCTTTCCAAAGGAAATTACGTAGATTGCTCAATAGATAAACAAACAGATGCTGGAGCTTTAAAAACAGAGAGCATGTATGTGGGGAGATTGGTCAAAACAGCTTGAATTAAAGTCATCCTCATGCTTTAATAGAAATGTTGAGGTCTAGATTCTACGAAAATTAATATCAGAAAAATAATAATAAGTTGTTGATATCTCATAGTAAAAAATACTTTAGAATACTTAAAATTAACCATAAGCATTTTGTCTACATTAGTGATATTTTGTCATATAGTTAAATTTCTATTCATCCTTACGTCTAAAAATTATGAGAAAGGCGCAACAAATAATTATCCATTGTGAGATGGATAATGAAGATGAGTAAAAGGTCAGTTTTACATATAAGACTCACAAGAATTAGCCAACGACTAAGTTCGCTACTAAAGGAATGAGAGATTGTGAAAAGGGTTTGAAACCCACTCCGGGATTTTTCGGTTTTTGTGTTGGTTGATCCTTGATCTTTCGGTGGGTCTTGTGTTGTTACGTTGGTGTCCTTGACCTCGAGTTTTGAATTTTAATACATCTAGGTTGAAATTTCTTTCTAGGTTGAAATTTCTTTTTAGAAAATCATATGTATTTAATTGCGGCTGATTTTAAATGTGTCCATAGAAATATTGATATGCAAACAAAAATTTAATACCCTGATTGGGGTATCATTAGTCTTTAATACTTTAGACTTTAATCAAAATTCAATTATGGTTTCAGACCAAATTTATTCACCGTTGGTTTTTCCTTTTTCTTCAGTTTAAGACTGGAATAGGTGCTGTACTTAATTAGTTTTCCAAATTTTTCACTGTTTAACCTTGAATGCATCTGACTCTCATATTAAAAGCTTAATACTATCAAGAATTTCATAATAAATAGCAAAATTTTATTTATTTTTAGTTTAATAATAGGTAGAGTGAGAAATTTAATTTTTTGACCTCTTAACCAATTTAGTTATGTTCAGATTAGAAAATTTGATGTTATAATTACGTAAATGTAGTTGTTTTATTTTCCTTATCAAACATAACATAACATTTATTTTTATTTTTGTAGTTCAATAATTGGTGGAAAGATTTGATCAAAAGAAGTTATTAATCCTAGATATAATGGGGCTAGGTTGTGGTTTGGAGGAAATTACATCTATTGACACTATTTTGTTGCCTGGTTTCCATTCACCATCGACTTGTATACTCGGGCTAGGCTCCGTGTTTGGAGTAGTTGGGTCCCTTCTAGTTATGTGTGTTATGTTTGGATCTAATGGAGACGTGACCACTTTTTCTTTGGCTGTCCCTTTTAGGTAAATTGGTTTGGGGACGTTTGTCCCATGCATTATATTGGGAGGAGTGAATGTCGTAGTCGCCGGGTTTGGAGGATCGCTTGGTACGCAACATCCATCATATTTGGTGGGAACGAAACTCACGCTTTCATGGTTCTAGCCCTCATTTTTCGCAGTCCGTGCTTCTTAGTATATTAAGGCGAATTTGGTCTATAGGTACTCTTCGTGGTTAGGAGTGTTGTCACCTCCCGCTTCTTCTTCTTCTTCTGTTAGTGTTGTTCCTTGATATTCTTTTCTATTGAGTTGTTTTCTTGGTTAGTTTTTGAGTGCCATGGTGGCTGTGGGACTCTTCTTTGACTTTACTAATATATTACCGTGGTAAAAAAAAATACTTATTTTTAAAAACTTTAGTTTAGTTTAGTTTATCCTCGACTAGTTTAATACAAATATAAACATCTAGTAATTATGGAATTCTAACCTTTGTTTTTGGAAGGTAACTACTCTTATCTAATTATAATTATTTACACTTTTATTTTTACATCAAAGATCAAGTAAATAAGTATTCTAACCACGCACAGGGTTGATTGATCTTGCACCTGTGCAACAAACCACGCATGGGACAGAAATGATTTAAAACTTACACTTGTACAATAAACCACGCACGGGGCATGAATTTAAATGCATTATTACCTACCACTCAAATTGGGTCCAATTTAAGAGGTCAAACCGAGCGTAGCTCAATTGACATAAGGTTGTGTCCTTGACTAAGAGGTCAAGGGTTCAATCCTCGCATTAATCAAAATACCGTTGCAAAAAAAAAGTAAATAAGTATTCTAAAAAAAAAAAAAATTAAGACTTTTTTTTTAACAAAAAAAATCAAATCGTCATACTTTGTCGGTTGAGCTAAATTTCATGTTGGCTACAATATATATATCAATTAATTTAATGTGTTAAGCATTTGAAATTTGTTATTAATAATATGTTTTATTAAAAAATATATATATATTTTTATATTTTGTAAGTTATTGAAAAAAGTTAGCTTCCCAAAGCATCATCTCTATGAGTTGTCTTTTTTAGCCCTAATATTATTCTTTATCTAATCTATTTAACTAGATTCTAGAGTTATATTGAAAAACTATCTATAATGCATTAGAGACACTTTTTTAAATATCTTCAAGTACTTTTCACTAGTTACTATGCTTCAAAGAGAAAACATTGTTCTCCTAAAAAATGATCTAACCTTAAATGCATCAATTAAATAAAATAATATAGTGTAATTAAATGGAATAATCTATAGTTTTTCACCAAACATATGTTGGATAAATGATATAATGAAAAAGTGAGCCTTGAAATTGTTGGCAGAGAAAAGCCTAAAGAGAGACAAATTTCTGAGTCAATATATATTATTACATCTTTTTTTTTTTTTTTTTTTTTCTGAAATCATTCATAAGGGCACTTTATTTTTCTCTTATTCCAAAGTATTATTGCATGCTGTCCCTAGCTTCCCAAAATGGGTCATGATATCCTTAAAATTGATATGAGAGAATTTTAAAAGGGAGAAAAAAAGAGAAAGGAAAATCTAAGTCCTACCCTATGATTTTATAATGTAAAGGACAAGTAAACAAAAGCAAAGGTCATCATTGTGTCAAAGTAAGCATGGAAAAGATGTTTCAGTGTTCCTCTTCTCAATTTGAACTTCAAATGTTCTGTTCTTATGTAATATTAATTTAGGGTTTGCTCCAAAAGTTCATGTTGTTGTACTAAGATAAATTTGTTTGGTCCATGATTCTAAAACAAAAGAGTGTAATAGAAGTCAAAATTCAACTTTTTTTTTTTTTTTTGTTCATAGCATTCGGTGGAGAAATTTGAGGAGTAGATTTGAATTTTGAATTTTGAATTTTGAAAACAATAATGGGAATAGAATGTGTTTCGATAAATTTCGAATTTTTTTTTGCATTAGTTTAGTTAGTTTAGTTATATGGTGTATTATGACCTTTTACGACTGGTTTGGTACGTTAGCTAATCGGAGTCTAGGGACATTCTCATGAGGGTATGGGGGCAACAAGCCCCAAAGGAAAAATCGAATTTTGGCCTATTTTGTATTAAGTTATTAGAAGAGTGTCATATATAAAACTTCTAATGACTTTAGTCGCCTCTAGTTTGGCTTTTGTAATTTTCTCCTATCCGTAATAATATTGTTCTCTCTTTTGTCCGTGAACATAGCTAACACGACGTTAGTGAACTACGTAAATCTGTGTGGATCTTTCTTCTTCGCTTATTTTGTTTTTTTTGTTATTCAATTTATCATAACATTATGATAAATTGAATAACAAAATAAGCGAAGAAGAAAGATCCACACAGATTTATGTAATTCATTAATGTTGTATTAGTTTGGTAGATAAGATATTTGTACTAACAAGAGCATAGCTAGATATGATGTACATGAACTACTGACAAAAGATTTTAGGTTCGACTCTTCACACATACATGTTGTCGAAAAAAAAAAAAAAAAAAAGATATTTATCACCTTTGGTAAGGTTGCAAGGTTCAATTTTCTCTCCTATTTTACAATGATTTCATATGAAGATTAAACCATTATGTAGAGTTTTTTTTTTCTTTTTAATATTATATTTCAAATAGGAGTGAAAATAAGAATTTATAAACTTTTTAGATATAAGATATTGATGTCTTGCTTAATTAAATTATACTCAATCCTATAGTATTATTTATAGCTGTACTAATATATATATATAGCTAAAACATTTGAAGATAGAAATTGTATTTTGTTAATTGGATGTAATTAAAAGTAAAATATTCCTAAATAAAAAAAAACTAGTGAATCTTTTAATTTGTAGGGTTTATTTTTATATTTATCTTAATAGTAAAATTTGTTTGCATCGGGTTACTATCTTTTTGCAGTTCAATTATGTAGCACAGTTCGGTCACTTTTTATTTTATTTTAAAAAACTACTTAATTTACTTCTGGTGATTCATTGCGGTTCCAACTCTCTTTTTTCTTTTTCTTTTTTTTTTTCTCTCATTTTAAATTTGTTTTATTTTTTTGAAATTTTTAGTTGATGAGATCATTACAAAATTATTGATTGTACAATTGGCACATAATTATATATTTATGCAATTTTTTTTTTCTTTTCAAGAATTCTATCATTTGTATTTGTATCTAATGGAACATAATTATCTTTTTAAGATAATTAAATATCAATATTTTTGTTGATGTAATATATATGAAGTTATAACCATAGTTAATATTTATTTATAATTTAGTTGTGATTTTTTTTTGTTATATTGTTATTATAAATTTTTTATATTTTTTTTTGGTCCAACCAAACATAATTCAATGGCATAAAGTTCTGCTCTGGATAAGAGATGAATACCATTTAAAATAATTGTTGTTATATTTGGCGTTTGACAATAAACAAAAAAAAAAAAAAAAATTAATTAAAGCGGGAAAAAAATTGTCAAGAATGGGATTTGAACCCATGCCCTTTCGGACCAGTACCTGAAACTGGCGCCTTAGACCAACTCGGCCATCTTGACTTGTTCATGAAATGAGTGTTATATGCACAAAAGATAATGTGAGCAACACAACAAAAGTTCAAATACATGATTCTCAAAATTAAGTTTGGAAGTTAAAAAAAAAAAAAAAAAGTTCGGGAGTCAAACCAATTTTTTTTATTATTAAAATATTTAGGGTTTAAGGTTATACGTGTATCACTTTTGATGAAAACATTACATGTTTTGTGTATATATAAAATGGGAAAATACATTTTCAGTCTTTGGTTTAAGGTTGCATGAGGGAAGAACGAGAAAGAGAAAAAGAGAAAAAAAAATTAAAAATTAAAAATTGTCGGTGGCGGGCGGTGACGACTGCCGGTTGGTAAGATTGCTCAATATAGTTTTGTTTGTAAGGAGTCTCCACATTATGTGTGCCGACTTAAAAAGGCTTTGTATGATCTTAAGCAAGCTCCTCGTGTTTGGTATGGTAAGATTACTCATTATTTTGAGTTTTGTGGGTTCAAGTCTTTAAATGCAGATTCAAGTCTATTTGTTAAAAAAGACAACTTCACTATTCAGTATGTACAATGCTTCTACTCTATGTTGATGACATGGTCATTGTTAGGAGTGCGACCAAAGTCCCACATCGGTTAGAAGAGGGGAAGATCATGAGTATATAAGAAGTGACAATACATTCTCCAATAGTTGGAGGTCTTTTGATTAATTAATGTTTATATTTTGTATAATTTAATTGTTTAGGGGTAAATCAGATCATTGCGTTAATTAAGAGCTTAATGGATATTTTAGAACATATTATTAATTAATCGTTTTGAGTGTTTATACCATATAAATTAATTAATCAAATGTTATCCCAAATATGATGAGTGGTTTGGTGGTTTAGGAGAACCTTAGTAGAATGATGTTTGGGTTTTATGTCCTAAAACTCGTGGTTTGTAAACTGTTATGTTTGTAAATACTCTATTTAGAATAAAGAGTTATTAGTTTTATTCAGTAAAGGAGTTTACTGGAATAAAGTGAAACGTGTTTAAGTTAACCTATACCAATGACCAACACCCTTGGCTGAATATGAGTACTTGAGCTTCATGTATGACATGATTGTTGATCAGGCTCAAGTAGTCAGTCAAAACGGTCTATAGTATACGGATAAGGCTGGGTACCTTATCCTGGTAACACTATTGGATGCGGCTCACTTTGTATTGTACAAAACGATGTGATCCGAATCGTTTCACATGGAGATGTGCGAGTGAGGGCGTCCTGTGCAAAGAGTTTGCATAAGACCGAACCGCGTATTAAGTCGCTCTCTCTTTATAACTTCGTTTACTGATGAGACCGACTTATACATATTGATGGCCTAGGTAACTCGATCTCAATCCTGAGCTCGCTATGAACTCCTGCTTATTCGATAGTATCCTTTGACTTGCACGGGTGAGAGTGACCCATAAGCCCCGACTCAATAAGCCTACCATCTTGGGGATAAAGTCGAATAGGTAGCTGGGGACATAGTACAACAAGAATGGAGTTCACTCCTAACCCGCTCTTCAGGGTTAGTAGATAGGTTGTTCCCTTAATAGCTGACTCCAGGACTTGAACAATTAGCACGTGAACTCTCATGAGATGAGAGAGTTAATTGATCTGTTGGTTGGACCACAGATCTATTGTTCATTAGAGGTGTCAGTGGTACTTAAGGAACAAGACGTAATGCAGGGGTTAAACAGTTTAAATGACCCAGCTGTGATTACGAACAACCTGTGAAGGATCGACTTGCCCGTGACGGTTATATCAGAGGACACAATATATCTACAGTGAGGAGAGTGCAACCCTCAGACTATAGTGGAGTCTCCGGGGGTTAACGAAAGTTGATTGATTCGGGTTAAAAGAGTTTTGACCGAATAATCTCGTATCGTTGGAGCTCATGATCTGTAGGTCCTTTAGGTTCTCCTGGCTAGCTCGGATAACGACGTGCAACAATATAAGAGAAAATTAAAACAAAAAGAATTTGAATTGTTCAAATTCAGTTTATGGAAGGAGGATGAACATATTTAAATATGATTTAAATATGGGAATGGCCTAAAACATGAATATGATTCATGTGTAAAAAAGTCGGTTTTCGAAAAAACGAATTTAGTCATATTATTTAATTAATATTTGATATTGAATTAAATAATAATTATTAATTAAAAAGTTTAATTAATAATTATTTTTATATATATTTTATTTATTAAAAAGTTTAATAAATAAAATTATTATTATTATGTTTAATAATAATAATAATTAATTATATATATATATATGTCTTGCAAGACATATATATATATTAAGTTAAGTATATATATAAAAAGGTTTGGCGGCCAAAAATCATTTTTGAGGAAGTGAGATAACAAGAAGAAGAAAAGTTTGGGGGAGTTCACGTTGATGAAGAAAAAAAAAATTCAGCATATTTTTTTTTTTCTTTCAATTGTTGAAAGTTTTTTTTTTTTTTCAGTCCCCCTCTGTCTTCTTTATCTCTTCTTCTTCTTCCTCTCTTTTCTTTTTATTTTCTCTTCTTTCGGAGTCCCACAACTTTGTTGCGCGGCGCCGAGGATAGCGGGACTACCTGGAGTGGTCCTCGGGGCGTTCGTGAGAAGAGGCCGTAAGAGTTCGTGACGAGGAACGTGCGGCGGAAGTTGAAGAAATTGGAACTATAAGGGTATGTATTCTAAATTTCTTATTTCCGTCGTTTGAGCATGTTTTCTATTTGTTAAATTGATGAAATTAGAGTATCATCGGTCCAAAATCGCTTTCCGCTGCGTTTATCGCTCCATCAATTGGTATCAGAGATTTTGTGATTAACTCAATTTGCATCAATTTAAGTTGGTGGGTATTTTAATTTAGAAATTGTTTCTGAATTGACGTCTAAAGTGAATATCGATTTTGACATAGTTTCTTTTTTAATTTCATTATTTGTAATTGCCCGAGAATGTATGGGCTTTAATGTGTGCTGAAAAATATGTATTTTTAGAGTCATCAGAGTCCATATAGGTTTCTTTGTGAAAGAAGCTCGAGTTTGAGTTGGTCGAAATGTTCGGTGTAAGTTCAAACTCGTTCTAGGCAATACGAAGAGAAATTCGAAGAGAAATTGGCTGAAGCATTAGGAGAAGCAAGCTGGTCAAAGGCGGTGCGAAGAGTTCGAAGTCCGCTCAAGACTTAGCTTGTTGTTCAAGCTTGTAATAAATTAGTTATTGTTTGCTAAATGCCAAAATCGATCCACTTTAGTGTGTTTAATTAATTATGCATTGCGAATGTATGTTTTAATTAAATTTCATGTTTGTATGTGCATAACGTATGCCATATAGATTTAAAATCCCACCGTAGGAAGCATGCTCCATGCATTGGTAATATGTTATAAGTGTTATAATTTATAGTGTGCATATTTGGGAATTCATGAGTATTAATATAATTGTTATATTAATTCATGAATTAAATGTTGCTAATTTAATAGAATAATTGATATAAGTGTTATATTAATTATGAAATTAAATATACAACATAGGTTGCCCTGGTTTTATGCATATTATAGGTTTATAAGTGTTATAATATATAGATGCATGTTTAATTCATGAGTATTAATATAAGAGTTATATTAATTCATGAATTAGTTGTTGTTTGCTTAATAGAATAATTAATATAAGTGTTATATTAATTATGAAATTAAACATCCAACTCTTTATGCATATTGTATGTTATAATTGTTATAATGTATGTGCATGTTTAATTCATGAGCATTAATATAAGAGTTATATTAATTCATGAATTGGATGTTGTTTAATAGAATAATTGATATAAGTGTTATATTAATTATGAAATTAAAACTTCCAACATTTGTTTTATGCATATTGTATGTTATAAATGTTATAATGTATAGGATGCATGCTTAATTCATAATAATTGATATAAGTGATATATTAATTTATGAATTAGGAGTTGTATATTTAAGAGCATATTCGATATAAGTGTTATATTGATTATGAAGTTAAATATTCAACTTATCATGCCTTAGCGTTTGTATGTTTGAGAAGCATATAGGTTTTGTTGTAGTAAGTCTAGTTTTTGCAAGTGTTGTAAAAATGACTTAGACTTTTAAAATCTATAACAAAGAAAAGTATGTTCATTTAGGGTTAAATGAGTCGATCTGGTTCATTAGATGAATAGGTTGATATCTCGTAAATGTTAAGGTTATGAGAAACCCACCCGGTGAAATCTTGTCTAAGGTTGGAGGATTTGAATTGACGGAACACCTCCTACCTAGGGACGATCCGGTACTTGAGTAAAGTTAACCCGGCTTTATGAGCATGCATTAGAGGTGTGAGGTTAATAATTTGTTATAACCTAGACATCTAAGGTAATTAGTTTGTCTAGGCTTAAGGTTTTATTTTCTTAGCCGGATAAAACCTGAGTAGTTTACCCTAAAAACCGTTGGACGATGCTTATTAGATGTGTTGAGAAGGAATATACGATATATCCCTCTCCTGCTACGCACTCCCTATAGTTCACAACGTGAGAATTTTGCTCGGCCTCGTGTTGCTAATGTGGCAACCCCCTTAGGATGGCATTTGCAACTTTCAATAGCAAGGTGAATGGAGTAAGTGTCTATAGTAAGTGGGTGTAGGAAGCGCGTCGGTGATTCCTGTGGTCTCATTCATTGGATTGAACCGTGAGATTCTCATGTTCCGCCTGCAAGGTGCCCTAGGTGGCACCAATCCCTTAGGAGGGCCGTTTCATGGGAGTTGAACAGGTCAGTCACCATTTATAGATAAGGAAATATAGGGTCATTCCCAACTCTGACATTCCCTTAGGTTGCACTGTTGGGGCCGTCCTGTGCGTTCTAAAAATGGAGGGTCACACTTACGAGATTTGCTAAGGAGTTAGTAAATCTTGACCGAAAACGATAACTAAGATGCTAGTGGAATATGAGTTATTCTGGAGCTAGCATTTAGTCAAGAATGTCTTGGTTTAGTGAAGGAGTGCTCGTTTACCCTTAGGTAGCGACCATTCTAACTCACTAAAATATTGTTGCGTGTAAATAAAGAGTTTGGGTACTTTATTTACTGCTAAAGCTTCTTAATTGGTTTAAATAGGTTAAACCTGTTTCACTAATAGATTTACATTCTTTTTCGGCATGTCGAACTCGTTTATACAGTTGTTAGCTCACGACAAATTAACCGGAGAGTATTACGGAACCTGGAAGTCGAACCAGAATACGATTCTGGGTCTGGACGACCTGAGGTTTGTCTTAACGGAGGAATGTCCTTCAGCTCCTGGCTCGAGTACTTCTCGAAGTGTTCGAGAGGCACACGATGGATGGATTAGGGCTATTGATAAAGCCCAAATCTATATCTTGGCAAGCATATTTGATGCCTTGTGCAAGTAGTATGAGGTTATGGTTTCCTTGAGGGAAATCATGTCTTCTTTACAAGCGATATTGGACAGTCGTCCTCATCACTTCGTAATGAAGTCCTCAAGTTCGTTTATAACTCTCGCATAGTGGATGATACCTCTGTTAGGGAGCTTGTCCTTAACATGATGGTCCACTTTAATGCGGCAGAAGTAAACGTTGCTACCATCGTCTTTTCAGACTTATCAGTCTCTGTACACTTCCAAAGGAATAGAGAATGAGGCAAGTGTTGTCACTTCGAAGAAATTCCTTGAGAGGTTGGCATTAGAGAGTAAGCCTAAGTCTGCTTCTTTGAGTAATGAGATGATTCCGAAGAAGAAGAGTAACAGGAGAAATGACAAAGCCCCTACTGTTCGCAAGGTCATGTCTTCAAACATAGGAAAATGTTTCCATTGTACAGAAGATGGGTATTAGAAGCGTAACTGCTCCAAATACTTTGCTGAGAAACAGGCTGAGAAAGAACGACAACATAAATGTGATTTATTTGTCAAAACAAGTTTAGTGGATATGAATGTCATACCTGAATGTCTTCAGGAACCACTATTCATGTTTATTTTTCTACAGGAAACTAGTTCCTGACAGTCGTTTTCTCGCTGTGAGATATAGTAGATATCGTTGCAGCTGAACTAGTGGGAGACTTTGTAGTTGTTGTATAGAGATAATAACATTTGTTATATGTAATTATTGTCTATATTTCTGGTTTAAACTGAACACTTGTATATTATATCTTTTGATTTTATAATGAACAGTTCATTTAGCAAAAGATATATATTGATGTGTTCTATTAAACTCGAAAACAACTAGCATGTTAAGACTCACAGTGTTAACGAAAGCTATAGTAGATATCAACAAAGGTTGTTGATCAAACTGAAGTTTCTCAATTGTTGAGAAAGCCTCAATGCAGTAGGGGGTTGTAGGACAACCCGATCTGCTGCACTGGCTTGTCTTTAACTCAAAGTTCTCATACTTGATGATAACTTTGAGGATTCGCTATCTTTAATTAGGCAATGGATCACATAGACAAGTCCAAATGGCTCAAAGCCACAAATCTATGGATTGTATTGAGACCAAGCCACTAAGGTGAAAACCTTTATGGCTTGACTTTCTGGTAAAGGGATTGTCTCGAAGAGAAAGAGTTTATTGTGTATACTCTCTTTCTCTTGTTGCCAGACGTAAGTTAAATAGATGACTCTTATCCATTGTCATGTTCTATCTTCATAAAATAAGGCAAGTGGATGTCAAGGTAACTTTTCTGCAGAATTGTTATCTTGATTGAGTATCTATGAGTCTCAACCAGATAGATTCATAATTCGAGGACAAACACCAAATGGTTTGCGAGCCAATTCGATTCATTTATGAATTAGAATAAGCATCTTTATCCTGAATTGTAAGGTTTGATATGGTGATCAAACCTTATGGCTTTGAACAGAAGTTTGAACGAAAGTTTGATAAACCTTGTTTGACAAGGGTTTAGTCAATGATGTAGCTTTCATAAACTGTTTCCGTAATGAATGTCTTAATCATTGAGAATGATGTAGGATTCTTTTCTGACATTAAGCATTAACTAGCGACCCATTCCCAAATAATTGATTGGGAGGAGGGCTTAGTTTGTTCTAAGGATTCAGGTTGATTTGATTCGTAAGAACATATCGCTAGTGTTGTCTCTAAAATCTTTTATTGACAAGATGTTGTCAATATTCGATGGTCTATGGAAATGGTTTCTTGAGACACCTCAAGTGTTGAGGATACGAGATGCACCCAAGTGCATTTACATATTGGAGGTTACATGTATATTTTGAGATACATGACCCGATATGTGCTATGCAGTGGGAGCTGTCAGTTATATTAGTCCAATTGGATTGGATTCCGGTTAAAGTTTTGTCCTTGTACTTAGAGAAGTAGAATACAATAGTTGTATTGCTGATTCCTCGTTGGTAGCTAAGTCTATTTGTAGCTTGTGAAGCAGCAATAGGTTTATAAGTTGAGCTCGCAGATAGTGCTATGAGGAGATGTGATGGTCACATGGAAAGCCTCGTAGTTTACTAAGTCTCTCATGGCTAAAGTCTTTGAGAGGCACTTAGAAGAGTCTAGGGCTCCGAGTTGCTGGAGAGGACAGTGGGAGAAAACTTCTGATATATGATATATTAGTTTTCTCCACCTAACATGTACACCACGGACGTTTAAGTCCAAGTGGGAGTTTGTTGGGTTTTATGTCCTAAAACTCGTGGTTTGTAAACTGTTATGTTTGTAAATACTCTATTTAGAATAAAGAGTTATTAGTTTTATTCAGTAAAGGAGTTTACTGGAATAAAGTGAAACGTGTTTAAGTTAACCTATATCAATGACCAACACCATTGGCTGAATATGAGTACTTGAGCTTCATGTATGACATGATTGTGGATCAGGCTCAAGTAGTCAGTCAAAACGGTCTATAGTATACGGATAAGGCTGGGTACCTTATCCTGGTAACACTATTGGATGCGGCTCACTTTGTATTGTACAAAACGATGTGATCCGAATCGTTTCACATGAAGATGTGCGAGTGAGGGCGTCCTGTGCAAAGAGTTTGCATAAGACCGAACCGCGTATTAAGTCGCTCTCTCTTTATAACTTCGTTTACTGATGAGACCGACTTATACATATTGATGGCCTAGGTAACTCGATCTCAATCCTGAGCTCGCTATGAACTCCTGCTTATTCGATAGTATCCTTTGACTTGCACGGGTGAGAGTGGCCCATAAGCGCCGACTCAATAAGCCTACCATCTTGGGGATAAAGTCGAATATGTAGCTGGGGACATAGTACAACAAGAATGGAGTTCACTCCTAACCCGCTCTTCAGGGTTAGTAGATAGGTTTTTCCCTTAATAGCTGACTCCAGGACTTGAACAATTAGCACGTGAACTCTCATGAGATGAGAGGGTTAATTGATCTGTTGGTTGGACCACAGGTCTATTGTTCATTAGAGGTGTCAGTGGTACTTAAGGAACAAGACGTAATGCAGGGGTTAAACGGTTTAAATGACCCAGCTGTGATTACGAACAACCTGTGAAGGGTCGACTTGCCCGTGACGGTTATATCAGAGGACACAATATATCTACAGTGTGGCGAGTGCAACCCTCGGACTATAGTGGATTCTCCGGGGGTTAACGAATGTTGATTGATTCGGGTTAAAAGAGTTTTGACCGAATAATCTCGTATCGTTGGAGCTCATGATCTGTAGGTCCTTTAGGTTCTCCTGGCTAGCTCGGATAACGACGTGCAACAATATAAGAGAAAATTAAAACAAAAAGAATTTGAATTGTTCAAATTCGGTTTATGGAAGGAGGATGAACATATTTAAATATGATTTAAATATGAGAATGGCCTAAAACATGAATATGATTCATGTGTAAAAATGTCGGTTTTCGGAAAATCGAAATATTGGATATTGAATTAAATAATAATTATTAATTAAAAAATTTAATTAATAATTATTTTTATATATATTTTATTTATTAAAAACTTTAATAAATAAAATTATTATTATTATTTTTAATAATAATAATAATTAATTATATATATATATATATATGTCTTGCATGCAGCCAGACATATATATATATATTAAGTTAAGTATATATATAAAAAGGTTTGGCTGGCCAAAAACCATTTTTGAGGAAGTGAGATAACAAGAAGAAGAAAAATTTGGGGGAGTTCACGTTGATGAAGAAAAAAAAAATTCCGCATATTTTTTTTTTTTTTTTTTTTTTTTTTTTTTTTTTTAGTCTCCCTCTGTCTTCTTTATCTCTTCTTCTTCCTTTCTTTTTGTTTTCTCTTCTTTCGGAGTCCCACAACTTCGTTGTGCGGCGCCGAGGATAGCGGGACTACCTGGGGTGGTCCTCGGGGCATTCGTGAGAAGAGGCCGGAAGAGTTGATGACGAGGAACGTGCGGCGGAACTTGAAGAAATTGGAACTACAAGGGTATGTATTCTAAATTTCTTATTTACGTCGTTTGAGCATGTTTTCTATTTGTTAAATTGATGAAATTAGAGTATCATCGGTCCAAAATCGCTTTCCGCTGCGTTTATCGCTCCATCACGATGGGCTAGAATTTGAGTCTAGGGGAGGACAAAATTTTAGTATTTTTTCCCTGACACATGCCCAAGCAGCGTCGAGACGTTGGCCTGTAGCGTTTCGACGCTACGTCGATTATAAAAATTTATTTTTCCGATTTTTAGGTCATTCTCACTCGAGTTTTGGCTTTGTAAAACGATTTCTCTCTAGATTTTTGGGGTTTTCTCCCCTTTTCTTATATATGAAAGCAAGGATTGAGTTGATTTAGCTTGGTGTTCATCCCGAACAAGGTAAGTGCTCTAATTTGAGGTTAGGGGTTAAATTTGATGCGATTTATGAGGGTTTATATTTGAATTTCGTAACTTAGCATGACTGATTGGACAATCTATTTCTTCTAAGCATATCCTTATTAGCATGCTTGCATAATAGATTTGCACTCTTGATTTCTCGCATTCTATATCGTTAATTAGATTAGTGAAGCGGTTGTCTCTCCTAATTGTCGAGGTAACAAGGGTTAAGTTAAGTCATAGGTAACATAGGCTATCCATGTTGATGTTTGGTTGAATTAACTTACCTTGAAGAAGTAGATAAATCGGAATATTAGCTTAGGTTACCCAGGTTAAACATTCGTCGTAGTATTCCCGTTACTGTCAATGAATCAATATGGAGTGGTTGCCCACAATTGATTGATTGTCACGTTTAATTAGAATCGAACATCCGTCTCTAATCTTTATTTAATTTAGGATTCATCACCTTAGATTAATTAAAGAATAGTCTACTTAGACCTCCACGTTTCTATTTAATTATTTCGGTTATTTGTATTAGTAGTTTCGTGCAAGTAAATTACGTGTTTAATTATGCTCTTGCTAAGTATGTTTGAATCCCAATTAATCGAGTCGCATCAAAGTCAACCCCGACCCTTAAAATTAGGAGCACATGTACTTAGTTTAATTTCTCGTTCTTTAAGTTGTGTCCATGGATATAACTATTACATGCAAGTCGATCTTTCACGAGTTATTCGTAATTACAGTTGGGTCAAAAGTATGTTTTACCCCTGTAATTACATCTTCCACCTTAAGTACCCCTGATTCTCTAATGAACAATATGTTTATGATCCAACTATAAACCAAGTCCCTCTCGAGCCAATGAGAGGGTGGGGCTCCATTGTTCAAGTCCCGAAATACGTCGTAGGGTAGGTCAAGTATGCCTGTCAATTTTGCTAGTTTTTCCTTATTTAATTATGCATGTTGATGTATGATTTAATTTTATTAATTGATTGCATAAATTATGTCATCTAGATTAAAATCCCACCATAGGTTAAGCATGATCATGCATTTTAATTAATTTTAATATAATTGTTATATTTGGAAAATTGTGATTAAAATGTTCTTCTAATTTTGTAACACCCCGTACCCTTATTTTTGCTTTTAGTGCTTTAAATTGCTTGGGAAAAATTTCTTGCTCGTTGAGTAAGGAGATTGATCAATTTAGTTTTATTCGTTTGGGAGAAAAATGCTTATTTGGAAAGAGTTGGATTAAAAATGTTATGGATTTTGGTTTAGTGGATGGGAAGAAAAGAAAAGTTATTAAAATGAAAAAAAAAGGGAAAGGGAAAAGGAAAAGGAAAAAAAAATAATATTAATATTAATATTATTAAAATCTTTCTTTTAATATTAATATTAATATTATTAAAATCTTTCTTTTAATATTAATATTAATAATATATATTTTTTTTTTTAAGGATGAGTTTAGGGCATCTTCACGCATTGGCCTTTCTTCTTTTCTTTACTTTCATCTGCACTTTGTCGCTGAATCAAAAATAATTGGCCATTGGCCATCGTCGTTCGATCCACTCCCAACCCTCACCGTCAATCGATTTGGCAACGCTCAGTAGGTAACAATTCGTTTTGAAACCTTTGGATTTTATTTCAAGATTGCAGATTTGTCATAACTTATAATGGCCATCTCTGTTTCAGTGTCGAAAACGGTCTGGGATTGGAATTGAATTTAGCGTAAGAGTGACGGGCAGGACCACGTAGGTAACCTAGACGGTCTGGGATTGGAATTGAATTTAGCGTAAGAGTGACGGGCAGGACCACGTAGGTAACCTAGGGTTTTTTTTGTTTAGACATTTTTTACAGTACTGTTTTATCTCACGAATGGGTTTTGATTGTTGGAAATTGTTTAGGTTTGAACCAAGACCTTTCGTAAGCAATTTAGTGATCGTTTGGGTTTCAACTCAATGTAAGTTTCCTTAGTGATGGAAAGCCTTTGGCTTGGTGGGAAAGCTTGTTTGTTTGTTACTGTATTATATGTATGTTTGTTTCTGGTTGTTCTGGATGAGTGATGTTGTGGAAATTCTTATGTGTATTGTTTCTCATTCTTGGAATTAATTTATAAGTTGGAACTGTCCATATTTTCTTGGTGAATGCTTCAGGATATGGTGTAGTTGGTTTGTTTGACTATTGATTGGGTCAACGAACTTATTGTCATGTCATTATAGGATATTCAGCTAGGGGGCCTCATGCATAATGGTGAATGATTCATGTTTTAATGTAGAAGTTGTGGCAATTATCCATCCATGTATGCTGATGTACGATGACTAGGAGCTAGGTGGGTGGATCTTGGCTCCAAAGACTGGGGGTCAGTTACCATCTGTTGGGGTAGAGGTCCACGTTTTAAAAAAAAACCCACCTACGTTCCACCAGTGAGCTGACAAACTTAATGCAGTTTGTGTACATCTCAGAATGAGGCGCTCTGACGGGTGAGACTTGGCTCCGCTGATTGGGAGCCAACTACCATCAGCTGGGGTAGAGTCTCTCAAGTTGCCCGCTTAAGCGCCACCAGTTAGTTGGTATAGTTTTGATGGGTTAATTGTCCACAGGTTGATTTGAAAGTTTTGACAGGAAATAAAGGCCCCACATGATTAAACTATTTAGTGCATGTTTTGCTTGTGTATGCATGTCTATCCCATTTGGGGTTACTTACTGAGTAATTTTATACTCATCCTTTTCCAATTAATATCTTTCAGGAAATGGCAAAAACGTACAAGGCGAGTGACGAGATCGTTTGCTGTTTGTGCCATGGGTCATTGTCAGCATGGCTTCCGCATCTTTGATATTTAAGTTTTAATGTTTTATTCTAGGTTATGCTATGAAATAATTTTAAAGCATAAGAGTTTTATTTGATGTTTTCAATATTTTAAATGGGATCCCAAATTATTATATTTTAGTTCATTTAAATGGAATATTTATTTCTATATTTTTTTATCAAGAGTTTTTTTCAAATGTTAACAGCATGCATTTAGTAGCGTCCCTTAGTAGTTTAAGTTAGGAAAAGTCGGGTCGTTACAGTTGGTATCAGAGCCCAAGGTTATGGGTTCTGTAGACTTGCTTATATCGTAAGCGTTAAGTGTCACCATGGCCAAAAGCAAACAACTTGTCACCGCCAGGTACGTTACTTGTTGTAAATACTGCTTCTATTTTATTTTATTTAACGAATATTTGGAAGTGAAATGTGAATGATATGACATGTCTATGGTATTGTGGTGAGTAGTAATTAGATTTTTAACGTTAGTAGCTTGTGTCTTAGTTATTTCTCGTCGTGATTCTAGAATATGCCGGCACGTGGAAGAAGGATCGTCAGGAGGAACGTTAGGCGCGATAGAGGTCAGCAAGATCCACAGTTAGAAGAACCACCAGTAGAGGAGGTCGATGACCAAGTGGCGAACCCACAAGTGGGGCAGCCGGAGCCTATGACAACATCCTTAATGTTGGAGACCCTTCAGACTCTTGTTCAAACGGTGGTCTCTAATCAGACTCTAGTTCAAACTATGGTCTCCAATCATCTGGCTCAGTCGAACCAAGACCATGGGAGTATGTCGTTGGAGGCTAAGTATTTGCGAGACTTTAAGAAGTACGACCCCCGCCCTTTCGATGGGTCTTCTGTGGACCCAACAGCGGCAAAGATTTGGTTGTCGTCCATGGAGACAATTTTCCGGTACATGAGGTGTCCGGAAGACCAGAAGGTGCAGTGCGCGGTGTTCATGTTGAGAGACGAAGCTCTCCTTTGGTGGGAGTCTGCTGAAAGAACTATTGATATTAGTGAAGGTCCGGTATCATGGGTGCAATTTAGGGAGGTCTTCTTCCGGCAATATTTCCCGGCAGTCACTCGGTTTAGGAAGCAAGCAGAGTTCCTAAACCTGAAGCAAGGAAGTCGGTCTGTCCAAGAGTATGACAGGGAGTTCACGAAGTTGTCTCGTTTTGCTCCTGACCTAGTGGACACCGAGGCTAAGAAGACAGAACGATTTATTATGGGCCTGAAGGAGGGAATCCAAGGTTTTGTGGCAGCCCTTTTTCCACCTGATTATGCCACGGCTCTGCGTGCAGCTGATTTGATCGATGTTCGTCCAACAACTGGGTCTCAGGCGTCGGCTGGACAAGGATCTTCTTTGAATCAGAAAAGGAAGTTAGACCAATCATTCTCTAACCCACAACGACCTCAGCGTAACTTCACTAGGACGAATCATACTCAGGACCCAAAACAACAGTCACACGGTCAACAAGGTCGTAGTCATGACAGACCGTTATGTAACACGTGTGGGAAACATCATTGGGGACACTGTTTGGCAGGTACTGGGGTATGCTTTAAATGTGGTCAGGGTGGACACGTAGCTATGTACTGCAATCAGAAGAACCCAACGGGTCGCACTAGTCAGCCCTCGAATCCAAACCATACATCGGGGGCGAAACCGATGCAGCAACAAGGAAGGGTGTTCGCTACTACACGACAGGAGGCCGAAAATTTGAATGCTGTAGTGACAGGTACGCTACCTATTCTTGGTCACTATGCATTCGTATTGTTTGATTCAGGTTCTACGCATTCATTTATATCTGCATCGTTTGTTGATCATGCCCAACTAGAACTAGAACCGCTAGGGTTTGTTTTGTCAGTCTCTACCCCAGTCGGGGTGACCATGTTAGCAAACGAAGCGGTAAAAGCTTGTCAGGTATTGGTGTCGGATCGTTTACTAGATGTAACGCTAATAGCTCTAGACATGAGTGATTTTGACATAATTCTGGGTATGGAGTGGTTGGCTTCAAATCATGCCAGCATTGACTGTTATCGAAAGGAAGTCATTTTCAACCCACCATCGGGGGTAAGTTTCAAGTTTAAAGGAACACATATCGAGACCATCCCTAAAGTGGTCTCTGCAATGAAAGCAAGGGAGTTGATCAATAAAGGAGCATGGGGTTTAATGGCTAGCGTGGTCGACACTAGGGGTACAAAGGTTTCGGTGGCTTCAGTACCTGTTGTTAGAGAATTCACAAATGTGTTCCCTGAGGACCTTCCAGGGTTACCACCAGCTCGAGAGGTGGATTTCAGTATTGAGCTCGAACCAGGAACGACTCCAATCTCCAAGGCTCCTTATAGAATGGCCCCAGCAGAGTTGAAAGAACTTAAGACACAAATACAAGAGTTGTTGGATATAGGCTTTATTCGCCCTAGTGTTTCGCCTTGGGGTGCCCCAATCTTGTTCGTGAAGAAAAAAGATGGGTCCATGCGCCTAAGCATCGACTATCGGGAGTTGAACAAAGTGACGGTAAAGAACAAATACCCTTTGCCTAGGATTGATGATCTCTTCGACCAGTTGCAAGGGGCAGTCGTGTTTTCCAAGATTGATCTACGGTCGGGGTACCATCAATTGAGGATAAGAGATGAAGACATTCCTAAAACGGCGTTCCGGTCCAGGTATGGACACTACGAATTTACTGTAATGTCCTTTGGACTGACCAATGCCCCAGCAGTATTCATGGCCCTGATGAATAAGGTATTTAAGGAATTCCTGGACACATTCGTGATTGTTTTCATTGACGATATTTTGGTCTACTCCAAGTCAGAGGAGGAACACGAGGATCACCTCAGGAGGGTTTTAATGACTTTATGTGTGAACAAGTTATATGCAAAATTCTCTAAGTGTGAATTCTGGCTTCAGCAAGTGTCTTTTTTAGGACACCTGGTGTCAAAAGGTGGGGTCACTGTAGACTCAGCGAAAGTGGAGGCTGTGACTAGTTGGCCTCGACCCTCTACGGTCAGGGAAGTACGTAGTTTCTTGGGGTTGGCAGGCTATTATCCTCACTTTGTGCAGAACTTCTCCAGCATAGCCACACCTCTAACCCAGTTGACCCGCAAGGGCAATTCGTTCGTTTGGAATCAAGCTTGTGAGACGAGCTTTCAGGAACTTAAGCAAAGACTAGTCTCAGCTCCGGTGCTCGCAGTACCCGACGGGTCGGGAGATTTTGTTATTTACAGTGATGCCTCTAAAAAGGGGTTAGGTTGTGTACTCATGCAACATGGTAAAGTAATTGCATACGCTTCTCGACAGTTGAAGAATTATGAGCAAAACTACCCAACCCACGATTTGGAGTTGGCAGCGGTGGTATTTGCCTTAAAGATTTGGAGGCACTACTTGTACGGGGAGAAAATCCAAATCTTCACAGACCACAAGAGTCTTAAGTATTTCTTCACTCAAAAAGAGTTGAACATGAAGCAGCGAAGGTGGCTGGAGTTGGTAAAAGATTATGATTGCGAGATTTTGTACCATCCAGGTAAGGCAAATGTGGTCGCGGATGCCCTTAGTAGGAAATCAGCGCACACGTCAGCCTTAATCACTACTCAGGCACACATACTTAACGACCTACGACGAGCAGAGATAGTGGTTGTAGTAGGCGAGGTTACCGCACAACTGGCCCAGTTGACAGTTAAACCAAGCATGAGGCAGAGGATTATAAGCGCCCAACAACAAGATCCCGACCTTGTCGACAAGTTGCGACAGGTAGGGTTAGGTCAGATGGATGAGTTCTCCACGTCTTCGGATCATGGTCTCTGTTTCCAGGGACGTTTGTGCGTACCTAGAAACGTCGACCTCAAGCATGAGTTGTTGGTCGAGGCGCACAGTTCGTTATTCTCAGTTCATCCTGGCAGCACTAAGATGTATCAAGATTTGAAACAGTACTACTGGTGGCAAAACATGAAGAGAGACATAGCAGACTTTGTTAGGAGGTGTCTAGTCTGCCAACAGGTGAAGCCTCCGAGACAAAAGCCTGCGGGCTTGTTGCTACCGCTGAGTGTGCCAGAATGGAAATGGGAACATGTATCCATGGACTTCATTGCAGGGTTGCCTAGAATAGCAAAGGGTTGCACAGTAATATGGGTTATCGTTGACAGACTCACCAAGTCAGCACATTTCCTCCCTGGGAAGGCCACTTATTCCGTAGAAAGGTGGGCACAACTGTACATGGAGGAGGTGGTCAGACTTCATGGGATACCTGTTTCGATTGTTTCGGACCGAGACCCTCGGTTCACATCCAACTTCTGGCGGAGCTTGCAGCGAGCTTTCGGCACTCAGTTAGATTTCAGTACAGCCTTCCATCCGCAGACAGACGGTCAAACTGAACGTTTGAACCAAACCTTAGAGGATATGTTACGAGCTTGTGTGTTGGACTTCACAGGAAGTTGGGACGCTCATTTGCATCTCATAGAGTTTGCTTATAACAATAGTTATCAAGCAACTATCGGCATGGCACCTTTTGAAACTCTCTATGGGAAGAAGTGTAGGTCCCCTGTTTTTTGGGACGAGGTAGGGGAGCGACAACTGTTGGGACCCGAGCTGGTCCAAGTCACAAATGAGGCCATTCAGAAGATCAGAGCAAGGATGTTAACAGCGCAAAGTAGACAAAAAAGTTATGCCGATACCCGAAGGAGAGACTTGGAGTTTGCAGTAGGTGACCATGTTTTCCTAAAGGTAGTAGCAATGAAGGGGGTCATGAGGTTTGGACGGAAGGGGAAGCTTAGCCCACGCTTCATCGGTCTGTTTGAGGTTTTAGACCGGGTCGGCCCGATGGCTTACCGGTTGGCCCTACCTCCTTCTCTGTCGGCGGTCCACAATGTCTTTCACGTCTCTATGCTACGAAAGTATTTGGCGAACCCATCCCACATAATTGACTTCGAACCCTTACATTTTAGTGAGAACCTGAGCTATGAGGAGAAGCCGAAGCAAATTCTTGCAAGAGATGTGAAGACACTTCGCAACCGAGAAATAACGCTTGTTAAGGTCCTTTGGCAAAACCACCAGTTCGAGGAAGCTACGTGGGATAGAGAAGACGATATGAGGGCCAGGTATCCTGATTTATTTCAAGATTAGCCACTTTCGGGGACGAAAGTTCTTAAGGTGAGAAGAATGTAACACCCCGTACCCTTATTTTTGCTTTGAGTGCAATTTCTTGCTCGTTGAGTAAGGAGATTGATCAGTTTAGTTTTATTCGTTTGGGAGAAAAATGCTTATTTGGAAAGAGTTGGATTAAAAATGTTATGGATTTTGGTTTAGTGGATGGGAAGAAAAGAAAAGTTATTAAAATGAAAAAAAAAGGGAAAAGGAAAAGGAAAAAAAAAATAATATTAATATTAATATTATTAAAATCTTTCTTTTAATATTAATATTAATAATATATTTTTTTTTTAAGGATGAGTTTAGGGCATCTCCACGCATTGGCTTTTCTTCTTTTCTTTACTTTCATCTGCACTTTGTCGCTGAATCAAAAATAATTGGCCATTGGCCATCGTCGTTCGATCCACGCCCAACCCTCATCGTCAATCGATTTGACAACGCTCAGTAGGTAACAATTCGTTTTGAGACCTTTGGATTTTATTTCAAGATTGCAGATTTGTCATAACTTATAATGGCCATCTCTGTTTCAGTGTCGAAAACGGTCTGGGATTGGAATTGAATTTAGCGTAAGAGTGACGGGCAGGACCACGTAGGTAACCTAGGGTTTTTTTTGTTTAGACATTTTTTACAGTACTGTTTTATCTCAGGAATGGGTTTTGATTGTTGGAAATTGTTTAGGTTGGAACCAAGACCTTTCGTAAGCAATTTAGTGATCGTTTGGGTTTCAACTCAATGTAAGTTTCCTTAGTGATGGAAAGCCTTTGGCTTGGTGGGAAAGCTTGTTTGTTTGTTTGTTACTGTATTATATGTATGTTTGTTTCTGGTTGTTCTGGATGAGTGATGTTGTGGAAATTCATATGTGTATTGTTTCTCATTCTTGGAATTAATTTATAAGTTGGAACGGTCCATATTTTCTTGGTGAATGCTTCAGGATATGGTGTAGTTGGTTTGTTTGACTATTGATTGGGTCAACGAACTTATTGTCATGTCATTATAGGATATTCAGCTAGGGGGCCTCATGCATAATGGTGAATGATTCATGTTTTAATATAGAAGTTGTGGCAATTATCCATCCATGTATGCTGATGTACGATGACTAGGAGCTAGGTGGGTGGATCTTGGCTCCACAGACTGGGGGTCAGTTACCATCTGTTGGGGTAGAGGTCCACGTTTTAAAAAAAACCCACCTACGTTCCACCAGTGAGCTGACAAACTTAATGCAGTTTGTGTACATCTCAGAATGAGGCGCTCTAACGGGTGAGACTTGGCTCCGCTGATTGGGAGCCAACTACCATCAGCTGGGGTAGAGTCTCTCAAGTTGCCCGCTTAAGCGCCACCAGTTAGTTGGTATAGTTTTGATGGGTTAATTGTCCACAGGTTGATTTGAAAGTTTTGACAGGAAATAAAGGCCCCACATGATTAAACTATTTAGTGCATGTTTTGCTTGTGTATGCATGTCTATCCCATTTGGGGGTTACTTACTGAGTAATTTTATACTCATCCTTTTCCAATTAATATCTTTCAGGAAATGGCAAAAACGTACAAGGCGAGTGACGAGATCGTTTGTTGTTTGTGCCATGGGTCATTGTCAGCATGGCTTCCGCATTTAAAATATTGAAAACATCCTAATATGTTTATATTTTCATATCTTTCAATATAATTGTTGTATTTGAAAATTTTAAATTAGGATACTTTCTCCCATTAAAAGAATTCATATTTTCAGAATAAAGATTATGATTTTTTACTAATGAGATTAGTTTAAAGTAGAAATTCATCTTTTAATAATAAAAGTTATGAATCTTTCCTTAATTAAAAGATAATTTAATTTATTCTTTAAATAATTTCATTATTTGAATTTAGTTTATCTTTTATTCTAATAAGATTAAAATATATGATAATCTTTTATGTATTATTTAAAGGGTTTAAAATGGTAAAATTTCAAGATTATCTATAAGGTGAATTAATTTTTAATAGGATTAAAAATATTTCTTAAAATCAATTAAAGTTCATTAATCTAGTAATTAATAGTTAATTAAAAATTAATGAATTTGAAATAAAAGTTGAGTATAAGGGAACACTGTGAAAGGTTACTTGAGTGAGATACTTAAGTTGACCTAAAAGAAATACCTCTACCTAGGAACTGGCCTGGGTTGAATTAGTCAAAATTTATTTTATTTCATTAAGCAGGCTGATAATGTGATTAGTTTTAAATAGTTTAATATACTTGGTAATTCACATTAAAATCAATCTAACCAACATAAGGGTTATGAAAGGGTAGATTGAAAAACTGAGATAAATGAGATTCGCCTAATTTGTCTATGTAATAGAAAATTTTATTTCTAAATACTTAGTGGGAGAAAGACATATGTCACGATAATCCTACCGTCTCTATCATAGATTCACAACGTGAGATTCATGTGAGGCCTGATGACGGCTTTGGACCGCCCTCCCTACGGAAGGTGTTTGCATGATTCAATATCAAGGTAAGAAAATATTTTTAATAGTAAGTGGGAGAAGGAAATTTGTCAACATATCCTACGATCTCTATCATTGGTTCACAACGTGAGATCCATGTGGGGCCTCGAGAAGGCTTTTGGACTGTCCCCCTACGGAAGGTGTTTACATGAGTCAATATTAGGGTGAATCTCCTAAGAAGGATAAAATTGTAATTTTATTTCCAATACTTGACCTATCCTACGGCGGCACTTGTTGGGATAAAATTATAGAATCTAAAATGATGGGTTACACTTACAAAGATCTCATTAAGGTTGTTAATGATTTTCTTGACCAAACTAATGGTAACTAATTGTTATAGAAATAAGAGTTATTTTGGGATAACACTTGGTTGTGATTGTCCCAGTTTAGTGAATGAGCATTTGACCTTCACTACGGCGGCACTTGTTCTAACTCACTAAAATATCATAGCATTAGAAATTCATGGTTTAGGGTTCACTTATCAAATTGTTTGTTTTCTATGCTGAAATTGAATGAATATTGATTGCATGTTGTTAAATAATATATATATATATATATATATATATATATTTTATATATTTCAATATTATGTCTATATCTCTCAATTTTAATTTTCGTTACTAATTTTTTAAATTCAGAAAATAATATCAGTTGGAAAAATAATGTTAACTCTATATAATGACAGTGTAAATTTTTCTTTAATTTGTCTTTATTGAGAAATGTTCTCAAAAACCTGTTGCCAATGTTAATCGAATTGTTCGTGAAGCACGTGATTAATAAATCAAGATAACGAGATGACTTATAAAAAAAATTGTTTGACATGTTAGATGTCAAGCTAAGAAGATAAAGAGAAGATGACAACAACATATCAGATATTGTGGAAGTCAATAAAAGCTAGATTTAGATATTTATCTAAATAATCTAAAAAATTAAGTATTACCAAAATCGAAGAAAAGAAACCATATGACTGTAGTTAAAAGAAAAATAGTTTCTAAATTAGCAAAGTAGTCATAATAAGAGGAATTTATGAAATACCTCTAGAAGAAGAACATGAATAAAAGTAAATTTGATTTACTAGATTTTTGGTGGAAAATAATAATTACCACCTAGAATAAAAGTAAATTAAGATTTGATCTTCATTACATTTTATATAATTCTTGAAAATTACTTAATGATGTAGAATGATCTCTACTTGTTGGCACCAGAAAACTCATCTCAGTTGATGTAGTTGGAGACATTAAGATGTTACTAAGGAACAATTGTTGTTTAATGCTGAATATATTGTTTTTAGTACCATATGAGAATTGCAATTTCTCTAACTTTATTACTAATAAAAGATTCATTTGGTATGAATATTTTAGTACTACAGTTTTTATTTTCAAAATTGGTAGAAAAGTTCAGCTAAAAATAAGAATAATTTCCATGTGTTAAATTGTTAACATATAAAATACTATACAATATTGGGATATTCAGGATTATAGAATCCAGAATATAAAGATAAATTATATTTTCCTAAACGATGATACTTGTCTTTGGCACTTAAGATTTATTCAAATCAATTTGAATAAAAAGACTATTAAGAGGCGATTCTCTAAATATTAGAGTTAATTACTTTATATGTCTTCAGATCTTACCTTTCATGCAAGATAATCAATAGGTCTTTATTAGAAAAGCATACAAGGCCAACACTTTGAGCTTCCACGTTCTAACACAAGTGGGTCTAGTGAATGTAAAAGTCAAAATTGATTGATGAATATTTCATCACTCTAGCTGATGATTATTCAAAGAATAAGTATTTTTACCTAATGTAACATGAGTCTAAATATTTTGAAAAGTTCAAGGAATATAAAACTCAAGTTGAAGATCAATTAGGTAAATCTATTAAGACACTATGATCAGATCATAGTGAAAAGTACAAGAATTTTACGTACTAAGACTAATTGATAGAAAATGAGATTTTATCTCAACTTTAGCACAAAGAACAATTTGGTAAAATTGTGCAGAGGAGAAACAAGATTTTGTTAGACATGGTTAAAACAATAAAGAATTACACGTCATTATCACTCTTGTTAGAATATACAATAGAGATTGTATAGTGAACATGTTTTCCTCTAAAATGTGTCTACGAGACAATTTTGGAATTATAGAAGAGTAGTAAAATTAGTTTACAACTCTTCGGGTTTTGAGAATTTTAAGCACACATATTGAAACTTGAATATGTTCAATAGTGTTGATACGTTGGTTCCAAGTGAAGCCACTAAAATAAATAGTTACAAAAGTTGTTAACAATTTAATTACATTTGATAGTCAAATGGATCCTAGTCATGAATTGGATAAGCCTCATCATAATGGGAGAGTTATGAGATGACCCAATCGTTAAAAGAGCTTATATGAAGCCTAAGTTGTCGAATTGGATGACAAAATGTAGGGCTTCTTGACCTACAAGTATAAATGAGGATCAATGACAAAGTCTAGTAGACCAAAGTCATAAATCTCAAGATAGAATATATGTACTCATCTTTATCTAGAACTTGTAGATATTCGTCATGGGGTAAAACTCATAGGTTTTGAATATATCTACAAAAGTGATAATGTATAATGTATAATTTTTACCTAAAGTTTATCTTGTCTAAGGAATGGTATCCTTAGACACCTAAAAATGTTGAGAATATAAGATTGACTATTTACGTTTGAGTGGGAGACAATCCAATGTATACATGAGACATAACATTTGATATACAGTAAAATTGGTTAGCATATATTAGTTAACACAATGGTATGACCATTGCGTGGAAAATTAAAAATTTTTCTCAAAATATATTTGGATAATGAGAAAATATAATTTTGTGTATAGGGTTAAAGATTTGATCTTTACGAGATGCACTTGCTTTGACAAAGATTTATGGAAATCTATGTTTACCTTAGGTCGTAGAGCTTAATATACAGGGGCGGACCTCTGAAGGGACTAGGGGGACCACGGCCCCCCCAAAGTTTTTGTTTTTCTTATACTCGTAGGCAAAAATAATGCCTTAAATATATAGTGTTGTTATTAAATACATTTTGGTCACTCAAATTAACAAAATCTCATTTCGGTGCAGTGGTCATTATGCATTGTTTATATTATTTTAGTCATTGTAATTTCAAATATCTAAATTTAGTATTCTTGTAAAAAAATCTATTAACTCTCAGTATTAGTTTATTTATTAATATTTTCAAAAGTAATTTAGACTATATTAACGTCCCTTTTATAAATTTTGTAAACAAATTTATGTTATATTGTGTTTTTTTTTAATAATTTTTTTTAAAAATGTCTAATAAATCTTTGAACTTTTAATTTTGTGTTTAATAGACCACCAACTTAAAAAAGAGTTCAATATATTTTTTAACTTTCAATTTTGTATTTAATTGGTCCTCAAATTTTCAAGTTTAAGTCTATTATTTTCTTGTATTTATTTGTCATTTTTTAAAATTTAGGAATTCATTAGAAACAAAATTGAAAGTATAGGGATGCAATAAAGACTTTTTAGAGTTTAGGGACTCGATTTTTTTTTTTTTTTTTTTTAAATAATATAGAGATGAGAAAAATTATATGATGGTATTAAGTTTATTTAAACTTAGTCCGTAAGTCTTTGATACACTCACATATGTTTATCATTGATAACATGTTTTTAATGTCAACATAACTTGAGAGTGTGAATTCGAACCTCTGGATTTTTGACGATATTTTTTTAATATTTATATACTCTAATTTTTTGGCCCCCCAAACATCAATGTCTGGATCCGCCCCTGTTGATATACAAGTTAATATTTTTGTTTATGAATCAATAAAAGAACTTGTATATAGTTAAAACATTCTCCTATTTATTTGAGCGTTGCTTCAGATATGATTAAAGTTCTATCACACTTTATTATGATAAAGTAGTGGTACAATAACTAAAATTAAGGAACTGAGCAACCACCAATGTATAAGTATTATGGTGAGAGAAAGCATCATGGTAGGGACCAATATGACATTCAGTTGATAGACGTTTTGATCTATATAAAAAGACTCTCCAGGCTAAATTGTTTGAGGGTCACCTAGAATGTCTAGGATTACGAGACATGTCTCATCTTCACTAGGGCATGTGGGAAAACATGTTGGGTGTAGAGTATGCCCTAGGATACATGTCTCACCGACTTTAGTGCAAGTGGGAGATTGTTGGGATTTATGCCCTAAAGCCTCGTAGTTAATTAAAAATTATTTGATAATTATTTTATTATTATTAGTTGCAATTTATATTATTCATCATATATAAAAATTCAAGGTTATTAGTGTAATCTTGAACAATATGTAGTTGACATACGGGAGGATCATGTTCAAGAAATAACCTAAACAGTCTATAGTATATGGATAAAGTTGGGTGTTTTATCCTGGTAACACTATTGATACGACCCACTTTGTAATTGTTACATATGATTTGATCCAAATAATTCATGTAGAGACATATGAGTGGGGGTATCCTATACAATGAGTTTGTATAAGACTAGACCACCAAATATATAATCTCTCTTTATAAATTCGTTATTTGAGAAGATTAATATTTCACAGGATGATCATATGTGACTCGATCTTAATCCTGAGTGAGTTATGAACTCCTGTCTGTGAGGACTCGTCCTTTGATTTGTATGGGTGATGTCGCAATGTTTTTTGCGACGCGGAGCGGCCGACGTCCTCCCGTTAATCGAGATTTTTTTAAAAGAAAGGTGGATAAAAACAACAACAAAAGAAAGGAGTCACCACCAATCATTTTGGGTGTGATTGGTCACCTAAAAAAGACGGTCTACGAAAACAGAAAAGGGTTCGAGGGTCGTTTGAGTGTAGGGAAGGTGCTAGCACCCTACAACATTCAGTTAAAACGTTAGCCAAAATCCTTTTAACTTAGATATCCAATTAATTTCAAAGGGGTCCTAAATTTGAGAAAAAATAAAATAAACAATAATTTAAACAAATGTCTCAATTAATCGGACCCTAACTTTAAGATAAAATACGGACTTGATTTGTGAGCGAGGTTATTTGTTAATTTTCCATTAGTCCCCTTAATCCCATTTATCGGGATTATACAACAAAAACAAGAATTTTAAAATCATTTAAGAAAATCTTTTTGTTTCAAATCCAAAACAATTTTAAAATTTAATTTCAACTCAATTTGAAATCAACAATTCTTTTTGTTTTGAAATCAACAATTCTTTTTGTTTTGAAATCAAAGCAATTTTGAAATTCAATTTAAAACTCCATTTGAAAATCAAATTCTTTTCGCTTTGCAATCAAAATAATTTGAAATTCAATTTAAAACTCAATTTGAAAATCAAATCCTCCTCGTTTTGCAATCAAAATAAATTTGAAATTCAATTTAAAACTCAATTTGAAAATCAAATGAAAGCTTAAAAGAGGGTAATTCTGTAATTAGCGCCTAATGCTGTTTTTAAAAGAAAACAATTAAGAGTGAATCCTCCAAAGGGAAATTCCCTTTTATCCCGAGATTAAAAACTTAGAATAATGAAGTTTAACGACGTCCTCAAGGTGGGAGGAACAATCTTCCACCTATCCTGGGATTCTAAATAAAATAAAGCGACAAACTCATCCTCAAGGTGGGAGGAACAATGTTCCACCTATCCCGGAATTAAGATTTTAAAGAACGAACTAAACAAACTAAAAAAATAAAAGTAAACGGAAAAATAAACTAACGAAACATACAACAAACTTAATTAACAAAGTAAAACGGGGTATAAATCAATTTATAACAAAAGGCAAAAATGAAATTTCGCCTAAACTTTAAACAAAACGTTCGTTACCCACGAATTTCCCAGCCACTGTTCACTGCCCACTTTCGATTGCGCTGAGGAAGATGAACTTCAACGTATGCTGGTTCGAATTGGAGCTGCTGGTCTGAGTATGAGATGAACGTCGTGCCAGAACTCGTCGCGAAGGAGAAAATGATGTCGTCGTCTAGGTTGAAGGAGCTCCGCCCTTGAAGATTTGTTGTTGCTTGGTTCATCGTGAGCAAAATGAGGCGCGCCGTCGAAGGATCGAGGTCCACCACTGTCTGAAGCAAACTCCGGCGTGGTCTGCTTCGAGCTTGGAGCTTCGTCGTCGTTCGGAGCTTCACTCTTTCACCGCCGCTGGTTTTAGGGAGCTCCGCTGTTGGAGATCCACTGCTGATTCGAGAAGGAGATCCACTGCCGTCTGGGTATGAAGTCGCCTTGATAATCCGCAGCTGGAGGTGGTAGAAAAAGAAGGGATGATGAAGGTCGTCGGAGTTCCGCCGTGAACGCCGCCGGAGATGAAGGATTGGTTGGAGCTTGAAGATGGTGAAACCCTTTGGAGAGAGAGAAAAAAAAATCTGATATCTAATTTTTTCGAATCCTCCCCATTTTTGTTTTATTCCTAAAACCCTAAATCCTTCTTTTTAAAATTCCCCAACTTTTTCTTCTCCCTTTTGTCTTAACCACACTTTCTATATATAGCAACTAAATTAGGTCAAAATGCCCAACAAAAATGGGCCTCTTTAATGGTCTTAAACTCTAAACAAGTGAAACCCCAAACTGAAGCTATAAACTTGAAACCCTAGACCAAACCCTAAGTTGAAACCCTAAGCTGGAATCCTAAGACCGAGACACCAAACCCTAAAACAATAAATCCTAAACTGAAATCCCGAGACCGAGACACCAAACCGAAAAATAAGAAACCCTAAGCTGGAATCCCGAGACCGAGACATCAAAACCAAAAACAAAACCCCTAAAATCGAAACCCTAAAACAAAACCATGAAAATCGAAACCCCAAACTGAAACCCTAAAACCAAAACGCTAAAAAAAAAAGTATTAAAGAAGCTAAAAACAAAACCTGGACGCTTCAAACGACCCAGTAACGGAAGACACTTTTTTTGGTGATTTTCTCGAAAACTTCAAAAATAACGGAAAAAAGACGAAATTAAAGAAAAACTCAAAAATACTTTAAAAAATGGTAAAAACACAAAATGAGGTGACAAACAAGAAATAATGATAAACAAGGTCGGACAAAATACAGTGTCAACAGGTGAGAATGTGATAAGCGCCAGAAAAGCTAGATTTACAAAGTTAGAGGTCCTTCTAGGATCCTTGTAAATATTCACAAAACTTACTAACTTAACTTTCAATCTCAACCCCTAAGATAAGCTTCAATTCTTCTACCGGTCAAATTCATCATCCATTGAAAATGATAAATTAATTCTTCTTGAGGTGATCAGACGAGGACCAATCATATTCGTATCAGAATGACTTTTATAGTCGATTCAATAAGCCTACCATTGTGGGGACTTGACCAAATAGAGAGTTGGAAACATAAGTTTCAGAATATGGAATTCACTCATTCCCATATAGGGAAAGTAGATGAGTAGTTCCCTTAAGTGCTGATTTTGGGACTTGAACAATGGGGCCCCACCCTCTCACTGGCCCGAGAGGGACTCGGTTTATGGTTGGATCATAAACAGGTTGTTCATTAGAGAATCAGTGATACTTAAGGTGTAAGATGTAATTACAGGGGTAAAACAGACTTTTGACCCAACTGTAATTACGAACAACTCGTGAAGGATCGACTTGGTCCCGTGTTTGAGTCATAGCGAGGAAGATCTCGTGGAAAAGAAACACAAAAAGATATGTGGTCTTCAAAGGTAATAGTTGTTTAACTTGTTTTAGTGTAATTCTAAATAAACTCAAAGAATGCTTCCAACGCTTCCGCTGCGTGGGTTTGAAGAGTGCATTTCCCTATATGTTTTACATTTTTCAACATCAGCATAGAACCATTATTGGTCAGCCAAAATCACCAGATGTGTAGGATACAAAGAAGTCTCTCCTGGGTGTAGCATGAATTAAGGCACCATTGTCAATCACTCAACTGCTGTGTTGTGTAACGAGATTAATAACATCACCGTCAAATAAAATATGGATCTCCTCGGTGGCTGCAAAAATTGTGTATGCATAATTATCATCAGAATTCTTCTTCTTTTTACCTTTATTATTTTTATTTTCTCTTTTTAACTCTCGACAATGCTTCTTTATATGCTTTTTCAAACCACAGTAGTAACATTCAACATTGACAAACTAGTTACTTTTGCTCTTGCTTTTGTCTCTACCATTCAAATCTTTGTTTTTAATCCTCTCATTCCTTTCAATAATAAGAACTTCTGACTGTGAAGAAGAGCCTTGTGACTTTATTTTCATCTCTTCGTTCCTAACACTATTTTTACTAAGTTCGATAACGAAGATCTAAACGTCTCTCACGAGTCTGACAATGTATCAAGAAGTATTAACCTATGTACCTTATCGTCAAACTTGATATTCATTCCAACTAGTTGATTCAGGATACCCTTGGATTGAATTCAAGCGTTCTCACGTAAGCGTTCCCTCTCGATAATCTAAAGTCATCAACTACTTAATCAGAAACAATTTATTGTTACTATTTTTCGGGGAACATAACGATTCAAGCTTGTTCCACATCGTCCGTGCATGAGTTTCTTCACCAATATGATTCAGGAAATTTTCATCTACCCAAAGTCTAATTGTACCACACACTTTCCTATGACAAATTTTCTATTATGAATCAGTTTTATCTTTAGGCTTCTCAAGTAAAAAAATAGGATGATACAAATCTTTCACATATAAAATATCTTCCATCTTCCTTTTCCAAACTTGATAATTTGAGTCTTTCAAAGTTATCATCTTACCTATATTAGTTTCCATGTTCAACACAAGGCTCATCAATATCTTTGTTCAAGGGGAGGATTGTTGGGAACAAAGTAGGCTTAAGTGTGGTACTTTGTTTGATGGGAGGATTGTTAAGAGTACAAACAATATTCCACATTAGCTAGATAAGGGAACGATCTTTGGTAATAAGGGAGAAAAATTATGCCCAATGGGATGAGGTCTTTTCGGGTGGAACCAAAAGCAAAACCATGAGGGCCCAAGTGGACAATATCATACCAATGTGGAGATATATGGAGGTATGTTGTCATTATCAAGTGGTATCAGAGTCATGCCCCTGACTTAGCCGTGTCGGTAGAATCCTCGGGTGTTGAACAAAGATATGGTGAGCCTCAAACGTGTAGTCATTGGTGAAGACCCGTGGTTGAGCTCTACCGGGCTGGCAGTGTGCTCTGGTGAAGGAGTTGACCTGGATAAGAGCTAGACGGATATAGATGACTATTTGAGGGGAGACTCGTTCGAGAGGAGGATTGTTGGGAGTGCGACCAAAGTCCCACATCGGTTAGAAGAGGGGAAGAACATGGGTATATAAGGAGGGACAACATTCTTCATTGGTATGGTGAAGGAGTTTACCTAGATAAGAGCTAGGCGGATAGAGATGACTATTTGAGGGGAGACTCGTTCGAGAGGAGGATTGTTGGGAGTGCGACCAAAGTCCCACATCGGTTAGAAGAGGGGAAGAACATGGGTATATAAGGAGGGACAACATTCTTCATTGGTATGAGGCCAAAGCAAAGTCATGAGAGTTATGCCCAGGGGAAGAACATGGGTATATAAGGAGGGACAACATTCTTCATTGGTATGAGGCCAAAGCAAAGTCATGAGAGTTATGCCCAAAATGGGCAATTCATACCAATGTGGAAGTCCGGTTGTCCTTATCAATCATAGCAGATGATGATGAAGTTGAAATTAATAATCTTCGAGATGTTTTATCTATTCGTTTTGAAATAAAGAGTTTGGGTGAAGCGAGGTGTTTTCTTTGCTTGGAGATTGAAATGTCCGGTGGATACTTTGTCTCACAGAAAGGGTATGCAAATAGTTTGTTTTGACATGAAGGAGTCAAAATCAATGACTACTCCTATGGAGTCATCCTTGAAGTTGATTAAGGAAGAAGGAAAATGATTGGCGGATGCAACACTTTTTCGACAACTTGTTGGTAGTTTAATTTATTTAACTATCACAAGGCCTGACATATCGTTGCTCAGTTTATGGATAAGTCGTGTGAAGCTCATTTAATTGCTGCAAAAAGAATTCTTCAATATGTGAAGAGCACCATGTGTTTTGGATTATTGTATAAACAAGCTACATCTTTTGTGTTAAGTGGTTTTGTTGATGCAGATTAGGCTGGTAACGTAAATGACAGACGTTCCACAATTGGATACTGTTTTAATATTGGTTTAGGGGCTATTTCATGGTGCAGTAAGAAGCAAACCTATGTTGCTCTTTCAAGTTGTGAAGCAGAATATGCAACAACTACTATGGCTACTCAAGAGTGTATTTGGTTGAAAAGGCTTATGGGAGAAATCTTTTCAAGTTTGGATTATCCAGTTTTCATTTTCTGCCACAATGAATGTGCAATCAAGCTTGCAGGGAATCCAGTGTTTTATGCTCGTACAAAGCACATTGAAACACATTTTTTACTTTGTTCGAGAGAAATTCTGACGCAAGACATTCAATTGCAGACAATATATTTCAAAGAGCAAATTGCTGATATATTTACCAAGTCGCTTGGTAAATCCAAGTTTGAAGAGCTCAGGAGTGCACTTGGTGTTGTTGATCGATAGTTTGCACAATGGGAGAGTGTTAAAAATTAGTGCAAATTTATTATACAAGCTTTCAATTAGTTTTATTTTACTTATTTTAAATTAAGATGATGTCATTCATTTAGGGTAGTGACATGCATTTAAGACCGTAACTCTAATATTGTGGAGTAATGACTTAGTGGGATGATTGTAGAGAATTTAAGTAGAGAATTTCAAGTTTAGTGAGGTAGTTAGTGAGTCAATGATTTACTAATTAATTATCTATAAATGTTGGTAATGTTTTCAATTCAAAGCATAAAATTCATTTGAAATAATTTTTTTCTTCCTGCAATTTCTCTTTAGTTTCCACATTTTGTTTCTATGACAATGATTATAAAACATATAAGGTGGTTTTTATTAGATTTCTCTCTTGTTTCCACATTTTGTTTCTATGACAATGATTATAAAACATATAAGTTCTCTTGTTTCCACATTTTAGTTCTCTTGTTTCCACATTTTGTTTCTCTTCGTTTTGTTACATTAATGACAATGATTATAAGACATATAAGGTGGTCTTTATTAGTTGTTGATTGTTTAATATAAGTTCTAGGTCAAGATAGATTTAAATTGTTTTCATTTATCTTTCATTTTTCTAAAAACATAGTTACTTTTAAAAATGTTATCTCTGTCATTTTTATTAATTATTCTTGTTTTTTTTTTTATAAATTGAATCCTACACACAAGTATACAACTATTGATCTATAATGCCAAAGTGAGTGTGACTCAATTGACATGTGTTGATGACCAAGAGATCTGTGGTACGAATTCTCTCATCTCCAATGTACTCATAAAAAATAATAATAAAAAAAATAGTTTTTTTTTTGTAAACATGATCATAATTGATGTTATTCCTTGACTAAATGTTATAGCTCATGTAACCACAAAAAACAATGTTATAGCTAATCTACTATTGTAATAAAATAAAATAATTATTATTTTTTTGTTTTTTTTTGTTACCCACACGTTTTTTTTTTCCAACATGATCAGGTTGTCAAACTAAACATAACTCAATTGACATAAAGTTGTGTCCTTGATTAAGAGATCAGAGGGTCAATTTCCACACCTACATTAATTAAATACATTTGCAAAAAAAATAAGAAGAAAATAAATTGAAAGTTGAAAAGTATATTAAAAAAAATTGAAAGTTGAAAAAGTATATTGAACACCTTTTCAAGTTCGTGGATCTATTAAACACAAAATTGAAAATTAAAAAAATCTACTAGACACTTTAAAAAAAATTAAAAAATACAATTTAGTGTGAATATTTTTCAAAATTTATAGAGGGTGTAATATAGACTAAATTACTTCTTAAAAAACTAACAAATATAATAATAAACTAATAATGAGGATTAAATTTAGGGCTGGTTGCACAAATAGCAATCAGGTCCAAACTAATTGCAAATTTAGCAAACTTTAAAATGTTTTGCAAATATGGCAAAAAAACCCGTTTCTATCACTGATAGACTTTATTATATCACTGATAGACTTCTATCACTGATAGACTATTATCACTGATAGACTATTATCACTGACAAAAATCTATAAAAAACTGAGGTGATCAGCGATAGACTTCTATCAGTCATAAGATATCAGCGATAGAAATTGCTATATCCGCAAAATTTTTAAAAACATGCTATATTTGCAAACAATAAGTCTTAAATTGTCATTTACTACAATTTCCCTTAAATTTAAGATTTGTTTTAGGTAGGAAACTAAATTTAGATATCTGAAATTATAAGGACTAAAATAATACCATTTTCAAAATAAACACTAAAACGATATTTCCACACCTTTAAATATAAATATATTAAAAAAATACTTGAAAAAATAATTTAATAAAGAGATCCGCCCATGTGTTTATTAATTATAGGATTGAGACATCAAACTATTGAAATGGTAATTCGTGTCTCATCTACCGAACTATATTTGAATTGACTTAAACTATGTCTTCAATTAGTTAAGTTTCTGTTGATTTGTGTTGAAAAAGGAAGTTAAAGAATTTAGATTTGTAACTTGTTTTTGAACCATATAAAAGAATTATTATGTTTGATATGTATTTGATTTGTACATTTGGAATATGTAAATAAAAGACTAGGAAAAAATTAATATATTCATTTCTTAACCTAAAATAAATATATATAGTTCATTCGGGTATAGTTTTTATTTCGCATTACATTTTTTTACATTTAGTTTCCATTTAATTCTTAAGTTTAAAAATGTTTGATTTCAATCTTTAAAGTTTTGAGTTTAGTTTCTATTTGGTTTATAGGTTTCAAAATTTTACACATTTACTTCTATACTAATGTTTAATTTTGGTCCGGTGTTAACTTTCAATTAATTAATTTAAAATATTATAATGTAAAGTTTTTTTAATTAATTTTTACTTAACAAAAAAATTAGTAAACTAATTTAATTATAATTAATTTATGTCTTTTAAATTAATTAATGGGAAATTGTAACAGATATCAATTTAGAATAAGATAATTAAAAATATAGCATATTTTTAAAAAAATTGCGGATATAGCAATTTCTATCGCTGATATCTTATGGCTGATTGAAGTCTATCGCTGATCACCTCAGCTTTTTATAGATTTTTGTCAGTGACAATAGTCTATCAATGATAATAGTCATAGAAGTTATCAGTGATATGATAAAGTCTATCAGTGATAGAAACAAATTTTTTTTGCCATATTTGCAAAATATTTTAAAATTTGTTAAATTTATAATTAGTTTGGACTTGATTGCTATTTTTGCAACAAACTCTTAATTAATACTAATTTAATTATAATTAGTTTATGTCTTTTAAATTAATTAATAGAAAATTAACAAAGGACTAAAAGCCAACATATAAAAAATTCATGGATAAAAGTATAAAATGTTAGAATCTAAAACCAAATGAAACTACATTAAAAAGATCCCGAAAAAATGTAATATTTTGAAACAGGAAACTAAATAGACTCAAAATTTAAAAGTAAAAATATAACAGATACTTAGATGCCAAGAAATTATACTAAAAAAATGGGTGAAAATTATATTTTTTCCAAAAAAAAAAAAATAATAATAAGCTAGATTACAAATATCATGAAATTTTGCTTTTAAAATTAGTAAGTAATACATGGTAAATTAAAGAAAATACTTCGGATACTTTTTTTTTTTGAAAAGGAAATCTTATTAAGGAAACGCTAAAATAAAGCGAGAGAATCTTTTTCGGCTAAAGATAGAAGCCAAGAAGGAAAAGAAATAAGCCACAACCTGGCGAAGGAAGAAAAATAAGAAAATGAAGCTAGGGCATCAGCTACCCGATTACAAGAACGACCTACATGCAAAAAGGAAAAATCATCAAAATGGCAAAGAAGCTTGCGACAATCTTCAACCCAGATGCCAGTCTCATTCCTTGGGGATCTATTAGAAAGCAAAGCTTGAATGGCCATGGCGGAGTCAGATTCGAGGATGATGCGGCGGAGACCGATTTTCACAGCAAGAGACAAACCAGCGTGAATAGCTTCAAATTCCACATGAAGAGGGCTAAAAGAGAAATGAACTCTGAAAGAGTGAGCAGCAACAATGGAGCCAGAGGAATCACGAATCACCAAACCAATCCCAGCTTTAGACAAAGAGGAGCGCCAAGAGCCATCTGTGTTGATTTTAAAATAAGAATCTGATGGAGCAACCCAACGATTTGCAGTCCCAGAAATAGCAGAAATATAAGGAAGAGGGCCATAAGAGATATTGTTCATTTCAGCGCAATATTTACTGATCCATTCAATTTTAGCAGAAATATGAGGTAATTCAAATCCTTGTTGAGCTCTAAGTCTGTCATTCCAAATAGCCCAACAAATTATGCAAGCAAGAACTAACTCATCATTTGTAAGCAGATCAATCCAAGCATTCCAATGATCAAAGAAAGAAGATGAGGAGAAGGTCGCATGAGATATTGATGGAAAATAAAACCTCCAAATGTTAGAGGCACGAGAGCACAAGAGAAGGCTATGAGAGACAAATTCATTCTTCTTTCTGCAAACAGGGCATAAGGTAAGACAATCTATACCCTTTTCACGAAGGCGACAGAGAGTAGGGAGGCAATTAGTAAGAGCCTTCCAGATAAAAATTTTAATTTTGCAATGAACTTTTAACTTCCATAAAGAAGTCCAAACTTTAGAAGAACTCTTCAAATTGGATGGGCTTGCATCATATTTAAGAGATAAAGCCTTCTGATAGCCACTCTTAACATTGTAGGTACCATCTTTAGAGTAATGCCAAACCTGGATGTCACAAGAGGGAATCCTGCTTAAAGGAATAGTCTGAATTGCAGCAACCTCTTCTGGAACAAAGAGACTATTCAACAAAGGTATGTTCCAAGATCTTTCATCTGTAATTAAATCTGCCACCTTAATATCAATAGGGGGCCAAGGGGAGGATATAAGCCTAAAAGTAGAGTCTCGAGGAATCCATTTATCCTGGGTAGCAGAAATCTGAGCACCATCCCCAACCCTGAATCTGAGACCATGAGATAAAAGAGCCCTACCCCAAACAATACTTTTCCAAAGAAACGAAGGTTTTCGCCCAAGAGGAGCTTCAAGAAAATCAATATTGGGAAAATATTTAGCTTTAAGACAACGTGCAACTAGACTATTGGGGTTCACCAAAATATTCCACGCTTGCTTAGCAAGAAGCGACTGGTTAAAAAGTTCAATATCTTTAAAATCCAAACCACCAATATCTTTAGGCTTGCAAAGAGACTCCCAGCGAAGCCAATGTAGTTTTTTGCAAGAATCAGTAGTACCCCACCAAAATCGAGATAAAGCTCTATTGATATCTTGGTATATACGTTGTGGAAGCTGGAAACAGCTCATGGTATAAATGGGAATTGCTTGTGCAATGCTCTTTAGAAGAACTTCTTTTCCACCAATGGAGAAGAGATTCATCTTCCAGCCATGAACTACCTTCCAAATCTTATCAGTTAAGTAACTAAAATCAGCCGCTCTTCTCCTTGAAAAGCTGGAAGGAACTCCTAAATAACGCCCCAAATTAGAGACAAGTTTTACCCCAAGGATACCTTGAAGATGATCGTGAAAAAGTGGACAAACATTAGGAGAAAAAATAATAGCTGACTTAGAATAATTAATAAGTTGCCCAGAAGCCTTTTCATAGATTCGAAGAATAGATAATAAAGAAGTGAAATCATGATCAGAAGCTTTAAGAAAAAAAATACTATCATCAGCAAACAATAAATGAGAGATGGAAGGAGCTGACCTTGCTAAAGAGATACCGGAGAGAGACTTATTTTTTTGAGCAGCCAAAATACATTGAGAAAGACCCTCTGTACATAAGATAAAAAGATAAGGAGACAAAGGGTCTCCTTGTCTCAAACCACGAGAGGGAATGATCATACCTCTTGATAAACCATTAATATTAATAGAAAATGTAACAGAAGTAATACATCTCATGATAAGAGAGACCCAACAAGAATCAAAACCAAGTTTGAGCATGATTTTTTCTAAAAAAGACCATTCGACCCGATCAAAAGCTTTAGACATATCTAACTTAACAGCAACAACCCCTTTAGAGCCAGACCTTTTTTTTTTAATGCAATTAATACATTCATGAGCAATAGAGATATTATCAACTATAGAGCGGGAAGAGATAAAAGCAGACTGATAGGGAGAAATAATGGCATTAAGGAGAGGTTTTAATCGGTTAACCAACACTTTTGAGATGAGCTTATAAGAGACATTGCATAAACTTATGGGACGAAAATCAGAAGCTACATAAGGGTTTTTAGACTTAGGAATTAAAGTAATATTTGTATGATTTAAAGGAGCAATAGAAGCAGAGTTATTAAGGAAATTTAAACAACTTTGAACAGTAACATTACCCACAGAGGACCAGAATTTTTGATAAAACAAAGTAGGGAACCCATCAGGGCCAGGTGCTTTAGTTGGAGCCATTTGCCGAAGAGCAACCTCTATCTCTTCTCTAGAAAAAGGAGCAGTAAGAACATCATTCATATCTTTTGTAACTACACAATGAATGTTAGAGAGAACCTTGTCCAAATCAGAAGCACAAGGGTTAGTAGAGGTAAATATATTAGAAAAATGAGAGACAAAAACAGCCTCAATATCTTGAGGATCATCAACCCAACTATTAGAGTCATTAAAAATTCCTTTGATAGTATTTTTCTTCCTTCGAATAGAAGCTTTCTTATGGAACCAAGAGGTATTACTATCTCCCCATTTTAGCCATTCTTCACGAGATCTTTGTTTCCAAAGAATTTCTTCTTCCTCAAGCAGACCATCCAGATCTTGTTCAATAAGAGCAATTTTATTAAAATCAGGGGAGGAAACAGAATAGGCAGTCTGAAGAGCTCCTTGACAATCTCGAATCATAGACTTGAGAGAATCTGTTTTAGCACGCCCCCAAGGTTTAAGTTTAGAAGAAAGATGTTGTAAAATGTTAGCAAAATCATGAGGAGAACAACTAATAGAGTTCCAACAAGCTGAAGAGGTAATAATGGAGAGACATTGTCCATGCTTGAGCCAATGTTCCTCAAATTTAAAAGATTTAGGAATATACTTGGAAGAGGGTAACTTGAGAACATTTTGAAGAGAAAGCTCAATAGGACGGTGGTCTGATTTAGACCAATCCAAGTGAGTATTAACAATGGAAAGAAAAACATCCCCAAAAGCCGAATTGGCCAAAAAACGTCAAGCCTTTCAAAAATTGGGGGGCGATGTCTCCAGCGATTACACCAAGTAAAAATGTCACCTTTATAGCCAAGATCAAAGAGATTACAAACATCCAAAATATTCCTAAAAGAAGAAATAAGATTCGGATCCTTAGGATCTCCACCTTTCTTTTCTTCATTTGAAAGAATTTCGTTAATATCTCCTCCAATTAACCAAGCGGAAGGATCATTATTGGATAGTCTTTTTAAAAGATCCCAAGAATCAGACCGTTTAGTAGGGTCAGGATTACCATAAAAGCCGGTGAAACGCCAAGACTTATTTTCCCACTTAACCGAACAATCAATGTGAGACTTTGAGAAAGAACGAATGGATAAATCCACTTCCTCTTTCCAAAGAAGACAAAGGCCACCACCAGAACCACTTGAGCTAACATTCGAAACCGAAAAACAACCATAGTAACCCGTAGCAAGTTTAAGAGTATTCATATAAGGCGCATCACTTCGGGTTTCCGAGAGGAAAACGATAAGAGGCTGCCTTGAACGAAGCAAATCGCGAACAATTCGGAATGTCCGAGGATTACCCAATCCACGAACATTCCAACAAAGAATTTTCATGAAGTATGGCGGGGATGCTGAGCGACCCCCGCAAAAGGTAATATACCAACATTATTAGGCGAAATAGAGTTTGCAGTCTTGCTTTTCTTTGAAGTATACATAGAAGAATTATGACTGAGCTTTCGTTTATGGTTAATATATGGCTCATTTATGTCAAAAGAAAGTTTAGAAATTTCTGAAATTTTTTGTTTTTCTTTTTGCTTATTTGTAGAAAAAGGAGAAGAAGAGAAGGCTGGAAAATGAGGGAGGGATTTGGTTGATTGAGGAGAAGAAGGCAGGGCAGAGAGAATAGGATGGGACTTAGGAACTGAAGGAGGGTCAACAGAGGTAGGCAGAATGGAGGGTTGAGAATTTGGCTTAGGAGATGATGGGGAGGGAATTTTAACACGATATTCTTTATTCTGTTTTTTTTGGGTAGGAGGGCGAATAACTTAGTAACGAAGTTTAGGGCCATATCTGAAATTTCTTGAAGAGGGAGCTTCATTAATAATGAACGGTTTAGCACAGTCTTTTTGAAGATGTCCAATTATACCGCAGAAAAAACAGAAATCTGGGAGATGTTCATATTGATTAGGAATCCAAGAACTCGTCATGGGGTCATCAAGATTGATTTTAATACCACGACGCAGCGGTTTAGAGACATCAATAGCAATACGAACCTTTAAAGTTGAGCCCCAACACCGTCCAAACTCATCAGAGTCAACCCGGATAAAACAACCTAAACCATTCCCAAGTTCCAAAGCCATTGCTTGGTTTCTATAGGCTAGAGGGAGGTCAAGAAAGTGAACCCAAAACTCAACTATCTTGAATTTTATCTCAGAGGGTTTGATTAGAGGATTAGGTTGTTCAAGAATAAGTAAATTTTTATCAAAAATCCAAGGTCCAGTATGAAGAATGCGGTTGCGATCAGAAGGTTCTTGAAATTTAAAGATATAAAGATTCTTTGATAAACTACATACCTGAAGGGAATTGTCAAGTTTCCAAATAAAACTGAAAGCACCTTGAATTACCTCACAAGGAACGAGACGAGATGTTAGAAGCTTTCCAATAAGGCTGAGGGAAAGATCTTTAGAAGTGGAATGCATAGTATTTGGAACTAAATTGATAACAATATTCTCTTCCTCTTCTGTTAGATTCAATTTCTGCCAATCACAGATTAAATTTTCTTCTTCCATAGGTACCAAACAGAGCAACAAAAGCAGAGGAGGGAAAAGAAATGAAGAAAACTTACAAAGAAGGAAAAAACACTCAGACAAAGAGAAAGAAGAGAAAAGAAAGAAAGAACTCTTACAAAGAAGAGAAAGAACACTCAAGCAAGCAGGAAAAAGGCTCACACTAAGGAGAGAAGAAAACACTCAACGAGGAGGAGGAGGCTCTCACACCATGAAAAGAATCTTGGAGAAATCTTGAAAATCCGCTCAATACAACTTGATAAATTGAACTATGATAAAATACTTCGGATACTACTGCATAACCAAAGCTTTTTTTAAAAAAGTATTTTATAAAATTATCTTAAAATATTTTCTGTGTTTGAACTTTCATTATTATAGTTACACCTTAGTTAAGTTTGTAATAATTTAATCATTATCCTCTTAATTTTGTAAAAAATTAATCCATATACTTTCAAATTTGTAACAATCAAGTTTGTAGGCTAAAAAATTCTATCAAAATTGAATGTAAAGTTTTATTATTTAACTAGGCAAGTTTTTGTAGTTTATAAATATTTTGTTGGGTTTTACTATTCGTTTTGGGTTTTGGTCCATTTTGTATTAAATCATTAGAAGTGACATATATAAATTTTTTAATGACTTCACTCGCTCCTAGTCTGTCATTTGTAATTCTCTCTATTCGTAATAATATTGTTCTATTCCTTCAGCCCGTAGACGTAGCTAACACGACGTTAGTGAACTACGTTAAATATGTGTTCATTCAAAACAAGGAAATCCATATGTAGAAATAATGTTTATATGCTTAATTTTAAAAAAATCAAAAATCAAAAATAAAAATTCAAATGGTTGTCAAACGGGACGACCCTACTGATTAACAAACAAGGTCTAACTAATTAGGGGTCGTTTGACCCACATAGTTTTGGGGGTAATCCCCGTTTGGCCCATGGAGTTGTTCGGGTAAAAAATATCAACTCCCCCGATTTCAACAATAATTACTATTAAAGTCTGACTCATTTGTAAAGGAAGTACATTTCTCTCCCTCTTCCCCTCCCTCCCACAATATCTAATTTAAACAAAAGGTGTAAAATAACTAAAAATGCAATTCAACCTTATTTAATTATTTTAAATATAAATTATGTTCTTAAATCAAAATTGATATTTAAAAAAAAATCAAAATGTAGTATTCCTACCATGGAAAATAAAAACACTAGCTTATTTGGATTTGTTTAAATTAATTAATGGATTAAAATCTTTCAAATTCACAGTAATATTTAACACATTATTGTACGACTCTCTTTTATTTCAAAACTATCCAAATAAAATGAATAATCAATGTGAGTGATTTTAAAAAAAGAATGCGAAGTATTGTGGTCAAAATTATTTTTGTTATTTTCAAGAAAAAGTTGTGAAGGATACATAAAATAAAAAGCAAAAAATCGCATTCTTAAACTTTATTGGAAGATAAAGTCCTTAATATGGAAAATTATGGAAAATACTTGTACAAAAAAACAACTAAAATAAACCGCTATTGTTGGGATATTGGGTTCTAAGTGCATGAATATTTAGATGGAATGACGAGTTTAAAACACATGGGTCAGAGGTATACTATCCTTATGTGTTGTTCTTTTTTTTTTTTTTTTTCTTTAAAGAAGTTTGTAAAATATATATGCATTAATAAAAACAAAAAAAATCTAAATTCATAAAATTAAATTAAAATGACAAAACATGAGTCATAACAAAAATAATATATATATATATATATATATATATATATATATATTTAATTAATATGAGAGATATTGAAAAAATAATGTAAGGTATTGTGCTTAAAATTATTTTTGTTGTCTTAAATTTTTTTTTTTGTAAATGATGTCAAATCAAGCATAGTTCAATTAATATAAAGTTGTGTCTTTGACTAAAAGGTTAGGGTCTTCGCACATGTAAAAAATATTTTCTTTAAAGAGCGTGTAAATTGATAAAGTTCTGGATTTTAATTGATACAATAATTAGTTCAGGATTTTAATTGATACGACCCCAAAGTTTAGGAGTATAAATTAATTTTTTCCGTTATAATAATCAATATACTTTTATGTTATATAACAATCATTCTCATTTATCTAAAATGATTAAGTTACCTACTATTGATATCGAAATTTGATATCAACGGTAAACTTAATTTGATTGGTGGAACGAGTTTGGTCTTGCAACACCTGAAAAGAGAGAGGGTAAACTAGGATCAGTGGAGGGTTTCCACACCGTCTCGAGTGCTCAAGTTAGCCTTAAAATGAGAAACGGAAAAATAGAACTAGAGTTGAATATAGAAAGTTGAGAGTTGTATGAAATTTGAATAATCTCAAATTACTTACATCTCTTTATATAAGAATCCATATATGATTGTTTAAGAGCCATTAAATGGTCGGTTATGAGAATCATTATGACTCGCATACCTCCGCTCCGGCAGTTACAAAAGTCGTGTAACGAACTTTGAGAAGACGTTTGACCTTCAACTGTTGATGTCGAGCTGACCCTGGAAAGGTGTAGGTATTTTCCTCTCTCTCGTGGTGGAGCTCGACTCCTTTATGTGAAGTCGTAGTCGAGCTCCTTTGGAGCTTTGTTCTTCTTTAGCATTTTAACCCGTTGAGTCTTTACATCTTTAGGATAATTATGTTATCCATAACACCTACTATATATATATATATATATTTTATTTTATTATTTTTATAAGTTATGTTAAATATACCGAGCGACCCATATACATCAATCTCTCAAATGCAAACAAGGAAGATGAATATAAGCAATTCCAGAGCACAACCTTATGTAGTTATGCCCGATTTGACCAAATTCTCACTCTTCCCAATGTAAAATGGAAATTTAGGTCAAATGCATTAAAAATAATTTTAAGATTGAACTCTAAACTCTCACTCTTCCGAATGTAAAATGTAAATTTAGGGCAAATGCATTAAAAGTAATTTTAGGAGAATCTCAACGTATTGAATGTTTTATAAAACAATTTTTTTTTATTAATTTATGAAAAAATGAATTCTCCACGTTTGCAAAATCTAAACAATCTTAGCTTTCAAAATTAAATTTCCCAAAAATCTAATGTCTATTTTAACAATTTTTAAAATTCTCATTATAGTTTCCCTACAATTGTATATAAGGTTGGGTTTTCTACCTATAATTTTAAAAGTAAACTATATATATTTATATTTAGAATAACAAAATATTTTATTTAATTTTAAAAAAAAAAAATTAAATAATTATCTAATAACAATTTAGATATTAAGTATCAATATGGTTTCATGTTCTATTTCACTCCCTAAAATGATATGTTCATTTTCGTCAGCTAAATCACAAAAAAATTCGTTCGAATTTATCCAACATTATAACCTAATTTTTCGGGTTTAAAATTAAAATTTATCAAACACTAATTTATTGTACAATTTTGTTTTTTATTTTTAAAAGTATACCGTTGCCAACAATATTTTAAAAGAATGTTAGACGAAGCTTAAATAGGAATGACTTTTAAAAACTGAACCCAAATAGCAATGCCATTTTAATTTCTATTTATGAACTTGTTTTATTTTAGTTTTTGTACGTAATTTAAAAAGTTTAAATTTGTTTTTTTATGTTTTTTATAAATCTTAAAATTAGTCCCTACAATTAGGTTTATAATTAAAATTCACGAAAAAAAAAATGTCTATTTCTATAAATTTTGAAAAGATTTTCAAGGTTGCTTATTGTTTTGAATAGAAATTATTATTATTATTTTTCTAAATTCGATAAAAATAACTACAAAACTTATACCAATAATTTTATTTTAAAGATTTATTGAAAGTGTAGAAGTTGAATTTAGACATTTAAATTACATAAACTAAAATAGAATGAGTCCGAACTAAAATAGAATTAATCCCGGAGTACAAAGATCAAAATAATATGATTTAATTATATGCTTAGTCATTAAACTATTAGCTTTGTATAATATGATCTTTAAACTTAAAAAAATATCTAATAAGTTCTTTTTAATTATGTGTTTGATAAGTTTCTCAACTTTAAAAAGTGTCTAATAGACCCTTAAGCTTTCAATCTTGTGTCCAATAAATCCCTAAATTTTCAATTTTGTATCTAATAAGTCTATTCAACATTTTTTAAAATTTACGAATCTACTCGATACGAAAATAAAAGTTTAAGGTCCTATTAATCTCGGAGAATCTGGGTTCATCTCCCATCCCACATTAATTATTTTTTCTCAAAAATAAGAAAATTAAAAGTGGGATACTTGATATAAATTAAATTTAAAAGTTTTAACATATTCATATAATTACAATAACTAAATTATAGAAAATACTCCTAAACTTGGTATCTGGTTTCAATAATACTTTTAAACTTCAAAAAGTTTCCTTAATAGTTAATACCTTTGACCTTTAAAATAGTTCGAAAATACCCTCCAATTATATTTTAGATAAAAAAAGTTAAATTTCATTCATACTATTGACCTTTTAAAAATATAAAAAAAAAATTTACTGAAAAACATTTCTTCTTCTAAATTATTACTTCATGAAAATTAATGCGATATTTTGCTTATAAAAGTTATTAACAGCAAAATATAAGATGAAAACAAAGTTTGAAGTAGGAGAGGAGTAAAATAAATTTATCCGTTAAGATCAGTTCAGTTACTTGAGGGTGGTTTTATGAGTGATAAATTTTGGATTTGTGGAGTTATTTGTTCAAAAAAAATAAAGAGAAAAAAGTATTTCTAGTCTTTTTATATTAAATAAATTATATTATTTTTTTTTTTTTTTTTGCAAGATAATATATATTACGAAAAGCAAGCGAGGGGGGCCGTTACAAGAATTTTAGTTTTTCTCGACGCAAAAAAATCGTGGAGAGAAGCCACTAAACCGTCGAGATAGGCTTTCTCGACGGGAAAAAAACCGTCGGGGTGAATCGTCGAGAGAACACCGTCGGGAGAGCCTCTCTCGACGGTTTTTTGGAGACCGTCGAGAGAACTATCTCTCTCGACGGTTTGGTCAACCCGTCGAGAGAATATGTTCTCTCGACGGTTTACTTAAACCGTCGAGATAGATAGTTCTCTCGACGGATCCTGTTTCTCTCGACGGTTTAACTAAACCGTCGGGAGAATATCCTCTCTCGACGGTTGGTCAAACCGTCGAGGGAAGCCTATCTCTCTCGACGGTTTACGGTTTACTAAACCGTCGGGAGTAACGTATTTCTCTCAACGGTTTAGTTAAACCGTCGAGAGAACCTATACACTCTCTCGACGGTTTTGTGAAACCAAACCGTCGAGAGAGTGTATAGGTTATCTCGACGGTTTGATTTAACCAAATCGTCGAGAAAGCATGATTTTTCTCTCGACGATTTATCTAAACCGTCGAGAAAACTATATGTTCTCTCGACGGTTTAATTAAACCAAACCGTCGAGAGAAATGTATGTTTGGGTTTTTGGTATATTATTTTTATTCCATATTTTTTTTTATAATTAAAATACCTGATAATATCTAAATAAATTGGAACAATACTTTGTAAAAAAAAGTATCTTCATTAAAATATAAAGTAATTGGTACAAAGTTCGGTTACAAGCAAAACTAAGCCTACATATATAATCTTCGAGGCTTCTTCGAGGCTTTGTGAATAACATCAACCCAAAATATACCTGAAAAAAGAAAAATGATGGAATTATAACTTAAAACATAAACTCAAAAGATAACTTCAACTAAACTAAAATTAACTTAAACTACACTTACCTAAACTTTAAACAACCAAAATAATTAACTTAAACTAACTTTAAACAATCAAATTCAATAAACTTAAACTAAAACAACCAAAATCTACTTCCACCAAACTAAAACAACCCACGTATATATAGTTTTTTTACACTAAACTCAACACATATACTTCAACTAAAGTTTAAACAATACAAAACAACCCAAATCTAATTCAACTAAAGAAAAACAAGAAAATGAACTTAAACTAAACTTACCTAAACTTAAACTAACCATAAACAATGAAATTCAATAAACTTAAACTAAAACAACCAAAGTCTACTTCCACTAAACTAAAACAACACATATATATAGTTTTTTTACACTAAACTCAACACATATACTTCAACTAAAGTTTAAACAGTACAAAACAACCCAAATCTAATTCAACTAAAGAAAAACAACAAATTGAACTTAAACTAAACTTACCTAAACTTAAACTAAACTTACCTAAACTTAAACTAACCCTAAACAATGAAATTCAATAAACTTAAACTAAAACAACCAAAGTCTACTTCCACTAAACTAAAACAACCCACATATATATAGTTTTTTTACACTAAACTCAACCCATATACATCAACTAAAGTTTAAACAATACAAAACAACCCAAATCTAATTCAACTAAAGAAAAACAACAAAATGAACTTAAACTAAACTTACCTAAACTTAAACTAACCCTAAACAATGAAATTCAATAAACTTAAACTAAAACAACCAAAGTCTACTTCCACTAAACTAAAACAACCCACATATATATAGTTTTTTTACACTAAACTCAACACATATACTTTAACTAAAGTTTAAACAATACAAAACAACTCAAATCTAATTCAACTAAAGAAAAACAACAAAATGAACTTAAACTACACTTACCTAAACTTAAACTAACCCTAAACAACAAAATTCACTAAACTTAAACTAAAACAACCGAAATGTACTTCAACTATTGACTTCATTAGCTAAACTAAACACACATATTGTTCTTCTCCTTTTCATCCATGTACTGACTCCATTAGCTAAACTTAACTTTAAACAACACCAAACTGAACACACATATACTCAAAATCATATTGGCTACCATAACTGCAGGATAGCCAAAAACTCAGCACACATATATACTCAAAATTATATTGGCTACCATAACTGCAGGATAGCCAAACTCAACACACATATACTCAAAATTATATTGGCTACCATAACTGCAGGATAGCCAAAAACTCAGCACACATATATACTCAAAATTATATTGGCTACCATAACTGCAGGATAGCCAAACGCAACACACATATACTCAAAATTATATTGGCTACCATAACTGCAGGATAGCCAAACTCAACAAGTTTTCCTAAACTATAAATAAATTTATTACAAGAGGATATAGTTCATACCTATTTCGATGTTCCGCCTTGTGAATGCACGAGTTTGTTAAGCATTTCCCTAAGGCTAGCTAATTCGGCTGCATTTTTCGCTCGTTCAGATGTATTTTCAGTCATCATTTGCCTCAACTCTTGTTGAGTATCATTCAGTCGTTCCACGGTCTGATTCAATTGTTGTTTGGTGCTACTCAACTCTTCTTGCGTCTGAGTCACAACAAGACTTAGTTCATGCTCTCTCTGCGATGGATAGGTTGAGCTACGCTTTCTTGCTTTTGATGGCCTTGGTCCATAACCAGCACCTTTAACGTGACATGATCTACTGCCCAATACTTCTTCACGTATTTCTTCCTCAGAAAGTGGTTGGGTCCCTTCTGGAGTGGGGCGACTTTGCAACTCTTTCATTTTTTCCTGCGATAATAAATTGATATAAGAATGTTGATACCAACTTAACTAAAATTAAATATCTTTAGGAAGTAGGAAACTTACAAAACTTTCACGAGCGGCATCATTCACCCACTCATTTTCACCTTCTTTATGAGTTCTTGTTGCACGAAATAACTCAATAGGTCCTAAATGCACACCTTTTGCTTTCTACAACAAAGTTTTTTACCATATCAATAATCATCCAATAAAAAAACATAAACCATAAATCGTTTTTCCAACATACCATTGATTCGTGTACGTAAAGGAATGACTTAGTTCCAGTGCAATGATTGAAAGGCATCATGTCTCGATTCTGTTTATTGGTGTCCGCATTTTTCTAAGAAAATAAGAGATTATTAGTGTGAAAAATTAATGTAAATTGCGTCATATGTCATCTCTAACAAATGTAAGTAATGTACCTTAAATTCCGGGTTATCCCACCTATCGCATAGGTGAAGCCAATCCTCTATATCAGGTACTCGATTATGCGGGCGTGTACGTCCTTCCTCAGGGGTGGCTGCTTTTTTATAGTGTCTGAGCAATTCCGCTCTGAACTCCTTAAAAGAAGTCTTTGAATTGTTCTCAATACATTCATGGACCACGGGATTCGACAAATCAATCACAAAATGGTTCTGCAAAAAAATAAAAACATAAGTAAAGTATTTTTAGATAATATTCACAAACAACTAAACAATAAACTTACCATAAGTCGATGTTTAACGTGGTCCCTTATGTCTTGTGGCACTTGTTTCCATGATTTGTATCTGACTGAAAAACTTTCTCTCACGATAGTACCAATGGCTAAGCTGAACGTTGAGGCAAACTCACACGTTGGCTTCCGGATTTCATCAGATATGTGTATTGGAATTTTCCCGTGTTTTCGAACATATCTGTCCAAATTCAGATTTCTACCATATCCCCTAACCTTACGTATTATTGATGGAGCGCTCATGGCACGCAGCGGAAGCGATTTGGATCATGGACACTCTAATTTCATCAATTTAAACAAAACGGAAACATGCAAAAGCGATGAAAAAGAGAAGTTAGAACACATACCCTTGTAGTTCGTATTTCTCCAAATTCACCGCCAATAGCTCCTCACGAGCTCACCAAGCCTTCTCACGAAACCTTCGTGGACCACCCACGGTAATCCCGCTATCCTCAGGCCGAGAAACGGAGTAGTGGGACTCCTTTTACAAGAGAAAAGAGGGAAGAAGAAAAACTGAAGAAAACTTATTTTCTTCAGAGAGGGACTTTTAGAGAGAAGACGTGGGTTATTCAAAACTTTTGAAATCTAAATTTCAAATGCAATTTGAATACCCAAATAAGCACTCACGCAAAATCTTTTTTTTTTTTTTTTTTTTTTTTTTAATTAGTCTGATGAGTCAAAAAATATATATGCTGTGTATATATAAAACATACATGTGTCTTACATCTTGCATGTAAGACACATGTATATATATATATATATATATATATATATATTTTATATATATTATTATTATTAAAAATAATAATAATTATTTTATTAATTAAACTTTTTAATTAATAAAATATATATATATATTTTAATTAATATTATTTAATTCAATATCAAATATTAATTAAATAATATAATTAAACCCGGTTTTCCGAAAACCGACTTTTTACACATGAATCCTATTCATGTTTTCAGACCAATCTCATATTTAAATCATATTTAAATATGTCCATATTTAAATCATATTTAAATATGTCTATCCTTCTTCCACAAACCCGAATTTGAACGATTCAAATTCTTTTCTTTTCTTTTATACTGTTTCACGGCTTTATCCGAGCTAGCCAGGAGAACCGTAAGGACCTACAGATCATGAGCTCCAACGATACGAGATTATCCGGTCAAAACTCTTTCAACCGAACTAACCAACATTCGTTAACCCCCGGAGACTCCACTAAAGTCCAAGGGCTGCACTCTCCTCACTGTAGATATATTGTGTCCTGTTGATATAACTATCATCAGTAAGTCGATCCTTCACAGGTTGTTCATAATCACAACGGGTCATTTAAACCGTTTAACCCTTGTATTATATCTTGTTCCTTAAGTACCACTGACACCTCTAATGAACAATTGATTTGTGGTCCAACCATCAAATCAGATTCCTCCCTGATCAGGAGAGGATGGGCCCATTGTTCAAGACCTGGAGTCAGCACTTAAGGGAACAACCTCTCTACTAACCCTTAAAACGGGTAGGAGTGAATTCCAATCTTGCTACAACTATGTCCCCAGCCACTTATTCAATCTTATCCCCAAGATGGTAGGCATATTGAGTCGGCGATCTGGCCACTCTCACCCGTACAAATCAAAGGATAAGGTTGAATAAACAGGAGTTCACAGTAAGCTCAGGATTGAGATCGAGTTACCTAAGTCATCACATGAAAAAATCGGTCTTTACAGTAAACGGTGTTATAAAGAAAGAGCGATTTAATTTCTTGGTTCGGTCTTGTGCAAACTCATTGCACAGGACGCCCTCACTCACATGTCTCTACATGAAACGATTCGAATCACATCGTTTTGTACTATACAAAGTGAGCCGCGTCCAATAGTGTCCCCAGGATAAGGTACCCAGCCTTATCCCTATACTATAGACCATTTTGGCTGTCTACTTGAACTTGATTCACATTCATGTCACACATGAAGTTCAAGTACTCACACTACTGCCATGGGTGTTAGTTATTGGTATAGGTTAATACAAACACAATTCACTAAAATTCAATAACAACTTTATTGAAATATAATATATATACTCATTCAGTTTACAAACTACGAGTTTTAGGACATAAAACCCAACAAACTCCCACTTGGATTAAAACGTCAGTGAAGTACATGCTGGTCGAGAGAACTAGAATATCAAATATCTAAAGTTTCTCCCACTGTCCTACTGAGCAGCTCGCAGCCCTATACTATATAGGTGTCTCTCAAACACTTTAGCCGTGAGAGACTTAGTAAACGGATCAGCAATGTTGTGCTCCGAGGCTACCTGTGTGACAATCACATCTCCTCGTTGCACTATCTCCCTGATGAGATGATATTTCCGCTCAATATGCTTTCCACGCTTATGGCTTCTAGGTTCTTTAGAATTTGCCACTGCACCACTGTTATCACAATAAAGGGTGATTGGCAAGTTCATATTTGGAACAACTTCCAAATCTGTCAAGAACTTCCTAAGCCATACAACTTCCTTCGCTGCTTCGCAAGCTGCGACATACTCAGCTTCCATGGTGGAGTCAGCAATACAACCTTGCTTTATACTCCTCCATACTATTGCTCCTCCGTTAAGAGTGAACACTGATCCTGATGTAGATTTCCTGGAATCTATATCAGTCTGAAAATCAGAGTCAGTGTATCCTGCAAGGATCAAATCCTTCGCGCCATACACAAGCATATAGTCTCTCGTTCTCCTAAGATACTTGAGGACGTGTTTAACGGCTGTCCAGTGATCATATCCTGGATTGGATTGGAACCTACTGACAATTCCTACTGCATAGCAGATGTCGGGTCGTGTACACAACATAGCGTACATGAGACTACTAACTGCAGATGCATAGGGAATTCGTCTCATATCCTCAACCTCTTGAGGTGTCTTAGGAGACTGTTCCTTAGACAATTGAATTCCATGCCTAAAAGGCAGCGAACCTTTCTTGGAATTCTGCATCGAATATCTTGACAACACCTTGTCAATATAAGATGCTTGAGACAGCGCTAGCACTTTGTTCTTACGATTCCTTATGATCTGAATCCCTAGAACAAACTGAGCCTCTCCCAAATCTTTCATTTGGAATTGGGTCGCTAGCCAATTCTTAACGTCAGTTAGGAACCCTACATCATTCCCAATGAGTAGTATATCGTCTACGTACAAGACTAAGAAAGCTACAACAGTATTGACTACTTTCTTGTAAACACAAGGTTCGTCAATATTTTGTTTAAAGCCATAAGATTTGATCGCCGTATCAAACCTTATATTCCAGGATCTAGATGCTTGCTTCAACCCATAAATGGATCGATTAAGCTTGCAAACCTTTTGCTCTTGACCCTGAAGTAGGAATCCCTCTGGTTGAGCCATATAGATACTCTCCTCAAGATTACCATTCAGAAAGGCAGTCTTGACATCCATTTGCCAGATTTCATAATCATAAAATGTAGCAATGGATAAGAGTATTCTAATCGACTTTAACATGGCAACAGGAGAAAAGGTTTCTTCATAGTCCACCCCTTCTCTTTGGGAATAACCTTTTGCCACAAGTCGAGCCTTAAAGGTTTGCACCTTACCGGCTTGGTCTCGTTTTCTCTTGTAGATCCACTTGCAACCGATAGGTCTTTCACTATCTGGTTGGTCTACAAGATCCCAGACCGAATTGAAGTACATAGACTCCATTTCGAGATCCATGGCTTTAAGCCACTGGTCCTTGTCTGTATCATTCATTGCCTGTTTAAAGGTCAATGGATCCTCAACGCCATCATCAGGTATGACGACTTGAGTTTCAGACAAGCCAATGTAGCGGTCGGGCTGTCTTACATCCCTCCCACTGCGTCGAGGCTTTCTCAACTCTTGAGAAGAACCAACCTGATCAACAACCTTTGTTGATCCGTTTGTAGCTTTCCTGGAAAATTCGGACAAAACAATTTTGCTCGACGGTTGATGATCTCTCATGTGGTCTTCCTCTAAGAACGTGGCATTAGTCGATACTAGTACCTTGTTCTCATGAGGATCATAAAATAGACCACCTTTCGTTTCCTTGGGGTAACTGTTAAGTCTCTGAAAGTGACTTATTTAGAACCCATTTAGCTTAAGAAGATGTACACTTTTAGGTGTTTTTGATAGCATTTAGCCTAAACCTATGCTTAAATATGAGAATGAGAAGAAGGTAGCTAAATTAGGACTTTTGTACAATAGGAAAGAAAAGGGTTGAAAACCGAAGGAAAAGAATGAAAAAAAAAACTGCATTGCGAAAACATTGCTGAAGCCGCAATTATTCAAGTGAAAACCGTAAGTTGACTGATCTATTTCTGTTAATTTCCGTAATTTCAGGGATTCGTTCTTTCTCCTCCACCCATTCTGATATATGACGTTGAAGATTGATGGTTCTCCTTGGCCCAAACGCACCTGCAAACTACTATAAAAGGGGGTCAAAGTCGGAGGTTCAGTCATGATCCGAAAGCGTAGAGTCTTCTCGCAGTCCATCTGTTCTTCTGTTTTTCCTTTGCCGTCTGTTGGTTTGCGAAGCTCAGCTGTTGGAGTCGATAATCTGATAGGAAGGAGAGGAGATTCTTCTTCTCTCCCGATTGGATTCATCCAAGCAAGGCTGCTCTTTTTGATCCTTCATTCGAGGCGATTGCGGCGAAGCTTTCACGCGTCATTTCCTGTTTTCTGTGTTCCTTTTCTAATTTCCAGCTTTGATCAGTTGTTGTTTCTAGTTTAGTGTTCTATCTACTGCATTTCGTCGCTGTCTGTCTTTGAATTATTTCCTTTAAGTTTCCTTTTGTCCGTTCAACATTCAAAGTAATCAAATTGCAAGACTTCATTTCACAGTTTCCATCTTCTACTGCTACGGTTTTGTCTTACTGGTTGGAGTATATTTCCCTTCTAAGCATGTCTGTTTTATCTTACATTTCTGTTCTCTATATATCCATGAGTAGCTAAGTCACTTAGGGGCATGCTAATGACAGAACTATAGGCTAAAAAACGTGAACCAAGCATGTAGGATAGCTCTCGAAGCATTGATTGTATGTAAGCTTCATCCCACGGGCAATTTCGATTGGCCATCCATTTTGTCCAAAGAACTCCTAACCTCTGGAAGGAGTAAGAGTTCAGAGTCGTATAATCATGCTAGCCTTTCATGGTAACCAGGAAACGGCCTAGGAATAGGCGTTTCCCTAGTACAAACTAAACACTTCTGTTTTAACAAGATGCTTAAGACCTTACTTTGAGTCCAGTAAACTAAAGAATCTAATGCATGGAATCGGACGATACATGAGATAGAGTGAGTTTGATGCATAGAGAGTAGATCCAGTGCTTGAGAAGCGTATAAAAATGCCTGTAGGATAGTCATTAGTAGCCCTTAATTCACCCATTTACACACTTTCGCTGTTATTCAATTGCGGTAAAATTGCGGTGTCCGCAATTCTGCTAAGTTACCATTCTGTTTAGCTGTTTTCTTCTTCGTTTATTAATTCCATCTCTTGTCTTTTGAGTCTAATTTCAACTTGCATTTGTTTATGTTGCATTCCTTTACACATTCAGCAAAAACTAGATAATTAAAAACCAATTTTACCCCATCAAATCCACCCCTTCTTTCTTAACAAATACACTTCATGAATAGCTAAAAATAAGTCTCTGTGGAAAAAACGAATGAAATATACTTACTACTTGCTGTGAGACCATGTATGCTTGCATGTTCTGAGTGCTCTCTCTACCTTCTTGCTTATTTATCTTTAACACATTGAGCACGCAACAAGTTTTTGGCGCCGCTGCCGGGGACTTATTTTAAGTGAAAACGAAGTTTGTTAAGTCTGAAAAACCAAGTTTATTGCTTATTGAAGCTGATCTGTTTCATTTCTTTTGCAGGTACTATTGGGTTAGTTTATGAGTGAGCCTTCAAGTAGATATCTAGAGTTCAATCCTGAGCCTGAGAGACTACTTAGAGCTAGAAAAAAAGCGAAGAAACGACTCTTTAAACAACCCCCTATACCTCAAATCATACCTGAAATCGAAGAAATGGACGAGATAGTTCCAAATCAGGTACCTGTCATTCGCAACCCCATCGAAATAGCGAATGACAAGAATAGTGCCATTCTTTCATATTTAGTACCTATGCCTGGGGAGCTGAACCCCAGCATAATCCGTCCTGAAATCACTGCCAACTCATTCGAGTTAAAACCAGTGATGTTCCAAATGTTGTCCACTGTGGGACAATTCTTTGGAATAGAAAATGAGGACCCCCATAACCACCTTAGGAACTTCCTAGGAGTCAGTGATACCTTCCTCATTCCTGGAGTTTCCCAAGAAGCCCTGAGGCTATATCTGTTCCCTTACTCTTTGAGGGACAAAGCCAAAACGTGGTTAAATTCATTACCCTCAGGATCTGTCCTCAATTGGACAGATTTAGCAGAAAAATTCCTAGTCAAATATTTCCCACCAGATAGGAATTCAACCTTTCGTGATGATATCATCAAATTCAAACAAGCTCCGAGTGAGTCTCTTCACGAAGCTTGGACAAGATTCAAAGACCTTCTCATTAAATGTCCACACCATGGCATTCCATGGTGTATCCAAATAGAAGTCTTCTTTAAAGGATGCAACCCCAGCACCAGACAAGTTCTAAACTCATCTGCTGGAGGTTCCATGTTGTCCAAGAGTTACAACGAAGCTTATGAGATCTTGGAGAATATCTCAACATCTCAATGTAGGTGGTCAGATGATCCAGTTGAGCCAACTAGGGCTCAAGACAAGGATGCTCTAAGTGCAATGAGCACCCAAATAAACGCCCTGACCAACCTAGTTAAGCAAATGGCTCAGGCCAATCTCCAAACCAGTGCCAATACCGCCACAGCCATGTCAATGGGCACACAACCAAGTCAAGGCGAGGCACTTGTATGTGGATTCTGTGGGGAAGGGCACCTGTATGAATACTGCCCTGGGAATCCAGCCTCAGTCTGCTACATTGGAAGCCAGCAGCAGCCTAGGAACAACCCCTATTCCAATACTTACAACCCTGGTTGGAGGAACCACCCAAACCTGTCATGGGGTGGCCAACAAAATGCTAACCAAAATCCTAACCAGCCTAGACCGAGTGGAACACCTGGTTTCACTCCCCAACATAACCAATCAATGTATCAAAAACCATACAATCAACCTGTAGGATCTTCTGTACAAAACTTACTCAAGGAATACATAGCTAAGAATGATGCTACTCTTCAAAGCCAGCAAGCTACTCTTAGGAGCCTAGAGAACCAAATAGGCCAATTAGCCAATGAACTCAAGAGTAGGCCCCAAGGTAGACTCCCTGCTGACACTGAGGTACCAAGGAGAGATGGTAAAGAACAAGTTCAAGCAATTGAACTTAGAAGTGGCAGACCCTTGGTGAGCAACACAAAGGACACACCAAAGAGAGTAGAGAACACTGAGTCTAGTGCTCCACTGGAGTCTCTGTCAAACCAAGGTCCACCACCAACTAGCACATCAGGAGCCAGGCTAGAGCCAATTATTGAGGAGGTAGAAGAAATTCCAAGGCCTCCACCTATCCTAAGGCGCCCTGACGTGCCTGCTTATGTGCCACCACCTCCATACCCTCGAAGGCTTAAGAAGAAGCAGGAACAGGAAGTTCATTTTAATAAATTCTTAGAAATTCTTAAGCAAGTGCATGTTAACATTCCTTTTGTAGAAGTTTTACAGTCTATGCCTTCTTATGTAAAGTTTTTGAAGGACATCATTACTAACAAAAAAATAATTGGTGAGTTTGAAACAGTAAACCTCACTGAGGAGTGCAGTGCCATCCTCCAGAACAAGCTGCCCAAGAAGAAGAAGGATCCTGGTTCTTTCACCTTACCTGTAGAACTTGGAGGCAAGCACGTGGGCAGAGCGCTTTGTGACCTGGGCGCCAGCATAAATCTCATGCCCCTGTCCCTATTCCGCCAGTTGGGAATGGGAGAAGCACGTCCAACCACTGTCACTTTGCAACTAGCAGACAGATCCATCGCATACCCTGAAGGTAAGATTGAGGATATTCTAGTGAAAGTTGACAAATTTATTTTCCTTGCAGATTTCATTGTCCTGGACTATGAGGCAGACAAGGAGGTCCCCATCCTGCTAGGCAGACCATTTCTAGCCACAGGTAGGGCACTTATAGACGTCCAAAAAGGTGAGCTTACTATGAGGGTTCATGATGAAGAGGTGAAGTTTAGTGTATATAAAGCTTTAAGGTACCCCTCTGACCTTGAATCCTGTGCTAGCATGGACGTAGTAGACTCCTTGATGGAGGAACAATTGGAGCATGTACTATTAACTAAGCATGCTAATGAATATGTACAACTAGATGTAGCTGACTTGAATGTATCTGACATAATGGATATGCCTGTAGATAAACCTCAGCATGTATGTATGAATATAGATTTAACTGATAGATCTGTGAATCCTTTAAAGCCCTCCATTGAGCATCCACCTGTTTTAGAACTGAAACCACTACCCACTCACCTCAAGTATGCATATCTAGGAAGTAATGAAACTCTGCCTGTTATCATTTCTTCTAAATTAAGTGAAAAGCATGAGGTAGAACTGATTTTACTACTTAAGCAACATAGGAAGGCTATAGCATGGACTATTGCTGATATTCGAGGCATTAGCCCTTCTTATTGCATGCACAAAATTATACTAGAGGAAGAGCACACACCTAGGGTAGATCACCAGCGTAGGCTAAACCCCTCTATGAAAGAGGTAGTAAAGAAGGAAATAATAAAATGGTTAGATGCAGGAGTGATCTTCCCAATAGCTAGTAGCCAGTGGGTGAGCCCCATCCAATGTGTACCTAAAAAGGGGGGAATAACTGTGGTAGTCAATGAGAACAACGAACTGATTCCAACAAGGACTGTCACAGGGTGGAGAGTGTGCATGGATTACAGGAAATTAAATAAAGAAACTAAAAAAGATCACTTCCCTCTACCGTTCATTGACCAGATGCTAGACAGAATAGCTGGTAGAGCCTACTATTGTTTCTTAGACGGGTATTCAGGTTATAATCAAATAACTATAGACCCTAAGGATCAAGAGAAGACCACCTTCACTTGCCCTTTTGGAACTTTTGCCTTTCGCAGAATGCCTTTTGGCTTATGCAATGCACCGACAACTTTCCAAAGGTGCATGATGGCAATCTTCTCTGAGTTGGATGAGTCCATGATAGAAATATTCATGGATGACTTCTCAGTCTTTGGGGACTCATTTTCAAACTGTCTAGATAACCTAGGACAAGTCCTGGCTAGGTGTGAGGAGACCAACCTAGTCCTAAATTGGGAAAAATGCCATTTTATGGTGGATGAGGGGATTGTCTTAGGACATAGAGTGTCAAGGGCAGGAGTAGAAGTTGATAGGGCAAAGATTGAGATCATAGAGAAGTTGGTAGAGCCCCAGAATGTCAAAGCCATTAGAAGTTTCTTAGGGCATGCTGGCTTCTACAGAAGGTTCATTAAGGACTTTTCTAAGATAGCCAAGCCTCTGTGTGAGCTTCTAGAATTAAATAGGCCATTCATCTTCTCTAAGGAATGTGTAGTAGCTTGGACCACCCTTAAGAAAGCACTAGTCACAGCCCCTATCATAGTAGGACCAAATTGGGATCTGCCCTTTGAGATGTTATGTGATGCCAGTGACTATGCTGTAGGAGTGATGTTAGGCCAGAAGATTGACAAGCTAACACACCCTGTCTATTATGCTAGTAAGACCTTGAATGAGGCTCAATGTAATTATACAACTACTGAGAAAGAGATGCTGGCTGTAGTGTTTGCTTGCGAAAAATTTAGAAACTATATTGTAGGCACTAGGACAATTGTGTACACTGACCATTCTGCCTTGAAGTATCTTATGAGGAAGGCTGTTGCTAAGCCTAGGTTGATTAGGTGGGTACTGCTGCTGCAAGATTTTGATTTGGACATTCGAGACAAGAAAGGATGTGAAAACGTGGTTGCAGATCACCTGTCTCGATTGCAGCACAATTGCGAAAAAATTGCGGAGCCCGCAATTTCTGATGCTTTTATTGATGAACATGTCTTTGCTTTGACTCATCGTGATAACGATGAGGAACCTTGGTTTGCTGACATTGCTAACTTCCGTGCATCACAGGTTTTACCAGTTTTCAAGGGAGGACAAGAGAAGAAGAGGTTCCTTCATGAAGCAAGGAAATTCATATGGGATGACCCCACACTTTACAGAACCTGTGCTGATGGCTTACTAAGGAAGTGTGTTTCAGCTGCTGAAGCGAAGTCTGTGCTGCGGCACTGTCACACATCTCCTTATGGTGGACACTTTGGTGGCCAAAGAACAGCTGCAAAGGTATTTCAGAGTGGCTATTATTGGCCAACGATCTTCAAAGATGCCCACAACTATGCCCACAGCTGTGATGAATGCCAAAGAACAGGTAACCTCAGTCGAAAGGATGAGATGCCCCTCACCTACATCTTAGAGTTAGAGCTCTTTGATGTGTGGGGCATTGACTTCATGGGACCATTCCCTCCATCATCAGGTAACCTTTACATATTAGTAGCAGTGGACTATGTGTCCAAGTGGGTAGAGGCCAAAGCATGTCCTAATAATGATGCTAAAACAGTCACCAACTTCTTGCATAGGCACATTTTTACTAGGTTTGGGACACCTCGTGCCATCATTAGTGATGAGGGGTCACATTTCATTAACAAGGCTATGGAGAGAGTGTTGGCTAAATATAACATTAGACATAGAGTAGCCACTCCCTATCACCCACACTCAAATGGACAGGCTGAAATCTCAAATAGGGAAATTAAGAACATCCTAGAAAAAGTGGTCAAACCTAATAGGAAAGACTGGTCCTTCAAGCTTGAGGATGCACTTTGGGCTTATAGGACAGCATATAAGACACCCCTAGGTATGTCCCCTTATAGGCTGGTATATGGCAAGGCTTGTCACTTACCACTTGAGTTAGAAAACAAAGCATTTTGGGCCATGAAGGAATTGAATTTTTGTGTAAAGGATGCAGGGACACTGAGGTCTTTACAATTACATGAGCTTGATGAGCTTAGGCATATGGCCTATGAAAATGCTAAGATGTACAAGGAAAAAACCAAGATTTGGCACGATAGTAGACTTAGAGTTAAGGACTTTAAGAAGGGTCAACTTGTTTTGTTGTTTAACTCACGGTTGAAACTATTTCCAGGGAAACTTAAGTCTAGATGGTCGGGTCCATTTGTCATTACTAATGTGTTTGTTCATGGTGCAATAGAGATAAAAAACTTGCAGCAAGGTCAGCCATTTATGGTCAATGGGGCGAGGTTGAAGCACTACTATGAGGAAGGAGATGTGAAGACTCTCTCGGCCTTCCTCTTGAATGAAGCGTGAAACTAAAAACGAGAGAGAACGAGTGGTCACTGTGCTCGTTTAGTCAAGGCTAATGCCTTAGTTTATTTTTTTTTTTTTCACTTTTTCCGGTTATCATTTGTATGTTTTGTGGTGTGATTTTAATTAAGTATTTAATGTTTGTTTTATTTGTTTTTATAGGGAATCGAAAGAGGGGATCAAGGAGAGTAATCCCAGCTTTAAAAATCAAGAAACGATCGAGCCAAATAAAAGATACGGACGAGCGAAGTTTGCCATTTAGATAAAAAGAAATCCCTAAAATTGCGCTGGAATTGCAGGATCCGCAAAATATAGCCGTTGGGATTTAGCCGTTGCCTTTATATCCGTTAGAAGGCGCTCGATCGATACGATTCTCTCACTCTCTGATTTCCAAGAAAGCTGCGATTCTTTTCATCTTTGATTCTTCTCTCCAAATCTCCAAGATTCGACAATGGTGTCCACAAGGGCTGAAAGATCCGCAGCCAAGAAGAAGGCTGATGACGCAGCTGAAGCGGCTGCGAGGGAAGCACTTCTGACCCTTGCAGATGCTGGTGCTGTACGCACCGGACCTCTTCCCAAACTTCCGATCCGTAGGAAGAAGTGGAGGGTTGTCACTGAGATCCCTGCTGGACCCTCTGAACCAGCAGGTACACCCAAAAAACGCCGGTGGAGTGTCGAGACGGCCGCCGAACCAAGCAAAGCCAAGACTCTCTCTGTGGAGAGTCAAGAAACGGATCGTGCGTCCCACGAGTCGACCAAGAAGAGTTCGTCGCCATCTGCCTCACCTGCGCACAACCCTCCATCATCTGAACCAGTGCACAGCCCAGAGCTTTCATCGTCACCGCCTGCACAGAGCCCTGAGACGCCGTCTTCACCACTGAATTCCGTGCAGACGCCTACAGCAGAGCAGAGTGCCACACCTTCGCACACGCCTCCACGGCCTGACCCTGAATTCCCCTATGGGGAGTACCAGGAATCCACTCAGGGCAGTGGGGAAGGTGGTGAAGACGAGGTCTTCTCGCCTGCAAGGGAAGCTAGCCCAGAGAGTCCTGTACAGCAGGATGATTCCATGGAAGAGACGCTGGGGGCATGCCTGCAGCAGATCAACATTGAGGCAAAGTTGAAGAAGAAGAAGAAGGCCAAGATCCTTAAAGCCAAGCGATCCAAGAAACTAAAGAGGAAGAAGGCTAAGGAGGTGCCTTCATCAGAGAAAGAGAGCACCGAGCCTTCGCTCAAACGACTCAAGGTTGAGGCTGCCGAATCAGCCAAGCCATCAGATAAAGGGAAGGCAAAGCTCTACCCTGAAGACGAGCCTCAGTCAGTGAGGTATGTTTCCTCTGATGCTGAGTCCAGGGGTGCTGAGCTGAGGAAGAGGGAGTTGCTGCACGAGAAAGGCTTCCTCGACCGACCTGCTGACCTGCCGCAGTTCTTGCGCGCAGGAGTGATCAACCACGGCTGGGAGGAATTTTGCAGACCGCCCAATCCAGCCTACACGAGCATGGTGTATGATTTCTACGCCAATGTGCTCAGCCCTGAGGATGGCCTGTCTGTGGTCAGAGGGGTAGAAGTGGATTTCTCAGCCAAGGCCATCAACGAAGCCTATGGTCTCAAGGGCCAAACACATACAGATTATGCACGGATTGTTGATGAGCCTACTGAGGCAGTTCTGGAAGAGGCCATTCGGACCATTGGCCAGCCTGAAGCTTCCTGGACCGTGTCGCGCAATGGGAGGCACACTCTCATGAGTGCCAACCTCACGGCTAAGGCGGCTGTTTGGTTTTCGTTCGTTAGAAGGAGATTGTCCCCAGTGACTCACGAGACTACAATCAACCAGAGCCGATCGCTGCTGGTGTATGCGATAATGAGAGGTCTCACGGTCAACGTGGGAGAAGTCATCACTGCTGCTATTGCTGAGTGTGCCAAGAAAGGTAAGGGACCACTGTTTTTCCCTAACACAATAACCAAGCTATGTTTGCTTGCAGGAGTCCCCACCGAGCGCATGGAGCAGCAAATGGCTTACACAGGCCACTTGGAGCTGCCTGCTAGCCTGAGGCTGAAGAGGAAGGGGAATATGGAGTTTGAACTGGATAGGCTGGCTGCTGAACAGTCCCTATCCATGGCCTGCCTGATGGATATGCAGAGGAGAATGGCTCAATGGGCCACTTATGCGCAGGCAAGGGACAAGGAAGTTGCAGACCAACTTGGGTGCATCTTCCCTGATTTCCCTACAAATCTCCTGACTCCATGGGTGCCCCCACGACCACGGCAACCTGATGAGGATGACGACGTTTGAAGTGCTGGTTTGAATTACACTGAAGGGAGTATTGCTGTTCCCTTAGAAAAAAAAACACAATTTTCTGCTTTCTGATAGCCTATGTGAATTATGCTGTTTTTAGTACATTTTTGATCTGTCTTAGATGCTTAGTTTTATGTTTTTAATTTTGCTTAGTATAGTCTGATGATAGGTGACTAGATAGGTTAGTTTTGTTTTATTTTTAGGAGAGCGTGAATGACTGGAAAGAGCATGCTTAGGGGCCTTAGTCACTGTTATATCTGCCCTGATCTAATTGCGAAATAATTGCGGTACCCGCAATTTTCATGACTGAAAGCATATTTTGGACTGTCTGTTTAGCTAGGCTGTAATCTGTTTAAATTCCATCTTTTGCTGCTTTCATGACTACCTTATATAGCTTATCTAAAAGCATGCTGGATGAGTGTCATAGGACACCCTTTGCTAATTTAAAATCAACCTCTAAAAAGCTCAGCATGCACAGCTTTAAGCCCTTACCTGTCTGTTTTTTTTAAATTTACTGCTGCTGTGATATTTTCTTTTCAATGTTCTGTCTATGCCTAGGGCTTTAGATTCTCTTTGTTTTACCTTAGACTAGATGCTTCTAGGATAGTTTGGGGGTGTGCCACCTCAGACACTCATTGGGGACAATGAGTAGTTGAAGTTTGGGGGAGGCCGCCCTAGGCGTAGGAACATTCCTCTCTCCCTTAGAAACATAAGCATTCTTCTTCTCCTTTACAAAAAATGATGAACTGAAAAAAAAAAAATGATGAAAAATAGAATAAAGAGGGGGGTCTCTCTTAGGTTGCTAAGTAATCAGTGCCAAGTGTGTGACCCACAAGTGGCATTGCATCAAAAGGCAACCAAAGGAGAGGCCCCACCTAAGTAAGAAAAAGAAAAAAATAGGGAAGAAGAATGTATACCTAGGAGTTATAACTTTGTGGCTTAGGTGTCCTATTTAAAAAGAACTCTGATCCTCAATTAGCTAAGCACAAAGTTGTAACTTGTAGGGTTGTTTAGGGAGATGAGTGTTTTTCCAAAGTAGTGATGCCAGGGTTTAGGTTGTTCTTTAAAAGTACTACTGTCACCGTTAATACTAAGACTGGCATGACTCTAAGGAATCCTAGACACATTAAAAATAAAGCTAGAAGCATGTACTGAGTCTGAGGTAAAGCTAGGCAGAATTTGAAACCTTAGGGATAGTGGCATGATATGACAAAAGCGAATAGATCAGTTGTAGAAAGTTAATAAAAGCAGGTGAGTGTTAGGCAGGCGAAGTCAGAAGAAGCTAGATAAGAGGGTAGTTTTAAACTGAGAAGTGTGTCACAGGACAGCAGTGCTATAGATAGGGATATAAGGGAGTCAGTAGGTGGTTAAAGAAGAAGAAACAGCAGCCTAGGTAAGTCCTTAGTATGCTTGAGGACAAGCAAAGCCTTAAGTTTGGGGGTGTGTTAAGTCTCTGAAAGTGACTTATTTAGAACCCATTTAGCTTAAGAAGATGTACACTTTTAGGTGTTTTTGATAGCATTTAGCCTAAACCTATGCTTAAATATGAGAATGAGAAGAAGGTAGCTAAATTAGGACTTTTGTACAATAGGAAAGAAAAGGGTTGAAAACCGAAGGAAAAGAATGAAAAAAAAACTGCATTGCGACAGCATTGCGAAAACATTGCTGAAGCCGCAATTATTCAAGTGAAAACCGTAAGTTGACTGATCTATTTCTGTTAATTTCCATAATTTCAGGGATTCGTTCTTTCTCCTCCACCCATTCTAATATATGACGTTGAAGATTGATGGTTCTCCTTGGCCCAAACGCACCTGCAAACTACTATAAAAGGGGGTCAAAGTCGGAGGTTCAGTCATGATCCGAAAGCGTAGAGTCTTCTCGCAGTCCATCTGTTCTTCTGTTTTTCCTTTGCCGTCTGTTGGTTTGCGAAGCTCAGCTGTTGGAGTCGATAATCTGATAGGAAGGAGAGGAGATTCTTCTTCTCTCCCGATTGGATTCATCCAAGCAAGGCTGCTCTTTTTGATCCTTCATTCGAGGCGATTGCGGCGAAGCTTTCACGCGTCATTTCCTGTTTTCTGTGTTCCTTTTCTAATTTCCAGCTTTGATCAGTTGTTGTTTCTAGTTTAGTGTTCTATCTACTGCATTTCGTCGCTGTCTGTCTTTGAATTATTTCCTTTAAGTTTCCTTTTGTCCGTTCAACATTCAAAGTAATCAAATTGCAAGACTTCATTTCACAGTTTCCATCTTCTACTGCTACGGTTTTGTCTTACTGGTTGGAGTATATTTCCCTTCTAAGCATGTCTGTTTTATCTTACATTTCTGTTCTCTATATATCCATGAGTAGCTAAGTCACTTAGGGGCATGCTAATGACAGAACTATAGGCTAAAAAACGTGAACCAAGCATGTAGGATAGCTCTCGAAGCATTGATTGTATGTAAGCTTCATCCCACGGGCAATTTCGATTGACCATCCATTTTGTCCAAAGAACTCCTAACCTCTGGAAGGAGTAAGAGTTCAGAGTCATATAATCATGCTAGCCTTTCATGGTAACCAGGAAACGGCCTAGGAATAGGCGTTTCCCTAGTACAAACTAAACACTTCTGTTTTAACAAGATGCTTAAGACCTTACTTTGAGTCGAGTAAACTAAAGAATCTAATGCATGGAATCGGACGATACATGAGATAGAGTGAGTTTGATGCATAGAGAGTAGATCCAGTGCTTGAGAAGCGTATAAAAATGCCTGTAGGATAGTCATTAGTAGCCCTTAATTCACCCATTTACACACTTTCGCTGTTATTCAATTGCGGTAAAATTGCGGTGTCCGCAATTCTGCTAAGTTACCATTCTGTTTAGCTGTTTTCTTCTTCGTTTATTAATTCCATCTCTTGTCTTTTGAGTCTAATTTCAACTTGCATTTGTTTATGTTGCATTCCTTTACACATTCAGCAAAAACTAGATAATTAAAAACCAATTTTACCCCATCAAATCCACCCCTTCTTTCTTAACAAATACACTTCATGAATAGCTAAAAATAAGTCTCTGTGGAAAAAACGAATGAAATATACTTACTACTTGCTGTGAGACCATGTATGCTTGCATGTTCTGAGTGCTCTCTCTACCTTCTTGCTTATTTATCTTTAACACATTGAGCACGCAACAGTAACCTACAAATAGGCACAATTTTGAACGATGTTCCAACTTCTTTGGATTGGGTACTAGCACATGTGCCGGACACCCCCAAATTCTGAAGTGACGTAAACTACCTTTACGCCCTCTCCATAACTCAGTAAGGTGTTTCAGAAACACTCTTAGAGGGAACCATGTTCAAAATATATACTGCAGTCTCTACTGCATATCCCCAAAACGAACTAGGCAAATGAGCATAACTCATCATAGATCGAACCATGTCTAACAGGGTTCTATTTCTCCTCTCGGACACACCATTCTGCTGTGGTGTTCCTGGCGCTGAGAGTTGAGATACTATTCCATGTTTTATCATATAGTCCTGGAATCTTAAATCCATATACTCTCCACCTCGATCTGATCGGAGTGTTTTTATCGATTTACCTAATGTGTTCTCAACCTCTGCCTTATACTCTTTGAACTTTTCAAGAGCTTCGGACTTATGATGCATTAGATAAAGATAACCGTACCTCGAATAATCATCAATGAAACTGATGAAATATTCATACCCTCCTCGTGCTTTGACATTCAAAGGACCGCAGAGATCCGAATGCACGATTTCTAGAGGTTCTTTGGACCTATGACCTTTTTCAGAAAAAGATCGTTTGGTCATCTTGCCCTCAAGACAAGACTCACATGGCGGTAAAGAGTTGTCCTCTAAACGATTTAGCAGACCACTCTTAACCAATCTCCCAATCCTATTGAGATTAATGTGACCTAGTCTTAAGTGCCAAAGATAAGTACTTGGAGAAAGTTTCTGCCTTTTAGTTTGAGTCTCAGCTGTTTTAAACATTTCAGTGTTCAAAATAGCTTTGGCTTCGGTTGGTCTTAACACATACAAGTTGTTTTCAAGTTTCGCAGAACAAATACGTACACCTCTTTTGCTAATGAACGCTTCATTATGTACAAAAGATACTTTATACAACTGTTCTAACAAAAGAGATATAGATACAAGATTCCTCTGGAAGGTAGGAACCAGGAGTACATTTTCTAGTAAAATGAAACTATCTCTATACAACAACTTTACAGCTCCCACTGCTTCAGCTGAGACAACCTCTCCAGTTCCAACTCTGAGAGTTATCTCACCGCAAGAAAGTGGCTGCCAAGAACTAGTTTCCTGAAAAGAAGAACAAACATGGTTAGTAGCTCCTGAATCAAGTATCCAGGTATTACAATCATGTTCTACTAAACATGTTTCAACAACAAGTAAATCATATTTACCTTGTCTTTCTTTCTCAGCCTTTTTCTCTGCAAGATACTTTGGGCAATTGCGTTTCCAGTGCCCATCTACACCGCAATGGAAACATTTTCCTTTGTCTGCAGATCTACTCTTGCTCTTAGCAGTAGCAGGTGCTTTTCCCTTCCTTTTATCTTTCTTCTTCTTTTGAATACTCTTATTCTTAATAGAAGAAAGTTCAGACTTACTCCCAGAAGACGACCCCTTTTGGAATTTCCTAGAAGTGACAACATTTGCCTCCTTCTCTTTTCCTTTAGAAGTGTGTAGGGACTGATAGGTCTGTAGCTCGCTGAGGAGAGAAGTCAAATTATACTTTATTTTGTTCATTACCAAATTGGTTCTGAACTGAAGGAAACTCTTCGGAAGAGATTCCAAGATAAAGCTTACTTGACTTGACTCATTTATAATAGCTCCGTTTACTTCCGCCACATTGAAGTGGACCATCATGTTAAGGACATGCTCTCTAACAGAGGTTCCCTCCTTCATGCGAGAGTTGTAAACGAATTTGAGGGCTTCATGACAGACCGATGAGGACGGAAGTCCAAACATCTCCTGTAATGAAGACATGATTTCTTTAGCAGAAACCATATCCTCGTGCTTCTTAGCTAACACATCAGATATGCTGGCTAAGATATAGACTCGGGCTTTATCATTAGCCCTTGTCCATCTATCATATGCTTCTCGAACAGTTCGAGTCGCATCCGAGCTAGGAGGGGGAGGACAATCCTCTGATAAGACGAACCTGAGATCATCTAGAACGAGAATCGTATTCAAGTTCGATTTCCAGGTCGCGTAGTTATTGCCGGTTAACTTATCGGAAGCTAGTAAGTGAATGAAAGAGCTAGACATGCTGAAAAGAGAATGAATAAATATTAGTGAAAATGTTTTAACCTAATTTAGACACCAATCAAGAATTTAGCAAAGAATAATAATGTACCCAAAACTCATTATTAAACTGCAACGATACTTCAGTGGGTCAGAATGGTCGCTACCGAGGGGCAGTCAAGCATTCCTTCACTGAATCAAGACATTCTTGACTAAATGCTAATACCAGAATATCTCATATTCCTATAGCATCTTAGTTATCGTTCTTTGGTCAAGATTTACTAACTCCTTAGCAAATCTCGTAAGTGTGACCCTCCATTTTTAGAATTCATAGGGCGGCCCCAACGATGCAACCGAATGGAAATGTCAAAGTTGGGAATGGCTCTATGTTTCTTTATCCATAAATGGTGATTGAGATGTTCCGATTCCTATGAAACGACCCTCCGAATGGATCGGTACCACTTGTGGGCACCTAGCAGGCAGAACATAGGAATCTCACGGTTCAATCCAATGGAGGAGACCGTAGGATGTATTGACATATTTCCTTCTCCCACTTACTATAAATACTTTCTCCATTCACCTTGCTCTTGAATTATGCAAATACCATCCGAATGGGGATGCCCTATTGACATCACGAGGCCGAGCATAATTCTCACGGTGTGAACTTGACAGAGAACGTAGGAGGAGAGGGACATATCATATATACCTTCTCAACACCTCTACTAAGTATTTTAAGACGGAATGGGTAAATTACTCAGGCATTATCCGGCTAAGACAATAAGGCCTAAGTCTAGGTAAAACAAACTTTTACCTATGATGTCTAGGTGATAAACACTTTATTACCTCACACCACTCACGCATGCTCATAAAGCCGGGTTAACATTACTCAAGAACCGGATGGTCCCCAGGTAGGAGGTGTTCCGTAAACCGTCAGCTTAAATACCTCTAACCTCGCACAGGATGTCCCCGGGTGAGTTTCTTGTAACCTTAGCATTTACAAGATATCGACCTATTCATCTAATGAAACGGAACGATACATCCAACCCTAAGTGAGCATGCCTTTGTCTTTGTTATAGATTTTAAAAGTCTATGCCAATTTTACAACGCTTTGCAAAACTAAGACTTACTACAACAAACTTCTACATGCTTCTCAAACATGCAACACTAAGGCATGACAAGTTGAATATTTAATTTCATAATTAATATAACAATTATATCGATTATGCTCTTAAACATTCAACTCTTAATTCATAAATTAATATAACACTTATATCAATTCTCATGAATTAAGCATGCATCCTATACATTATAACACTTATAACAAACAAAATGCATCTAATGTTGGATGTTTAATTTCATAATTAATATAACACTTATATCAATTATTCTATTAAGCAAACAACATCTAATTCATGAATTAATATAACTCTTATATTAATACTCATGAATTAACATGCATCCAATATATTATAACATTTATAACCTATAATATGCATAAAACCATGGCAACCTATGTTGTATATTTAATTTCATAATTAATATAACACTTATATCAATTATTCTATTAAATTAACAACAACTAATTCATGAATTAATATAACTTTTATATCAAAAATCATGAATTGCCAAATATGCATACGATATATTATAACACTTATAACATATTTTCAATGCATGAAGCATGCTTCCTACGGTGGGATTTTAAATCTATATGGCATACGTTATGCACATACAAACATGGAATTTAATTAAAACATACATTCGCAATGCATAATTAATTAAACATACTAAAGTGGATCGATTTTGGCATTTAGCAAGCAATAACTAATTTATTACAAGCTTGATCAACAAGCCACGTCTTGAGCGGACTTCGAACTCTTCGCACCGCCTTTGACCAACTTGCTACCTCCGAACGCTTCGGCCAAAATTTCTTCGAATTTCTCCTCGTAATGCCCAGAACGAGTTTGAAATTACACCGAACATTTCGGCGAGTTTCAAACTCAAACTTCTTTCACAAAGAACCCTATATGGACTCTAATGACTCTAAAAAATACAGACTCTTTAGCATACATTAAAGCCCATACATTCTCGGGCAATTACAAATAATGAAATTCAAAAGAAACTATGCCAAAATCGATATTCACTTTAGAATTCCATTCAGAAACAATTTCTAAATAAAACCCACCATAATTTAAATTGATAGAAATTGAGTGGCCAAAAACGCTCTGATACCAATTGATGGAGCGCTCATGGCACGCAGCGGAAGCGATTTGGATCATGGACACTCTAATTTCATCAATTTAAACAAAACGGAAACATGCAAAAGCGATGAAAAAGAGAAGTTTGCAATAGCTCCTCACGAGCTCACCGAGCCTTCTCACGAAACCTTCGTGGACCACCCACGGTAATCCCGCTATCCTCAGGCCGAGAATTGAAGTAGTGGGACTCCTTTTACAAGAGAAAAGAGGGAAGAAGAAAAACTGAAGAAAACTTATTTTCTTCACAGAGGGACTTTTAGAGAGAAGACGTGGGTTATTCAAAACTTTTGAAATCTAAATTTCAAATGCAATTTGAATACCCAAATAAGCACTCACGCAAAACCTTTTCTCTTTTTTTTTTTTTTTTTTTAATTAGTCTGATGAGTCAAAAAATATATATGCTGTGTATATATAAAACATACATGTGTCTTACATCTTGCATGTAAGACACATGTATATATATATATATATATATATATATATATATTTTATATATATTATTATTATTAAAAATAATAATAATTATTTTATTAATTAAACTTTTTAATTAATAAAATATATATATATATTTTAATTAATATTATTTAATTCAATATCAAATATTAATTAAATAATATAATTAAACCCGGTTTTCCGAAAACCGACTTTTTACACATGAATCCTATTCATGTTTTCAGACCAATCTCATATTTAAATCATATTTAAATATGTCCATATTTAAATCATATTTAAATATGTCCATATTTAAATCATATTTAAATATGTCTATCCTTCTTCCACAAACCCGAATTTGAACGATTCAAATTCTTTTCTTTTCTTTTATACTGTTTCACGACTTTATCCGAGCTAGCCAGGAGAACCGTAAGGACCTACAGATCATGAGCTCCAACGATACGAGATTATCCGGTCAAAACTCTTTCAACCGAACTAACCAACATTCGTTAACCCCCGGAGACTCCACTAAAGTCCAAGGGCTGCACTCTCCTCACTGTAGATATATTGTGTCCTGTTGATATAACTATCATCAGTAAGTCGATCCTTCACAGGTTGTTCATAATCACAACGGGTCATTTAAACCGTTTAACCCTTGTATTATATCTTGTTCCTTAAGTACCACTGACACCTCTAATGAACAATTGATTTGTGGTCCAACCATCAAATCAGATTCCTCCCTGATCAGGAGAGGATGGGCCCATTGTTCAAGACCTGGAGTCAGCACTTAAGGGAACAACCTCTCTACTAACCCTTAAAACGGGTAGGAGTGAATTCCAATCTTGCTACAACTATGTCCCCAGCCACTTATTCAATCTTATCCCCAAGATGGTAGGCATATTGAGTCGGCGATCTGGCCACTCTCACCCGTACAAATCAAAGGATAAGGTTGAATAAACAGGAGTTCACAGTAAGCTCAGGATTGAGATCGAGTTACCTAAGTCATCACATGAAAAAATCGGTCTTTACAGTAAACGGTGTTATAAAGAAAGAGCGATTTAATTTCTTGGTTCGGTCTTGTGCAAACTCATTGCACAGGACGCCCTCACTCACATGTCTCTACATGAAACGATTCGAATCACATCGTTTTGTACTATACAAAGTGAGCCGCGTCCAATAGTGTCCCCAGGATAAGGTACCCAGCCTTATCCCTATACTATAGACCATTTTGGCTGTCTACTTGAACTTGATTCACATTCATGTCACACATGAAGTTCAAGTACTCACACTACTGCCATGGGTGTTAGTTATTGGTATAGGTTAATACAAACACAATTCACTAAAATTCAATAACAACTTTATTGAAATATAATATATATACTCATTCAGTTTACAAACTACGAGTTTTAGGACATAAAACCCAACAATTATCATATCTGAAATAAATAATGAACATACAGTTTAATATCAATATCATATCGAAAAATAGATATCTATTGAAACTAACTAACCTGAAGACTCATCTTCCGCAGAAGATGGTGTGCCCGTCATCCGCAATCCTTCCATATAAATATTAGCTGCATCTCCGGAATTATTACGATCAGATGCCATCGTCTACCTACAAGCGCAGTCATGAAATGTATAAATGATACGAATACAAGAATAAAGATAAATGACATCTAAAATAAGAAATGAAACACATAGTTACCGACATGTACATACAGATTTCAATCCAAATTTTCATCACATGAACCAATGTCAGAATATACTTGTACATCCTCATCTTCATCTTCCTCTTCTTCCTCCACCTCATCTTCCTCTTCCTCTTCCTCTTCATCATTTATGAAATCATCATTGTTTGACGATACATTTCTACTCTGTGATTGAATAATTTCACCGTCCACAATTGTAGGAGGAACATCATCTCTGCATAATGTGATGTCATCATCTATGGATGTGTTCTCATCGACTCTCGTACCACCATCTACTTCCAACAAATCAAGTTGGTCATTTCCAAGATCTTCTACCTCCGGAATGTCCCATAAGCGTTTATTTTGGACCAATTGCACTATTTTCCAATGATTACCATATTTTGGGTCATTGAGGTAGAATACTTGTTGTGCTTGATTAGCATAGATGAAAGGATCATCAACATACCAATAATGAGACGTATTAATTGATGTAAACCCTAAATCCACGTGTGGATTATTCTTCTTAGTGTCAAACCATTTACATTTAAAAACAATAGTACGTCTTCTCATGACATACTCCAAGTCCAAAATGTCAATCACTACACCATAGAATTTCGACTCAACACCTTGACTGTCTGTCTCTCCAGGCACCATCACTCCACTATTCTGCGTTGTCCGACGATTATCAATGTACATAGCTCAACAATAGTAGTGGACACATTCTTATGTAAATATGCTCGAACACCAATAGGGAGAAGCCTCTGCAGCAGAACATGACAATCGTGAGTCTTCAACCCATGAATTTTTCCATCGTTCACACTCACACATCGTGATATATTCGAGACAAATCCATCAGGAAATTTCACTGATTTCAAGAACTTACAGAATTCCACCCTTTCACTCTTAGTGAATGTGTACGCAGCATGTGGTTTTTCAAACTTACCGTTTCCTAAAGGTATCAAGTGTAATTCATTTCGTATACCCCGATCTTGTAGATCATTTCGAGCCTTTTCTGTGTCCTTTGTTTTTCCATGAATGTTTAACAATGTGCCAACCAAGTTATCACAAATATTTTTTTCAATATGCATTATATCCAACTTATGTCTCAATATAAGTTTTGACCAGTAGGGGAGTTAAAAAAAAATACTTTTTTTCTTCCAATAAGAATCATCTCGTTTCCTTTTCTTGCCTTGCTTCTTTGGATGTTTACTAAGCACTGAAAAGTTTAGCATACTTAGTTCTTGTAAAATCTCGTCTCCATCCATTACGACTGGAGGTGGTCTAGGTTCTCGATAACCGTCGTGTTTCTTATTCCTACGCCAACTGTGTGTCGCCGGAAGGTAACGTCGATGTCCCATGTAAGACATTTTATCCCTTATCCAAAGCGATGATGTATCTTCCTTACAAATTGGACATGCCTTGTAGCCCTTGTTAGGCCACCCAGATAAGTCACCGTACGCAGGGAAATCATTAATCGTCCACAACAAATTTGCGTGTAGTTGGAAGTATTCGCCACTAACACAATCATAGGTGCGCACACCATTATTCCACAACTCTTTCAACTCTTCAATCAATGGTTGCAAGAAAACATCAATTTCTTTTCCAGGAGACTTTGGCCCGGGAATAAGTAAAGAAAGAAAGAAATTGGTTTCTTTCATGCATTTCCAAGGTGGCAAATTGTAAGGAATTAGCATCACTGGCCACATACTATACGAATTGCTCATATTCCCGAACGGATTGAATCCATCTGAAGCTAATCCCAAACGAACATTTCGTGGTTCCGAAGCGAACTCTGGAAATTTACTATCAAAATGCTTCCACCCTTCCGCATCAGCAGGATGTCGTAACACACCATCATCGACACGCTTATCTTTATGCCAACTCATTTCAGAAGCAACGTGCTTGGATGAAAACATCCTTTTCAATCTGGGTATCAAAGGAAAGTGACGTAAAATCTTATGTGGAATCTTCTTCCCTCCTTCCTCGGCAACTTTATATCGAGATTCACCACATATTGGACATTCTTGCAAATCGGCATTTTCTTTCCAATATAAGATGCAATCATACTTGCAAGCATCAATGTTCTGATAGCCGAACCCCAAGTCACGCAACTTCCTCTTAGCTTCGTAGAATGAACTAGGTATACATGCACCATATGGAAATGCGTCTTTTAACAATTCTAACAACATATCCAATGATTTATTACTCCAATTGTTAATAACCTTAATATGCATTAACTTCACCAAAAAATTTAATGAAGATAACGTACAACCAGGGTAGAGTTCATTACATGCTTCAGCCATTAAATCCTCAAATCGGTTTGAACTATCACTTTCTGTGACATTAGTGGGAATCTCGTTTGCAAAATCTTCTTGGTGAACATTCGTTTCTACGTTTGGGGCTTGTAAGTCATTCAGAAGGTCCAAAATGTCATTCTCTTCATCAAAAAAATTAGATGTTGCACGTAGTCCCTCATCGGGTATTGAATTAGTTGATTGATTTTCGAACCTAGATAAGTTGCTTGGTTCTCCATGATATACCCATTGACCATAAGAGGGAGATATTCCATTTGTGAATAGATGTCGTTCTACCCCATCCAAAGACTGCCACATTGCATTCATACAATGTTTACATGGACATCTTGTTTTCCCCAAATGATTAACGTGAGACTTCGCCATTTCCATAAACTGAGCAACCCCTTCTACGTACTCGGTAGAGAACCTATCTCTAAGTTTAATCCAATCTTTATTCATTCTTAATTCTACAATTTTCAAACCCACCCGTGAATCGTGAATAATTAAGTCCTGTAGGGATTGAATAAAAATTTAAACATATCAATTTCAGTTTCAATTAGCCTAACCATATTTAAACAATGAAATCAGCAAAAAGTAACCTAAATTATCCTAATTCAGAAACCATTAATCATTAGGTGCAAGAGTAAACCATGATACCTAGAGGCGAACGATCGAGCTGTTTGAAGTAGCGTGGAGCGAGGAACGACTGTTGTCTTGCGGGCGAGCGACCGGCGAATGGTGGCTGTGTATCATAAATTGAAAGCAAATTATATACAATAACAAAATTGAAAAACAAAATTAGGGACGGTTTGAATTAAAAAAATACCTACAACCGGCAGCAGGCGGCGGAGGACGGCGGCGGGCGGCAGCAGGCGGCGGCGGGAGCGGCGGTAGGACGCAGCAGGCGAGGGCGGCGAGGGCGAGGGCGGCACGGCGAGGGCCAGGGCGGCGAGGGCCAGGGCGATGGCGAGGGCGGCGAGGGCGAGGGCGAGGGCGACACGGCGACGGCGAGGGCGAGGGCGACACGGCGACGGCGAGGGCGAGGACGATGGCGAGGGCGGCGCGGCGAGGGCGAGGGCGGCGAGGGCGAGGGAGAGAAGGTAACGGCGAGGGCGAGGGCGAGGGCGAGGCGGAGAGGCGAGGGCGAGAGAGAGAAGGCGATGGGCGAGGCGGAGAAAATGAAGAAGACGATGGAATTCTAGGTTATTAAGCTCTCTCTCGACGGTTTTTAGAAATCGTCGAGAGAGGCATCCAGTTCTCTCGACGGTTAATGGAAACCGTCGAGAGAGGGTACCGGTTCTCTCGACGAAATATATATCGTCGAGAGAAATGGCCGGTTCTCTAGACGGCTGGGTCAAGCCGTCGATATAACCATAATTTGTCTCGACGGTTTGTAAAAACCGTCGAGATAAGCGGAATTCATCTCGACGAATTGTAACAGTCGTCGAGAAAACCTGACCTTATCCCGACGGTGTTATAAACCGTCGAGATAGGCATATGTTCTCTCGACGGGTTTGACAAACCGTCGAGAGAGGAATATGTTCTCTCGACGGTTTTGACGAACCGTCGAGAGAGACATATATTATCTCGACGGTTTTTCAAAACCGTCGAGATAGGCATATATTCTCTCGACGAAATAATCTGTCGTCGAGAGAAGACAATACTCTCTCGACGGTTTTAGAAACCGTCGAGAGAACAATGCTCTCCCGACGGTTTTAGAAACCGTCGAGAGAATATCCGTCGAGAGAACATAAAATTCTTGTAGTGCCCCACAGCCCGGGGCCAAAGCACTCAACAACGCAGAGTGAAGAAACAGAAAAAACTCAAGGAAACTGTTACACTTTGCAAGATAGAGTTTGTAAGGGAGAGAAAGAGAGATGAAAAGTAAGTTGTTATTACAATAGAAAAAACCAAACATTATATAGGTTTTTCTTACACCTATTTTAGTGTTTCCAAAATAATAGGATCAACATATGAATAGGAACAATAATACTAAAGAAACTCATTCAAACTAAAACTCATTCAACTTTAACATCCTCCCTTAAACTAAAACTATGTGATTTAGTTTAAACTAGAGAGTGAAACAACTTCAAGCAGATTACGAAGCTTCACAAACGTTGCTAATGTAAGAGGCTTGGTTAATATATCTGCAACTTGATCCTCGCTTCTACAGTAGGTCAATTTGATGATCCCATCATTTGTAAGATCTCTTAAGTAATGATATCTTACGTCGATGTGTTTGCTTCGTCCATGCAAAACCGGATTTTTTGAAAGCTTGATTGTTGAAGTATTGTCACAGTGAATGATAGAGGCTTCTTCTTGCTTATAATGTAACTCTTCAAGAATATTTCTTAACCAGATGGCTTGACATGCACATGATGTTGCTGCTACGTACTCAGCTTCAGTGGTAGACAATGTGACAATTGCCTGTTTTTTGGAAGACCATGAGATAGCTCCTGAACCAAGCATGAAAACATACCCTGTAGTACTCTTTCTATCATTTAAATCTCCTGCATAATCACTATCGCTAAAACCAATAAGGTTTAATTCGCCCCTTCTCTCATAAAATATGCCAAGATCATGAGTCTCTTTCAAGTAACGTAAGATTCTTTTGGCTACTAAGAGATGAAGCTCAGTTGGAGATTCCATAAACCTGCTAATGAAACTTACAGCATACATAATATCAGGTCTTGTAGCTGTCAAGTACATCAAACTTCCAACTATTTGCTTGTAGAGAGTACTGTTGACCTTCTTCCCTTCATGATCCCTTGTGAGCTTCAAGCTGGGTTCAGCTGGAGTTGAGACTAAGTTACAGTCTTTCATTTGAAATCTATCCAGGGTCTCCAATGCATATTTCTTCTGATTGATGAAAATTCCAGCTGCTGATTGCATTACCTCAATGCCGAGAAAATAATGCATCATCCCTAGATCTGTCATTTCAAACTTCACCATCATGGACTGCTTGAATTCTTCAAACATTATTGGATCATTACCTGTGTAAATCAAATCATCTACATACAAACATACGATCAAAATCTTGTTTGGAGGTTCAAATTTAATAAAGAGAGTATGTTCGTATGGACATTTTTCAAATCCAACTCTAACAAAGTAAGCCTCAATCCGACTATACCAAGCTCTAGGTGCTTGCTTCAACCCGTATAAAGCTTTCTTCAACCGATATACCTTTCCATCATTTCTCTGTTGTTCATAACCAGGAGGTTGATCTATGAAAATTTTTTCATTCAAGTTTCCATGTAGAAATGTTGATTTCACATCCATTTGAAGAATTTTCCAATTATTTTGTGCTGCCATTGCTACCACCATTCGAATGGTATCATGTCTTGCAACTGGAGCGAAAACTTCATTGTAATCGATGCCAATTTGTTGCTTGTACCCTTTTGCAACGAGACGAGCTTTGTACTTGTCTACTTTTCCATCTTTATTCAGCTTTGTTTTGTAAACCCATTTAACACCAATGGATTTCTGTCCTTCAGGAAGTTCTGACAACTCCCAAGTATTGTTTTTCTCTATTGACTTGATCTCTTCATCCATGCCTTTCTGCCATTTTAGATCTTTCACAACTTCTTCAAAGGTTATTGGATCACATTCTGATAATAAAGCATAATGGACAAGTGTTTCGTTAGAAAGATCACCACTAACATCGTAATCTTCCATCCATGCTGGTCTTCTTCTAACTCGTTGTGATCTTGAACTTGTACCTTCTGTTTGAGTTTCAATAATCTCAACTGGTTGTTGAACTGGACTTTCAGGTTGTGGTGGCGAAGATACATCACTGGTAGTTTCATCAAAGTTCATAGGTATTGATTGATGCTCCACAGTATCTTCTATCCAATTCCACGTGCTTACTTCATCAAATATAACATCTCGACTAATTACAATTTTACCTGTAATAGGATTGAACAATTTGTAAGCCTTTGATTGCTCACTAATGCCAAGAAAGACACATTTTTGGCCTTTGTCATCTAGTTTTTTTCTTCTCTCATCAGGAATATGTGCATATGCAATGCACCCGAAGATTCTGAAATGGTCAACTGATGGTTTACGCCCATCCCAAGATTCTTGAGGAGTCATGTTTTTAACCGAAAAAGTGGGACTTCGATTCAAAACATGAATAGCCCAATTTACAGCTTCTGGCCAAAAATGCTTTGGGACTCTCCCATTTGCAATCATGCTTCGAACCATGTTGAGGATAGTACGATTCTTTCTTTCGGCAACACCATTCTGTTGAGGTGTGTAGGCTGTCGTCAGTTGGCGTCGGATTCCATGCTCATTACAAAAATTTACAAATTCTTGTGACATGTATTCTCCTCCGCGATCCGTCCGAAGAGTTTTAATTTTCCTTCCAATTTCATTTTCATCTGCCGCCTTAAAATTCTTGAAAATTGAGAATGCTTCTGACTTTTCCTGCAAGAAATAAATCCATGTTTTTCTGCAAAAATCATCAATGAAAGAAATAAAATATTTCTTTTTCCCATTTGATATTGGATTTATTGGGCCACATATGTCAGAATGGATTAACTCCAAAGGTTTGCGCGCTCTCCATGCTTTACCCTTTGAAAACTGTTCACGATGTTGTTTGCCAACAACACAATCTTCACATACTTTTGAGGGAGGAGAAATTTGAGGAAGACCAACCACCATTTGCTTCTGAGAAAGGACTTGTAAACCTTTAAAATTCAAGTGGGCATATCGCAAGTGCCAAAGCCACATAGGATCTTCTACAACCGTCTTGAAACATGTTTCCAAACCTTCTAGTTTGAGTGGAAACAACCTGTTTGATGTCATCTCAATACGAGCAATCAATCCTCTCCTTGGATCATATATTTCACAACCGCCTTCTTTGATGGTTGTAACATACCCTTTTTCTTGTAACTGTCCAACACTCAACAAATTGCTTTTCAAGTCAGGAATATAAAACACATTTGATATAGTTTCAACACTTTCTTTTTTGGTCTTAATTTGAACATCACCTTTGCCCACAACATTTACTTTAGAATTATCACCAAACGATACAGTAGAATGATAACTTTCATCCAAATAGGAAAATAGAGACTTGTTACCACACATATGATTGCTGCAACCCGTGTCGATATACCATATGTTTGATCCAAGCTCATCATTGCGGTGACACGTCATCAAAAGTGTTTCTTGCTCCCTTTTTTCTATGAAATTGGACTGCTCTCCTCTTTCATAGGTAAGGTTGACTGTGCATTCAGACTTGTAATGACCAAACTTATGACAACGGTAACATTGAATGTTGGACTTATCAAACCTCGAGTTATTGGACATTTGTTTGTGTTGGTCATGTCCTCCACCTCTTCCTCTTCCTTGCCATCTACCACGACCTCGACCACGGCCTCTATTCGATCCTCTTCCCGTAGAATTTTCACCTTGAGTTGAAACCTTCAAGGCTTGTTCTTCAGTTGGATCTGTAGTTGGCGTCATTCTTTGCTCATGCACGAGTAAAGAACTTTGTAATTCATCAATTGATAAGTTATCGACATCTTTTGATTCCTCAATTGAACAAACCACATAAGCAAATTTAGGAGCCATCGACCGAAGAATCTTCTCAACCACGGTGACATCTTCAATCTTCTCTCCATGGATCCGCATCTTGTTTACTATAGCCAAGGTCCGCGAGAAATACTCACCTACGGACTCATCTTGCTTCATGTGAAGAATCTCAAACTCTTTGCGAAGAGCTTGGAGCTGCTGCCTTTTAACCGTCGTTGTGCCTTGATACTTTTTCTTCATGGAGTCCCATATTTGCTTGCATGTGTCTTTTTGCAAAATGGTCTCCAAGATGGCACGATCAATGGCTTGGAATAAATAATTCTTGGCCTTGAGATCCTTCAGCCTCTGTTCCTCTAACTTCTTTTGCTCAACTTCTGGCAAGACAACTCCAGCGGCAGGTTCATTCACTCCTGCATCTACAACGGTCCAATACTCTTTGGACCGTAGAAAATTTTCCATCAACATACTCCAATGATCATAATGACCATCAAAGCGAGGAATTGTCGGTTGCACATAATTGTCTGTGGCCATCTTTTTTGCTTTGCTAGCTACCTTAGAAGATAAAAGGAAAAGATGATATAACCTGGCTCTGATACCACTGTTACACTTTGCAAGATAGAGTTTGTAAGGGAGAGAAAGAGAGATGAAAAGTAAGTTGTTATTACAATAGAAAAAACCAAACATTATATAGGTTTTTCTTACACCTATTTTAGTGTTTCCAAAATAATAGGATCAACATATGAATAGGAACAATAATACTAAAGAAACTCATTCAACTTTAACAAAGAAACAGAAAAAACGCAAGGAAACAAGTCCCACGGAGGAGCACTAATAGACATAGGAGACATCAACACCCCTAACCACGAGGCACACCTATAAGACAAGTCAGCCTGGGCACTAATAAGAACAGACTGGGGAGAACGATTCCTACCCCCGTGAACCCAGGAATTTCGCTCTCTCCAGACATGATAAATGGCTGCACACCAAGGAAGCCGCCAAACATGACGCCTACGACGATCACCCCGCCCCATACAACAAATCCAAGATAACTCAGTGGACCATATAGCAATACGATGAGTGGACCGACCCCAGCAAAGCAAACCGGACCACACATGCGAACTAAACGGACACTCGAAGTAAAGATGATCTCGCGTCTCTAAGGCAGCTGAACACAACACACACCCTGACAGAATTAAGGGATCCCATCTATGGAGGCGGGCCCTAGTAAATAACCAGTCACGAATCGTCAACCATGCAACGAAGGCGTGACGGGGGATGTTACCATCAAACCACAACAAACTGGCCCATCTAACACAATCACGACGAGGACGCAAGACCTCCCAAGCACTAGCCACCGAGAAGACATCAGATCTACCAGGGTCCCAGATAACTCAATCAGGCTGAAGCAAATGGGGGACAGTAGCCTGAACCATGGGAAACAAATACTCCATCTCCCAAGTCACGCAGGGCCACTGCCAAGATCCATCCGGGAGGAGGAAATCTGACACCAAGGCACAAGCCGAACTACCAACCGCATCAACCAAACCTTCCTCGAAACGATGATTAATGGGGCCACCAGGAAGCCAAGAATCAGCCCACACATGGGTTCGCCGCCCGTCCCCGATGGCAACCCGGACTAGAGGACGAAACTGCTCACGAAGATGAAAAATGGCCCGAGTACACCAAGACCAGCTGGCCAAAACCGGAACAGACCACAAGGAGCGACCCCGAAGGATATAAGCATCAACCCAGGCCACCCATAACGAACCTGAACGCGTAAACAGAAGCCATAGGAGCTTCATGACGGCTGCCACATTCCAAGAACGAATATGGCGGATACCTAAGCCACCCTCATTTCAAGGAACACAAACGTCCCCCCAAGCCACCTTCGCTCCCCCTTACCAGAAGAGCTCCCTCGCCATAAGAAAGCTCGGAGGATACGATCAACCTCGTCTGCTACGCGAAGAGGCAAAACAAAAACACTCGCCCAATAAACCTGAAAGCTTTGCAAGACAGATCAGATAAGCAACAAACGACCAGCGTAAGAAAGAGCCCGCGCAGACCAGCTCTGAACCCGCACAGTGATCTTCTCCAAAAGGGGCTTGCAATCCGCATAAGAGAGCCGACCAGAAACGAGAGGAATACCCATATAACGAACAGGAAGAGTGCCAAGGGAGAAACCCATCACTCCAGACAACCCTAAGGCCTCAAACGAGGAAACCCCGACACAAAACATAGAACTCTTAGACGAATTCACACAGAGACCAGACAACCCCTGAAATCTGAAGAGGGCAGAATGGACGAAGGCTAGCGAGGAATAGATAAATTATATTGTTTTCATACTATCTTTCAACCTTCATTTTGAATATTGTATTTTCTATATTCTTTTAAATTTAGTTTGAGGGAGAAACTAACAAATCAAGACTGTGATGAAGATATATTATTACTTTCATTTGTGTGTACTCTCAAGATTACTACATATGACTTTTTAAATGCTAATAAATTTGTACTCAAAAAAAAAAAATGCTAATAAATTTGAAGAATGCGAATTTAGTTTAATTTACAAATTTAATTATTAATCAAAAGTTTTTATACATGGGTTTTTAAAAAATGTATTTAAGAAGTGTTAGAAGTTATAACTACTATATAACAATATTTTCATTTATTATGCTTAAAAGGAATATATTCAGGAAAATGTTGATGAGTGCGGATGAAAATGTATAAATGAAAAGACTATTAAACAAAATCAAGACAATGACATGAAGAATTTAAAAATGAAAAACAAAAGTTATGTTGAAGTTCAATATAAGAATCTAGTAAGATTCTTGGGATGAAGTGTTGAAGAAAAAAACAAACTTATAATTTATAAATACATAGCAAATAAACAAAGCTTTTCATTAATTTTAAGAATTTGTAGAAAGAAAAAACAGAAAAAATATTTTTCAATACGGGTATTTTTTATATTTTTAGAAATGTCAAAGGTATTGATGAAACATTAACTTTTTCTAATCTAAAATTTAAGAGTAAAATAATTTTGAAATTTTATTAAATTTGAAGAATTTTTTTCTTTGTTTTTGAGAAAAAATGTTAAAGATATTAATGAAATTTTCTAGAGTTGGATAATGGCGAAACAAGGTACCAAATTCAAAAATATTTTCTATTAGTAAAATTTTAACGTTTTTTTTTATCCAAAATTTGAGTAAATAGATATTTATGAAACTTTATAAAAGATGAAGATGAAACTTGTTAAAGTTTTCTATAATTTAGCGGATAATAATTTCAAGTGGTTATGTATATATATATATATGAGTGTCTCGTAATTGAAGAAACCCTAATTGTGAGAGAAGAGCCTACAAAAATACGGTCCCCGATACCATAAAAGGTCAAATTTTTGGTGTCATTTTCATGGGGCCTCCAATTCGATTCAATCATGAATGTACTTAAAAAAAAAACAACAAAAGTAAAGTAGAGTGGTTTGTATAAAGTATTTTTATGTGAGCATTTTCCCACCAATTATTAATTTGTTTTTTTTTTTTTTCCTTTTATGTTTATATATGGTCACTAATTAAATATTTAAAAATAAAAATATAAAAACTGAGAAAATAAAAAAGGTGGATGGTATGGATAGCAATCAAACCCAAACTATTTGTAATTATAGTAAATGGTAAAACATTTTGAGAAAAAAAAAAAAACAGTTTGATTCATTATTAAAAGACCAAAAAGCTCTAACATCTCAAAATCAGTGATTAAAATCCATAAATCTTAAACTCTCCCAAAACTCCAAACTCCAAACTCCAAACCTTAAAACTCTAAAACCCTAGAAGTTAACCGGACACTTCAATTAATGCATAGTGAACGGCGAAAAACTCCAAACCCTAAATTCTAATAGGACACTTCAATGCATAACGAGCGCCGAACTAAAGATAATTCATTTTTTTAAATCTTCTTATTTATTTATTAAGGATAATATGGGAATAATAAAATTCATTTTACAAATTTACACAAAACTTTTAAAAAATTAGTATATCTTTAATTATTTTAGTCTAAATTGACATCGACTCCAACTATTTAGTCTAACTTGACATCCCTCCAATTTCTCAAAATAAAATATAGAGAAATTCTTCGTTTCTTTCTTACTTAATTATCCGGTCAACCATTTTGTTTATAATCATTAACTAATAAATGGTTATAACCATTAACTAGGTTTAAAGACAGAACTAATTATTGAAATGTTGGTTAGGTTATAACTTTGATTTTTAAGTTGGATATAACCAATTATTAGAATTATAGTAAACTTTTAAAATAAAGCCCACCACTTTATTTTTAAAAAAATCAATTGTAATACGAAATAAAGTTTCAACTTAGAGAAAAACAAGAGTGTTTCATTAATTTAATTAAATTATTACAAATTAACTAGTAATCAAAATACGGATAATATTTCAATAATGCATAACATACAATATTTAATTTTAATATTTTTTATAAGATATAATGAATTTAAATTTCATAGGATATAAATTAGGATATTGTGTTTACTCTTATATTTTGATCAATTTTTTTTAATTTAATTTAAATAAATAAAAGTAAGAAGAAATAATTCAATTAAATTAAAATAACATAAAAAAAAAAGAAGAGAAATGATGAAGTATGTGGTAGAACAAACGTTAGTTAGAAAATCCACCCGATCAAGGGCTTAACTATATTATTAGTGTGCCAAACAAAACATGACTGAATTGGTATAAAGATGTGGTATTGACTATGAAGTCTGAGGTTGAAATCCCTCACTCTAAATTGTATTAAAAAAAAATATAATATTTTTTTGTAATATATGAAATAAGTAGACATAATCTGAAAGTCAAATTAAAGAGTTTGTATAAAGTTTTGGGAAAAGATACTTTGATATTTTGTGTGATTGATAATGGATAAAGTCATGCATATTTATACAATCTTAGAGCGGAAACAGAATAAGCTAAATATAGCAAGTAAATCTCTAACTGCAGAGTACAACCATATACTCCGAGATTCACGGAAACAGAATAAAGGTAGACGTCGAGATATACGGAGTATATACAACTATATACTCCGATATTCATGGTGTTGATAGAGGTAGATGCCGAGATATACAACGCCTTCAATACTCCCCTCAAGTTGGAGCATGAAGATTCTAAATGCCCAACTTGCGAAAAGGTCGTGAAAAAAAAAATCAGCTATATTTAGTAAGTAAATCTTTGACTCGAAAATATTTACAACGTATATACAATGATATACGCCGAGATTTCCGGAGTTGACCAAGGTAGATGCCGAGATATACGGTGCCTCTCATACTATCCTCAAGTTGGATCATGAAGATTCTGAATGCCCAACTTGCGGAAAAGTCGTGAAAACTGTGATTCGAGCATCCGTTGTCAATGATCTATTCAACGGAAGAATCTGAGAGACCAAAGATGTAATTTCGATTTTAATCCCGAACGGGTGGTTGTGCAATAGGTTGTTGCTGCGGTATATCGTTGGTCCGACCACGTCCCCTCGATTTGGGTGACGAAGAAACTGACCACGTCCCCTTGATTTGGGTGACGAAGAAACCGACCACGTCCCCTCGATTTGGGTGACGAAGAAACCGACCGCGTCCCCTCGATTTGGGTGACGAAGAACTGACCACGTCCCCTTGATTTGGATGACGAAGAAATCGACCACGTCCCCTCAATTGATAAAGGTAGATGCCGAGATATACGGCGCCTTCAATAGTTTGTCCAAAACTTTTTATAGTATAAGAACGAATCAAATAAGTACCAACGTCATTTTTCTAATACACTTTGTGTTAATTTTTTCTATGTACTTTTCGAAGAGTTTTAGACTCCTTTGTGATTGATTTTACTGGTGGAAAGAGTGATTTTAAGAGTTTTTTTTTTTTTTTTAACTAGTTTGATAAATTTGATTATAAATGAATTTAAATAAAATCACATTTTCAATTGTGTTGATTTGTAAGATCCGGTTAAAATGTAGTTTTTGACATTGACTTTCTTAAAATATCTAAAGCTTTTTTTAACCATCTTTTATTGGAGTTTTTTTTTTTTTTTTTTTTTTTTTTTTTTTTTTTTTTTGTACATGACCCACTCCTCGGGTCAAGAGGTTTTTTAACCAAATTTTTGAAAACTTATGTTTTTTGACCTTCTCGTGATAAGGAAATGCACAAAGTCATTCGTACTCTTCGCTTATCACGAGGAGATCACAGTTGTTTCCTCGTGATTGTGATAAGCGAAGGGTACGAATGACTTTGTGCACTTCCTTATCACGAGAAGGTTAAAAAACATAAGTTTTCGCGATAAAGGTTAAAAAATCTTGCGGCCCGTGGGTCATCCGTACAAATACCTCATCTTTTATTTGAAAATAAGATATTAGAAAATAAAGTTTCGTATTTATGTTTTTAAATATATTTTTGGTAACAGATTTAAAAATTGAATCTCAATTTAATTAATTCCTAAATCATAAAAAACTAGTTATTACAGTTTCCAACCAAATATTGGTTGAATATAAATTATTGTTAATTAATTTATGAACATGATTTTTATGTTTTAAATTTTGTATATTATTATTTTACATTATCATATAATTTAGGGAAATTGTAACATATGTCAATTTAGAATAAGATAATTAAAAATATAGCATGTTTTTAAAAATTTTGCAGATATGGCAATTTCTATCGCTGATATGCTGATAGAAGTCTATCGCTAATCACCTCAGTTTTTTATAGATTTTTGTCTGGGATAGTCTATCAGTAATAATAGTCTATCAGTGATATGATAAAGTCTATCAGTGATAAAAATGAATTTTTTTTGCCATATTTGCAAAATATTTTAAAGTTTGCTAAATTTACAATTAGTTTAGGCCTGATTGCTATTTGTGTAACCAACCCTATAATTTATAATATATTACCGTTGTACATATATTTTAATTTAACCAAATGATTTGAGATTTATACCCTAATATACTATATCTATTAAAAAAATTATTATTTTAAATATATCTCAGCATCTTAAAATTTTAAATAAAAAATTTAGATACATAAAAAAACATAAATATATTGTTTAAAAAAATTTACTATTTAGATTACAAAATTCATAAATAGTTTTAAAAAATATTTACACTCGGTTTAGAGCCGCTTCTCCCTCGACTTTTTCTCATGGGTCGAACTTTATTTTTTAATGGACTTTTGTGTTAGGATCTCGTATTTTACCCATAATAAGTATAATAAAATATAGCTCAAATTAAAGAGAAGTTTTCAAATATTGATGAAATTACGTTCAAATAATCTCTAACTCCTTGGAATTACGGCTAATGGTGTTTATAAGGTGAATGTAGATGCGAGGTTTCAAAGTGTTGAAGGAGTGACGAGTTTGGATGTGGTGGTTCGGGATGCGAGGGGTCGGGTTATGCTGGCCGCGCAATGTCACAGGTTCTGCATGTTCGGAATGTGGTGATGGCAGAGAGGCTTGCAGCATCGGATGGGTTACAGTTGGTGTTGGGAGGCAAGTTTGCAGCCCGTGGTTTTAGAGACGGACTCCTCTTGGATTTATAGTCTTGTTTCGGGAAGAGAGGGGAAGATCTGACAAAAGTTGGTATGCTCGTGGAAGATCTGTGCTCTCAGTTTCCTCCGCCTTTTATGGATCGTTGGAGCTTTACTCATCAAGAAGGTAGTATGGTGGTTGATCAGTTGGTGCATCTGGCGTTGGCCCTTCCTCAAGATTTAGTGTGGGTGGAAGATTTTTCTCCTCAGGTTGAACCTTTCATTTTAGCGACTTGATTGATGGTTGAGTGCTTGTATCCATTTTTGCTTTCAAAAAAAAAAAAAAATTAAATAAATAAATCAACTATATCTATTGCTATCTCTAATTTGAGTCAAGCTTATTAATAAATTAACTTTATCTATTACCATCTCAAATTAATTTGAGATGGTTTCATCCCTCAATTTATTGAACTCAAAAAAAAAAAAAAAAAAATCTATAAAATTAGAGTATTATGCTTTGGTAGCCCTTCCTTTCACTTATAATTATGTGCTTTTTTGTTCACCATGATGTCTTTTCAATGTGAAAGGTTGAAATTCAATCATGCATTATTTAAGTTTTGATAGATCCATGTGGTTCAAACAAGCAAATTTGAACACATCAATAAAAAAGTATTTCTTTTATTTTATCTTTGACGAATAAAATTTTAAAAAAGAGCTGTCAATTCGAATTTTCGATAAATCCTTTACATTGACGAATCAATACTGATACTATCTATATTATCCTATCAATCACATAAAGGTACACTATTAAGGGTAAAGCTACGTAGGGGCCGAGGTGGTACGTGCCCCCTTCCTCGACCCTCAGATTTTAACGTTATTTTCTTTTTAATTTCTTGTAGAAATTCTTATTTGTAGATGTTGATTTTTCATTTTTTTAATAATTTTTTTTAATAAAAGGTATATATAATTTTTTTTCTTATTTAAAGTAAATAATTTAAAATTTAATTGGTAAATCATGTTTTCTTTACTGAATTTAAATAAATTTATAAAGCATTTAGAATTAGTATGAAAAAAATAAACAAATATATAGTATTTTATTATTTAGTTTTATAGTTTATGTTTTTTTAAAATAAATTTTTGGTTCTAATATAGATAAAAAAAAATGAATAAAAGTATACTTGATTTTATTCGAGAATGATTTAAATTTTCTTAATTAAGTGTGAAAAAAGAAACTATATTTCTAATAAAGAAAACAAAAAATCAGCTAAATCCACTAAACTCAAACTATGATATCTAATGTTAACTATATATATTGAAAATATAACGATTTGTTTTTTTAAAAATTAACCATAAAAAGAGAAGTTGAAGCTCATAAAAAGAGAAGTTAGAAACACAAACTAATGTAGTGAAAAGAGACTAGACATATATTTACCGGAGACTATTTTAAAAATTATGTCACAAATTATATACAAATTAAGTATGCTCTCATTTTTTTTTAGGGGAGACTCGAGTCCCCTAAATTTAAGATAAATTCGTCTTTGCAAATATATATGCATTATCATTTGATTAAAAGTTTAAATATTGTTTTGGTGATGAAATCATTAACCACTTTTCCATTTTAGGCTAAATATTTAAAAAAATTACCACTTATCATTTTCGTCCAACCTCCCTTTTAAAATTTTCAATTTCAATTCATGAACTATTATTAAACTTCATTTTTAGTTGTTTTTATAAAAGTGAATTTTTAGTTCTTTTTATAAGTGATAAACTAAGGATGTATATGAAATACAAATATTAAATCATGTCATACCAAATTTAACTTAGAATCCGTTAAATTCAGAGCAAATATTTGACCCATAAATTCAATTAATAAACTTGAGTTTAGGAAGTTTAGAGTTGAGAAACTTAAACTTGTATAATGTGTAAGAGTTGTACAAAGAATGAATCATTCTACAAACTTGAGTTTATGCAACATGTATTGTATTTGATTTGTGATCTGTTAAGACTTATAAAAGTTAGCATGCGTGAGTTTCATAAGTTCGAGTTTCTGGGTAGTTCGTAGAATTAATAAATTCAGTGTTTTGAGATAAGCAAAACTCACCTATCAAATAGTCTCAAACTCGCTTATAAATTAAATATATCTTTCAAATTCTAAAAAACAGAACTTACATTCAAATACTTGTTTATACTATACACATGGTTAAAAATTTAATATTAGGGTTTACTTTTAACATAACATGGAAGGTTGTTCATAATTAGAAGTGGAGATTGAGGAAAAGAAGTGCTTTTTTGAAAACTTTATGCCAACATAAATTTAGCTTTCCCACACTCCTTTTCCTACACTTTTAAAACTTTGGGATACCCAATCAAAATTGAGTCTTTATCTTTGATGAAGGAAACATGACTCACCAAATTCTAACTTTATTGGCTCCATAAATATTATATATCTTTTACAATCTCATGGTTGGAGCCTCTGAATTCTTCAGTCCATCTGACAAACATGCATTCTCCAATCTCAAGTAGACATATAATGTAGGGTTTTGGTTGGAACAACCTGAATTTTTCAGATGGAGACTTTAAAAACCTTTTGTTTTTGTTTTTGTTTTGAAAGTCTAAACAAATGAGTTCTTACCTTATTTTCAAAGAATATCCTTGTGGTCCTTCACTCTTTTCCTACATTGACTTTGGTCACTTTTATTTTTATCCATCTAATTGTTTATATTATTGTAAACTCCAAATCCACATTATTTTTCTGACAATATAATATGTCCAAAAAAAAAATTATACAAAAACATTTATACTAGTAGGGTTGTCTAGTAGAGTTAAGAATTTACTAGCCAAATGAAAAATGAAAGTAACTTGGACTTAAAAGATGACTAGCTGCTCTTTCTTGTTGGATATGTTGGGCATTATCACGAGTTCAAGTTTGGTAATCCACCACTTCGAGATCCTTCTTTTAGAGGGAAAATGCTAAATTCTTAATTTTAAGGATATTGAATTTGGGAGGATGACGACAGACAATACAAGAATTTTGGCTTCTCTCGACGCACAAAAAACATCGAGAGAAGCAACAAAACCGTCGACAAAATTCCGTTGGTAGAACTTTTCTCGACGGTTGAGCTAAATCCTCGAGAAAAGTAGTTCTTTAGAAAACCTACGGTTTTTCTCGACGATTGTTTAAACCGTCAATTTTTATCGACGAATTTTGTCAACCGTCGAGAGAGGTCAGGCATTTCTTGACGAATTTTGTAAACCGTCGAAATTTTTTTGATTTTTCTCGACGTTTGTGTAAATCGTCGAGAGAACTTCAAATTTTTTCGACGCCACAATAAACCGTCGAGACATGTGGTTTCGCCGATGAAATTTAAATTATCGAGAGAAATTTCCTCGACATATCCTAAAATTCTTGTAGTGAGAAGAAATTAAATGTTGTCCGTCGTAAGGAAACTATTCGTGATGATCTCTTTCTCATACATACCTGCTAAAGGGAACTTAACTCGATAGTAATTGACATGCACTCACTCCATTTAGGTCGAAGGTTCGATCCCTCATCTTTGTAATTGTTGGTACAAAAAAAAATTACTTTTCATCACTGCCATCATTAATGAAGCAATTATGAAAAATGATGTTTAGGGCATTGTCAATTGAGGTCCAACCTATTAATTCTTACAAATCAAAATCAATATATCCAAAAAGTAACATTAACCAGATTTAGTAACTCCACATTGGACCTAAACTTTCATAGCTTTGCTTTTAATTTTACCCAAAAAATTTCATATCAATGGAAAATGTTGTCTCCCTTATATATATACCCATGATTTTTTCCAGTTCTAAATACTTTAGCCGCACTCTCAACATAATATCAAATCATTAGTACATATATTTTCCCACAAATATAATGATAGAATTGGCCTTGGAAAAATTTATCTTATTAATTTCTACCAAACACGTGAAACTCTAAGGTTTATATAACTTCCCACTTTCACATTTGGAAAATATAAATGAAAATATTTAAAATAAGAAAACATGTCAATAATTATAAAATATTTTGAAAAAAATTAAATAAATATGAATAGAAATGGAGTTTTTGATAGTTTAAGAACAACATGCTTCTAAGAAGATTTTAATTAAAATAATGTCCTACGTCTCACCTTTGTAGCATATAATGAACATTAACATATATTTATTAAGATACATATCAGAATAAATAACAAATGAATAAATTCCTTTTAACAACCATGTAAGCTTGAGTTGTGGAGCACGACTCAACTGAGATTTGTATATATTAACGACTAAGAGGTTTGTAGTTCGAATCTCTTCTCTAATAAGAAGAGAAAAAAAATAAAAAATTAACTGAGTTGTCCTCGTAGCCTCATCGCAATTTAGAGAATAGCCAGGTGGTTAATTTTCTCTATACCTTGAAAGCTTGCAAACTTTACATTAACTAATAATCAAGATTTCGATCTATTTATGGTGATGTTTCATCACATGATTGTCTTTGAGATTTTTGGGACATATCCTGAAGTTTATTGTTTTCAATCGTTTTTTTTTCTTGTTGGGGTTGCTCAACAGTACATTAAGGGGAATCTAAATCGGGAGCAATGTCTCATTTGATCTCAAATAGGTTGTCGTGTTTAGGACACCAACTTGGAGTTGGATGAACTGAGTTAATATAACTCAGTCTACGTTTGACCCACCGACTATTATAACCCACAGTCAATAAAGTAACTATACTGACTTCAATACTATTTACTATTCACAACTATTATAATCACCGACAATAATAATCCACTCAGTACTCCCAAACAGTCTCCAAGTCTTTCCTCCTATCATAAGTAAAACTATCATTTGTGGCATGTCATTCTTGTCAAATTTAACATCTCTGCGGATGATTGGAGTCCTTAAAAGAAAATTAGTCAAGTGCAAGTAGAAATTGTAAACAAGTAATATATGAAAGTATTCCAAGTATCCATCCACATAAATTAGTTATGAATTTGAGTATTGAGTGAAAAACTTTATCAAATTGAAATTAATGGGCAACTAAGAAAAATGTTTAAGATAGTTGTGAGTAACTTGAGTAAAAGTAAAGATAGCAATTGAAATTTAGGCCCTCAATTATGTTTCTGCCCTAAAGGAGAGATGTGCTCAATTATGTGTCCGCGTGCTTATTGCAATTTATCCAGTGTAGTGAATCAGATTCATCTCCTATTCAACCTTTGTTTCAAAGTACCCTTAAGAGTATAAGCAATTGATTATATATTTCTATGGTCATTTTGGATTTAGCTAAATTAACATACAATCTTCTTTGATCCTATGTGTGTTGGGTTTATGTCCAAAAACTCGTGGTTTGTAAACTTTTGTGTTTGTAAGTACTCTATTTAGTAATAATGAGTTATTAAGTTTTATTCAGTAAAATAGTTTATTGAATAAAGTGAAACGTGTTTAGTTTATCCTATATCAATGACGAACACCCATGGCGAAGGTTGAGTACTTGAGCTTCATGTATGACATGAATGTGGATCAAGCTCAAGTAGACAGACAAAACGGTCTATAATATATGGTTAAGGCTGGGTACCTTATCCTGGTAATACTATTGGATGCGGCTCGCTTTGTATAGTACAAAACGATGTGATCCGAATCATTTCACATTGAGATGTGCGAGCGAGGGCGTCCTGTGCAATGAGTTTGCATAAGACCGAACCACGAAACTAAGTCGCTCTCTCTTTATAACGCCGTTTATTGAAGAGACCGACTATTTCACCTGATGACCTAGGTAACTCGATCTTAATCCTGAGCTTGCTATGAACTCCTATTTATTCGAGAGTATCCTTTGACTTGTACGAGTGAGAGTGGCCCATTAACGCCGACTCAATAATCCTACCATCTTGGGGATAAACTCGAATAGGTGGTTGAGGACATAGTACAGCAAGACGAAATTCACTCCTAACCCACTTAAAGGTTAGTAGATAGGTTGTTCCCTTAATAGCTGACTTCAGAGCTTGAACAATGAACGCTCACCCTCTCCTGACCAGAGAGGGATTCTGATCTGTTGGTTGTACCACAGATCAATTGTTCATTAAAGGTGTCAGTGATACTTAATGAACAAGACGTAATCCAGGGGTTAAACGGTTTAAATGACCTTGCTGTTATTACGAACAACCTGTGAAGGATTGACTTGCCCGTGACGTATCAAGAGGACATAATATATCTACAGTGAGGAGAGTGCAACTCTCAGACTATAGTGGAGTCTCCGGGGGTTAACGAATGTCGATTGATTCGGTTAAAAGAGTTTTGACCGGATAATCTCGTATCGTTGGAGCTCATGATCTTTAGGTTCTCCTGGTTAGCTCGGATAAAGCGGTGTAGCAGTGTTATAGGGTAGAATTTGGAGGAATCCAAATTTGGGTCTGTTGATCGAGGGTTAACGTGTTTAAATATGATTTAAATATGTGATCGGAGCAAGACGTATTTAAATATGATTTAAATACTTGACCGAAAGAAAATATGAATAAAGTTTCATATTGGAAAAGTCAGTTTTCGGTAAACTGGAGCCAGTTTTATTATTTAATTAATATTTGAAATTAAATTAAATAATAAAATTAATTAAAAAAAAGTTGTAATTAATAATAATTATTTATTATTATAATAATTAATTATGATAATGGATACATGTTTAACATGTTAAACATGTGGAATCCATTATCTTGGCTTTTGGTTTTGGATGAGGATGGTTTTGAGTGGGGTTCACTCTGGCTTTTGAAGCTAGAGGTTTTTCCCCTTCTCTCTTTCTCTCCAAGCTTTCGACTGCTCTCTCGGTTTTACTCCAAAGGTTGGAGAATCTCCATGGTTGAGTTGTTGAAGCTTTGAAGATTTGTTGAAGAAATGAGGTAAGTACTTTTAAGAGTATTGTAGAAGGATTGAAGGTGTTCAATCTTCTTCCCTCAATTTTGTATTTCAATTGTTGAATTACATGAGTATTGTTGAGATGGGTTTATAGCTCTTGATGAACCGTTCATCAAACTCAAGTTGAACTTCATCTCCATACTCTTTACCTTCACAATCTTCTTCTTCTTCCTACTCCCCTCTCAACATACCCCCTTAGCTCAATGAGTCCCACAACTCCGCTACTAAGCCTGAAGATAGATGAGACTCCTCTAAGGGTGGTCCTCGTCGTGATCGTGCTGAGTTCGTGACCGGAGGAGAGGTAGAGGACGAGGGGGCTGTAAAGGTGATTAGGAGACGATAAGGCGATCACTACAAAAGGTATGTTTTGCCTAGTTCCTCGCTCTCTGGTAAATTTACCGGTCATTCAATCAGTCGGATTTACCAGCAGGAAATTTACCGGTGGGGGCGTTTCAACGTATTTTGCGTTGGCTCCTCGGTGAGATTTACCGGTCGTGCGAACCAGTGAACTCTTTGCCGAAGGAGTTGACCGGTAATCGTTACCAGTTTACCGGTGGAAATCATGTGAAGATTTTCAACTGGTTTACAGGTTCAAAGCTTACCGATAAGGATCTACCGGTCAATGTTTACCGGTCCAATCCTTACCGGTGTAAGTTTACCGGTTTACCGGTGTGAGTTTGTGAAACTCTTCGAACCGGTTTACCGGTGTAAGTTTACCGGTTTACCGGTGTGAGTTTGTGAAACTCTTCGAACCGGTTTACCGGTGGTAAACTTACCGGTCCGGTCTACACCGGTGTGTATTTACCGGCGCCGGTTTACCGGTGCCGTTAATTCACACGGTTCTACCGGTGGTGCTCTTACCGGTTGTTCATTACCGGTCAACCTTAACCTGTTGACTTTATCGGTCCGTGTACAGGTGGTAATGGGATTTACCGGTGGAGTCGGATGAATGTAATAAACTAAGTGTTGGTTTGTATTTCGTTCATCCGTTTGTTGCTCATTGATTGCTGAAGATCCTCAGCCAATTCAGACATTTTTCCGCTGCGCCTCTGGTTGTTCCGGGATTTCAGTTCCATCATTATGGGCCTAAATTAGAATACAATTTTCTTTGATCCTATAAGCGTCGCCCTATGTTTAGGGTCAATTAATGAAGTCTTACGTATTGGCTCTTCTCCTATATTGATTTCATGAAAACTGTTTATTTACCCAACCTTTTAAGTATTGAGTTCAACTTTTTGTGTGGATCTAAATGGCCAATTTAGACTAATAGTAAAATTTAAAGCCAATAAAATCAAACCGCACAAAGATAAGCCAGAAAACACACAAGTGATATTCTCAAACTAGCTGCTCATGGTCTTTTTAGAACATCTACAAAATTGAATTCCAAAAGAAACTGAGTTCATAATTGAAATGAAAAATGAAATAAATGTAAAAAACTGTCATGATTATAAAAATGAATGAATTAACAAAAACACTTAATCTAAGCAAGCCGAATTTCAAGTTCATATATTAGATAAAGTTGAAGATCTACGTGATATACAATGTTGAAGAAGACAACAACAAAAAACAGAGAACAAAAGTAATATATTTTTTTTGTTTTTATATTTTTGGACAGAATACAACGAGATGAAAATAACAAATTTCATAAGGGAAAAGAAGAAAAGAAGAACCAAAACATATATTCGACTTTGAGCCTATAGCTCGGATACCAACATGTTAAGAAACTCTCAAGAGTGGATCTAACAACCTTGCCAAAGAATAAGACCTTTAAATCTCAAACCCGAAAACCCCAAAAACGCAATTGGAATCAACCCAAGGAAAAATGTATAACGAATTACCTTGACGATCAAGATCAAGAGTAAATTGTTTCTAAACTCGTGATTCGAATCACTCCATAAGAGGTATGATCAACACCACTTAAATGATCCTAGCATGCAATATCTAAACACAAGAAATTTCAAAAATTGGAAGAATTAGCTCTCAACCAAAGCTTGAAGGATAAACCCACTTTCATTCAGTTTGATGATAATTGTTTTTTACAAAGACTCAAAAAGAGCTATATATCCCTCGAAACTTCTAGCCACTAACTCTTGTATCTTCCACCCACTAACAAGAGTAACTTCCGTCCACTAACTCTTATAACTTCCATCCACTAACAAGAGTAACTTACAGCTACTAACAAGAGTAATCTTCATCCACTAACTTTACAAGTAAGTTCAAAATGCATAAATTTCATAATAACAACTAATAAATTGTAACCTATGATATGAAGACAACATAAAAGCAAAGTTTAAAATCTAAAAAAATAAAACATTAAATCTAATGAGCTTTAAGTTCATATGGCACGATTGAGATGCCCCGATTCATATCAAACTCCTATTCGGCTTCCGTGAGTTTACATTTAGGAGTCGAAGCCATTAAATGTCCCTAGGGCTAATGCAAATTCAGAAAATTAAAGCATACAATTCTTTAACCTACAGTGTGCCTTATTCCTAAGTGCACGTGATGTCCTATTCCTAGGCCCTTTGTCCTATATTCCCTCATGAAATCCATATATTGCCCAAGTTTTCTAAGTGTTCAGACTCAATTTGCATGCTAATTTTATTGATCATATTAAACTAACAAGACATAATTTAAATCAATGAGAGAATTAACAAGTATGCATTCAAACGAGCCTCAGTCACATTTTATTAAGCAACTTCAATCATCAGAGAATTCACAACATCAAATCCCTAATGAATACTTAACTTGTAATGGGAAATAAAACAAAGTACATTGCAAAATTAGAATTCATTGAATACAAAAGGAAATGGAAAAGCAGAATTAGAAATATGCTTAATTGAAATACATTTAATTGAAAAACAGAATTCGAGAACAACTATAACAAAAGTTGAATAAAAAACACTCTTGAGAGAGGACTAAGCTACTGGTTTACGAAGTGAGATGGAGATGGAGGGTGGTGTAAGTAAAGTAGTCTTTTCTTTTTGGACTTCGACTGTTGCCCTCAATTGGGTTGCAATGAGTCCCTTTTATAATTTCATAAGTGGCTAGGCAGGTGCAAAAATAGGGGGAGGTGACTTGTTCCTCTCACTCTTCTCAGTCCATAACAGCAAGTGGCTATTCCTTTGACTTGGTCTTTGTTGACTCTGTCTTCGGTTACAATGTGACAAACTTTGCCGCATTGTGTTTTCTTTATTTTCCCACAATTGCACTTGCATCGCTTTACATGGTAGCCACATAGTTAGTCTTTTCGACACCTTCCTACAAAAAAGCAATTTTGGGTTAAATAACATCAATTTCCTATCATTTTCTCTATAACTCCCCTAATTTACTCAAGTGGGTCCCTAACTCTAACAAAATCCATGTTTAAAGACAACTGAATTTTTGTAACCATAATTTATTACCTAACATGCCTTAATCAATTCAAATGTGGTAGTATTTATAGGCAAAATCATGGTATAATTAGCGTTCATAACACCCTTAAACTTAACTCCTTGCTTGTCCTCAAGAAAAACAATCAACAACAAATATGATAAATAAAGTCTAAATGACAAAAATACTCAAAATATGGTTCGATAACGGAATTTTCTTTCAGAAGAGCCCATTTGTTTCGTAGTGCAATCCACAAACTCAAAATGTCACTGAGTCTAGAAGAACCCATTTGTTTCCTTATCTGCCCCGACTCTAATACTTCTTTCCTCTAGCTTTTAATCACTGAGTCTAGTAGGATCCTTAGATTAGACAACAAATTTTTTTCAGACTTTATTGTATATATAGAAATTTTCCCTAAACTTGTGTGGCTACTAGGCTTTTCTATTTTTTTCCCTCTACTCTCTAGATAATTCTTGTTGTCAGACTTACCTTCGTTCCAGCTTACTCGCAGTTCCCCTGAACAACGTATCTAGCTACGAGTAAGCCTCACAATATGAGATTTAGCACTCACTTCTGAGTCATTCTTTCATGTAATGACAACCATGAGTCACATGAATGCTCATGGTTACTCAGTCAACTTCTGAGGGAGGAGTGCCTCTAGAAAGATATAGTGTTTTTTTTCTTTCTAGTAGCTCACTTACTTTGGTACTTTGGCTAGTCATACTAAACCTCCCTTACATTGGATACTTATACCTCCCCCCTCCCCCAAGCTTAAGAAGAACAATGTCCTCTTTGTCTATTTTTGTGAAGGGTACAAACACATAGTGTGAGATTTCTTGATGAGCACAAGCACTAAGGCTAAATTCTCCAAAATTTTGCAATAAGAAACAAGGATTAGATAGTTTAGATGCAAAAGGGTTTATGTTTTGAAAGGAAACACAATAACTCATGGGTTCGAACTCTCTGAATTAATGTTTGGCACTACTAGACATAGGGAATCTATAAGTATCATCATGAAAGGCTCCCTTAACGAACTATGCTCTTAAATATGCTTGCATAAATGCTTATCTATTCACGTATTTATTCTAGCCAGAAACAACTTTCCTATCAACTTCAAAACAAACAATTTTTTTTTTAACATACAAACAACTAAACAAACAAACCAAACAAACAGATTCTTAACATGCACATAGACTTCAATAACTCAAACAATCAATTTATTATTTAGAAAAGAAACTACTCCTCCTATTGGTCAATGCCCGTGGTCCTTTGGTTTTCCTTTCAGGCTTTCGAGGAATTCCAACAAAGAAACTGAAGTTTGGGGAGCAATGGATAGCAAGGTCACTGATAACTCCATTTTGAAGCTTAGTGAAGGAGTGCTCGACTGCCAATCGGTAGCGACCATTCTGCCTCACTAAAATATCGTTGCTTGTGAATAAAGAGTTTGGGTACTTTATTTACTGTTAAATTTACTTGATTGATTTAAATAGGTTAAAACCGTTTCACTAATAGATTTACATTCTTTTTCAGCATGTCTAGCTCTTTCAAAAACGTATTAGCTTCCGTTAAGTTTACCGGCGATAATTACGAGACCTGGAAAACGAACTTGAATATGATTCTTGTTCGTGATGATCTAAGGTCTGTCTTAAAAGCGGATTGTCCTCCTTTTCCCAGCTCTGTAATGAGCCGTGCTGAGAAGAAACAACAAAGTAAATGTGATTTGCTGGTTGTTGAAACGTGTTTAGTGGAAAATGATAATCATGCCTGGATCCTTGATTCAGGAGCCACTAATCATGTTAGTTCTTCATTTCAGAAAACTAGTTCCTGGCAGTCGCTAGCTAAGGGTGAGATAACTCTCAGAGTTGGTACTGGAGAGGTTGTCTCAGCTAAAGCAGTGAGAGCTGTTAGGTTGTCTTATAGAGATAGTTTCATTTTATTAGAAAATGTACTATTGGTTCCTAGTTTCAAAAGAAACCTCGTCTCTATAGCTTGTTTATTAGAACAAATGTATAAAGTATCTTTTGCTGATAATGAAGCTATCATTAGCAAAAGAGGTGTACAAATTTGTTCTGCTAAACTTGAGAACAACTTATATGTGTTAAAATCGACAAAGGTTGAAGCTATTTTGAACACCGAGATGTTTAAAACAGCTGAAACTCAAACCAAAAGGCAGAAACTTTCTCCTAGTACCTATCTTTGGCACTTGAGACTAGGCCACATTAATCTCAATAGGATTGGGAGGTTGGTCAAGAGAGGTGTTCTAAATCGTTTAGAGGACAACTCTTTACCGCCATGTGAGTCATGTCTTGAGGGCAAGATGACTAAAAGATCTTTTACTGGAAAAGGTCATAGGTCCAAAAAGCCTCTAGAAATCGTGCATTCGGATCTCTGCGGTCCTTTGAATGTCAAAGCACGAGTAAGATATGAATATTTCGCCAACTTCATTGGCGATTATTCAAGGTACGACTATTGATAACTCAATTTTGGAGCTAAATATCACTCCCTAACAATAGCTAAAATCCGTGCTTAATCGTTTAATTTATCTTGTTTATAGGAGATTTGCGGCAAAGAGCTCATGGTGTCCATTGGACGCGTTTCGTGGCTTAGGAAGCTGTTTTAGCACTCCGGGATTGCATCGGGAAAAGGGGAAGTTCATCCATGAAGATTTGGAGAAAATTGTCATGCAAAGGCAATTTTCCATCCCCAAACCCGAGAGCAAGCGTCGAGACGCTGCTCAACACTGCCCGGCGTGGAGACGCTTGCCCTTGCGTCGAGACGCAACGAAGAGGCGCGCGCGCTGAAAATTATCGGGCTAGCGTCTCGACGCCATCGCGACAGCGCGCGCTGGGATTTTTAGGTCACAGTGTCGCGACGCTGGCCTAGCGTCTCGACGCTCCGACGAATTATATAGGCTGTTTTGACGATTTTTCTTCATCTTCTCTGCCAATCTCTCTCGGTTTTCCGCCATTGTTGGACGTTTTTAGAGCTTTTTCTTCCTCTTTAGCTTGGGATTATGTCCAAGGTCCCCATTGAAGCTTTGACATTCAATCTCTCAATGGAAGGCTAAGGTAACGTGTAGGATTTGGGAAGAATTTTGGGATTTTTGCTAATTTGTAATATTTTGATAATTGGAACTTTGGATTCTGTTTTGGCTTAAATATTGCTATGCATCTACTGTTCTTGCTTAATCTATGCATGTGTTAGATTTCTAGACGAACAATCTCGTTTTCTAGCATGTGTTAATGTTATAGACTAGCGATGTCGTGCATCTCCTTGTCGATTTAGTAACACAAAACGGTAGAACCAATCGAAGCATAATATTAATCATACTGAATGTTGATTACTTTAGGGTTGTCGGGTAGTCAATTAGAATTTAGCGTGTTTGGTCGAACGTTCGTCGTGAAGTGCTAGTGACTGTTTGGGTTAATTTGAGGCTGATCACTCTAATTTAGTTGCGAACACTGTTTAATTAGGATTGCGAGATTCTAATTAATTACTATGAGGCCGGTTGCTTTAGGGTTGTCGGACAACCGTTCACGTGCATGTAACATTGATAGCCATACTTTGGAATTAACAGATAGATATTATAATGCTTAGCAAAGTCCCGGAATCTCCCAAATCCAACACTTTTTAATCTCAATTGCATTTTTCTGTTAGCGCTTTTACATCTAAATTTGCATGATAAAAACCCCCCGTTTTGTGACAATCTTCCAATCAATTTAATTACACCTCGAACAATTAATTTCAATTTTTATTCTCTCTCTGTGGTTCGACCCTGTTACCGCTAGCTGCAAAGCTTAAGGCTACAGGTTTATAAATTTATTTTGGTCAGGCTTCGACAGCCTGAGAATTAGTGGGATATTCCAAAAATCACACTACCAAAATTGGCGCCGTTGCCGGGGAGAGCAACTAAAAATTGAAATTATGTTTGATTTAGACTTAGGTTGATTGGTTGTTTTTCTGAAAAACATTTCTGAATTGTTTGTGTCTGTTTGAAATTTTTGTTGTTGTATGACCCGTTCTTCTGAGTTAAGAGGATTGCAGTTTATACCTGAAATAGACAGAGAGGAACGAAGGTTGAGGAGAGAAGGCTGCGAGGGCCGTAGATTGTTTGACGAAGAAGAAGTTGGTCCCTTCTTGCGCGACGAGATGGCACAAGGAGATGTGCCAAGGACATTGAAGCAGCTGGCAGCGCCAGATCTGAACCAGCAGCCGCTCTGCATCACGTACCCAGTGGTAGCAGGTAACTTTGAATTAAAGTCAGGTTTAATTCACCAGTTGCCTTCTTTTCATGGCAATGCAGACGATGACGCGAATAAGCACCTGATGGAGTTCCATTGCGTGTGTTCAGGGATGAAGCCCCCAGGCGTCACGGAGGAGCAGCTGAATTTAAGGGCATTCCCCTTTACCTTGAAGGACAAAGCCAAAGACTGGCTTTATTATTTGCCCTCCGGATCCATCACGACGTGGCAAGAGACGAAGAGGGTGTTCTTGGAAAAATATTTTCCTGCCTCTCTTTCCACCACGCTGAGGAAGAGAATTTACGGGATTATCCAAGACGTGGGTGAATCCCTACACGAGTATTGGGAACGCTTCGGGCGCTTGTGCGCGAGCTTTCCGCATCATCAGATCGTCGACCAGCTACTCATTCAGTATTTTTATGAGGGTATGACTCCTCATGATCGGCAGATGATCGACGCAGCGAGTAGAGGGACACTGATTGACAAGACCCCAGCCGAGGCCAAACAGTTGATAACCAACATGGCGGCTAACTCGCAGCAGTTCGGTATTCGTGGAGCAGGACAAGTCCACCAGGTTAGTCAGATTAATGAGATGACTGAGATGAAGGCCCAGGTGGCCGAGATAGGGAATTTGTTAAAAAAGTTTGTTGGAGGAGGAAACCGCGAGGCGGAAGAGGTCAATGCCATAAGGGGATATGCTCCCAACCCTAGGAAGTACGATCCTTATTCGAACACGTACAACCCCGGTTGGCGAGACCACCCAAATCTGAGCTATGGGCACAGAGATGGACATCAACGTTACCAAGGTCAGTCATTCAATAGACCTCAGAACTCCACCCAAGCTCAAGCCTCCAGTTTCTCCAGTTCTATGGAAGAGATGGTAAGAACCATCGTGAATTCGACGAGCCAGTTTTAGAAGGAAGCTCGTAAAGAGTTAAACTCGCACAAGGAGGAGCTGCAAAATTTGAACAAGCAGCTGACTCAAATGGCAGTGTCGATCAGTAAAATTGAGAGCAAGAGCTCAGGGAAGCTTCCTTCCCAAACCACAGTGAACTCGTGTGAGAATGTGAGTTCAATCCAGCTGAGAAGTGGGAAAGCAGTTCCCTCTAGAGCTGAGAAGGACGCAAGGAAGGACAACCTGAATGTGTCCTCCCCGAGCCATCTTGAGTATGAGAATGTTGAGAAAAAAGAAGAGCAGAAGAAAGTTGTGCGAGAGAATGTTCCCACAACACCCTTCCCTAGTAGGCTTGCGAAGCCTACCATGGTGAATGAAGATGAGGAGGTCCTCAAAACCTTCCAGAAGGTGATGGTGAAAATTCCACTCTTGGAGGCGGTGAGTCAGATTCCAAAATACGTTAAGTTCCTCAAGAGTTGGTGCACAAAGAAGAGAAAGTCAAGAGTGACTGATGAAAAGAAAAAAGAAAATGTCTCGGCAATTCTTCCAGGTTTGTTGCCAACCAAATGCAATGAACCAGGTACGTTTACTATCCCATGCATGATAGGTAGTAAAGTTGTTAAAAATGCCATGCTAGACCTAGGTGCATCTGTGAATGTTATGTCTTATGCATTGTTTCAAGATCTTAAATTAAATGAAATGCATGAAACTGACGTGGTCGTGCAATTAGCCAACGGATCTTGTATTTGTCCTAGGGGAAAGGTCGAGGATATTTTGTTGGGTTTTATGTCCTAAAACTCGTAGTTTGTAAACTGTATGAATGTATGTAAATATTATTTTTCAATAAAGTTGTTATTGAATTTTAGTGAATTGTGTTTGTATTAACCTATACCAATAACTAACACCCATGGCTGTAGTGTGAGTACTTGAACTTCATGTGTGACATGAATGTGAATCAAGTTCAAGTAGACAGCCAAAATGGTCTATAGTATAGGGATAAGGCTGGGTACCTTATCCTGGGGACACTATTGGACGCGGCTCACTTTGTATAGTACAAAACGATGTGATTCGAATCGTTTCATGTAGAGACATGTGAGTGAGGGCGTCCTGTGCAATGAGTTTGCACAAGACCGAACCAAGAAATAAAATCGCTCTTTCTTTATAACACCGTTTACTGTAAAGACCGATTTTTTTCATGTGATGACTTAGGTAACTCGATCTCAATCCTGAGCTTACTATGAACTCCTGTTTATTCAACCTTATCCTTTGATTTGTACGGGTGAGAGTGGCCAGATTGCCGACTCAATATGCCTACCATCTTGGGGATAAGATTGAATAAGTGGCTGGGGACATAGTTGTAGCAAGATTGGAGTTCACTCCTACCCGCTTTCAGGGTTAGTAGAAAGGTTGTTCCCTTTAGTGCTGACTCCAGGTCTTGAACAATGGGCCCATCCTCTCCTGATCAGGGAGGAATCTGATTTGATGGTTGGACCACAAATCAATTGTTCATTAGAGGTGTCAGTGGTACTTAAGGAACAAGATATAATACAAGGGTTAAACGGTTTAAATGACCCGTTGTGATTATGAACGACCTGTGAAGGATCGACTTACTGATGATAGTTATATCAACAGGACACAATATATCTACAGTGAGGAGAGTGCAGCCCTTGGACTTTAGTGGAGTCTCCGGGGGTTAACGAATGTTGGTTAGTTCGGTTGAAAGAGTTTTGACCGGATAATCTCGTATCGTTGGAGCTCATGATCTGTAGGTCCTTACGGTTCTCCTGGCTAGCTCGGATAAAGCCGTGAAACAATATAAGAGAAAAGAAAAGAATTTGAATCGTTCAAATTCGGGTTTGTGGAAGAAGGATAGACATATTTAAATATGATTTAAATATGGACATATTTAAATATGATTTAAATATGGCATCGGCCTGAAACATGAATGAGATTCATGTGAAAAAAGTCGGTTTTTCTGAAAAACCGAGTTTAGTTATATTATTTAATCGATATTTGATATTGAATTAAATAATATTTATTAATTAAAAAGTTTAATTAATAATTATATATATTTTTATTTATTAAAATGTTTAATAAATAAAATTATTATTATTATTTTTAATAATAATAATAATTATATATATAAATATATATATATATATATATATACATGTGTCTTGCATGCAGCAAGACACATGTTGTATATATAAATATATATAAGTTACGTATGTAACTTCAAGTTGGGCTGATAAGAATGTAGAAAAGAGAACTTCTTAAAAAAATTGAATTGAGATTCAATTTAAAAAAAAAGAACAAGGGGTACTCAAATAAGAGAATTGGATTCTCTCTCTACACTATCTCTCTTCTTCTCCTTCAGCTTCTGTTCTGTGAAGAAAAATTGTTTTTCTTTCAGTGAAGCTTCTTCCCTCTTTTCTTGAATTAAAGGAGTCCCACCACTCCGTTTCTCGGCCCGAGGATAGCGGGACTACCGTGGGTGGTCCACGAACGTTTCGTGAGAAGGCTCGGTGAGCTCGTGAGGAGCTATTGGCGGTGAATTTGGAGATTTACGAACGACAAGGGTATGTGTTCTAACTTCTCTTTTCATCGCTTTTGCATGTTTCCATTTGTTTAAATTGATGAAATTAGAGTGTCCATGATCCAAATTCGCTTCCGCTGCGTGCCATGGGCTTCCGCTGCGTGCCATGGACGCTCCATCAATTCTGGTTAGAGTACGAAGCATGATGTTTCCCGCAGACTTTTTTGTGTTAGATATGAATGGAAAATCTATGAATGTCTCATCTTCCATGTTGTTGGGGCGTCCCTTTTTGAAGACCGCTAGGGTCAAAATTGATGTGTATAAGGGCGTCATTTCTTTGGAGTTTGATGAAACTATCAATGAATTTTCCATGTTTGAAGTGAAGTCTGTGGAAACTGTTGGTTGTCTGGACTGTGTGGAGGATGAGAGTTTGACCTCGAGCTTGAGGGGAAATTCTTATGTCTCTGTTAGGAAAAGAGATTTAAATTTGAATGATGATAGTGCTGTTTTTTATGGAACTAATAACGATGATATTCATGTGCTCGAAGCACGAAGAGAAAAAATGTTTTTGAATGATGTTTGCAGGGTTAGCGTGGACGAGGAGATGATTGGAACGTCCCCCGCACTGTCGGATTATGGTTGAGTTCTTGGGGAGAATTCAGTCGAGCAAACGACTTTAAAAATTCTGCGCTTCTCGGAGGCACCCGAGTGTTGAACTATTTTTCAGTATTTAGTTCTGTTGTTTTAGTTTAAGTTTCGTAGTTTATTTTAGTTTAATTAGCTTGCTGTTTTTTTTAGGAGGAAGAGGAGAAGTTGAGAAAATTGGGCTTGGATAGAAAGCGCCGCCTCTTGTCCCTCGCCAACCTCGCAACGATCAGGGAAGTATCGTTTTCCCTTCTCTTTAATTCTTGCGTATCTGATTAGAAGCATTGAGGACAATGCTATCTTCTGAGGGTGGGGGTGAATGTTTTGGATTTCCATGTGCAGTTTGTTGAGCAGTGTAACTTAGAATTTGAAGTGCTTGGGACTCTGTTTATTGCTTTCTAATTATGATGATCTAGGAAGTGATTTTTGGAATCTTGGCATTTGCATATATCTAGTTTTTGCATGAGGTAGCTTTGCATTTATTAGGTCCATGTCAAAAATTTAAAAAAAATTTATGTTGCTCCCTTGCATCTATCGAGAACTTAGCAACCTCTTCTTAGACTCTGTAGGCTTAGTTTAATCGCATGATTGCATTGATTCTTGTAAAACCGCATGTAACATATCATCCCGTTTTCCCCCTACTTCTAGCGATTAAGAACAGTCTAAGCTTGATTACACAAGAGAGAATAGTAAATTAAGAGACCTAAACATTTTTCTCATTCTTTTTTTCTTTTCTTTGAGTACTCTGTACTCTTTGCTAAGGTTCTTTGAACCCAACTTTATTTTCTTTTTCTTTCCAATCCCGAGTTGCCTAACATGTCAAGCTTTGGCCAAAGCTTCACATTTTTAAGGACTAACGCTCACTTCTTAAGCGCTAATAAGAAGGAGGAGCGCCTCGAGGGAATTTTTCTAGCTAATCATGCTTTTCTATATTTTTTTTTACTTTAGGCTTAGCGTAAGCTAACTCGATTAATTGACTACTAACTCTCATGCACAAGCTACCTAAGGGTGCCTTTCGGGGCGACAACAAGAATTAATGCAACATGCAATCAACTAAGCCTACGAAGATTAAGACGAGGTTGCTAAGTGCTCGATAGATGCAAGGGAGCAATAGAAAAAATTTTAAATTTTTTGACATGAACCTAATAAATGCAAAACAACCTCATGCAAAAACTAGATTATGCAAATGCTCAGGTTTCCAAATTGGCACTTCCTAGATCGTCATAACTAGAAAGCATATAAATAGAGTCCCAAGCACTTCAAATTCAAAATAATCACTGCTCAACAAACTACACATGCTTGTCCACAACATCCACCCCCACTTCAGAAGCTAGCATTGTCCTCAATGCTATTTAATCAGATATACAGAAGATTAAGGGAATGAAAAACAACACTTCCCTGATTCTTTGTGAAGTTGGCGAGGGAAGGGACACGGCGCGTTCCTCATCAGAGCCCAAAATTTCCTCAACTCTCCTCATTTCCTAAAAAAAAAAATAGCAAGCTAAATTACTTAAACTAAGAACAAAAAACAGCAATAAACTAAAAACAGAAAAGACAGTTCAACACTCGGGTGCCTCCGAGAAGCGCAGAATTTTTAAAGTTGTTTGCTCGACTGAATTCTCCCATCGAAATCATCCATAGTCCGATAGCGCGGGGGACGATCCAAACATGTCCTTGTCCACGCCGGTCCTGCAATCAACATCCAAAACTTTCTTTTCTCTTCGTGCCTCTAGCACGTGAATATCATCATTGTTAGTACAAAAAACAGCACTCACATCCAACAAATTCAAATCAGATTTTTTTCACAGAGACATAAGAGCTGTCCCTCAAGCTCGAGGTCAAACTCCTATTCTCGACAGACAAACATGAAACATTCTCAACTGACTTCTCTTTAAACAAGGAAAACTCATGCACGGTGTCATCAAACTCTAATGAAATAACGCCCTTAAACACATCGATTTTGACCCTCGCGGTCTTTAGAAAAGGGCGTCCTAATAACATAGAGGACGATACATACAAAGAATTCCTATTCATATCTAGCACAAGAAAATCAGCAGGAAACATCATTTCACCTACTTTAACCAGAACATCCTCAACCTTCCCTCTAGGAAATATGCTAGACCCATTAGCCAACTGAACAACAACATCACACTCATGCAGTTCATTTAAATTCAGTTCCAGAAATAAAGCATAAGACATGACATTGACAGAAGCACCAAGATCAAGCATTGCATTTTCAACCACTTTACTACCTATAGTGCAAGAGATAGTAAAAGTACCTGGATCGTTGCACTTGGTAGGCAACGTACTTGGGAGGATTGCGCAGACATTCTCTTTCTTCTTTTCCTCAGTCCCTTTCGACTTCCGCTTCTTTGTGCACCAGTTTTTGAGGAATTTTGCATACTTGGGCACTTGACTTACCGTCTCAAGAAGTGGTATGTTCACCATCACCTTCTGGAAGGTTCTCAGGACCTCCTCATTGTCGTTCACCAGAGTAGGCTTCGCAAGCCTACTAGGGAATGGTGCTTTGGGAACACACTCTTGCACAGGTTTCTCTTCTTTTTCTTCATTCAAATCATCAAGAACAACCGGTGAGGACTCATTCAAACTGTCCTTCGCTTCCTTCACGGCTCTGGAGGGAACTGATTTCCCACTCCTTAGCTGGATTGAGCTCACGTTCTCACATGATTTCACAGTGGTTTGGGAAGGAAGCTTCCCAGAGCTCTTGCTCTCAATCTTGCTTATCGACACTGCCATTTGGGTCAGCTGCTTGTTCAGATTTTGCAGCTCTGCTTTATGCGAGTTTAGCTCTTCTCGAGCTTCTTTTTGGAATTGGCTTGTAGCTCTTCTCGAGTTTCTTTTTGGAATTGGCTTGTCGATGTAACGATGGTTCGTACCATCTCTTCCAATGAGCTGGAGGAACTCGAGGCCTGAGCTTGGGTAGAATTGTTAGGTCTATCATAAGACTGACTTTGAAAGCGTTGTTGCCCGTCTCTATTCCCGTAGCTCATGTTGGGATGGTCCCGCCAACCGGGGTTGTATGTGCTCGAGTAAGGATCATACTTCCTGGGGTTGGAAGCATATCCCCCGATCGCGTTGACCTCCTCCTCACGGTTACCTCCTACAAACTTTTTCAGCAAATTTTCAATCTTGGCCACCTTGGCCCTCATTTCAGTCATCTCATGATTCTGGGTCACACTGTGAACTTGCCCTTGCCCACGAATACCGAATTGCTGCGAGTTGGCCGCCATGTTTGCAATTAACTGCTTGGCCTCAATCGGGGTCTTGTCAATCAGCGCCCCACCACTCGCGGCATCGATCATCTGCCGATCATGAGGCGTCATGCCCTCATAAAAGTATTGGATAAGAAGTTGGTCGGCAATTTGATGATGCGGAAAGCTTGCGCACAGGCGCCCAAAGCATTCCCAATATTCATGCAGGGACTCACTGTTGCGTGCTCAATGTGTTAATAAAAGTAAGCAATAAGGAAGAAAGAGCACTCAGAACATGCAAGCATACATGATCTTATAGCAAGTAGTAAGTATTTTTTCATTCGTTTTCCCACAGAGATTTATTTATAAGCTACTTGTGAAGTATAAAGTTAAGAAAGAAGGGGTGGATTTGAAGGGGTAAAATTGGTTTTTAATTTCCTACTTCTTACCGAATGTCTAAAGGAATGCAACATAAACAAATGCAAGTTAAAATTAGACTCAAAAGACAAGAGACGAAACTAATAAATGAAGAAGAAAACAGCTAAACAGAATGGTAACTTAGCAGAATTGCGGGCACCGCAATGTTTCCGCAATTGTAAAAACAGTGAAAGTGTGTAAAATGGAGAATTAAGGGCTACTAACGACTATCCTATAGGCATTTTAATACGATTCCCAAGCATTGTATCAACTCACTATGCATCAAACTCACTCTATCTCATGTATCGTCCGATTCCATGCATTAGATTCTTTAGTTTACTCAACTCAAAGTAAGGTCTTAAGCATCTTGTTAAAGCAGAAGTGTTTAGTTTGTACTAGGAAAACGCTTATTCCTAAGCCGTTTTCTGGTTACCATGAAAGGCTAGCATGATTATATGACTCTGAACTCTTACTCCTTCCAGAGGTTAGGAGTTCTTTGGACAAAATGGATGGCCAATCGAAATTGCCCGTGGAATGAAGCTTACATACAATCAATGGTTCGAGAGCTATCCTACATGCTTGGTTCACGTTTTTTAGCCTATAGTTCTGTCATTAGCATGCCCCTAAGTGACTTAGCTACTCATGGATATGGGGTAAGTAGAAATACGAGATGAAACAGACATGCTTAGAAGAGGAATGAACTGAAAACAGTAAAGGAAAGCAGTAGAATGCGAAGGCAAGAAACCGTGAAATGAAGAATGGAGATTTGATTACTTGATTGTTTGATCGGACAAAAGAAAGCTTTAAAGTAAATAACAGCAAGACAGAAAGCAACGAAATGAAGTGTTCTAGCTATTAGAAAGAGAACAACACAAAGCAGAAATGTAAACTAGAGAAAGAAAGACAGAAAACAGTAAATGTTGCTTGGAAGCCTCGTCGCAACCGCCTCGGCTGAAGGGGATGAAAGAATAGCTTTGCTTGGATGAATCCAATCGGGAGAGAAGGTGGATCTTCTCTCCTTCCTATCAGATTTTCGATTCCAACAGCTGAGACTCTCACTCCAACATACGGCAAAGGAAAACACGAAGAAAAATGGAGCTGCGAAAGGACTTCTACGCTTCCGGATGATGTTTGAACCTCCGACTTTGACCCCCTTTTATAGTAGTTTGCAGGTGCGTTTGGGCCAAGGAGAACCATCAATCTTCAACGTCGTATATCAGAATGGATGGAGGAGAAAGAACGAATCCCTGAAATCACGGAACTTAACAGAAAAAGATCAGTCAACTTACGGTTTTCACTTGAATAATTGCGGCTTCAGCAATGTTTTCGCAATGCTGTCGCAATGCAGTTTTTTCATTCTTTTCCTTCGGTTTTTAACCCTTTTCTTTCCTATTGTACATAAGTCCTAATTTAGCTACCTTCTTCTAATTCTCATATTTAAGCATAGGTTTAGGCTAAATGCTATCAAAAACACCTAAGAGTGAACATCTTTCTAAGCTAATTAAGTCCTAAAAAGGTCACTTTTGGAGACGTAACACACCCCCAAACTTAAGGTTTTGCTTGTCCTCAAGCAATCTAAGGACTTTCCTAAGCTGCTGTTTCTTCTTCTTTAACCACTTACTAACTCCCCTATATCCCTATCTATAGCACTGCTGTCCTGTGACACACTTCTAAGCTTAAAACTACCCTCTTATCTAGCTTCTTCTGACTTCGCCTGCCTAACACTCCATCTGTTTCCATTAACTCCCTACAACTGATCTTCTTGCTTTTGTTATATCATGCCACTATCCCTAAGGTTTCAAATTCTGCCTAGCTTTACCTCAGACTCAGTACATGCTTCTAGCTTTATTTTTAATGTGTCTAGGATTCCTTAGAGCCATGCCAGTCTTAGTATTAACGGTGACAGTAGTACTTTTAAAGAACAACCTAAACCCTGGCATCACTACATTGGATAAACACTCATCTCCCTAAACAACCCTACAAGTTACAACTTTGTACTTAGCTAATTGAGGATCAGAGTTCTTTTTAAATAGGACATCTAAGCCACAAAGTTATAACTCCTAGGTATACATTCTTCTTCCCTATTCTTTTTCCTTTTTCTTACTTAGGTGGGGCCTCTCCTCTGGTTGCCTTTTGATGCAATGCCACTTGTGGGTCACACATTTGGCACTGATTACTTAGCAACCTAAGAGAGACCCCCCTCTTTATTCTATTTTTCATTTTTTTTTTCAGTTCATCATTTTTTGTAAAGGAGAAGAAGAATGCTTATGTTTCTAAGGGAGAGAGGAATGTTCCTAGGCCTAGGGTGACCTCCCCCAAACTTCAACTACTCATTGTCCCCAATGAGTGTCTGAGGTGGCACACCCCCAAACTATCCTAGAAGCATCTAGTCTAAGGTAAAACAAAGAGAATCTAAAGCCCTAAGCATAGACAAAACATTCAAACGGCAAATATCACAGCAGCAGGAATAATAAAAAAAACAGACAGATAAGGGCTTAAAGCTGTGCATGCTGAGCTTTTTAGAGGTTGATTTAAACTAGCAAAGGGTGTCCTATGACACTCATCCAGCATGCATTTAGATAAGCTATATATGGCAGTTATGATAGCAGCAAAAGATGGAATTTAAACAGATCACAGCCTAGCTAAACAGACAGTCCAAAACATGCTTTCAGTAATAAAAATTGCGGGTACCGCAATTATTTCGCAATCAAGTCAGGGCAGATATAACAGTGATTAAGGCCCCTAAGCATGCTTTTTCCAGTCATTCAAGCTCTCTAAAAATAAAACAAAACTAACCTACCTAGTCAACTATCATCAGACTATACTAAGCAAGATTAAAAACATAAAACTAAGCATCTAAAACAGATCAAAAATGTACGAAAAACAGCATAATTCACATGGTCTATCCGAAAGCAGAAAATTGTTTTTTTTTTTCTAAGGGAACAGCAATACTCCCTTGAGTGCAATTCAAACCAGCACTCAGATGTTGTCATCCTCATCAGGTTGTCGTGGTCGTGGGGGCACCCATGGAGTCAGAAGGTTTGTGGGGAAGTCAGGGAAGATACAGCCAAGTTGGTCTGCAACTTCCTTGTCCCGTGCCTGCGCGTAAGTGGCCCATTGAGCCACTCATTCTTAATTTCATGCTTCAGTCAAGAGGAAGGCCGAGAGAGTCTTCACATCTCCTTCCTCATAGTAGTGCTTCAACCGTGCACCATTAACCATGAAAGGTTGCCCTTGCTGCAAGTTCTTTATCTCTATGGCACCATGAACAAACACATTAGTAATCACAAATGGACCTGACCATCTAGACTTAAGTTTCCCTGGAAATAGTTTCAACCGTGAGTTAAACAATAAAACAAGTTGACCCTTCTTAAAGTCCTTAACTCTAAGTCTACTATCGTGCCAAATCTTGGTCTTTTCCTTATACATCTTAGCATTTTCATAGGCCATATGTCTAAGCTCATCAAGCTCATGTAATTGTAAGGACCGCAATGTTCCCGCATCCTTTACACAAAAATTCAATTCCTTCATGGCCCAAAATGCTTTGTTTTCTAACTCAAGTGGTAAGTGACAAGTCTTGCCATATACCAGCCTATAAGGAGACATACCTAGGGGTGTCTTATATGCTGTCCTATAAGCCCAAAGTGCATCCTCAAGCTTAAAGGACCAGTCTTTCCTATTAGGTTTGACCACTTTTTCTAGGATGTTCTTAATCTCCCTATTTGAAATTTCAGCCTGTCCATTCGAGTGTGGGTGATAGGGGGTGGCTACTCTATGTCTAATGTTATACTTAGCCAATACTTTCTCCATAGCCTTGTTAATGAAATGTGACCCCTCATCACTAATGATGGCACGAGGTGTCCCAAACCTAGTAAAAATGTGCCTATGCAAGAAATTGGTGACTGTTTTAGCATCATTATTGGGACATGCTTTGGCCTCTACCCACTTGGATACGTAGTCTACTGCTACCAAAATGTAAAGGTTACCTGATGATGGAGGGAATGGCCCCATGAAGTCAATGCCCCACACATCAAAGAGCTCCAACTCTAAGATGTAGGTGAGGGGCATCTCATCCTTTCGACTGAGGTTACCTGTTCTTTGGCATTCATCGCAGCTGTGGGCATAGCTGTGGGCATCCTTGAAGATTGTTGGCCAATAGTAGCCACTCTGAAATACCTTTGCAGCTGTTCTTTGGCCACCAAATGATGGAGCGCCCATGGCACGCAGCGGAAGCCCATGGCACGCAGCGGAAGCGAATTTGGATCATGGACACTCTAATTTCATCAATTTAAACAAATGGAAACATGCAAAAGCAATGAAAAAGAGAAGTTAGAACACATACCCTTGTCGTTCGTAATTCTCCAGTTTTCACCGCCAGAATCTCCTCACGAGCTCACCGAGCCTTCTCACGAAACGTTCGTGGACCACCCACGGTAGTCCCGCTATCCTCAGGCCGAGAAACGGAGTGGTGGGACTCCTTTAACAAAAGAAAAGGAGAAGAGGAAGAGGAAGAAGAGAAGGACAGAAGGAGAAGCTGAGAGAGTAGTTGAATTTCTCAAATTCATGTACCCCTGCTTAAAATTGAATCAAATTCAATTTTGAAAACCCTTTTCATTCTCATCTGTTTCCTTCTTCTTTTTTATTGAATTGAATCAAAATTCAATTCTTCTCCTCTTTTTATTATCAGCCTCCAAAGTTACTTACGTAACTAACAATATATATTTATATATACTTTAACATGTGTCTTGCATGCAGCAAGACACATGTATTTATATATATATATATATATATATATAAATAATTATTATTATTATTAAAAATAATAATAATAATTTTATTTATTAAACATTTTAATAAATAAAATATATATATAATTATTAATTAAACTTTTTAATTAATAAATATTATTTAATTCAATATCAAATATTGATTAAATAATATAACTAAACTCGGTTTTACAGAAAAAACCGACTTTTTTCACATGAATCTCATTCATGTTTCAGGCCAATGCCATATTTAAATCATATTTAAATATGTCCATATTTAAATCATATTTAAATATGTCTATTCTTCTTCCACAAACCCGAATTTGAACGATTCAAATTCTTTTCTTTTCTTTTATATTGTTTCACGGCTTTATCCGAGCTAGCCAGGAGAACCGTAAGGACCTACAGATCATGAGCTCCAACGATACGAGATTATCCGGTCAAAACTCTTTCAACCGAACTAACCAACATTCGTTAACCCCCGGAGACTCCACTAAAGTCCAAGGGCTGCACTCTCCTCACTGTAGATATATTGTGTCCTGGTTATATAACTATCATCAGTAAGTCGATCCTTCACAGGTCGTTCATAATCACAACGGGTCATTTAAACCGTTTAACCCTTGTATTATATCTTGTTCCTTAAGTACCACTGACACCTCTAATGAACAATTGATTTGTGGTCCAACCATCAAATCAGATTCCTCCCTGATCAGGAGAGGATGGGCCCATTGTTCAAGACCTGAAGTCAGCACTAAAGGGAACAACCTCTCTACTAACCCTTAAAGCGGGTAGGAGTGAACTCCAATCTTGCTACAACTATGTCCCCAGCCACTTATTCAATCTTATCCCCAAGATGGTAGGCATATTGAGTCGGCAATCTGGCCACTCTCACCCGTACAAGTCAAAGGATAAGGTCAAATAAACAGGAGTCCATAGTAAGCTCAGGATTGAGATCGAGTTACCTAAGTCATCATATGAATAAACCGGTCTTTACAGTAAACGGTGTTATAAAGAAAGAGCGATTTTATTTCTTGGTTCGGTCTTGTGCAAACTCATTGCACAGGACGCCCTCACTCACATGTCTCTACATGAAACGATTCGAATCACATCGTTTTGTACTATACAAAGTGAGCCGCGTCCAATAGTGTCCCCAGGATAAGGTACCCAGCCTTATCCCTATACTATAGACCATTTTGGCTGTCTACTTGAACTTGATTCACAATCATGTCACACATGAAGTTCAAGTACTCACACTACAGCCATGGGTGTTAGTTATTGGTATAGGTTAATACAAACACAATTCACTAAAATTCAATAACAACTTTATTGAAATATAATATTTACATACATTCATTCAGTTTACAAACTACGAGTTTTAGGACATAAAACCCAACAAACTCCCACTTGGACTAAAACGTCAGTGGAGTACATGCTGGTCGAGAGAACTAGAATATCAAATATCTAAAGTTTCTCCCACTGTCCTACTGAGCAGCTCGCAGCCCTAAACTTTTTAGGTGTCTCTCAAACACTTTAGCCGTGAGAGACTTAGTAAACGGATCAGCAATGTTGTGCTCTGAGGCTACCTGTGTGACGATCACAACTCCTCGTTGCACTATCTCCCTGATGAGATGATATTTTCGCTCAATATGCTTTCCACGCTTATGGCTTCTAGGTTCTTTAGAATTTGCCACTGCACCGCTGTTATCACAATAAAGGGTGATTGGCAAGTTCATATTTGGAACAATTTCCAAATCTGTCAAGAACTTCCTAAGCCATACAGCTTCCTTCGCTGCTTCGCAAGCTGCGACATACTCAGCTTCCATGGTGGAGTCAGCAATACAACCTTGCTTTATACTCCTCCATACTATTGCTCCTCCGTTAAGAGTGAACACTGATCCTGATGTAGATTTCCTGGAATCTATATCAGTCTGAAAATCAGAGTCAGTGTATCCTGCAAGGATCAAATCCTTCGCGCCATACACAAGCACATAGTCTCTCGTTCTCCTAAGATACTTGAGGATGTGTTTAACGGCTGTCCAGTGATCATATCCTGGATTGGACTGGAACCTACTGACAATTCCTACTGCATAGCAGATGTCGGGTCGTGTACACAACATAGCGTACATGAGACTACCAACTGCAGATGCATAGGGAATTCGTCTCATATCCTCAACCTCTTGAGGTGTCTTAGGAGACTGTTCCTTAGACAAGTGAATTCCATGCCTAAAAGGCAGCGAACCTTTCTTGGAATTCTGCATCGAATATCTTGACAACACCTTGTCAATATAAGATGCTTGAGACAGCGCTAGCACTTTGTTCTTACGATCCCTTATGATCTGAATCCCTAGAACAAACTGAGCCTCTCCCAAATCTTTCATTTGGAATTGGGTCGCTAGCCAATTCTTAACGTCAGTTAGGAACCCTACATCATTCCCAATGAGTAGTATGTCATCTACGTACAAGACTAAGAAAGCTACAACTGTATTGATTACTTTCTTGTAAACACAAGGTTCGTCAATATTTTGTTCAAAGCCATAAGATTTGATCGCCGTATCAAACCTTATATTCCAGGATCTAGATGCTTGCTTCAACCCATAAATGGATCGATTAAGCTTGCAAACCTTTTGCTCTTGACCCTGAAGTATGAATCCCTCTGGTTGAGCCATATAGATACTCTCCTCAAGATTACCATTCAGAAAGGCAGTCTTGACATCCATTTGCCAGATTTCATAATCATAAAATGTAGCAATGGATAAGAGTATTCTAATCGACTTTAACATGGCAACAGGAGAAAAGGTTTCTTCATAGTCCACCCCTTCTCTTTGGGAATAACCTTTTGCCACAAGTCGAGCCTTAAAGGTTTGCACCTTACCAGCTTGGTCTCGTTTTCTCTTGTAGATCCACTTGCAACCGATAGGTCTTTCACTATCTGGTTGGTCTACAAGATCCCAGACCGAATTGAAGTACATAGACTCCATTTCGAGATCCATGGCTTTAAGCCACTGGTCCTTGTCTGTGTCATTCATTGCCTGTTTAAAGGTCAATGGATCCTCAACGCCATCATCAGGTATGACGACTTGAGTTTCAGACAAGCCGATGTAGCGGTCAGGCTGTCTTACATCCCTCCCACTGCGTCGAGGCTTTCTCAACTCTTGAGAAGAACCAACCTGATCAACAACCTTTGTTGATCCGTTTGTAGCTTTCCTGGAAAATTCGGACAAAACAATTTTGCTCGACGGTTGATGATCTCTCATGTGGTCTTCCTCTAAGAACGTGGCATTAGTCGATACTAGTACCTTGTTCTCATGAGGATCATAAAATAGACCACCTTTCGTTTCCTTGGGGTAACCTACAAATAGGCACAATTTTGAACGATGTTCCAACTTCTTTGGATTGGGTACTAGCACATGTGCCGGACACCCCCAAATCCTGAAGTGACGTAAACTACCTTTACGCCCTCTCCATAACTCATAAGGTGTTTCAGAAACACTCTTAGAGGGAACCATGTTCAAAATATATACTGCAGTCTCTACTGCATATCCCCAAAACGAACTAGGCAAATGAGCATAACTCATCATAGATCGAACCATGTCTAACAGGGTTCTATTTCTCCTCTCGGACACACCATTCTGCTGTGGTGTTCCTGGCGCTGAGAGTTGAGATACTATTCCATGTTCTATCATATAGTCCTGGAATCTTAAATCCATATACTCTCCACCTCGATCTGATCGGAGTGTTTTTATCGATTTACCTAATGTGTTCTCAACCTCTGCCTTATACTCTTTGAACTTTTCAAGAGCTTCGGACTTATGATGCATTAGATAAAGATAACCGTACCTCGAATAATCATCAATGAAACTGATGAAATATTCATACCCTCCTCGTGCTTTGACATTCAAAGGACCGCAGAGATCCGAATGCACGATTTCTAGAGGTTCTTTGGACCTATGACCTTTTTCAGAAAAAGATCGTTTGGTCATCTTGCCCTCAAGACAAGACTCACATGGCGGTAAAGAGTTGTCCTCTAAACGATTTAGCAGACCACTCTTAACCAATCTCCCAATCCTATTGAGATTAATGTGACCTAGTCTTAAGTGCCAAAGATAAGTACTTGGAGAAAGTTTCTGCCTTTTAGTTTGAGTCTCAGCTGTTTTAAACATTTCAGTGTTCAAAATAGCTTTGGCTTCGGTTGGTCTTAACACATACAAGTTGTTTTCAAGTTTCGCAGAACAAATACGTACACCTCTTTTGCTAATGAACGCTTCATTATGAACAAAAGATACTTTATACAACTGTTCTAACAAACAAGATATAGATACAAGATTCCTCTGGAAGGTAGGAACCAGGAGTACATTTTCTAGTAAAATGAAACTATCTCTATACAACAACTTTACAGCTCCCACTGCTTCAGCTGAGACAACCTCTCCAGTTCCAACTCTGAGAGTTATCTCACCGCGAGAAAGTGGCTGCCAAGAACTAGTTTCCTGAAAAGAAGAACAAACATGGTTAGTAGCTCCTGAATCAAGTATCCAGGTATGACAATCATGTTCTACTAAACATGTTTCAACAATAAGTAAATCATATTTACCTTGTCTTTCTTTCTCAGCCTTTTTCTCTGCAAGATACTTTGGGCAATTCCGTTTCCAGTGCCCATCTACACCACAATGGAAACATTTTCCTTTGTCTGTAGATTTACTCTTGCTCTTAGCAGTAGCAGGTGTTTTTCCCTTCCTTTTATCTTTCTTCTTCTTTTGAATACTCTTATTCTTAATAGAAGAAAGTTCAGACTTACTCCCAGAAGACGACCCCTTTTGGAATTTCCTAGAAGTGACAACGTTTGCCTCCTTCTCTTTTCCTTTAGAAGTGTGTAGGGACTGATAGGTCTGTAGCTCGCTAAGGAGAGAAGTCAAATTATACTTTATTTTGTTCATTACCAAATTGGTTCTGAACTGAAGGAAACTCTTCGGAAGAGATTCCAAAATAAAGCTTACTTGACTTGACTCATTTATAATAGCTCCGTTTACTTCCGCCACATTAAAGTGGACCATCATGTTAAGGACATGCTCCCTAACAGAGGTTCCCTCCTTCATGCGAGAGTTGTAAACGAATTTGAGGGCTTCATGACAGACCGATGAGGACGGAAGTCCAAACATCTCCTGTAATGAAGACATGATTTCTTTAGCAGAAACCATATCCTCGTGCTTCTTAGCTAACACATCAGATATGCTGGCTAAGATATAGACTCGGGCTTTATCATTAGCCCTTGTCCATCTATCATATGCGTCTCGAACAGTTCGAGTCGCATCCGAGCTAGGAGGGGGAGGACAATCCTCTGATAAGACGAACCTTAGATCATCTAGAACGAGAATCGTATTCAAGTTCGATTTCCAGGTCGCGTAGTTATCGCCGGTTAACTTATCGGAAGCTAGTAAGTGAATAAAAGAGCTAGTCATGCTGAAAAGAGAATGAATAAATATTAGTGAAAAGGTTTTAACCTAATTTACACACCAATCAAGAAATTAGCAAAGAATAATAATGTACCCAAAAAACATTATTAAACTGCAACGATACTTCAATGGGTCAGAATGGTCGCTACCGAGGGGCAGTCAAGCATTCCTTCACTGAATCAAGACATTCTTGACTAAATGCTAATACCAGAATATCTCATATTCCTATAGCATCTTAGTTATCGCTGTTTGGTCAAGATTTACTAACTCCTTAGCAAATCTCGTAAGTGTGACCCTCCATTTTTAGAATTCATAGGGCGGCCCCAACGATGCAACCGAATGGAAATGTCAAAGTTGGGAATGGCTCTATGTTTCTTTATCCATAAATGGTGATTGAGATGTTCCGATTCCTATGAAACGGCCCTCCGAATGGATCGGTACCACTTGTGGGCACCTAGCAGGCAGAACATAGGAATCTCACGGTTCAATCCAATGGAGGAGACCGCAGGATGTATTGACATACTTCCTTCTCCCACTTACTATAAATACTTTCTCCATTCACCTTGCTCTTGAATTATGCAAATACCATCCGAATGGGGATGCCCTATTGACATCACGAGGCCGAGCATAATTCTCACGGTGTGAACTTGACAGAGAACGTAGGAGGAGAGGGACATATCATATATACCTTCTCAACACCTCTACTAAGTATTTTAAGACGGAATGGGTAAAATTACTCAGGCATTATCCGGCTAAGACAATAAGGCCTAAGTCTAGGTAAAACAAACTTTTACCTATGATGTCTAGGTGATAAACACTTTATTACCTCACACCACTCACGCATGCTCATAAAGTCGGGTTAACTTTACTCAAGAACCGGATGGTCCCCAGGTAGGAGGTGTTCCGTAAACCGTCAGCTTAAATACCTCCAACCTCGAACAGGATGTCCCCGGGTGAGTTTCTTGTAACCTTAGCATTTACAAGATATCGACCTATTCATCTAATGAAACGGAACGATACATTCAACCCTAAGTGAGCATGCCTTTGTCTTTGTTATAGATTTTAAAAGTCTATGCCAATTTTACAACGCTTTGCAAAACTAAGACTTACTACAACAAACTTCTACATGCTTCTCAAACATGCATCACTAAGGCATGATAAGTTGAATATTTTATTTCATAATTAATATAACAATTATATCAATTATGTTTTTAAATATACAACTCCTAATTCATAAATTAATATAACACTTATATCAATTCTCATGAATTAAGCATGCATCCTATACATTATAACACTTATAACAAACAAAATGCATCTAATGTTGGATGTTTAATTTCATAATTAATATAACACTTATATCAATTATTCTATTAAGCAAACAACATCTAATTCATGAATTAATATAACTCTTATATTAATACTCATGAATTAACATGCATCCAATATATTATAACATTTATAACCTATAATATGCATAAAACCATGGCAACCTATGTTGTATATTTAATTTCATAATTAATATAACACTTATATCAATTATTCTATTAAATTAACAACAACTAATTCATGAATTAATATAACTTTTATATCAAAAATCATGAATTGCCAAATATGCATACGATATATTATAACACTTATAACATATTTTCAATGCATGAAGCATGCTTCCTACGGTGGGATTTTAAATCTATATGGCATACGTTATGCACATACAAACATGGAATTTAATTAAAACATACATTCGCAATGCATAATTAATTAAACATACTAAAGTGGATCGATTTTGGCATTTAGCAAGCAATAACTAATTTATTACAAGCTTGATCAACAAGCCACGTCTTGAGCGGACTTCGAACTCTTCGCACCGCCTTTGACCAACTTGCTTCCTCCGAACGCTTCGGCCAAATTTTCTTCGAATTTTTCCTCGTAATGCCCAGAACGAGTTTGAACTTACACCGAACATTTCGGCGAGTTTCAAACTCAAAATTCTTTCACAAAGAACCCTATATGGACTCTAATGACTCTAAAAATACAGACTCTTTAGCATGCATTAAAACCCATACATTCTCGGGCAATTACAAATAAAGAAATTCAAAAAGAAACTATGCCAAAATCGATATTCACTTTAGAATTCCATTCAGAAACAATTTCTAAATAAAACCCACCATAACTTAAATTGATTGAAATTGAGTGGCCAAAAACGCTCTGATACCAATTGATGGAGCGCCCATGGCACGCAGCGGAAGCCCATGGCACGCAGCGGAAGCGAATTTGGATCATGGACACTCTAATTTCATCAATTTAAACAAATGGAAACATGCAAAAGCAATGAAAAAGAGAAGTTAGAACACATACCCTTGTCGTTCGTAATTCTCCAGTTTTCACCGCCAGAATCTCCTCACGAGCTCACCGAGCCTTCTCACGAAACGTTCGTGGACCACCCACGGTAGTCCCGCTATCCTCAGGCCGAGAAACGGAGTGGTGGGACTCCTTTAACAAAAGAAAAGGAGAAGAGGAAGAGGAAGAAGAGAAGGACAGAAGGAGAAGCTGAGAGAGTAGTTGAATTTCTCAAATTCATGTACCCCTGCTTAAAATTGAATCAAATTCAATTTTGAAAACCCTTTTCATTCTCATCTGTTTCCTTCTTCTTTTTTATTGAATTGAATCAAAATTCAATTCTTCTCCTCTTTTTATTATCAGCCTCCAAAGTTACTTACGTAACTAACAATATATATTTATATATACTTTAACATGTGTCTTGCATGCAGCAAGACACATGTATTTATATATATATATATATATATATAAATAATTATTATTATTATTAAAAATAATAATAATAATTTTATTTATTAAACATTTTAATAAATAAAATATATATATAATTATTAATTAAACTTTTTAATTAATAAATATTATTTAATTCAATATCAAATATTGATTAAATAATATAACTAAACTCGGTTTTACAGAAAAAACCGACTTTTTTCACATGAATCTCATTCATGTTTCAGGCCAATGCCATATTTAAATCATATTTAAATATGTCCATATTTAAATCATATTTAAATATGTCTATTCTTCTTCCACAAACCCGAATTTGAACGATTCAAATTCTTTTCTTTTCTTTTATATTGTTTCACGGCTTTATCCGAGCTAGCCAGGAGAACCGTAAGGACCTACAGATCATGAGCTCCAACGATACGAGATTATCCGGTCAAAACTCTTTCAACCGAACTAACCAACATTCGTTAACCCCCGGAGACTCCACTAAAGTCCAAGGGCTGCACTCTCCTCACTGTAGATATATTGTGTCCTGGTTATATAACTATCATCAGTAAGTCGATCCTTCACAGGTCGTTCATAATCACAACGGGTCATTTAAACCGTTTAACCCTTGTATTATATCTTGTTCCTTAAGTACCACTGACACCTCTAATGAACAATTGATTTGTGGTCCAACCATCAAATCAGATTCCTCCCTGATCAGGAGAGGATGGGCCCATTGTTCAAGACCTGGAGTCAGCACTAAAGGGAACAACCTCTCTACTAACCCTTAAAGCGGGTAGGAGTGAACTCCAATCTTGCTACAACTATGTCCCCAGCCACTTATTCAATCTTATCCCCAAGATGGTAGGCATATTGAGTCGGCAATCTGGCCACTCTCACCCGTACAAGTCAAAGGATAAGGTCAAATAAACAGGAGTCCATAGTAAGCTCAGGATTGAGATCGAGTTACCTAAGTCATCATATGAATAAACCGGTCTTTACAGTAAACGGTGTTATAAAGAAAGAGCGATTTTATTTCTTGGTTCGGTCTTGTGCAAACTCATTGCACAGGACGCCCTCACTCACATGTCTCTACATGAAACGATTCGAATCACATCGTTTTGTACTATACAAAGTGAGCCGCGTCCAATAGTGTCCCCAGGATAAGGTACCCAGCCTTATCCCTATACTATAGACCATTTTGGCTGTCTACTTGAACTTGATTCACAATCATGTCACACATGAAGTTCAAGTACTCACACTACAGCCATGGGTGTTAGTTATTGGTATAGGTTAATACAAACACAATTCACTAAAATTCAATAACAACTTTATTGAAATATAATATTTACATACATTCATTCAGTTTACAAACTACGAGTTTTAGGACATAAAACCCAACACCAAAGTGTCCACCATAAGGAGCTGTGTGGCAGTGCTGCAGCACAGACTTCGCTTCAGCAGCTGAAACACACTTCCTTAGCAAGCCGTCAGCACAGGTTCTGTAAAGTGTGGGGTCATCCCATATGAATTTCCTTGCTTCATGAAGGAACCTCTTCTTCTCTTGTCCTCCCTTGAAAACTGGTAATACTTGTGATGCAAGGAAGTTAGCAATGTCAGCAAACCAAGGTTCCTCATCGTTATCACGATGAGCCAAAACAAAGACATGTTCATCAATAAAAGCATCAGAAATTGCGGGTTCCGCAATTTTTTCGCAATTGTGCTGCAATCGAGAAAGGTGATCCGCAACCACATTTTCACATCCTTTCTTGTCTCGAATGTCCAAATCGAATTCCTGCAGCAATAATACCCACCTAATCAACCTAGGCTTAGCATCAGCCTTCCTCATAAGATATTTCAAGGCAGAATGGTCAGTGTACACAATTGTCCTAGTGCCTACAATATAGTTCCTGAATTTCTCACAAGCAAACACTACAGCAAGCATCTCTTTCTCAGTAGTTGTGTAATTACATTGTGCCTCATTAAGTGTTTTACTAGCATAATATACAGGGTGTGTTAGTTTGTCAATCTTCTGTCCTAACATAACCCCTACAGCATAGTCACTAGCATCACATAACATCTCAAATGGGAGATCCCAATCTGGCCCTACTATAACAGGTGCTGTGACTAGTGCTTTCTTAAGGGTTGTCCAAGCTACTACACATTCCTTAGAGAAGATGAATGGCCTGTTTAGTTCTAGAAGCTCACACAGAGGCTTGGCTATCTTAGAAAAGTCCTTAATGAACCTTCTATAGAAGCCAACATGCCCTAAGAAGCTTCTAATGGCTTTGACATTCTGGGGCTCTACTAACTTCTCTATGATCTCAATTTTGGCCCTATCGACCTCTACACCTGCCCTCGACACTCTATGACCTAAGACAATTCCCTCATCTACCATGAAGTGACACTTTTCCCAATTAAGGACTAAGTTAGTCTCCTCACATCTAGCCAGGACTTGTCCTAAATTCTCTAGACAGTTGGTAAAGGAATCCCCAAAGACTGAGAAATCATCCATGAATATCTCTATCATGGACTCATCCAAGTCAGAAAAGATTGCCAACATGCACCTTTGGAAAGTTGCCGGTGCATTGCATAAGCCAAAAGGCATTCTGCGAAAGGCAAAAGTTCCAAAAGGGCAAGTAAAGGTAGTCTTTTCTTGGTCCTTAGGGTCTATAGTAATCTGGTTATACCCTGAATAACCGTCTAAGAAACAATAGTAGGCTCTACCAGCTATTCTGTCTAGCATTTGGTCAATGAATGGTAGAGGGAAGTGGTCTTTTTTAGTTTCTTTATTGAGCTTCCTATAATCCATACATACTCTCCACCCCGTGACAGTCCTAGTTGGAATCAGTTCGTTGTTCTCATTGACTACCACAGTCATCCCACCCTTTTTAGGTACACACTGTATAGGGCTTACCCACTGACTACTAGCTATGGGGAAGATCACACCAGCATCTAACCATTTTATTATTTCTTTCTTTACTACCTCTTTCATAGAGGGATTCAGCCTACGTTGATGATCTACTCTAGGTGTGTGCTCTTCCTCTAGTATAATCTTATGCATGCAATAAGAAGGGCTAATGCCTCTAATATCAGCAATAGTCCATGCAATAGCCTTCCTATGTTGCTTAAGTAGTAATATCAGTTCAACCTCATGCTTTTCACTTAATTTAGAAGAAATGATAACAGGCAGAGTTTCATTACTCCCTAAATATGCATACTTGAGGTGAGTGGGTAGTGGTTTTAGTTCTAAAACAGGTGGATGCTCAATGGATGGCTTTAAAGGATTTAATGATCTATCAGTTAGGTCTATATTCATACATACATGTTGTGGTTTATCTACAGGCATATCCATTATTTCAGATACATTTAAGTCAGCTACATCTAATTGTACATATTCATTAGCATGCTTAGTTAATAGTACATGCTCTAATTGTTCTTCCATTAGTGAGTCAACAATATCTATGCTAGCACAAGACTCAGAATCAGAGGGGTACCTTAAGGCTTTATAAACACTAAATTTCACCTCTTCATCATGAACCCTCATAGTGAGCTCACCTTTTTGAACATCTATTAGTGCCCTACCTGTGGCTAGAAATGGTCTACCTAGCAGGATGGGGACCTCCTTGTCTGCTTCATAATCCAGGATAATGAAATCTGCAAGGAAAATAAACTTGTCAACCTTTACTAAAATATCCTCAATCTTACCTTCAGGGTATGCAATGGATCTGTCTGCAAGTTGTAAAGTGACAGTGGTTGGACGTGCTTCTCCTATTCCTAGCTGGCGGAATAGTGATAGGGGCATGAGGTTTATGCTGGCGCCCAGGTCACAAAGCGCTCTGCCCACGTGCTTGCCTCCAAGTTCTACAGGTAAGGTGAAGGAACCAGGATCCTTCTCCTTCTTGGGCACCTTGTTTTGGAGTATGGCACTGCACTCCTCAGTGAGGTTTACTGTTTCAAACTCACCAATTATTTTTTTGTTAGTAATAATATCTTTCAAAAACTTTACATAGGAAGGCATAGACTGTAAAACTTCTACAAAAGGAATGTTGACATGCACTTGTTTAAGAATTTCAAGAAATTTTTTAAAGTGCACTTCCTGTTCTTGTTTCTTCTTAAGCCTTCGAGGATATGGAGGTGGTGGCACATATGCAGGCACGTCAGGTCGCCTTAGGATTGGAGGAGGCCTTGAAATTTCTTCTATCTCCTCAATAATTGGCTCTAGCCTGGCTCCTGATGTGCTAGTTGGTGGTGGACCTTGGTTTGGCAGAGACTCCAGTGGAGCACTAGACTCAGTGTTCTCTACTCTCTTTGGTGTGTCCTTTGTGTTGCTCACCAAGGGTCTACCACTTCTAAGTTCAATTGCTTGAACTTGTTCTTTACCATCTCTCCTTGGCACCTCGGTGTCAGCAGTAAGTCTTCCTTGGGGCCTACTTTTGATTTCATTGACTAGTTGCCCTATTTGGTTCTCTAGGCTCCTAAGAGTAGCTTGCTGGCTTTGAAGAGTAGCATCATTCTTAGCTATGTATTCCTTGAGTAAGTTTTCTACAGAAGATCCTACAGGTTGGTTGTAAGGTTTTTGGTACATTGATTGGTTATGTTGGGGAGTGAAACCAGGTGTTCCACCCGGTCTAGGCTGGTTAGGATTTTGGTTAACATTCTGTTGGCCACCCCATGACAGGTTTGGGTGGTTTCTCCAACCAGGGTTGTAAGTTTGTGAGTAGGGGTTATTCCTAGGCTGCTGTTGGCTTCCTACATAGCAGACTGAGGATGGATTCCCAGGGCAGTATTCATATGGGTGCCCTTCCCCACAGAATCCACAGATAAGTGCCTCACCTTGACTTGGTTGGGTGCCCATTGACATGGCTGTGGCGGTATTGGCACTGGTTTGGAGATTGGCCTGAGCCATTTGCTTAACTAGGTTGGTCAGGGCGTTTATTTGGGTGCTCATGGCGCTAAGAGCATCCTTGTCTTGAGCTCTAGTTGGCTCGACTGGATCATCTGACCACCTACAGTGAGATGTTGAGATCTTCTCCAGGATCTCATAAGCTTCGTTGTAACTCTTGGACAACATGGAACCACCAGCAGATGAATTTAGAACTTGTCTGGTGCTGGGGTTGCATCCTTTGAAAAAGACCTCTATTTGGATACACCATGGGATGCCATGGTGTGGACATTTAATGAGAAGATCTTTGAATCTTGTCCAAGCTTCGTGAAGAGACTCACTTGGAGCTTGTTTGAATTTGATGATATCATCACGAAAGGTAGAATTCCTATCTGGTGGGAAATATTTGACTAGGAATTTTTCTGCTAAGTCTGTCCAATTGAGGACAGATCTAGAGGGTAATGAGTTTAACCACGTTTTGGCTTTGTCCCTCAAAGAGTAAGGGAACAGATATAGCCTCAAGGCTTCTTGGGAAACTCCAGGGATCAGGAATGTGTCACTAACTCCTAGGAAGTTTCTAAGATGGTTGTGGGGGTCCTCATTTTCCATTCCAAAGAATTGTCCCACAGTGGACAACATTTGGAACATCACTGGCTTTAACTCGAATGAGTTGGCAGTGATCTCAGGACGGATTATGCTGGGGTTCAGCTCCCCAGGCATAGGTACTAGGTAAGAAAGTATGGCGCTATCCTTATCATTCGCTATTTCGATGGGATTGCGAGTGACAGGCACCAGGTTTTGATCTCTTCTATCCATTTCTTCTTGAGGAGATTGCGGTAACCTTGCGGTTTCAGCAATTAATGGAGGTAATGAAGGTTGTTTAAAGAGGCGTTTCTTGGCTCTATTCCTAGCTCTAAGTAATCTCTCGGGCTCAGGGTTGAACTCTAGATCACTACTTGGAGGCTCATTCATAAACTAACCTAAATGGTACCTGAAAAAGAAATGAAAATGGATCAGTTTCAATGGAAAATAACTTGGTGTTTCAAACTTAACTAACTTCGTTTTCACTTAAATAAATCCCCGGCAGCGGCGCCAAAAACTTGTTGCGTGCTCAATGTGTTAATAAAAGTAAGCAATAAGGAAGAAAGAGCACTCAGAACATGCAAGCATACATGATCTTATAGCAAGTAGTAAGTATTTTTTCATTCGTTTTCCCACAGAGATTTATTTATAAGCTACTTGTGAAGTATAAAGTTAAGAAAGAAGGGGTGGATTTGAAGGGGTAAAATTGGTTTTTAATTTCCTACTTCTTACCGAATGTCTAAAGGAATGCAACATAAACAAATGCAAGTTAAAATTAGACTCAAAAGACAAGAGACGAAACTAATAAATGAAGAAGAAAACAGCTAAACAGAATGGTAACTTAGCAGAATTGCGGGCACCGCAATGTTTCCGCAATTGTAAAAACAGTGAAAGTGTGTAAAATGGAGAATTAAAGGCTACTAACGACTATCCTATAGGCATTTTAATACGATTCCCAAGCATTGTATCAACTCACTATGCATCAAACTCACTCTATCTCATGTATCGTCCGATTCCATGCATTAGATTCTTTAGTTTACTCAACTCAAAGTAAGGTCTTAAGCATCTTGTTAAAGCAGAAGTGTTTAGTTTGTACTAGGAAAACGCTTATTCCTAAGCCGTTTTCTGGTTACCATGAAAGGCTAGCATGATTATATGACTCTGAACTCTTACTCCTTCCAGAGGTTAGGAGTTCTTTGGACAAAATGGATGGCCAATCGAAATTGCCCGTGGAATGAAGCTTACATACAATCAATGGTTCGAGAGCTATCCTACATGCTTGGTTCACGTTTTTTAGCCTATAGTTCTGTCATTAGCATGCCCCTAAGTGACTTAGCTACTCATGGATATGGGGTAAGTAGAAATACGAGATGAAACAGACATGCTTAGAAGAGGAATGAACTGAAAACAGTAAAGGAAAGCAGTAGAATGCGAAGGCAAGAAACCGTGAAATGAAGAATGGAGATTTGATTACTTGATTGTTTGATCGGACAAAAGAAAGCTTTAAAGTAAATAACAGCAAGACAGAAAGCAACGAAATGAAGTGTTCTAGCTATTAGAAAGAGAACAACACAAAGCAGAAATGTAAACTAGAGAAAGAAAGACAGAAAACAGTAAATGTTGCTTGGAAGCCTCGTCGCAACCGCCTCGGCTGAAGGGGATGAAAGAATAGCTTTGCTTGGATGAATCCAATCGGGAGAGAAGGTGGATCTTCTCTCCTTCCTATCAGATTGTCGATTCCAACAGCTGAGACTCTCACTCCAACAGACGGCAAAGGAAAACACGAAGAAAAATGGAGCTGCGAAAGGACTTCTACGCTTCCGGATGATGTTTGAACCTCCGACTTTGACCCCCTTTTATAGTAGTTTGCAGGTGCGTTTGGGCCAAGGAGAACCATCAATCTTCAACGTCGTATATCAGAATGGATGGAGGAGAAAGAACGAATCCCTGAAATCACGGAACTTAACAGAAAAAGATCAGTCAACTTACGGTTTTCACTTGAATAATTGCGGCTTCAGCAATGTTTTCGCAATGCTGTCGCAATGCAGTTTTTTCATTCTTTTCCTTCGGTTTTTAACCCTTTTCTTTCCTATTGTACATAAGTCCTAATTTAGCTACCTTCTTCTAATTCTCATATTTAAGCATAGGTTTAGGCTAAATGCTATCAAAAACACCTAAGAGTGAACATCTTTCTAAGCTAATTAAGTCCTAAAAAGGTCACTTTTGGAGACGTAACACTCACCTACATCCTGGGTGATCCCATATATCCTTTTCCTCAAAGTCGTGGCAAGAGACGCAGGGAAATATTTCTCAAGAAAGACCCTCTTCATTTCTTGCCATGTCGTTATCGATCCAGAAGGCAGATAATAAAGTCAGTCCTTGGCTTTATCTTTCAGCGTGAAGGGGAATGTCCTTAAATTTAGCTGCTCTTCTGTCACATCTGGGGGCTTCATCCCCGAACAGACACAGTGGAACTCCATCAGGTGCTTATTTGCATCCTCTCCTACATTGCCATGGAAGGAAGGTAATTGGTGAATTAATCGAAATTTCAGCTCGAAATTACCTGCTACCACGGGGTAGTTAATGCACAGAGGTTGCAAATTCAGATCCGGCGCGGCTAATTGCTTTAAAGTCCTCGACACCTCTCCTTGTGCCATTGCCTCGCCAAAGAAGGGATCCACGCCTCCTTCTTCAAACAGTCTTCGTCCCTCCCGGGCCTCTTTTCTCAACCTCCGCTCTTCTTTCTCAATTTCAGGGATATACTGCAGTCCACTAAACTCAGAAGAACGGGTCATAACACAACAAAAATTTTAAACATGCAAAAACAAACTGAAAATTTTTCAGAACACAACAAATCAACCAAAATCCAGGTCAAACATAATTTCAATCTTTTTATGCCTTCCCCGGCAACGACGCCAATTTTGGTGGTAAGATTTTTGAATATCCTACAAATTTCGGGTTGTCGAAACCCGCCAAAATAAATTTGTAATTGCCCGAATTCACTGAGTTATTAGCAGCCTAGTGGTAACGGGGTCGATCCATAGAGAAGGACTTAATCATATTGAAATTGGTAGTTCAAGAGGTAAATTGATTTATTAATTGGTGTTGTAACAAAGAGGGGGGTTTTTGACATGCAAGCGAAGAAATAAATAGCTGACGGAGAGATTTAAGAAATAGAGATTGAAGAGTGTTCGATTCGGGAAGTCTCGGGATTTCGCTAGGCATTCTAATATTTATCATTTAATTCACTCAAAATTAAGGCTAAATAACTTGTCATGCACGCGGTCGGTTACCCGGGACACCCTAAGGTAACCGACTCCATATTAATTAATTAGAGCACAAAGTCCTAATCAAACATTATTCAGAGTCTCAATAAATTGATCATCCCCAAATTGACTCTAAACAGTCACTAGCTAACCGCGACGAACATTCGAATATGCAATCCTATTGCTAACTGGCTACCCGTCAACACTAATACCCAACAATTATCATGCATATATCGATACTCCGATTTGTTTCATTGTTCTGTGTTACTAGGCAAAAAGTGAGAGGCAAGGCATCGCTAATCTTTAACTCTAACACATGTGATAACTCCATTTTGGAGCTATTAAATACTTCCTAATATTAGCTTAAGCCCGCTTTTAATTAATTAATATATCTCTCTTGTAGGAGAAAAGCAGCAAAGAGCTCGTGCGTCCGTTGGGCCTGTTCGAGTGCTTAAAGTGGAGTTTTAGCGCCCCGGGAATGCATCGGGAAGAGGGGAACTTGATCCGTGAAGAAACGGGCCAAAACAGCCTTGGAGAGGCAAAGCTTCAGCCCCAAACCCGAGAGCCAGCGTCGAGCTATAGCGTCGAGACGCTGGCTCGACGCTGGAAAAACCCGAGAGCAAGCGTCGAGTGATAGCGTCGAGACGCTAGCTCGACGCTGCCCTGGCGTCGAGACTCTGCTTGGCGTCGAGACGCTTCGGAGGAGGCGCGCGCAGGAATTTTATCGGGGCAGCGTCGCGACGCCATCGAAGGCGCGCGCGGATTACTTAGGGCACAGCGTCGAGACGCTGGCCTAGCGTCTCGACGCTACGACGATGGCAGAAGATAAATGACGATTTTTCTGCACATTTTGTAGAGTTCTTCACCACCATTTTTTGCTCTCCTTCATCTTCTTCTTCTTCTTTTTCTCTCTACTTTCCGTGGAGCTCCGCCATTGTTGGCATGCTAGTGAGCTCCGCCTTCATTGTAATACGTTGATGACTCCTTCCATGGCCGTCGTTGGAGCGGAATTGACAAACCGCGCCATGAGCGGCTAAGGTAAGGGTGAACGGTTTGGGAATGATTTAGGAGGATTTTGTTAGATAATTTGGTTCTGATAATCTGCGTTTTGAATTATGTATATTGGGCTCTGTTTATTAGCATTTATCTACTTTGCTTAATCCAACGCGCATGTTAAAATACGACGATTGACACTCGAGTAGTTTCGCATGTTGTGTATGTTAAAGAGTAGCGATGTCGTGCCTCTCACTGCTCGACTAAGTAACACAGGTAGATAGAACTAAATCGAAGTATCGGGTCGGGTAGGATAATTGTTGATTGCATACGGCGTTTGCGGGCAATCTACTAGCAATTAGAATTCACGCTCGAATGTTTGTCGCGGTTAGCTAGTGACTGTCTAGACTTACCTTAGGGCTGATCACCTTGATGTAGGCTTAGATAACGTATAATTAGAACTGTGTGGTCTAATTAAAATCCATGGAGTCGGCTACTTTGGGGCTTCTCTGGTAGTCGTCCGCGTGCTCAATAAACTGAATACCATGTTATTAGCATTAAACGATGAACCGAATTTGTCTAACAATTGATCCCGAAACTCCCCAAACCGTGCACACGTTCTCTTCTTATTATTCCTTCTTCCGTTAGCATTTTTAATATTTCTCTTGCATGATAAAACCCCCCGTTACCAAAAATCACTCAATTAATTAAATCCCAATTTTAATTGTGCTTTTGATCGTTCTTACTCCTTGGATCGACCCTGTTACCACTGGCTGCAAAGCCTTGGTTATAGGCTTTATAAATCGTATTTTGGCAAGCCTCGACAGCTTGAGATTAAGCGATAGTTCAAAATATCGTCCACCAAAATTGGCGCCGCTGCCGGGGAGTAGGCAATTTGATTAAAATTATGATTGAAGTTTGAATTTGATTGATTGATGGTTTGCTGAAAATTTTTCTTGTTTGTATCTTGTATGTTTGGATTTTTGTTTGTGTATGACCCGTTCCTCTGAGGGTAGTAGATTGCAGTTTATACCAGAGATCGACAGAGAGGAGCGGCGGTTACGGAGAGAGGCCCGTGAGGGGCAGAGACCGGTTGAAGAAGAAGAAGGCAATCCCTTCTTGTTTGACGAGATGGCGCAAGGTGATGCGCCACGGACGCTAAAGCAACTGGCAGCGCCAGACCTGAACCTGCAGCCTTTGTGCATAAACTACCCCGTGGTAGCAGGTAACTTCGAGTTAAAATCCGGTTTAATTCATCAGTTACCTTCTTTTCATGGCAACGCAGGTGAGGACGCGAACAAACACTTGATGGAATTCCATTGCGTCTGCGCGGGGATGAAGCCCGCAGGGGTCACGGAGGAGCAATTGAATATGAGGGCATTCCCCTTCACACTCAAGGACAAAGCCAGGGACTGGCTGTATTACCTGCCCTCCGGATCGATCAACACGTGGCAGGATATGAAGCGGGTATTTTTGGAGAAATACTTTCCCGCATCCTTGGCCACCACACTGCGGAAGAGGATTTATGGGATCACCCAGGATGTCGGTGAGTCCCTGCACGAATACTGGGAACGTTTCGGGCGCCTGTGCGCGAGCTTCCCACACCATCAGATCGCCGATCAGCTGTTGATTCAGTACTTTTATGAGGGGATGACGCCCCATGACCGGCAGATGATTGATGCAGCGAGTGGAGGGGCACTGATTGACAAGACCCCAGTTGAGGCCAAGCAGTTGATTGCAAACATGGCAACAAACTCGCAGCAATTCGGTATTCGGGGGCAAGGACAAGTGCACAGCGTGGCTCAGAGCCACGAGATGACAGAGATGAGGGCCCAGGTGGCCGAGATAGGCAGTATGTTGAAGAAAATCGTTGGAGGACACCGCGAGGCGGAGGAGGTCAACGCGATCGGGGGGTATGCTTCCAACCCAAGGAAGTACGACCCATATGCAAACACTTATAACCCCGGTTGGCGCGACCATCCAAACTTTAGCTATGGGAATAGGGAAGGACAATCTCGCTTCCAAGGCCAGTCCCAGGATAGGCTTAATTCTTCCACCCAGGCTCAAGCCTCGAGCTCCTCCAGCTCACTTGAAGAGATGGTAAGGACCATCATGACGAGCACCAGCCAGTTTCAGAAAGAAGCTCGAGAAGAGCTTAATTCTCATAAGGCAGAGCTGCAGAATCTGAACAAGCAGCTGTCGCAAATGGCGGTGTCTATCAGTAAACTCGAGAGCAAGAGCTCGGGGAAGCTTCCTTCCCAAACTACAGTCAACTCATGTGAAAACGTGAGTGCCATTCAGCTGCGCAGTGGGAAGTCACTTTCCACTAAGGCTGCGAAGGAAACCACGGACAACTTGAACAAGTCCGCCCCGCCTGCTCCCGAGGTTCAGAATGAGAAAAGAGATGAGAAGGTCAGTGTACCTGAGGATGTTGCCAGAGCACCATTCCCGAGTAGGCTTACGAAGCCTACTTTGGAATCCGATGATGAGGAGGTCCTGCGAACCTTCCAAAAGGTGATGGTAAATATCCCGCTCCTAGAGGCAGTCAGTCAAGTGCCCAAATATGCAAAATTCCTAAGGAGCTGGTGCACTACGAAAAGGAAGTCCAGAGGGACCGAGAAAAGAAAGGAGAACGTCTCTGCCATACTCCCAGGTACGTTGCCTGCCAAGTGCAACGATCTAGGTACCTTTACTATCCCTTGCACTATAGGTAGTAAAGTTGTTCATAATGCCATGTTAGACTTAGGAGCCTCTGTAAATGTTATGTCTTATGCACTGTTTCGTGAACTGAATTTAAATGAAATGCATGAGTGTAATGTTTCTGTTCAGTTGGCTAATGGGTCAAGCATCTGTCCTAGGGGGAAGGTAGAGGATGTTCTGGTTAGAGTTGGGGATATGATGTTCCCCGCTGATTTCCTTGTTTTAGACATGAATGAGAAGTCATCGCATGCTTCGTCCTCTATGCTGTTAGGACGCCCTTTTCTTAAGACCGCTAGGGTCAAAATCGATGTGTATAAGGGCGTCGTTTCGTTAGAGTTTGATGATATTTTGCATGAGTTTTCATTATTTGATGGGAAATCTGTTGCGAATGTTTCTGCTGTGGTTGAGCATGACGAGAATGGGAGTCTACCCTCGCGCTTGAGGGATGGTTCCCATGTCTCAGCTAGGAAATCTGATTTGAATCTGTTTGATGGTAATGCTGGTTTTTGCACTAATTATTCTGATATTCACGTGCCCGAGGCACGAAGAGTGCAAAATATTTTTCAGGCTGAATGCAGGGAAAGTGTGGACGTGGACAAGTCTGGATCGTCCCCCGCACTTACAGACTATGGATGAGTCTGTGGAGAGAATACAGTCGAGCAACCGACTTTAAAAATTATGCGCTTCTCGGAGGCACCCGAGCGATGAACTGTTTTTATGCTTTAGTATAGTTGCTGTTTTTTTTTGCTTTTTAGATTAATTTAGTCTTAATTAGCTTGCTGTTTTTTTTTAGGAATCGAGGATGAGAAGACAATTTTGGGCTCTGATGCGTTTGTGCGCCGCTTCCTCCCCCTCGCCAGCTTCACAAAGAGTCAGGGAAGTGTACTTCTTCTTCCCTTTTTACTTTGTATATCTGACTGGATGGCATTGGGGACAATGCCATATTTTGAAGTTGGGGGTGAAGTTGGTCTGATGGATACGCATGTGTAGTTTGTTGAGAAGTGCTATTATTGATATTGAAGTGCTTGGGACTCTATTTTCTGTTTTCTGACGATGATAGCCTAGGAAATGCATGTTGGAAATTTGAGCATGTTCATAATCGAGTTTTTGCATGAGTTTCGTGTTTATTAGGTTCATGTCAAAAATTTTAAAAAAAAAAATTTTGTTGCTCCCTTCCACTTGTCGCGCACTTAGCAACCTCTCCCTAGATTCCGTAGGCTTTGTAAATCGCATGTTTCGCTAATTCTCGTTGTCACCCCGAAAGGCAACCTTAGGTAGCTTGTTGCATGAGAGTTAGTAGTTGGTTAATTGAGAAAGCATGTGCTTAGCCTAATTTAAAAAAAAAAAAATAGAAAATAGAAAAGCATGTTTGATAGAAAATTCCTCTCGAGGCGCTCCTCCTTCTTAGTAGCGCTTAAAAGAAGTGAGCGTCAGTCCTTAAAAACGTGAAGCTTAGGCCTAAGTTTGACGTGTTAGGCAGCTCGAGTTGGAAAGAAAAAGAAATAAAAAGTTGGTTCAAAGAACCTAAATAAAAGAGTACAAAGTACTTATGAAAAGAAAAAGGAATAAGAAAAATGATTAGGTCTCTTAATTTGCTTCTTTCTCTCGTGTAAGTCAAGTTTAGACTGTTCTTAAACGCTAGAAGTAGGGGGAAAACGGGATGTGCGTTGCAGGTAGGTTTTCCGGGTTTACGTGAGTTTAGGAGTGGTTAGCTAGCACACACACACGTTAGGGGGCAAGAGTTAATTTTTGATATGTCCTAGTTAATGCTTGAACAAAATGCTTCCATGATTATACTCGTGTTTAAAATTTCAATATGCATGGAGGTTTGAGTTAGAATACATGTAAACGCGTCCTTAGAGTCAATGTCTTTGTAGTGCTTGCTCGAGGACTAGCAATGTTTAAGTTGGGGGTGTTTGATAACTCCATTTTGGAGCTATTAAATACTTCCTAATATTAGCTTAAGTCCGCTTTTAATTAATTAATATATCTCTCTTGTAGGAGAAAAGCGGCAAAGAGCTCGTGCGTCCGTTGGACCTGTTCGAGTGCTTAAAGTGGAGTTTTAGCGCCCCGGGAATGCATCGGAAAGAGGGGAACTTGATCCGTGAAGAAACGGGCCAAAACAGCCTTGGAGAGGCAAAGCTTCAGCCCCAAACCCGAGAGCCAGCGTCGAGCTATAGCGTCGAGACGCTGGCTCGACGCTGGAAAAACCCGAGAGCAAGCGTCGAGTGATAGCGTCGAGACGCTAGCTCGACGCTGCCCTGGCATCGAGACTCTGCTTGGCGTCGAGACGCTTCGGAGGAGGCGCGCGCAGGAATTTTATCGGGGCAGCGTCGCGACGCTGACCCAGCGTCGCGACGCCATCGAAGGCGCGCGCGGATTACTTAGGGCACAGCGTCGAGACGCTGGCCTAGCGTCTCGACGCTACGACGATGGCAGAAGATAAATGACGATTTTTCTGCACATTTTGTAGAGTTCTTCACCACCATTTTTTGCTCTCCTTCATCTTCTTCTTCTTCGTTTTCTCTCTACTTTCCGTGGAGCTCCGCCATTGTTGGCATGCTAGTGAGCTCCGCCTTCATTGTAATACGTTGATGACTCCTTCCATGGCCGTCGTTGGAGCGGAATTGACAAACCGCGCCATGAGCGGCTAAGGTAAGGGTGAACGGTTTGGGAATGATTTAGGAGGATTTTGTTAGATAATTTGGTTTTGATAATCTGCGTTTTGAATTATGTATATTGGGTTCTGTTTATTAGCATTTATCTACTTTGCTTAATCCAACGCGCATGTTAAAATACGACGATTGACACTCGAGTAGTTTCGCATGTTGTGTATGTTAAAGAGTAGCGATGTCGTGCCTCTCACTGCTCGACTAAGTAACACGGGTAGATAGAACTAAATCGAAGTATCGGGTCGGGTAGGATAATTGTTGATTGCATACGGTGTTTGCGGGCAATCTACTAGCAATTAGAATTCACGCTCGAATGTTCGTCGCGGTTAGCTAGTGACTGTCTAGACTTACCTTAGGGCTGATCACCTTGATGTAGGCTTAGATAACGTATAATTAGAACTGTGTGGTCTAATTAAAATCCATGGAGTCGGCTACTTTGGGGCTTCTCTGGTAGTCGTCCGCGTGCTCAATAAACTGAATACCATGTTATTAGCATTAAACGATGAACCGAATTTGTCTAACAATTGATCCCGAAACTCCGCAAACCGTGCACACGTTCTCTTCTTATTATTCCTTCTTCCGTTAGCATTTTTAATATTTCTCTTGCATGATAAAACCCTCCCGTTACCAAAAATCACTCAATTAATTAAATCCCAATTTTAATTGTGCTTTTGATCGTTCTTACTCCTTGGATCGACCCTGTTACCACTGGCTGCAAAGCCTTGGTTATAGGCTTTATAAATCGTATTTTGGCAAGCCTCGACAGAACAACAAATGCATACAAAGTCAAAGCTAAATCAGAACATCGTCCACCAACATGCTAGAAAACCCGATTGTTCGTCGTTGAAATCTAACACATGCATAGGATTACGAAAGAACAACAAATGCATACAAAGTCAAAGCTAAATCAGAACCAATTGCATTAGATTATCAAAACATAGAAGCCTAACTAAAAATCCCTAAACAATCCCGAATCGCACACAATACCTTAGCCGACCATGGAGAGAGTCGTCACAAACGCTCCAACGGAAGCATAGGCCATCATCTCTAACTCTATTACAAAGAAAAGCTCCAAAAATGAGGCACAAATGGCGGAGCAAAAGTGAGAATGGAAGAAAACCTGAGAGGAAGAAGAAGATGCAAGACTTGGCTGTAAAAAATTGTCCTTACAGCCTTTAAATCCGTCGGAGCGTCGAGACGCTGGGACAGCGTCGCGACGCTGCGACCTAAATAATCTGCGCGTACCTCGCGATGGCGTCGAGACGCTGGGACAGCGTCGCGACGCTGCGACCTAAATAATCCGCGCGCGCCTCGCGATGGCGTCGAGACGCTGGGCGAGCGTCTCGACGCTGCCCCGATGATTTCCAGCGCGCGCGCCCCTCGGAGCGTCTCGACGCCAGGCAGCGTTGAGCAAGCGTCTCGACGCTTGCTCTCGGGTTTGGGCTGGAAAATTGCCTCTCCAAGGCAATTTTGGTCCGCTTCTTCTTGGGTAAGCTTTCCCTTTTTCCCGATGCACTCCCAGGGCGTTAAAATACCACTTTAAGCTACGAAACGAGTCCAATGGACGCATGAGCTCTTTGCCGCAATTCTCCTACAAACGAGACATATTAACCAATTAAATACGACATTTAGCTAGAAGTAGGGAGTGATAATTAACTCTAAAATGGAGTTATCAATATCCCCAAAACGAATCAGGCAAATGAGCATAGCTCATCATCGATCGAACCATGTCTTATAAGGTTCTGTTTCTTCTCTCTGATACACTGTTTTGCTGAGGTGTACTAGGTGCAGAGAGTTGTGACTGGATTCCATGTTCTATCAAATAGTCTTGGAATCTCAGGTCCATGTACTCTCCACCTCGATCTGATCGAAGTGTCTTAATTGTTTTACCTAATAAGTTCTTGATGGAGCGCATGTAGCGCAGCGGAAGCGAGTCGAATCATTGGCACTCTAATTTCATCAATTTAGCTAAACTAGAAACATGCTCAAAACTAGAAATAAAAGAAATTAGAACACTTACCTCTTGTAGTTCTAAAACCTTCTAATCCCGATGCTCGAATCTCCTCACGAACATCTTGAAGCTTCCCTCGAACTCTTCGAGAACCACTTCCGGTAGTCCCGCTATCCTCGGGCCGAGCAATAGAGTGGTGGGACTCCTTTACAAGAGAATAACTTTGGAAGATGAAGATGAGAAGGTGAAAGAGATGAGATTTTGTGATAAATATCTAACACTTAGCTTTCTAATTTCTCAAGTAAGATGAACTCTTCATGCTCATCCAATTATTCAAACTCTTTGAAAATTCATCAACCTCAAACCATTTGAACTTCATCCAATTTATAGGCAATTCACATGCAACAAACTCTTTGCTTAGCATGACACCTCAAATTGGAGGGATTAGTCTTCAACCAAGTGTTCCAAAATTGATGAGTTTATGCATGTGGTTGGTGATTCACAATCCACTTCACAACTTGGATAAACCCACTCAACTTGGATAATCTCACTTGTAATATTTTGTCATTTTAAAATTAATTCATAATTAATTTTAATAAACAAAATAAATTTTAATTAATTAATATTATTATTTAATTCAATAACAAATATTAATTAAATAATAAGACTAATCCCGGTTTCTTAAACCGAATCATCACACATGAATTCCTATTCATGTTTTAGATCGATCCCATATTTAAATATGTCCATCATTCTTCCAAAAACGTTTTTGAATAAATTCAAATTCTTTTTCTCTCATATTGTTACACGGCTTAATCCGAACTAGCCAAGAGAACCTAAAAGACCTACAGATCATGAGCTCCAACGATACGAGATTAACTGGCCAAACTCTTTAGCCAAGCTAACCAACATTCGTTAACCCCCGGAGACTCCACTAAAGTCCAAGGGTTGCACTCTCCTCACCGTAGATATATTTCTGTCCTCTTGATATAACCATCATCAGTAAGTCTGTAATGTCCCACTTTACCATTAAGGGTATTTTCATAATTTTCTATTGTTGTTTGTTTATTATGATTGTTATAATTAGAGAAATTCATTTCATATATTAATAACTTATTGAATTTGTATTTAGTTGTTTATCCATTAGGAGAGTCAAATATTTATGCATAAAAGGTTAATTAACAAAGAATGTAACTTTAAATTGGAAGTATGATGTGGTTACTTATAAGTATAGTGAATTGAAACTTTTACCATAAGTTATATTATTTTATAAACTATTTTACTACAATGTAATAAAAGAAGTAAACTATAATTCTTGACATTTACATTCCATAATTTATCCTAGTCAAAGTAAGTAGACAAAAGAGGAGGAAAATAGTCATCTTAGTTATTAAGTTCTTTAATCTTAGTAAGTTTTTCTTAAGACATCTTTTAGACTTCCACCCAAGGGTCATTAGGAATTTATGTGGGTGAGTTGAAGAGCCAAAGGACATGTTGTAAGACCTCTTGGATGTTCATACAAAGAGAAGAGGAAACACTTGGTTGCTTCAAATTTCAATGAACTTTACTCTTAAGTTCTATGTGTCCTTTCATTGTCATTCCAAAATTGTCTAATGAAATCTCCAAGGTTTTCTCTCTAGCACCTATTCTAATTCTGTAAATCTCATCTTGATAAAGGATCACTTGTTTTGCAAGTTGTTTCAAGTGTTGTTCTTGGATTTTACATGATCGTTCATCGGTTGCACCAAATCGGTAAGAAATGAGTTGTTTTCCATCTAGTTTCGTAGTGATTCTTTCTTGATATTTTTCATAGATCCTAAACATGTTCATACCTATCTTTTCTAAGGTATTCCAACATCATTTTAATCTAATTAGTTGCTGGAAATTTTCCTCCATTCATCGTTTACGGTAGAGAGGAAAAACACACCACCGGTAAGCCTTTTTTTCTCTGTTGCTTGAAATCGTTTAGGGGTTCTCATGGAAAATTTTAGGTGTTGTTTTAGATCTAAAAAGTGTTGATTTTGGGGCTTAAAATCAGAATTAAAATGCTTAAAAAAAACAATCTTTAAAATTGCTCTAAAATGGTGTTTATCGGTTTACGCTATTTCCTAGTTCTAGCTCGAAATTGATTGATATAGAAGTTTAATTACATTTGTTTTGAATTTTTTTTATCATGTCCAGTAGCATAAAGTAAGCTTGAATATATTTTCAAGGAGTTCAAATTAACTTTCATGATCATATTTTCATAGGGCTTAAAATCGGTAAAAACTAGTACAATTTGTGTTTTCAATTTTTTAATGAATTCTATGAAGTAGTAAATTATTTTAATGTATTTTTTATCTATAAATCAGAGCTTAATATGTTCACAAAAAGTATCTTATGAGTTTTGAATTTTAATTTTATGATTAATTATAACTATGTGAATTAATATGCAAATTAGGTTAGCTAGTAAAGTTAGTGTGTTTTAGCTAGTGGATGAAGTTTCTTTAGCAAAACTAAATTTAAGTTAGACCTAATTTAATTTGTATCATATGTTATTTAGGAAGCTTTAAAGGATTTAGATTTGAAGCTTGAGGTAAGTGGATTCTATCATAAGTAGCTGAATTGATTGTTGTATTGTATAGTTGTGATGTTTGATTAATCTTTTTATTGTGGTATTGATTGTAAGTGAGTTATATTATATTGTTTTAATATATACTTGATTGATTTGTTGTTTTATGATATTTGATGTTTTGCAAAGTATGTTATTTTTGTATGGTTCTACACTTCACATGATCTATGTTACTTTGATTGGTTAGTGAAGCATGTTTAGGTTGAGTATGACATATATGTGTGTTACATTACATTCATGGAGTCAAGTAAGTAGAGTCATGGAGTTAGGGAAGAATATGTTAGGCATGAAATACCCAAATTAAGAAGTTATGTTATGCAACTAGATGTATGATATGACAAGTATGGTTTATGCTAACGGGTTGGGCCCTAGGAAACAAAATTAGTTCATGTTAATGATAATTATAAGGGGAAATTACCTTATAAATATTACATGCGGAATTGACGGTTATGGTATGGGGTATTTCTGCTTAGCATGGCGCCAAATCAAGGATATAAGTATGTATGTAAGAATATGTAAGCAAATACAAGTATGTTAAGATAGATTGTTTCATAGTCTACATGTTCGGATGTGATATGCAAGCATGTAAGCATGTTATGTGTGTTTGAGCATGAAGGTTCCTTATGATAGGAACCATTTACAAGGTATTTTTATACTACCTCTCGTGGTTTTATATTTTTCAGATAGCCCTGTAGATGATGGTGAATTCAACGAGGATGATCTTGGCATTGATCAGGAAGAACCATGAGATGTGCCCGAAATTTCAAGTTTAATGATTTATGATCACAACTTTAGTTTATGTTTAGTTTATTTATAGACACTGTTTTATAATTTCCGCTGCTACAGATAAACTTTAAGTTTTATTTAAGTTGTTAAGACTTATGATTATGGAATTTAGATTTTTATTTAAAAAGAAAATTATGCGTTATGAGTAATTATCCCATTTTAAGTTAATTAATTATATATAAAATTTGGGGTCATTACAAAGTCGATCCTTCACAGGTTGTTCGTAATTACAGCTGGGTCAAAAAAACCGTTTTACCCCCGTAATTACATCTTGTTCCTTAAGTCCCACTGATCCTTTAATGAACTATTGGTTTGTGGTCCAACCACCAAACCGATTGGTATGTGATCTCATCACGATACCAAGTCCCTCTCGGGCCAATGAGAGGGTGGGATCCCTAGTTCAAGACCCGGAGTCAGCACTTAAGGGAACAACCTCTCTACTAATCCCTCAAGGCGGGTAGGAGTGAATTCCATCTCGCAAGACTATGTTCCCAGCTACCTACCCGGTCTTATCCCCAAGATGGTAGGCTTATCTAGTCGGCGATCTCGGGCCACTCTCACCCATACAAGTCAAAGGATAAGCTCGAATAATTAGAAGTTCATAGCGTGCTCAGCTAGTCTTGACATCCATTTGCCTTATTCTATCAAAATAAAACATGGGAATGGATAAGAGCTATCTATTAACTTACGTCTGGTAACAAGAGAAGGAGAGTATACACAATAAACCTTTTCTCTTCGGGACGGTCCCTTTACCAGATAGTCAAGCCCAAAAGGTTTTCACCTTTAGAGGCTTGGTCTCATAACCACTTATAGATTCATGGTTTTGAACCAGATGACCTTGTTTACATGATTCATTGTCTAATTAAAGACAACGAATCCTCAATGTCATCATCGAATATGACAACATCGAGTTTAAGACAAGCCAATACAGCGGTCTGGGTTGTCTCACATCCCTCCCACTGCATTAAGGATTTCTCAACGATTGAGAAGCTCCAGTTTGATCAACAACCATTGTTGAATAAAAACAGCTTTCTTATTACACTGTAAGTCTTAACCCTTTAGTTGTTTTCGAGTTTAATAGAACACCACAGTATACATCTTTTGCAAAAAAAACGGTTCTTTATATACAAACAAAAGATAACATACAGGTGTTCGGTTCAAACTAGAAATATAGAAAATAAATACACCAGATGATTTTATCTCTATACAACAACTATTACAAGCTCCCACTGGATTAGCTGTGACGATATCTTCACAAGACATCTCACGGCCAGCTGCTATCAAGAACTAGTTTCCTGAAATGAAGAATAAACACGATTAGTGAAATATGACACTCATTGTTACGTCTCCAAAAGTGACCATTTTAGGACTTATTTATCTTAGAAAGATGTACACTCTTAGTTGTTTTTGATAGGATTTAGCTTGAACTTATGCTTATATGTAAGAATTAGAAGAAGGAAGCTAAATTAGGACTTGTATGCAAAAGGAAAGAAAAGAAATGAAAAACGAAGTTAAAAGAATGAAAACTGTGCATTGCGGAAGCATTGCGGAAACATTGCTAAAACCGCAATGTTTCAAGTGAAATCCGTAAGTTGGCTAACCTTTTTCTGTTGTGATCCGATATTTCAGGGATTTGTTCTTTCTCCTCCAACCACGTAGAAGTACGACGTTGAGAATGGATGGTTCTCCTTGGCCCAATCGCACCTGCAGAATACTATAAAAGGAGGTCAAAGTGGAGGGTTGAAACAGAATCCAAAAGGCGTAGAAGTCTCTTCGCAGCTCAATTCTTTCTCCTATTTTTCTCTTCCGTCTGTTGGGTTGGAAAGCTTAGCTGTTGGAGTCGACAATCTGATAGGAAGGAGAGAAGATTCATCTTCTCTCCTGATTGGATTCATCCAAGCAAGGCTTACTTTTCTCTCCTTTCAGCCGAGGCATCTGCGTCGAAGCGATCACGCTCAACTTTATTGCTTTCTGTTTTAGTTTCCTATTTTCAGCACCGTTTGTCGTTATTTATTTTCCATTAGTCAATCCATTCCATTTCGTTGCTTTCTGTCTTTACTTTAGTAACTCTAAGTCTTCATTTGTTTCGTTCAAACGATTGATTAATCAAAAGCACAATTCATTATTTCACAGTCTCTTTGTCCGTGCTGTCTACTGTTCTCCCTTGCTGTTTTAGTTTTAATCTTCTTCTCAGCATGCCTACTTCATCTAATATTTTTGTCCTCTCTACATCCATGAGTAACTAAGTCACATAGGGGCATGCTAATGACAAATCTGTAGGAAGAAACACGTGAACCAAGCATGTAGGATAGCTCTCGAATGCATTGATTGTATGTAAGCTTCATCCTACGGGCAATTTCGATTGGCCATCCATTTTGTCCAAAGAACTCCTAACCTCTGGAAGGAGTAAGAGTTCAGAGTCATACACTCATGCTAGCCTCTCAAGGTAGCCAGAAAACGACCTAGGAATAGGCGTTTTCCTAGTACAAATCACAACTTACTGTTTTAACAAGATGCTTAAGACCTTACTTGGACATGAGTAAACTAAAGAATCTAATGCATGAAATCGGAAGATACATGAGAATGAGTTAGTTTGATGCATAGTGAGTTGATCTAATGCTTGAGAATCGTGTGAAAAAGCCTATAGAGGAGTCGTTAGTAGCCCTTGTTTCCACACTTTACACATTTTTGCTGTTAGAAACATTGCGGTAGAATTGCTGTTCTCGCAATTCCTTTAAGTTAAAATTCTGCCTTAGCCATTTTTCTCTTCGTTTATTAATCCCTTCTCTTTACATTTGAGTTTATCATTGACTTGCACTTGTTTATGCATCTATCCTTTACATATTCCTTAGTAATTAGGCAACTTAAAACGAAATCTACCCCATCAAATCCACCCATTCTTGCTTAACAATACACTTCGCAAGTAACTAAGAATAAATCTCTGTGGGAAAACGAATGAAAAAATACTTACTACTTGCTACAAGATCATGTATGCTTGCATGGTCTGAGTGCTCTCTTATTGCATATTCCTTTTAAACATTGAGCACGCAACACTCATATACCACTAAACTGTTACGACAATCAATAAATCTCATTTACCTTGTCTTTCCTTCTCAGCTTTCTTCTGCGCAACGTATTTAGGGCAGTTTCGCTTCCAGTGCCCATCTTCGTTACAATGGAAACAGTTTCCCTTGTCAGAAGATTTTCCCTTGCGTACAGTAGAGGCTTTGACTTTTCTCCTCTTACTCTTCTTCTTTTGAATAATCTTATTACTCACAGAAGTCAATTCAGGCTTACTCCCTGACCCCGACCCCTCATGGAATTTCTTTGATGTGACAACATTTGCCTCATTCTCCTTTCCTTTTGAGGTGTGCAGAGACTAGTAAGTCTGAAGCTCGTTCAGGAGAGAAGTCAAGTTGTATTCAATCTTATTCATCACCATATTGGTTCTGAAATGAAGGAAACTCTTCGGAAGAGATTCCAAGATGAAACTGACTTGACTTTTCTCGTCGATGGAAGCTTCGTTTACTTCTGCTGTATTAAAGTGTACCCTCATGTTAAGGACATGTTCCCTAACAGAGGTACCATTGGTGGGCGGATTTTTGAATATCCACTTAATCTCAAGCTGTCGAGGCTTGCCAAAATACGATTTATAAAGCCTATGACCAAGGCTTTGCAGCCAGTGGTAACAGGGTCGATCCAAGGAATAGGAAGATTGAATTTACTAGTGAAATTAGGATTTAATTGATTAATTGGTAACGGGGGGTTTTAGCATGCGAAGGAAATAGTAAGAAAGCTAACGAAGGAAGAATAATATGAAGAGAACGTGTGCGCGGTTTGGGGAGTCTCGGGATCAATTGTTAGACAAATTCAGCTTATCATTTAATTCTAATAACATGGAATTCAATTTACTGAACACGCGGACGACTACCAGAGAAGCCCCAAAGTAGCCGACTCCATGGATTTTTATTAGACCACACAGTTCTAATTACACTTTATCTAATCCTACGTCAAGGTGATCAGCCCCAAAGTAAATTTAGACAGTCACTAGCTAACCGCGACGAACATTCGAGCGTGAATTCTAATTGCTAGTAGATTGCCTGCAAACGCTGTATGCAATCAACAATTATCCTACCTGACCCGATACTTCGATTTAATTCTATCTACCTGTGTTACTTAGTCGAGCAGTGAGAGGCACGGCATCGCTACTCTTTAACATACACAACATGCGAAACTACTCGAGTGTCAATCGGCGTATTTTAACATGCGCGTTGGATTAAGCAAAGTAGATAAATGCAAAGTAAATAGAACCAATATGCATATCAAAACTCAGATTATCAAAGCTAAATCGTCTAACAAAATCCCCCTAAACAAATCCCAAACCGTCACCCTTACCTTAGCCGCTCATGGCGCGGTTCGTCAATCCCGCTCCAACAACGGCCATGGAAGGATTCATCTACTTATTACAATGGAAAGTGGAGCTCACTAGCATGCCAACAATGGCGGAGCTCCACGGAAAATAGAGAGAAAATGGGGAAGAAGAAGACCAAAATCAGCCAAATCCATAGAGAGATGAAGGAGAAGATGATAAAAAATGTGCAGGAAAATCGTCTTTTAGCTGCTGCCATCGTCGTAGCGTCGAGGCGCTAGGCCAGCGTCTCGATGCTGTGCCCTAAGTTTTCCGCGCGCGCGCTCGCGATGGCGTCGCGACGCTGCCCCGATAAAATTCTTGCGCGCGCCTCCTCCGGAGCGTCTCGACGCCAAGCAGGGTCTCGACGCCAGGGCAGCGTCGAGCTAGCGTCTCGACGCTATCACTCGACGCTTGCTCTCGGGTTTTTCTAGCGTCGAGCCAGCGTCTCGACGCTATAGCTCGACGCTGGCTCTCGGGTTTGGGGCTGAAGCTTTGCCTCTCCAAGGCAGTTTTGGCCCGTTTCTTCACGGAACAAGTTCCCCTCTTCCCGATGCATTCCCGGGGCGCTAAAACTCTGCTTTAAGCACTCGAACATGCCCAACGGACGCACGAGCTCTTTGCCGCTTTTCTCCTACAAAAGAGATATATTTAATCAATTGAAAGCGGACTTTAGCTATAATTAGAAAGCATTTAATAGCTCCAAAATGGAGTTATCAAACACCCCCAACTTAAGCATTGCTAGTCCTCGAGCAAACACTACAAAGACATTGACTCTAAGGACGCGTTTACATATATTCTAACTCACGCCTCCATGCATATTGAAATTTAAACACGAGTATAATCATGGAAGCATTTTGTTCATGTGTTAACTAGGACATATCAAAAATTAACTCTTGCCCCCTAACGTGTGTGTGTGCTAGACAACCACTCCTAAACTCACGTAAACCCGGAAAACCTACATGCAACGCACATCCCATTTTCCCCCTACTTCTAGCGTTTAAGAACAGCTACACTTGACTTACACGAGAGAGAGAAGAAAATTAAGAGACCTAATTATTTTCTCATTCTTTTTCTTTCTTTTCAAAAGTACTTTGTACTCTTTTATTTGGGTTCTTTGAACCAACTTTTTGTTTCTTTTTCTTTCCTACTCGAGCTGCCTAACACGTCAAACTTTGGTCAAAGCTTCACGTTTTTAAGGACTGACGCTCACTTCTTTTAAGCGCTAATAAGAAGGAGGAGCGCCTCGAGAGGAATTTTCCTACCAAACATGCTTTTCTATTTTTTTTTAGATTAGGCTAAGCACATGCTTTCTCAATTAACTAATGTTACGTCTCCAAAAGTGACCTTTTTAGGACTTAATTAGCTTAGAAAGATGTTCACTCTTAGGTATTTTTGATAGCATTTAGCCTAAACCTATGCTTAAATATGAGAATTAGAAGAAGGTAGCTAAATTAGAACTTATGTACAATAGGAAAGAAAAGGGTTAAAAACCGAAGGAAAAGAATGAAAAAACTGCATTGCGACAGCATTGCGAAAACATTGCTGAAGCCGCAATTATTCAAGTGAAAACCGTAAGTTGACTGATCTTTTTCTGTTAAATTCCGTGATTTCAGGGATTCGTTCTTTCTCCTCCATCCATTCTGATATACGACGTTGAAGATTGATGGTTCTCCTTGGCCCAAACGCACCTGCAAACTACTATAAAAGGGGGTCAAAGTCGGAGGTTCAAACATCATCCGGAGGCGTAGAAGTCCTTTCGCAACTCCATTTTTCTTCGTGTTTTCCTTTGCCGTCTGTTGGAGTGAGAGTCTCAGCTGTTGGAATCGACAATCTGATAGGAAGGAGAGAAGATCCACCTTCTCTCCCGATTGGATTCATCCAAGCAAAGCTATTCTTTCATCCCCTTCAGCCGAGGCGGTTGCGACGAGGCTTCCAAGCAACATTTACTGCTTTCTGTCTTTCCTTTTCTAAGTTTACATTTCTGCTTTGTGTTGTTCTCTTTCTAATAGTTAGAACACTCCAATTCGTTGCTTTCTGTCTTGCTGTTATTTACTTTAAAGCTTTCTTTTGTCCAATCAAACAATCAAGTAATCAAATCTCCATTCTTCATTTCACAGTTTCTTGCCTCTGCATTCTACTGCTTTCCCTTACTGTTTTGTCTTTAAATTTCTTCTAAGCATGTCTGTTTCATCTCGTATTTCTACTTACCCCATATCCATGAGTAGCTAAGTCACTTAGGGGCACGCTAATGACAGAACTATAGGCTAAAAAACGTGAACCAAGCATGTAGGATAGCTCTCGAACCATTGATTGTATGTAAGCTTCATCCCACGGGCAATTTCGATTGGCCATCCATTTTGTCCAAAGAACTCCTAACCTCTGGAAGGAGTAAGAGTTCAGAGTCATATAATCATGCTAGCCTTTCAAGGTAACCAGAAAACGGCTTAGGAATAAGCGTTTTCCTAGTACAAACTAAACACTTCTGCTTTAACAAGATGCTTAAGACCTTACTTTGAGTTGAGTAAACTAAAGAATCTAATGCATGGAATCGGACGATACATGAGATAGAGTGAGTTTGATGCATAGTGAGTTGGTACAATGCTTGGGAATCGTATTAAAATGCCTATAGGATAGTCGTTAGTAGCCCTTAATTCTCCATTTTACACACTTTCACTGTTTTTACAATTGCGGAAACATTGCGGTGCCCGCAATTCTGCTAAGTTACCATTCTGTTTAGCTGTTTTCTTCTTCATTTATTAGTTTCGTCTCTTGTCTTTTGAGTCTAATTTCAACTTGCATTTGTTTATGTTGCATTCCTTTAGACATTCGGTAAGAAGTAGGAAATTAAAAACCAATTTTACCCCTTCAAATCCACCCCTTCTTTCTTAACTTTATACTTCACAAGTAGCTTATAAATAAATCTCTGTGGGAAAACGAATGAAAAAATACTTACTACTTGCTATAAGATCATGTATGCTTGCATGTTCTGAGTGCTCTTTCTTCCTTATTGCTTACTTTTATTAACACATTGAGCACGCAACAACTAACCACTAACTCTCATGCAACAAGCTACATAAGGGTGTCTTTCGGGGTGACAACGAGAATTAGCTAAACATGCGATAAACAAAGCTTACGGAATCTAAGGAGAGGTTGCTAAGTGCGCGATAAGTGCAAGGGAGCAACAGAAAAATTTTAAAATTTTTGACATGAACCTAATAAACACAAAACTCATGCAAAAACTCGATTATGAACATGCTCAGATTTCCAACATGCATTTCCTAGGCTATCACAGTCAGAAAACAGTAAACAGAGTCCCAAGCACTTCAATATCTTTGCAACACTTCTCAACAAACTACACATGCACATCCATCGGACTACTCCACCCCCAACTTCAAAATTTGGCATTGTCCTCAATGCCAACCAGTCAGATACAACAAAGTAAAAGGGAAGAAGAAATACACTTCCCTGACTCTTGGTGAAGCTGGCGAGGGCGAGGAAGCGGCGCACGAACGCATCAGAGCCCAAAATTGTCTTCTCTTCCTCGATTCCTAAAAAAAACAGCAAGCTAATTAATACTAAATTAATCTAAAAAGCAATAAAACTAAACTAAAGCATAAAAACAGTCCATCGCTCGGGTGCCTCCGAGAAGCGCAGAATTTTTAAAGTCGGTTGCTCGACTGTATTCTCTCAACAGACTCATCCATAGTCTGTAGGTGCGGGGGACGATCCAAACTTGTCCTTGGCCACACCTTTCCTGCCATCCACCTGAAAAATATTTTGCACTCTTCGTGCCTCGGGCACGTGAATATCAGACGTGTTAGTGCAAAAATCAGCATTATCATCACACATAATTAAATCAGAAATTTTAACTGAGACATGGGAACCATCCCTCAAGCGCGAGGGTAGACTCCCATTCTCATCATGCTCAACAACAGACACATTTCCAACAGTCACAGACGACTTTGATGCATTTATAATAAATTCATTCACCATTCCATCAAATTCTACAGATAAGGCACCCCTATCAACATCTATCTTGACCTTAGCGGTCTTCATAAATGGGCGGCCTAACAAAATAGAAGAGGAAACATGCGAAGAATTCTCATTCATATTTAGCACATAAAAATCGCATGGAAACAGTAAGTCCTTAACTTTGACTAAAATATCCTCAACCTTCCCTAAAGGATGCACATAAGATCGATCGGCTAGTTGGACAACTATATTGGACTCGATTAAAGTACACAATTCAAGTTCTTTAAAAACATCATAAGACATGACATTAATCGAGGCACCGAGATCTAACATGGCATTTTCAATGAATTTAGTACCGATAGTGCATGGGATAGAAAACATACCAGGATCGATGCACTTCGGTGGAAGATTACCTTGGAAGATTGCGGAGACGGTTTCTTTCTTCGTCTCGTCACTTTTTCTCGACATTCTCTTACTCGTACACCACTTCTTGAGAAACTTGGCGTATTTTGGCACTTGGCTTACGGCCTCAAGAAGTGGGATGTTGACCACCACCTTTTGGAAGGTTCGAAGGACCTCCGCATCCTCGGTCTCCAAAGTAGGCTTCACAAGCCGACTCGGGAATGGTGCTCTGGTAACATCCTCAGGTACACTGACCTTCTCATCTTTTCTCACATTCTGAATCTATGGAGCAGTCGGGGCGGACTTGTTCAGGCTGTCCGTGGCTTTCTTCGCAGCTCTGGTGGAAAGTGACTTCCCACTGCGCAGCTGAATGGCACTCACGTTTTCACATGAGTTTATTGTAGTTTGGGAAGGAAGCTTCCCCGAGCTCTTGCTCTCAATCTTACTAATAGACACCGCCATCTGTGTCAACTGCTTGTTCAAATTCTGCAGCTCTGCCTTGTGAGAATTAAGCTCCTCTCGAGCTTCTTTCTGAAACTGGCTGGTGCTAGTCACGATGGTCCTTACCATCTCTTCAAGTGAGCTGGAGGAGCTCGAGGCTTGAGCCTGGGTGGAAGAATTAGGCCTATCCTGGGACTGGCCTTGGAAACGAGTTTGTCCTTCCCTATTCCCATAGCTGAAATTAGGATGGTCGCGCCAACCGGGGTTGTAAGTGTTTGCATATGGGTCGTACTTCCTTGGGTTGGAAGCATACCCCCCGATCGCGTTGACCTCCTCCGCCTCGCGGTGTCCTCCAACGATTTTCTTTAACATATTCCCTATTTCGGCCACCTGGGCCCTCATTTCAGTCATCTCGTGGCTCTGAGCCACGTTGTGCACTTGGCCTTGTCCCCGAATACCGAATTTCTGCGAGTTGGTGGCCATATTTGCAATCAACTGCTTGGCCTCAACTGGGGTCTTGTCAATCAGTGCCCCTCCACTCGCTGCATCGATCATCTGCCGGTCATGGGGCGTCATCCCCTCATAAAAGTACTGTATCAACAACTGATCGGCAATCTGATGATGTGGGAAGCTCGCGCACAGGCGCCCGAAGCGTTCCCAGTATTCGTGCAGGGACTCACCAACATCCTGGGTGATCCCATATATCCTCTTCCGCAGAGTGGTGGCTAAGGATGCGGGAAAGTATTTCTCCAAGAATACCCGCTTCATATCCTGCCACGTGGTGATGGATCCGGAGGGCAGGTAATACAGCCAATCCTTGGCCTTATCCTTGAGCGTAAAGGGGAATGCCCTCATATTAAGTTGCTCCTCCGTGACTCCTGCGGGCTTCATCCCCGCGCAGACGCAATGGAATTCCATCAGGTGTTTGTTCGCGTCCTCACCTGCATTGCCATGAAAGGAAGGTAACTGGTGAATTAAACCGGATTTTAATTCGAAGTTACCTGCTACCACGGGGTAGTTAATGCACAAAGGCTGCAGGTTCAGGTCTGGCGCTGCCAGCTGCTTAAGCGTCCGTGGCGCATCACCTTGCGCCATCTCGTCAACCAAGAAGGGATTGCCTTCTTCTCTTTCAAACGTTCCTTCCCCCTCACGGGCTTCTCTACGTAACCGCCGCTCCTCTCTGTCAATCTCAGGGATAAACTGCAAACTACTACCCTCAGAGGAACGGGTCATACACAAACAAAAATCCAAACATACAAATTACAAACAAGAAAAAATTTCAGTCAACCATCAATAAATCAAATTCAAACTTCAATCATAAATTCAATCAATTGCCTATTCCCCGGCAACGGCGCCAATTTTGGTGGGCGGATTTTTGAATATCCACTTAATCTCAAGCTGTCGAGGCTTGCCAAAATACGATTTATAAAGCCTATGACCAAGGCTTTGCAGCCAGTGGTAACAGGGTCGATCCAAGGAATAGGAAGATTGAATTTACTAGTGAAATTGGGATTTAATTGATTAATTGGTAACGGGGGGTTTTAGCATGCGAAGGAAATAGTAAGAAAGCTAACGAAGGAAGAATAATATGAAGAGAACGTGTGCGCGGTTTGGGGAGTCTCGGGATCAATTGTTAGACAAATTCAGCTTATCATTTAATTCTAATAACATGGAATTCAATTTACTGAACACGCGGACGACTACCAGAGAAGCCCCAAAGTAGCCGACTCCATGGATTTTTATTAGACCACACAGTTCTAATTACACTTTATCTAATCCTACGTCAAGGTGATCAGCCCCAAAGTAAATTTAGACAGTCACTAGCTAACCGCGACGAACATTCGAGCGTGAATTCTAATTGCTAGTAGATTGCCCGCAAACGCTGTATGCAATCAACAATTATCCTACCCGACCCGATACTTCGATTTAATTCTATCTACCTGTGTTACTTAGTCGAGCAGTGAGAGGCACGGCATCGCTACTCTTTAACATACACAACATGCGAAACTACTCGAGTGTCAATCGGCGTATTTTAACATGCGCGTTGGATTAAGCAAAGTAGATAAATGCAAAGTAAACAGAACCAATATGCATATCAAAACTCAGATTATCAAAGCTAAATCGTCTAACAAAATCCCCCTAAACAAATCCCAAACCGTCACCCTTACCTTAGCCGCTCATGGCGCGGTTCGTCAATCCCGCTCCAACAACGGCCATGGAAGGATTCATCTACTTATTACAATGGAAAGTGGAGCTCACTAGCATGCCAACAATGGCGGAGCTCCACGGAAAATAGAGAGAAAATGGGGAAGAAGAAGACCAAAATCAGCCAAATCCATAGAGAGATGAAGGAGAAGATGATAAAAAATGTGCAGGAAAATCGTCTTTTAGCTGCTGCCAGCGTCTCGACGCTGTGCCCTAAGTTTTCCGCGCGCGCGCTCGCGATGGCGTCGCGGCGCAAGGCCAGCGTCGCGACGCTGCCCCGATAAAATTCCTGCGCGCGCCTCCTCCGGAGCGTCTCGACGCCAAGCAGGGTCTCGACGCCAGGGCAGCGTCGAGCTAGCGTCTCGACGCTTGCTCTCGGGTTTTTCCAGCGTCGAGCCAGCATCTCGACGCTGGCTCTCGGGTTTGGGGCTGAAGCTTTGCCTCTCCAAGGCAGTTTTGGCCCGTTTCTTCACGGAACAAGTTCCCCTCTTCCCGATGCATTCCCGGGGCGCTAAAACTCTGCTTTAAGCACTCGAACATGCCCAACGGACGCACGAGCTCTTTGCCGCTTTTCTCCTACAAAAGAGATATATTTAATCAATTGAAAGCGGACTTTAGCTATAATTAGGAAGCATTTAATAGCTCCAAAATGGAGTTATCAACCATCCACCATACGGGAGATATAAACGAACTTGAGGGCCCCGTGTCGAAGAGATGAGGACAACTGTCCAAATATCTCTTGTAATGAAAGCATGATTTCCTTAGCGGAAACCATCCTCTCGTGCTTCTTGCACAAGACATCAGATATGCTTGCCAAGATATAGACTCGAGCTTTATCATTAGCCCTAATCCATCCATCGTGTGCCTCTCGATCACTTCGAGAAGTACTCGAGCTAGGAGCTGGGGGACATTCCTCCGTTAAGACAAACCTGAGATTGTCCAGAACCAGAATCGTACTTAGGTTCGACTTCCAGGTGCCGTAATTTTCTCCAGTTAATTTGTTGTGAGCTAATAACTGAATAAACGAGTTCGGCATTGTTGCGTGCTCAATGTGTAAGTTAAAATGCGATGTGAGAGCACTCAGAACATGCAAGCATACATGGTCTTGTAGCAAGTAATAAGTATTTTTTCATTCGATTTCCCACAGAGATTTATTCTTAGTTACTAGCGAAGTGAGATGTTAAATTAGAAAGGATGGTTTAAATGGGGTAGAATTGGGATTAATGAGCCTAACTAATATAGAACGTGCGAGATATGCAAGCATAAACAAAGACAAGTAAAGAGGTTAACTTGAATGTAGAAGAAAAAGAATTGCGGAGAAAGTAATTATCTAGCAATAAAATCGCAAAACAGAAAACTGAAAAAATTGGCTAAGGCAAAAGTAGAACTAAAAAAATTGCGCAGACAGCAATTTCCTAGCAATTAAACTAACAGCGTTTTAAGGGTGAGAGGGGGAAACAAGGTCAACTAACGACTCCTCTATAGGCTTTTTCATACGATTCTTCAGCAGTAGATCAACTTATCATGCATCAATTTAACTCATTCTCAAGTATCTCTCGATTACATGCTTTAGATCCTTTAGTTTACTCATATCCAAGTAAGGCTTAAGCATCTATTTATATAAGCAAGTTAATGAATTGTGCTAGGAAAACGCCTATTCCTAGGTCGTTTTCTGGCTACCATGAAAGGCTAGCATGAATGGACGACTCTGAACTCTTACTTCTTCCGGAGGTTAGGAGTTCTTTGGACAAAATGGATGGCCAATCGAAATTGCCCGTGGGATGAAGCATACATACATTCAATGCATTTGAAACTATCCTACATGCTGAATTCACGTATTTCTACCTATAGATTCATCATTAGCAGACCCTTATGTGGTTTAGTTACTCATGGATGATGATGGATTGGGAAGAATAGATTGTTTAAACATGCTTAACGGTATTTAAATGAAAGCAAAGGAAAACAGAAGCAATAAGAGACTTGCGAAGTTGTCAAATAATTCCTCTATTAAGTACGATTCGAACCTCAAAGTGCAACGACTATAAAGCAATAAAGACTAAGCAATGGAAACGACTTGACACAATATAGCTAACAGAACCAAATGGCAGCAAACAGGAACGAAAAGTAAAGACAGAAAGCAGTAGAAAGCGCATAAACGTGTGCGTGAACTCCTCGCCGCAAGCGCCTCAGATGAAGGGAGAAGGTGAGCTTTGTTTGGGGATGAATCCAATCAGAAGAGAAGAAGGATCTTCTCTTCTTCCTCTCAGATTATCGATGCCAACAGCTGAATCTTTCACGCCAACAAACGGAAGAGAAAATAGGGAGAAACTGCGTTGAGATGGAGAGTTCTACGCTTCCAAGCTTGTTGTTCTCCTTCCCCCTTGACCTCATTTTATAGCTCTTTGCAGGTACTCTTCAGTTAAGGAGAACCATTCATTCTGAACGACGTTCCACCACGTGGCAGCAGGAGAAAAATTGTGCGGCTGAAAGATCGCAACAGAACGGCGAACGGTTGGACAACTTAATAATTTCCAGCTTAAACATTGCGGAGACAACAATGTTTCCGCAATTTTCCTGCAATACAGAATTTCAACTCTTTTAGCTTTGTTTTTTATCCTTTCTTGTTCCTTTAACAAATAACTTCTAATTTAGCTTCCTTCCTTGATTTCTCATATTTAATCACGTATTCAACTAAATTATATCAAAAACGCTTAAGAGTTCACACAGTTCTATAACAAATAAGTCCCTAAAATATGCACTTTTGGAGACGTAACACACCCCCAAACTTAAGTTATTGCTCGTCCTCGAGCAATATAAGGGCTTACTTGGGCTGCTATTTCTCCATCAGACTACTTGCTGACTCCCCTAAGTTCACTATCTAAGGCATGGCTGTCCTGTGACACCCTTCTAAGTTCAAACTAACTTCTCATTCTGCTTATTCTGATTTCTCTTGCCTTGTAAACCTATTGCTTTTATAAATTTCCTACAACTAATCTATCTGCCTTATGTCATTAGGTTCATTGTGCAGCTATCCCTAAGTTTTCAAATTCTCCCTTGCTTCACCCCAGACTCAGTACATGCTTCTAATGTCTTTCTTTTAAGCTACCTAGGATTCCTTAGAGTCATGCCAGTCTTAGTACACACAAGTAATAGTAGTACATTTCATAGAACAACCTAAACCCTGACATCACTACATTGGATATACACTCATCTCCCTTAACAAACCTACAAGCTACAGCCCTGTGCTTAGCAACTGAGGATCAGAGTTCATTCATAAAGGACACCTAAGCACATAAGCTATGACTTGCAGGCATACATTCTTCTTCCTTTTCTTTTTCCTTCTTTTTCTTTTCCTAGTAGAGTCTCTCCTTTTGGTTTGCCTTTTGATGCATTGCCACTTGTGGGTTACACAAATGGCCCTGATTACTCAGCATCCTCAAGAGAGACACTACTCTTTATTCTTTTGTTTTTCATTTTTTTTCAGTTCATTTTTTTTTCAAAGAAGAAGAATGCTTATGTTTAAGAGGGAGAGAGGAATGTTCCTAGGCCTAGGGCTGCCTCCCCCAAACTTAAACTTCTCATTGTCCCCAATGAGAGTCTGAGGTGGCACACCCCCAAACTTTTCCTTGGAGCATCTAGTCTAAGGCAAAACAAACAGAACTTGAAACTCCTAGGCATAAAAATGACCTTCCTAAAGCAGATAACTCAGATGCAGAAGTTTGTAAAAACACATGGTAATGGCTTATAGAGGTGCATGCTGAGCAATAAAGAAAGCTAAATTAAACTACCAAAGGTGTACTATGACACTCATCCAGCATGCTCAACAGATAGATCACATATTGAAGTCAGTAAAGCAGCAAGATATTGACATTTAAACAGAAACAGCCCATCAAAAAGTCATCCAACAGCATGCGAAAACTAACAAAAAATTGCGGACACCGCAAGGATTTCGCAATAAACCTACAGAGCAAATTTAGCTGTGATCAAAGCTCCTAACATGCTATATTCAGACATCAACAACTATCTAAAACAACAAAAACTAACTAAGCTAACTACTCAGATACCATCAAACAAAAGCAAACTATCCTAAACAAACAAAAGAACAATTAAAACAGACCAAGCATTTGATTAATAACAGGGGTCACAGGTCACAGAAAAGCAAGTTTTTTTTTTTATTTATTTTCAAGAGGGATCAGAAAACTCCCTCGAATGCCGTTCAGATTGGCATTCAAACATCTTCATCCTCATCTCTCCTTGCTGTAGGAGGCGCCCATGGCTTCAGCAGATCCGTAGGGAAGGCAGGGAATATTTATCCCAGCTGGTCAGCTACATCCTTGTCCCTTGCCTGTGCATACTCAGCCCACTGAGCCATCTTGTGCTGCAGGTCCATTAGGCAGGCCATGGACAACGATTGTGCCGCAGCCAAGCCGTCCATCTCAAATTCCATGTTGCCCCTTCTACGCATCCTCAAGATGGTGGGCAGCTCCAGATGGCCAGTGTAAGCCAACTGCTTCTCATTCTTCTCCATTGGCACACCTGCACGTAAGCACAGTTTAGTTATGGTGTTTGGGAAAAAGAGCTGACCCTTACCTTTCTTTGAACAGTCAGTGATGGAGGCGGCAATGACTTCACCAACGTCAATGGTGAGTCCCCGCATGATGGCATACGATCTTGGAAAAAGGCTTCTTCTAAGATTGCCTCTGATGGCAAGTCAACAATCTTGGCGTATTCAGAATGCGGATACCCCTTGAGCTTATAGGTCTCATTGATGGCATTGGCAGAGAAGTCGACCTCTACCCCCCTCACCGTGGACAGACATGCTTCAGGGTGTGTGAGGTTGGCGTAGAAGTCATACATCATGTCAGGGTAGGCTGGAATTGGGGGTCTGGACAGCTCCTCCCAGCCATGGGTGATAATTCCTGCGAGCAAGAATTGCGGCAGGTCCGCCAACGCATCCAGGAATCCTCGCTCGTGGAGGAGTTCCTTCTTCATCAATTTGAGGCCCTTGGCCTCTGCTTCCTTAGAGACGTACCTCACAGCTTGAGGTTTGTCCTCGGGGTACATCTTCTTTTTCCCCTTCTCTTTTGCTTTGGCCGACTCAGCAGCCTCAACCTTCATCTTCTTTAAAGAAGGTTCACCTCCAACCTTCTTCTTCTTGGCTCGCTTGGAGGCCTTCGGCCGCTTGCCTTTCACGATCACAGGGGCCCTCTTCTTGAGGCGTGCCTTGGTCGTTATCTGCTGGAGACAGTCCCCCAGTGTTTCGTCCATCGAATCCTTGCTTCCCCCTTCCATAGGGCTGTCAAGACTGACTTCCCTTAAGGGGGAGAACACCTCCTCTTCCTCCGCTGGTACGTCACTTTGTACCGAGTCTTGGTGCTCTTCAGGTGGAGCTTCAGGCTCCGGCGTCTGTGGGGAAGGTTCAGGGCTCTGCCTGGCCGTCTCGTATGATGGGCGGCCACTCCATCGACTCTCCTCGCTGGGATTCTTTTCTTGGATCGGTGGGTGCTCCACCGCAACCTTCCACTTCCGTTTCTTAGGTGTACCGACTGGTTCAGAAAGACCAGCAGGTATCTCAGTCACCACCTTCCACTTCTTTCGTCGCACTGGTAGCTTCGGAGGCCGTGAGGGCTGCGCAACATCGGTGTCTGCTAAGGAAAGCAGTGCCTCTCTCGCAGCTTCTTCTGCGTCAGGCGACTTCTTCTTGGGCGTGAATCGATCTGCTCGCGTGGACACCATTGTCGTTCTTTGAGGATCTGAATGTAAGAGATGCAGAGGAAGAAGAAGACTGAATTTCGGAGGTCCAACGGTTTGAGAAAACGTAAAGGGCAGGGATCCAACGACGGCTATTTGTACTCGAGTACCCTCCAACGACTCTTTTCTGTTGCGGACTTAGCAAATCTTCCGCAATTAATCCGCCTAGCCGTTGGGATATTTCTTGATTTAAGTTGCAAGATTTAGCAACCAAATCTTTGATTTAGCCAGATCTTCTTCGTGGATCTTCTCCCCATGATTCATCTCCTTCATTGCCTCTTAAAAATCTCCCATTAATATCCACCTAATTAAAACAAAAATACTTCATTAAAACCACAAATAAACAAACAAACACAATCGAAAATACTTAAAGAAAATTCTAAGGCATAGCCTTCTGATGGATGAGCACAGTGGTCACTCATCCCCTCTCGATTTGATTCTCAAGCTTCAGATAAGAGGAAGGCCGAGAGTGTCTGCACATCTCCTTTCTCGTAGTAATGCTTCAGCCTTGCAGCATTCACCATGAACGGTTGCCCGTGATGTAGATTCTGAATCTCAATAGCACCATGAACAAAAACGTTAGTTATCACAAAAGGACCTGACCATCTAGACTTAAGTTTGCCTGAAAATAACCTTAACCGTGAGTTGAATAATAAGACATGCTGGCCTTTTTTTAAGTCCTTGAACCTGAGTCTACTATCATGCCAAATTTTAGTTTTTTCCTTATACATTTTAGCATTTTCGTAGGACATATGTCTTAGCTCATCTAACTCATGTAATTGCAGAGACCGCAAAGTTCCAGCATCGGTCACGCAATAATTCAGCTCTTTTAAGGCCCAAAAGGCTTTGATCTCTAATTCGAAGGGAAGATGACATGCTTTTCCATATACCAGCCTATAAGGAGACATACCTAAGGGTGTTTTATATGCAGTCCTATACGCCCACAGTGCATCATCACTTCATGCTAAACGACTATGATTGTTGGTACATAATAAATATTTCATTACAAAAATAAACTACTCCTAACATACGAAATCTAAGCAAAGCATGATAAAATCCGAATTTAAGAGTTTAGGGATCAGAAATCTCCCTTGTCAATCTGCCTCATATGGATGTTCTTCAATGTTTCGAGGCATCACTTCTGCTCGTTTAAGACACTTAAGTCTTGATTTACGGGGTCGGACATTCTGCCACACCTTGAAATTGTTGATTCTTTCCAAGAGACTGCATGTTATAACATCACAAGGTTTGTACTTTATGTGCGTTGGTACAACATAGGGTTGATGCGATGAGACTTCTTTTTCTGGCACATCTCTTTTTAATTCCTTCAGCTGGAGCATTTGTGGTGGTGGTGGCTCAGCTCTTTCATTGGTGGAGAAGCTTGCTGCATCATCAGACATTTCAAATTCTTGTTCCTCAAGCAGCGCATTGGTCTCTTTGGCCTCATCCAGCACAATTTCATTTTTCTCAACTTTCACCAACTCCACCATTTCATATGGAGATTCCATTGGATCACTCTTCTCAGATTCAAAGGTAACAAAGGAGTAATCATCATAAAAATCAAACATCTGAGGGCATGGTGGTGGTGATTTTTCTATAGCAAGTAGATCTTGTAAGTTATTTGTGAGCTGGGCTAATTGCACATCAATTCTCCTCATGGATGCATCATTCCTTTCCATGAATTTTATCCATAGTGCCTCCAAAGTGGGTGATAATTCTTCATTTGGAGTTGGGGCATAATGTTGATAGTCTTCATGTTGAGGGAACTCTTCATAATGAGCAATTTGCACATGCTCTTCCCAAGGATTATTTGAGAGTTGCCACTGATCATGTTCACACATGTACGAATAATGGTTGTCATAGCTTTGTTGATATTGCCTCTCTTGATAATTCAATGTTGGGCAATTCTCCAAGTTATGATTATCCCCACAATAAGCACATGGCTGATAAAATTCTTCAAACTGTTGTGGGCAAACTCTTCCTCCAATTAAGTTCTGCAGCGTATTCATTTACTTTGTCGTACACATACGTTTTCCACCTGCAAAGTTTCTCTCTGTGCGAGTTGAGGTTTGGAAACTCATTCATAAACTAGCTTGATAGTACCTGTAAAGGAAATGAAAGAAGATTAGCTCCAATAGATATTAAGTTTTTTTTTTCTAAATTAACAAACTTCGTGTTTACTAAACAAAATCCCCGGCAGCGGCGCCAAAAACTTGTTGCGTGCTCAATGTGTAAGTTAAAATGCGATGTGAGAGCACTCAGAACATGCAAGCATAAATGGTCTTATAGCAAGTAATAAGTATTTTTTCATTCGATTTCCCACAGAGATTTATTCTTAGTTACTAGCGAAGTGAGATGTTAAATTAGAAAGGATGGTTTAAATGGGGTAGAATTGGGATTAATGAGCCTAACTAATATAGAACGTGCGAGATATGAAAGCATAAACAAAGACAAGTAAAGAGGTTAACTTGAATGTAGAAGAAAAAGAATTGCGGAGAAAGCAATTATCTAGCAATAAAATCGCAAAACAGAAAACTGAAAAAATTGGCTAAGGCAAAAGTAGAACTAAGAAAATTGCGCAGACAGCAATTTCCTAGCAATTAAACTAACAGCGTTTTAAGGGTGAGAGGGGGAAACAAGGTCAACTAACGACTCCTCTATAGGCTTTTTCATACGATTCTTCAGCAGTAGATCAACTTATCATGCATCAATTTAACTCATTCTCAAGTATCTCTCGATTACATGCTTTAGATCCTTTAGTTTACTCATATCCAAGTAAGGCTTAAGCATCTATTTATATAAGCAAGTTAATGAATTGTGCTAGGAAAACGCCTATTCCTAGGTCGTTTTCTGGCTACCATGAAAGGCTAGCATGAATGGACAACTCTGAACTCTTACTCCTTCCGGAGGTTAGGAGTTCTTTGGACAAAATGGATGGCCAATCGAAATTGTCCGTGGGATGAAGCATACATACATTCAATGCATTTGAAACTATCCTACATGCTGAATTCACGTATTTCTACCTATAGATTCATCATTAGCAGACCCTTATGTGGTTTAGTTACTCATGGATGATGATGGATTGGGAAGAATAGATTGTTTAAACATGCTTAACGGTATTTAAATGAAAGCAAAGGAAAACAGAAGCAATAAGAGACTTGCGAAGTTGTCAAATAATTCTTCTATTAAGTACGATTCGAACCTCAAAGTGCAACGACTATAAAGCAATAAAGACTAAGAAAATGGAAACGACTTGACACAATATAGCTAACAGAACCAAATGGCAGCAAACAGGAACGAAAAGTAAAGACAGAAAGCAGTAGAAAGCGCATAAACGTGTGCGTGAACTCCTCGCCGCAAGCGCCTCGGATGAAGGGAGAAGGTGAGCTTTGTTTGGGGATGAATCCAATCAGAAGAGAAGAAGGATCTTCTCTTCTTCCTCTCAGATTATCGATGCCAACAGCTGAATCCTTCACGCCAACAAACGGAAGAGAAAATAGGGAGAAACTGCGTTGAGATGGAGAGTTCTACGCTTCCAAGCTTGTTGTTCTCCTTCCCCCTTGACCTCCTTTTATAGCTCTTTGCAGGTACTCTTCAGTTAAGGAGAACCATCCATTCTGAACGACGTCCCACCACGTGGCAGCAGGGGAAAAATTGTGCGGCTGAAAGATCGCAACAGAACGGCGAACGGTTGGACAACTTAATAATTTCCAGCTTAAACATTGCGGAGACAGCAATGTTTCCGCAATTTTCCTGCAATACAGAATTTCAACTCTTTTAGCTTTGTTTTTTATCCTTTCTTGTTCCTTTAACAAATAACTTCTAATTTAGCTTCCTTCCTTGATTTCTCATATTTAATCACGTATTCAACTAAATTATATCAAAAACGCTTAAGAGTTCACACAGTTCTATAACAAATAAGTCCCTAAAATATGCACTTTTGGAGACGTAACAGGCATGCTGAAAAAGAATGTAAGTCTATTAGTGAAACGGTTTTAACCTATTTAAACCAATTAAAAGGTTTAGCAGTAAATAAAGTACCCAAACTCTTTATTTACTTGCAACGATACTTTAGTAGGTCAGAATGGCCGCTACCGACTGGTAGTCGAGCACTTCTTTACTAAATCAAGACAATCTTGACTAAATGCTAACTCCAGAATAACTCTTATTCCTATAGCATCTAAGTTATCATTTTTTTTCAAGATTCACTAACTCCTTAGCAAATCTTGTAAGTGTAACCCTCCAATTTTAGAATGCACAAGATGGCCCCAACAGTGCATCCGACTTGGAATGTCAGAGTTGGGAATGGCCCTGTGTTTCTTTATCCATGAATGGTGACTGATGTGTCGATCTCCCATGCCCAACCCTCTGAATGGGTTGGTGCCTCCTAGGGTCACCTTGCAGGCGGAACATAGGAATCTCCCAGCTTAATCCAATGGAGGAGACCGCAGGAAGTACTGATGCACTTCCTTCTCCCACTTACTATAGACACTTACTCCATTCACCTTTCTATTGAAAGTTGCAAACACCGCCCGACTGGGGATTGCCCTATTGACAATACACGACCGAACAAAATTCTCACGTTGTGAACTATAGGGAGTGCATAGAAGGAGAGGGATATATCATATATTCCTTCTCAACACATCTACTAAGCATCATAGACGGTGTTTAGGGTAAATACTCAGGTTTTATCTGGCTAAGTCAATAAAACCTTAAGTCTAGGCAAACTATTTTACCTGAGATGTCTAGGTTATAACAACTTTACTAACCTCACACCTTCCACACATGCTCATAAAGCCTGGTTAACTTTACTCAAGTACCGGGTGGTCCCCAAGTAGGAGGTGATCCGTCAATTCAAAATCCTCCAACCTTAGACAGGAGTTCACCGGGTGAGTTTCTCATAACCTTAGCATTTACGAGATTTCGACCCATTAATCTAATGAACCAGATCGAATCATTTAACCCTAAATGAACATGCTCTTTGATCTTTGTTATAGATTTTAAAAGTCTAAGCCATTTTTACAACGCTTGCAAAAACTAGACTTTCAACAACAACCACTACATGCTTCTCAAACATGTTTTCGCTAAGGCATGACAAGTTGAATATTTAACTTCATAATCAATATAACACTTATATCAATTATGCTCTTAAACATGCAACTCCTAATTCATAATCAATATAACACTTATATCAATTCTTTGAATTAAGCATGCATCCTATACATTATAACACTTATAACATACAATATGCATCTAAAATTGGATGTTTAATTTCATAATTAATATAACACTTATATCAATTATTCTATTAAGCAAACAACAACTAATTCATGAATTAATATAACACTTATATTAATACTAATGAATTAAACATGCATCTTATACATTATAACACTTATAACATACCATATGTATAAAACTAGGGCAACCTATGTTGTATGTTTAATTTCATAATTAATGAAACACTTATATCAATTATTCTATTAAACTAACAACATCTAATTCATGAATTAATATAACTCTTATATTAATACTCATGAATTCCTAAATATGCATACTATATATTATAACACTTATAACATATTACCAATGCATGGAGCATGCTTCCTACGATGGGATTTTAAATCTATATGGCATACGTTATGCACATACAAACATGGAATTTAATTAAAACATACATTCACAATGCATAATTAATTAAACACACTAAATTGGACCGGTTTTGGCATCAAACAAGCAATAACTATTTTATTACAAGCTTGAACAACAAGCTAAATCTTGAGCGGACTTCGAACTCTTCGTACCGCCTTGGACAAGCTTGCTCCCCGAACAATTCGGCCAATTTCTCTTCGAACTTCTCTTTGTATCGCCTAGAACGAGTTTGAACTTGCACCGAACATTTTGGGGAGCTCCAAACTCGAGCTTCTTTCACAAAGAAACCTATATGGACTCTAATGACTCTAAAGAATACAGACTCTTCAACACACATTAAAGCTCATATATTCTCGGGCAATTACAAATAATGAAATTAAAAAAGAAACAATGTCAAAACCGATATTCACTTTAGACGTCCATTCAGAAATAATTTCTAAATTAAAATACCCACCAACTTAAATTGATGCAAATTGAGTTGATCAAAATACGCTCTAATACCAATTGATGGAGCGTTTTATGCTGCGGAAGCGATTTTGGATCGATGATACTCTAATTATATCAATTTAACAAATAGAAAACATGCTCAAACAACGGAATAAGAAAAATTAGAAAACATACCCTTGTAGTTCTAATATTCTTCGAGTTCCGCTGCACGTTCCTCGTCACGAACTCTTCAGACTTCTTCGCACGAACGCCCCGAGGACCACCTCCTTGCTGTACTATGTCCCCAGCTACCTATTCGACTTTATCCCCAAGATGCTAGGTTTATTGAGTCAGCGCTAATGGGCCACTCTCACCCGTGCAAGTCAAAAGATACTTTCGAATAAGCAGGAGTTCATAGCCAGCTCAGGATTGAGATCGAGTTACCTAGGCCATCAAATGAAAATGTCGGTATCATCAGTAAACGGTGTTATAAAGAGAGCGACATATTTTGCGGTTCGGTCTTATGCAAACTCTTTGCACATGACTCCTTCACTCTCACATCTCCATGTGAAACGATTCGGATCACATCGTTTTGTACAATACAAAGTGAGTCGCATGCGATAGTGTTACCAGGATAAGGTACCCAACCTTATCCGTATACTATAGACCGTTTTATCTGACTACTTGAGCCTAATCCACAATCATGTCCAACATGAGGCTCAAGTACTCATATTCAGCCATGAGTATTTACAAACATAACAGTTTACAAACCACGAGTTTTAGGACATAAAACCCAACACATACAATCATGAAATTTAATTAAAACACACATATACAATGCATAATTAATTAAACACACTAAAATAGAACGGTTTTGGCATCAAGCAAGCAACAACTATTTGGTTACAAGCTTGAACAACAAGCTAAGTCTTGAGCGGACTTCGAACTCCTCGTACCACCTTGGAGAAGCTTGCTCCCCCGAACAGTTCGGCCAATTTTTCTTCGAGCTTCCCTTCGAACCGCCCTGAATGAGCTTAAACTACCACCAAAAAATTTGGCCAGCTCAAAACTCGAGCTTCTTTGATAAAGAAATCTATATGGACTCTAATGACTCTAAGATAATACAGATTTTTCAGCACACATTAAAACCCATATATTCTCGGGCAATTACAAATAATGAAATTAAAAAAGAAACGATGCCAAACCTGAAATACACTTTAGACGCCCATCCAGAAACAATTTCTATATTAAAATACCCACCGAGCTTAAATTGATGCAAATTGAGTTGATCAAAATACGCTTTGATACCAATTGATGGAGCGTATAACGCTGCGGAAGCGATTTGGATCGTTGATACTCTAATTTCATCAATTTAACAAAATAGAAAACATGCTCAAAACAACGGAAAAAGAGAAATTAGAAATACATACCCTTGTAGTTCAAATTTCTTCAATTCCGCTGAACGTTTCTCCTCACAAACTCTTTGGTTCTCCTCACGAACTCTTTGGTTCTTCTCACGAACGCTTCGAGAACCAACTCCGGTAGTCCCGCTATCCTTGGGTCGAGCAACGGAGTGGTCGGACTCCGTTAGTAAGAGAAAAGAAAGGAAGAAGGAGAAGGACTCGTCTTTAGGCTTGATTAACGAAGATAGAAGCTTTAAAACTAATTTTTTTTGAGTTTTTGAAAACTTTTGTCAATTGAATACCCCAAAGTGCACTCGCCTTCATATATATATATATATATATATATTAACATATATCAAATATATGTGTCTTACATGCACAATGCATGTAAGACACGCACACATATATATATTAATTAATTAAACTTTTAACTAATTAATATTATTTAATTCAATATCAAATATTAATTAAATAATATGGCTAATCCCAGTTTTTCGAAAATCGACTTTTTGCACATGAATCCTTTTCATGTTTTAGACCATTCCCATATTTAAATCATATTTAAACATGTCCATTATTCTTCCACATCGAATTTGAACAAATTCAAATTCTTTTTCTTTTCTCTTATATTATTACACGCTTTTATCCGAGCTAGCTAGGAGAACCTAAAGGACCTACAAATCATGAGCTCCAACGATACGATATTATCCGGTTAAACTCTTTTAACCGAACTAATCAACATTCGTTAACCCCCGGAGACTCCACTAAAGTCCAAAGGTTGTACTCTCCTCACTGTAGATATATCATGTTCTTTTGATATAACCATCATAGGCGAGTCGATCCTTCACAAGTCGTTCGTAACCACAGCGGGTCATTTATACCGTTTAACCCCTGCATTACATCTCGTTCCTTAATTACCACTGACACCTTTAATGAACAATTGATCTGTGGTCCAACCAGCAGATCATATCCCTCTCTGGCCAAGGAGAGGGTGGGCCCTTGTTCAAGACCTTGAGTCAGCTATTAAGGGAACAACCTCTCTACTATCCCTTAAAGGCGGGTAAGAGTGAATTCCGTCTTGCTGTACTATGTCCCCAGCTACCTATTTGAGTTTATCCCCAAGATGGTAGGCTTATTGAGTCGACGATCTGGTCACTCTCACCTGTGCAAGTCAAAGGATACTCTTGAATAAACAGGAGTTCATAGCGAGCTCAAGATTGAGATCGAGTTACCTAGGTCATCATACGAAAAAGTTGGTCTCTTCAGTAAACGATGTTATATAAAGAGAGAGCGACTTGTTTCGCGGTTCAGTCTTATGCAAACTCATTGCACAGGACGTCCTCACTCGCACATCTCTATGTGAGACGATTCAGATCACACTGTTTTGTACATTACAAAGCAAGCCACATCCAATAGTGTTACCAGGATAAGGCACCCAAGCCTTATCCATATACTATAGACCGTTTTGGCTGTCTACTTGAACTTGATCCACATTCATGTCATACTAGAAGTTCAAGTACTCAAACTTTCGCCACGGGTGTTTGTTATTGGTATAGGTTAATACAAACATGTTTCTCTATATTCAATAACAACTTTACTGAATAAACCTCAATAACTCTTTATTATGTAAATAGTGTATAGGATACCCCCACTCACATGTCTCTACATGAATGATTTAGATCAAATCATTTGTAACAATTACAAAGTGGGTCGTATAAATAGTGTTACCAGGATAAGGCACCAAATCTTATCCATATACAATAGACTATTTAGGTTATTCCTTGAACACATGATTCTCCCGTAAGTCAACTACATACTGTTCAAGATTACACTAATAACCTTAGATTTTTATATATAATGATTATTATAAATTGCAACTAATAATTATCAAATAATTATTAATTAATTACGAGGCTTTAGGGCATAAATCCCAACATGCATTAAGCTCAGAAAAGTTCTCACAACCAATATGAAATTCAAATATCAACTATTAATTATGAAGAATAAGATTCGATGAACAATTATCTCAAGGCTCTAAGTCAAAAGAGTTTAGTTAATCATGTTCAATAGTTCAAAATATAAATTCAATAATAAACACATACCAAAACTACAAATTAAAAGGGAAAGAAGAAATAAAACTCGGTCGATTCCACGATTCCGCTACAATATCCACGATCCCGCATGTAAATCTCTACTTTGTGCTCCCAAAAATCCCTTCTAACTCGAAAAACTATGTACTTTCGAAATTGAGGTTCACTCTTCAAATTGGCTCCTCAAGAAATCCTAAAAAAGATGTATTTATAGTGTAAAATAGGGTAAAATCCGAATTAGGAAAATCTGGCATATTCAGATCACATATGGTGCACGTACATGGACTATAGTGCAACTGCAGGGGGCTGAAAATCTGGTGTGGCTGAAAAATAACTTATACTTTGCTGGATATATGATCATATTGTGTCGTTGGCGGTGTTGGCGGTGTTGGCGGTGTTGGTGGAGCGCCGATTGGAAAATTTTCAATGAGCGCCTGCGTCATGAGTTTGAGCCTGATTGCTGTTTTATTTTCATTTTATTTACTTTGAGGGGTCTGGTTCGGTTCTGGAGGCGATCTGGTCCGGTTCTTAGTTGGTTCAGAGAATAACTTCAATTTTGTAGCGCCTAGGCGCTATGCTCTCGAGTTTTTGGACTGAATTTCCTTCTTCTTGATTGCATCCAAATAACTTAGTTTTCATCGCAAAGCTTCTAAATTCTGCGGTTCGCTCCAAAATGCTCGATATCTACGAAATAATCAAATATAATGGTGAAAGTACACTTTTATTCCTCTAAACTAACATAAAATAGGTTCTAAAGATAACTCATTTTGTGTGTTATCAGTGGGTGTACTGATTTATTATCTCTATTGACTTCAATAGTATTTACTAATCACATACTATTTTAATCCGCTCAGTGCCCCAACACAACCCCTAATAAATCTTACCACTGTGTCGATTCAGGTAAACCGAAGATCGAACCGAACATTTGTTGTAACGACCTGACTTCATATGACATCACTCTAGGGTTGTTACTACATGCATGACGTCACAAACCTCAGTAAATACTTAAAATTTATTTTAGAAATAATAAAAAATAAATATGTAAATGTTCGGAAGATCTCAACATCAAAGCAAATGCATTTATTTCGGGATCCTAGTGAAAACATAAAAATCATCTAAGACAAAACTTTAAGCAAACGCCTAGCTGTGAACCTTAGTAAATAAAATGAACGGACTCAAATGAATAAACAAAAAAAAGAATGTGAAAGCTCTGACTTCTCTTATCTCATGGCATCATCAAAAAATCACCTCGTCAAATGTCATGTACATTCTTGACATTATCTGGAAAATGTTTGAAGATGAGGCACTATGAGCTACAATTCTCAAAATCAGCTAGCTGAAACAACATTTCAAGTTTTCGTCTCTTTCTTCATCTTCCGACAACCCGAGCTACTCAAACCTCGGCAACGGACCACTTCGAACCACGACGGAGATCCGAAGAAACACGGCGGACCTCGACCAGCAGCTTCAACTGAGCGGAGCTAGAGCTTGAACCAGACTCTGACGATCGTCTTCCTCAGCTCGAACTAGCGGCGGCGTTTCAAAGGTGGTTGGTAGAGAACTTTTGTACGTTCACCTAAATTTAAGCTATCGAGGCTTGCCAAAATACTATTTATAAACCCGAATCCACCGAGAAATTTGTAGCTTAATGGTAACGGGGTCGGTCCACAGGGAATTATGAAATTCAAATTTGACTAAGTTTAATTTGCTAATGATAAAAAGAATGGTAATTTGGTTTGTTGAAAGGGAGCTTCAAGCATGCAAACGCTAACGGAAAATTAAATGGCGAAGTGACAAATTAAATGGGCGTGTTTAACTTCGAGTAATGGGATTGATCGCTATGGACATTCAGTTCATCGATACAAATAATTAGCTAACATGCTTCAGCACACAATTCATTTGGCTAATTTCTAACTCAAACGACCCAAAGACATAATTAGAAAAGTGCAATTCTAATTATACTTGGCCAATAATCAATTCAAGGTAGCTAATCTTGAATTGACCAAAGGCCAGTAACGGGAACATTGTGACGGATTAATTCTAAGACTAACCCGGTTTCTCTCTCGCCCAAAGCCTAACATGAAAACGTTAACTAATTCATTCCCCCAGCTGTCACTTGGGCTTGAATTACCTAGCCATGCTTAAGCCCTTGCTACTTAGCGATATAGGCAATTATACGTCCTAATCTTTAGCTCTCTATCAAGCATAGGAATTAGGGAGTCAACCTAACTAAGCTATACATGCTAGAATTGAAGAAGAACAAAGGAAAGAGATGCAAGAAGTTCTAATTAGCTAAGCATATACAAAGGGGCAAATCTCCCAAAAAATCCATAGTTTACAATCCCAAGCTCAAAATTAAACACTAACCTTGTTTAGCCTTCTATGGAGAATGAATAAATCAAACCCTCCATGGAAAGACTTAGTAGCATACAAGAAGAGGAAGAAAAATGCCCAAAAATGGTGAAAAAACCGCAAACCCGAGACTAAAATGCGTGGAGAAGATGAGCCATTAAGTCGTCGGAGCGTCGAGACACTGGGCCAACGTCTCGACGCTGTGCCCTAAGTTGGCAGCGCGCGCGTTCGGGGCGTCGAGACGCTCGACCAGCGTCGAGCCAGCGTTGAGCGCGCGCGCTCGACGCTGGCTCTCGAGAATTTCCTGAAGACCGTCAGGGCGGCGTCGAGACGCTAGGCCAGCATCTCGACGCTGAGCCAGCGTCTCGACGTTGTTGCTCAACGCTTGCTCTCGGGTTTGGAGGCCAAAAATTGCCTTTTCATGGCAATTTTTGCCAAGTCTTCATACTTCCAGCTCCCTCACTCCCGATGCATCCATGAAGCTCTAAAACGTCGCTTTAAGTCCCTAAACATGTCCTTAGACTCCTCGAGCTCTCGACCATGAGTTCACCTACAAAAAGGCATTTTAATCAATATTTAGCATGGTTCTAGCCAATATTAGGGACATAAGAATAGCTCTATTTTGGAGCTATCAAAATACCCCCGACCTAAATCTTGCTAGTCCTCGAGCAAGGTATACTCTAAATTATCTCCAAAGAATGACTTCCATGCTGAAAACTCTAACCTCAATGCTTGTGAAACAAGGTATTTAAATAAATGTGAAACCATCAAATGCATGCAAAAGTTGAAAACATTCTAAAATTTTACTCTTATTCCCTTACGTGTGTGTGTGTGTTTAGAACCTCTAAACCTAGCTCTTGCAAGCCCGGAATAACTTTATACAGCCCTATAACTCGTTTCCCCCTACTTATGGCGATAAGAACAGTCTAACGGCTTTTAGTGACAGAAAGCGCAACAAAACAAAAGGCCTATATTATTTCTTTTTCTTTGAGTACTTTGTACCCATTGTTCCTTTTTAACCACTTTTTTTTTATTTCTCCAAAAGAGCCTAACACGTCAAGCCAAATTTCGCTTCACGTTTTTAAGGACTATTGCTCAATTCTATTAGTTCCCCTTTAATGCAGTGACAACTGTGGGTTACACGATCGCCCCTGGTTACACGGGCAACACAAGAAGGAGGAGCAACTCTAGAGTTTTTATTTTCATGCTTACTTTTTTTTAGGCAATAGCTTCGCTATAAAACAAATGAATTATTACTACTTCTAACACATCAAGCCTCCCTAAGGGTACCTTTCGGGGTGACAACAAGGTTTCAGACCAAATAAAATCATTTTAAGCCTACAAAACTGAGAATAAGAGGACTATGTGCTCAGTGAATGTAGGAAAATAGCAAAATTGGCTCAAAATGTGCATACATTGTCAAATTTTTCGAATTACACAAATACGGAGTGTTCACAAGCATATCATAGACCGTCCTCATCGGACAACATGCAACCAGATTCTAATCTAAAAATCAGAGTATACAAAAGCCCGACAACTACAAAGAAGTCTTTCTTTCAACAAACTCCACCCTTCACCTTAAGACATGCATTGTTCCCAATGCATTAAACAATTAAAACAAAAAAAATTCTAAGGGATTAGAAAACCTCCCCTGAATTTTTGTGGGGACGACGGGTAGAGATGTGCATCATCTTCTTCTAAAATAAATTCAAATTGTCGGTCATTCCACCTTTTTCTCCTAAGAAAATAAATAAACAAACAACAACTTCAAAAGCTAAAATAGACAAAAACAAAACAATAAATAACAGAATTACAGTCCAAGCTCGGGTGCCTCCGAGAAGCGCAAATTTTTGAAGTCGATTGCTCGACTGTATTCTCGCATCCTCTCATCCTTTCTCGTACTCGGGTGGCGCTAGAAGTAATGTAACGTCATAGCACTCGGCGTCACCCTCGTGGAAAATGTTCAAACGGTGCCCATTCACTTTCTGCACCTCATCTGAGTCCAAGCTCTGAATCTCTACAGCACCATAAGGAAAAAATTTAGTTATAATGTAGGGTCCTTTCCGACGAGAACGTAGCTTACCTGGCAGGAACTTCAGGCAGCAATTGAACAACAAAACTTTCTGACCGACTTCGAAGCTTTTCTTTAAGATCTTTCGGTCATGAAACTGTTTGGACTTTTCTTTATAGATCCTGGAGTTCTCATAGGAGTCCAAACGCAGCTCCTCCAATTCATGTAACTGAAGTAGTCGTGTCTCGCCAGCTTCGTCAGAGCTCATGTTACACTTCTTGATTGCCCAGAATACCAGGGAAGGACTGCATGAACTCTGAAGAGTGTCTCATCGGGGAAATCTTCATTAAGAGACAGGAGGTCTTCCTTTCTGACCAAGCGGCTCAGATGATCTGCTATCGGGTTCTCTGCTCCTCTCCTATCCTTGCTTTTTACGTCGAAGTCCTGGAGGAGCAAAATCCACCGAAGTAGCCTCGGTTTCGAATCTTTCTTGGTCATCAGGTACCGAACAGCTGCATGATCAGAGAAAACAGTTACGTGAGAGCCAATAATATAAGGACGAAACTTATCTAGCGCAAATACAATAGAAAGAAGTTCTATTTCTGTTGTCGTATAATTGCACTGCGCTGGTTTGAGCGTCCTGGAGGCGTAATAAATGACACGACTCTTGTTCTCGATCCTCTGACCAAGCACTGCTCCCAAGGCGTAGTTGCTGGCGTCGCACATTATCTCTAAAGGCAAGTCCCACTGAGGTGGGTGTATGATGGGCGCGCTTGTTACGTCTCCAAAAGTGACCTTTTTAGGACTTAATTATCTTAGAAAGATGTTCACTCTTAGGTGTTTTTGATAGCATTTAGCCTAAACCTATGCTTAAATATGAGAATTAGAAGAAGGTAGCTAAATTAGGACTTATGTACAATAGGAAAGAAAAGGGTTGAAAACCGAAGGAAAAAAAATGAAAAACAAGCATTGCGATAGCATTGCGGAAACATTGCTGAAACCGCAATGTTTCAAGTGAAAACCGTAAGTTGACTGATCTTTTTCTGTTAATTTCCGTTATTTCAGGGATTCGTTCTTTCTCCTCCATCCATTCTGAAGTACGACGTTGAAGATTGATGGTTCTCCTTGGCCCAAATGCACCTGCAGATTACTATAAATAGGGGTCAAAGTCGAGGGTTCAAGGATCATCCGGAAGCGTAGAAGTCTTCTCGCAGCTCCATCTTTCTTCGTGTTTTCCTTTGCCGTCTGTTGGTATGAGAGTCTCAGCTGTTGGAATCGACAATCTGATAGGAAGGAGAGAAGATTCATCTTCTCTCCCGATTGGATTCATCCAAGCAAAGCTATTCTTTCATCCCCTTCAGCCGAGGCGGTTGCGACGAGGCTTTCAAGCATCATTTACTGCTTTCTGTCTTTCAATTCTAAATTTCCAGTTCTGTTTAGTTGCTGTTTGTCTTCTAATAACTAGATCAGTCCATTTCGTTGTGTTCTGTCTTTCTGTTTTGCACTTTAAGTTACTTTTTTTGTTCATTCAACCAATTAAGTAATCCAAGCACAATTCTTCATTTAACAATTTCTTGTCTTCGCATCTTACTGTTTTTTCCTTACTGTTTGTCTTCATTTCTCTTCTAAGCATGTCTACTTTATCTCTTCTTTCTGTTCTTCCTAGATCCATGAGTAACTAAGTCACATAGGGGCATGCTAATGACAACACTATAGGCTAAAAAACGTGAACCAAGCATGTAGGATAGCTCTCGAAGCATTGATTGTATGTAAGCTTCATCCCACGGGCAATTTCGATTGGCCATCCATTTTGTCCAAAGAACTCCTAACCTCTGGAAGGAGTAAGAGTTCAGAGTCATACTATCATGCTAGCCTTTCAAGGTAGCCAGAAAACGGCCTAGGAATAGGCGTTTCCCTAGTACAAACCATATCCTTCGGCCTTAACAAGATGCTTAAGACCTTACTTGGACATGAGTAAACTAAAGAATCTAATGCATGAAATCGGAAGATACATGAGAATGAGATAGTTTGATGCATAGTGAGTTGATCCAGTGCTTGAGAATCGTATGAAAAAGCCTATAGGATAGTCGTTAGTAGCCCTTAATTCATCAGTTTACACACTTTCGCTGTTATTTAAATTGCGGTAGAATTGCTGTCTCCGCAATTCTGTCTAAGTTACAATTCTGTCTAGCTGTCTTTGCCTTCATTTATTAATTTCGTCTCTTTTCATTTGAGTTTAGCTTTGACTTGTTCTTGTTTATGTTGCTACCCTCTACACATTCAGTAGGAAATAGACAATTTAAAACCAATTTTACCCCATCAAATCCACCCTCTCTTTCTTAACTTTACACTTCACGATTAGCTTATAATAAATCTCTGTGGGAAAACGAATGAAAAAATACTTACTACTTGCTATAAGATCATGTATGCTTGCATGTTCTGAGTGCTCTTTCTATCTTATTGCTTAATTATTTCAACACATTGAGCACGCAACAAGTTTTTGGCGCCGCTGCCGGGGATTTATTTAAGTAAAAACGAAGTTTGTTAAGTTTGAAACACCAAGTTTATTGCCTATTGAAGCTGATCTGTTTCATTTCTTTTGCAGGTACTATTAGGTTAGTTTATGAGTGAGCCTTCAAGTAGTGATCTAGAGTTCAATCCTGAGCCTGAGAGATTACTTAGGGCCAGAAATAGAGCCAAGAAACGTCTCTTTAAACAACCCCCTTTACCTCAAGTAATTGCGGGAACCGCAATTCCTCCGCAATTGTCTCAAGAAGAAATGAATGGAATAGTTCCAAATCCGGTGCCTGTCACTCGCAATCCCATCGAAATAGCGAATGACAAGGATAGCGCCATACTTTCGTACCTAGTACCTATGCCTGGGGAGCTGAACCCCAGCATAATCCGTCCTGAAATCACTGCCAACTCATTCGAGTTAAAGCCAGTGATGTTCCAAATGTTGTCCATTGTGGGACAATTCTTTGGAGTGGAAAATGAGGACCCCCACAACCATCTTAGAAACTTCTTAGGAGTTAGTGACACATTCCTCATCCCTGGAGTTTCCCAAGAAGCCTTGAGGCTATACCTTTTCCCTTACTCTTTGAGGGACAAAGCCAAAACATGGTTGAACTCATTACCCTCAGGATCAGTCCTTAATTGGACAGACTTAGCAGAGAAATTCCTAGTCAAATACTTCCCACCTGATAGGTGTTGCGTGCTCAATGTGTAAAGATAAATATGCAAAAGGGTAGAGAGAGCACTTAGAACATGCAAGCATACATGGTCTCACAGCAAGTAGTAAGTATATTTCATTCGTTTTTTCCACAGAGACTCATTTTTAGCTATTCGCGAAGTGTGATTGTTAAGAAAGATGGGATGAATTTGATGGGGTAAAATTGGTTTTTAATTATCTACTTTTTGCTGAATGTAAAAAGGGATATAACATAAACGAATTAAAGTTGAAATCAGACTCAAAGGACAAGAGATGGAATTGATAAACGAAGAAGAAAACAGCTAAACAGAATGAAAATCTGGCAGAATTGCGAGGACCGCAATGTTACCGCAATTAAATAACAGCGAAACTGAGTAAATGGGTGAATTAAGGGCTACTAATGACTATCCTATAGGCATTTTATTACGATTCTCAAGCATTGGATCAACTCTCTATACATCAAACTCACTCTATCTCAAGTATCGTCCGATTCCATGCATTAGAGTCTTAAGTTTACTCGACTTCAAAGTAAGGACTTAAGCATCTTGTTTAAGCAGGAGTGTTTAGTTTGTACTAGGGAAACGCCTATTCCTAGGCCGTTTCCTGATTACCATGAAAGGCTAGCATGCTTATATGACTCTGAACTCTTACTCCTTCCAGAGGTTAGGAGTTCTTTGGACAAAATGGATGGCCAATCGAAATTGCCCGTGGGATGAAGCTTACATACAATCAATGATTCGAGAGCTATCCTACATACTTGATGCACATTTTTTAGCCTATAGTTCTGTCATTAGCATGCCCCTAGGTGATTTAGCTACTCATGGATGCAAGGTGAACAGAAATGGACGATAAAACAGACATGCTTAGAAGAGGAATAAACTTAGAACAGGAAGTAAAACCGTAGCAGGAAATGGGAAGTGAGAAATGCAGAAACGTACTTCGATTACTGAAATTGTTTGACGAACAGATGAAAGCTTTAAAGTAAATAGCAACAAGGCAGAAAGCAACGAAATAAACTAATCTAGCTACTTAAGAAAAGGACAGCACGAAGCAGAAATGTAAAACAGAAAAGAAAGACAGAAAGCTTGTAAAGTGGTGCTTGAAGCCTCGTCGCAATCGCCTCGAATGAAGGATCAAAAAGACAGCCTTGCGTGGATGAATCCAATCAGGAGAGAAGAAGAATCTACTCTCCTTCCTATCAGATTATCGACTCCAGCAGCTGAGCTCCGCAAACCAACAGACGGCAAAGGAAAAACAGTGGAACAGATGGACTGCTAGACGACTTCACGCTTTCGGATGATGATCAAACCTCCGACTTTGGCCCCCTTTTATAGTAGTTTGCAGGTGCGTTTGGGCCAAGGAGAACCATCAATCCTCAACGTCATATATCAGAATGGATGGAGGAGAAAGAACGAATCCCTGAAAATACGGAAATTAACAGAAAAAGATCAGTCAACTTACGGTTTTCACTTGAATAATTGCGGTCACCGCAATGTTTTCGCAATTCATTCGCAATGCTCATTTTTCATTCTTTTCCTTCGGTTTTCAACCCTTTTTCTACCTATTGTGCATAAGTCCTAAATTAGCTACCTTCTTCTAATTCTCATGTTAAAGCATAGGTTTAGGCTAAATGCTATCAAAAACACCTAAAAGTGTACATCTTCTTAAGCTAAATGGGTCCTAAATAAGTCACTTTCAGAGACTTAACACACCCCCAAACTTAAGGTTTTGCTTGTCCTCAAGCATACTAAGGACTTACTTAGGCTGTTATTTTATCTTCTTTAACTACTTACCGACTCCCCCATACCCCTATCTCTAGCAGTGCTGTCCTGTGACACACTTCTAAGTTTAGAACTAACCTCTTTATCAAGCTTCTTCTGACTTCACCTGCCTACTATACCTGCTGTTTTTATTAACCCCCTACTACTGATCTAGCTTCTTTTATGACATCATGCCACTATCCCTAAGGTTTCAAATTCTACCAAGCTTTACTCCAGACTCAGTACATGCTTCTAGCTTTATTTTTAATGTGTCTAGGATTCCTTAGAGTCATGCCAGTCTTAGTATTAACAGTGACAGTAGTACTTTTAGAGAACAACCTAAACCCTGGCATCACTTCATTGGATAAACACTCATCTCCCTAAACAACCCTACAAGTTACAACTTTGTGCTTTAGCTAATTGAGGATCAGAGTTCTTTTTAAATAGGACATCTAAGCCACAAAGTTATAACTCCTAGGTATACATTCTTCTTCCCTATTCTTTCCTTTTTCTTACTTAGGTGGAGCCTCTCCTTTGGTTGCCTTTTGATTCAACGCCACTTGTGGGTTACACACTTGGCACTGATTACTCAGCAACCTAAGAGAAACTCCCCCCCTTTATTCTTTTTTCATTGTTTTTCAGTTCATCATTTTTTTTTTTTTTTTAAAGGAGAAGAAGAATGCTTATGTTTCTAAGGGAGAGAGGAATGTTCCTAGGCCTAGGGTGGCCTCCCCCAAACTTCAACTACTCATTGTCCCCAATGAGTGTTTGAGGTGGCACACCCCCAAACTTGTCCTCGAAGCATCTAGTCTAAAGTAAAACAAAGAGAATCTAAAAATCCTAGGCATAGGCAAAACATTCTAAAAGCAATTATTCCAGCAGCAGAAAATTTGAACAAAACAGACAGTTTAAGGACTGATGGTTTATGCATGCTGAGCCCTATTCAGAGGCTAATTTAAACTAGCAAAGGGTGTCCTATGACACTCATCCAGCATGCTTGAAGATCAGCTATATAAGGGAGTCATGCTAGCAGCAAAAGATAGAATATAACCGATCACAGCCTAACTAAACAGACAGTCCAAAACATGCAATCAGTCACAAAAATTGCGGGAACCGCAATTATTTCGCAATTCAATCCGGGCAGATTTAACATTGATTCAGGCCCCTAGCATGCTTTTTCCTGTTACTCACGCATCCTAAAAATAAATCTAAACTATCCTACCTATTCAGCTAACATTAGACTAGACTAAGCAAAAGAAAAAACATAACACTAAACATTAAAAACAGAACAAAAGTTGAACACAAAACAGCATACTGCACATGATCCTATCAGAAAGCAGAAAAATTGTTTTTTTTTCTAAGGGAACAGCAATACTCCCTTTAGTGCACTTCAAACCAGCACTCAATTCTCATCATCCTCATCTGGTTGCCTTGGTCGTGGGGGCACCCATGGAGTTAGGAGATTGGTAGGGAAGTCCGGGAAGATGCACCCCAGCAGGTCTGCAACTTCCTTATCCCTTGCCTGCGCATAGTTGGCCCATTGGGCCATTCTCCTCTGCATGTCCATCAAGCAGGCCATGGATAGGGACTGTTCAGCAGCCAAACTATCCAATTCAAACTCCATATTCCCCTTTCTTCTCAGCCTCAGGTTAGCAGGCAGCTCCAAATGGCCTGTGTAAGGCAGCTGCTGCTCCAAGCGCTCGGTGGGGACTCCTGCAAGCAAACATAGCTTGGTTATGGTATTAGGGAAAAACAAGGGTCCCTTACCTTTCTTTGCGCATTCAGCAATAGCAGCTGACATGATCTCCCCCACATTGACCGTGAGACCGCGCATGATGGCATAGACCAGCAGTGATCTACTCTGGTTGATTGTCGTCTCGTGGGTCACAGGGGACAGCTTTCTCCTCACAAAGGCAAACCAAACAGCTGCCTTTGCTGTCAGATTGGCACTCATTAAGGTGTGCCTCCCATTGCGTGAGACAGTCCACGCTGCTTCAGGCTGGCCAATTGTGCGAATGGCCTCTTCCAGCACTGCCTCAGTCGGCTCATCAACTATCCGTGCATAATCTGTATGAGGTTGGCCCTTGAGACCAAATGCTTCATTGATGGCCTTGGCGGAGAAATCTACTTCTACCCCTCTGACCACAGACAGGCCATCCTCAGGGCTGAGCACATTAGCGTAGAAATCATACACCATGCTCGTGTATGCTGGATTAGGCGGTCTGCAGAATTCCTCCCAGCCGTGGTTGATCACCCCTGCGCGCAAGAACTGCGGCAGGTCAGCAAGTCGGTCGAGGAATCCTTTCTCGTGCAACAGGTCCCTCTTCCTCAGCTCAGCACCCCTGGACTCAGCATCAGATGAGACATACCTCACTGACGGAGGTTCGTCTTCAGGGTAGAGTTTAGCCTTCCCCTTATCTGCTGGTTTGGATGATTCGGCAGCCTCCACCTTGAGGCGTTTGAGCGAAGGCTCAGTACTCTCCTTGTCCGTTGACGGCACCTTCTTGGCCTTCTTTTTCTTCAACTTCTTGGCCTTGACAATCTTGGCCTTCTTCTTCTTGAGCCTGGCCTTGATGTTGATCTGCTGGAGGCATGCCCCCAACGTTTCTTCCATAGAATCGTCCTGCTGTGCAGGCTCGGCAGGGCTATCTTCCCTCATAGGAGAGAAGACTTCGTCTTCCCCAGCATCTCCACTGCCTTGCGTGGACTCTTGATAATCCCCATAAGGGAATTCAGGATCAGGCCGTGGATAATTGTGCTCTGCTGATGGTGTCTGCGCAGAACTCAGTGGCGAAGATGGCAGCTCAGGACTCTGCGCTGCTGCAGGTGTCGGATCAGAACTCTGAGGTGCTGGAGACAACTCGGGGCTCTGTGCAGGCGGTGACGACTCTGCGCTTGGCACTGGTTCAGATGGGAGAGGGCTGCGCGCAGGTGATGCAGACGGCGACGAACCTTCATTGGCTGACTCGTGGGATGCACGATCAGTTTCTTGACTCTCCACAGAGGGAGTCTTTGCTGTGCTTGGTTCGGCGGCCGTCTTGACACTCCACCGGCGTTTCTTGGGCGTGCCCACTGGCTCAGATGGTCCAGCAGGAATCTCAGTGACCACCCTCCACTTCCTCCTACGAATAGGAAGCTTGGGAAGAGGACCGGTGCGAACGGCACCATCGTCTGCAAGGGTGAGAAGCGCTTCCCTCGCAGCCGCTTCAGCTGCGTCATCAGCCTTCTTCTTGGCTGCAGATCTCTCCGCTCGTGTGAACACCATTGCTGAGTCTTGAAGATCTTGAGAGAAGAATCAAAGATGGAGAGAATCGCTGAATTCTTGGAGAGCAAAGAATGAGATAATCGTATCGATCGAGCGCCTTCCAACGGATATAAAGGCAACGGAAAAAATCCCAACGGCTCTTTTTGCGGATCCAGCAATTCCAGCGCAATTCTAGGGATATTATTTCATCAAAATCTCCAACTTTGCTCGTCCGTATCTTTTATTTGGCTCAACCGTTTCTCGATTTTTAAAGCTGGATTTACTCTCCTTGATCCCCTCTTTCGAATCCTTGCAAAAACAAATAAAACAAACATTAAATACGCAATTAAAATTACACCACAAAACATACAAACGATAATCGGAAAAACAGAAAAAAATAAACTAAGGCATTGGCCTTGACTAAACGAGCACAGTAACCACTCGTTCTCTCTCGTTTTTAACTTCATGCTTCACGCAAGAGGAAGGCCGAGAGAGTCTTCACATCTCCTTCCTCATAGTAGTGCTTCAATCTAGCACCATTAACCATGAATGGTTGGCCTTGCTGCAAGTTCTGTATCTCTATTGCACCATGAACACACACATTAGTAATGAGAAATGGACCCGACCATCTAGACTTAAGTTTCCCTGGAAATAGTTTCAACCGTGAGTTAAACAACAAAACAAGTTGACCCTTCTTAAAGTCCTTAACTCTAAGTCTACTATCGTGCCAAATCTTGGTTTTTTCCTTGTACATCTTAGCATTTTCATAGGCCATATGTCTAAGCTCATCAAGCTCATGTAATTGCAAATACCGCAATGTTCCAGCACCGGTCACGCCATAATTCAGTTCTTTTAAGGCCCAAAAGGCTTTGATTTCCAATTCGAAGGGAAGATGACATGCTTTTCCATACACTAGCCTATAAGGAGACATACCTAAGGGTGTTTTATATGCAATCCTATAGGCCCACAGTGCATCATCAATTCCTGCTAAACGACTGTGATTGTTGGCACATAATAAATATTTCATTCCCAAAATAAACTACTCCTAACATACGAAATCTAAGCAAAGCATGATAAAATCCTAATTTAAGAGTTTAGGGATCAGAAATCTCCCTTGTCAATCTGCCTCATATGGATATTCTTCAATGTTTCGAGGCATCACTTCTGCTTCGTTAAGATACTTAAGTCTTGATTTACGGGGTCGGACATTCTGCCACACCTTGAAATTGTTGATTCTTTCAAAGAGACTGCATGTTATAACATTCCAAGGTTTGTACTTTATGTGCGTTGGTTTTGTTTCTACAACATTTGCTACAACATAGCTTTGATGCGATGGGACTTCTTTTGCTGGCACAACTCTTTCTAACTCCTTCAGCTGGAGCATTTGTGGTGGTGGTGGCTCAACTCTTTCATTGGTGGAGGAGCTTGTTGCATCATCAGACATTTCAAATTCTGGTTCCTCAAGCAGCGCATTAGTCTCTTTGGCCTCATCCAGCACGATTTCAACCAACTCCACCATTTCATATGGAGATTCCATTGGATCACTCTTCTCAGTTTCGGAGGTAACAAAGGATTCATCATCATAAAAATCGAACATCTGAGGGCATGGTGGTGGTGATTTTGCTATAGCAAGTAGCTCTTGTAAGTCATTTGTGAGCTGAGCTAATTGTACATCCATTCTCCTCATAGATGCATCATTCTTTTCCATGAATTCTATCCATAGTGCCTCCAAAGTGGGTGATAATTCTTCACTTGGAGTTGGGGCATAATGTTGATAGTTTTCATGTTGGGGGAACTCTTCATAATGAGCAATTTGCACATGCTCTTCCCAAGGATTATTTGAGAGTTGCCACTGATCATGTTCACACATGTACGAATAATGGTTGTCATAGCTTTGTTGATATTGCCTCTCTTGATAATTCAATGTTGGGCAATTCTCCAAGTTATGATTATCCCCACAATAAGCACATGGCTGATAAAATTCTTCAAACTGTTGTGGGCAAACTCGTCCTCCAATTAAGTTCTGCAGCGTATTCATTACTTTGTCGTACACATACGTTTTCCACTTGCAAAGTTTCTCTTTGTGCGAGTTGAGGTTTGGAAACTCATTCATAAACTAGCTTGATAGTACCTGCAAAAGAAATGAAAATAGATCAGCTCCAATAGATATTAAGATTTGTGTTTCTAGCTTAACAAACTTCGTTTTCACTTAAAATAAATCCCCGGCAGCGGCGCCAAAAACTTGTTGCGTGCTCAATGTGTAAAGATAAATATGCAAAAGGGTAGAGAGAGCACTTAGAACATGCAAGCATACATGGTCTCACAGCAAGTAGTAAGTATATTTCATTCGTTTTTTCCACAGAAACTCATTTTTAGCTATTCGCGAAGTGTGATTGTTAAGAAAGATGGGATGAATTTGATGGGGTAAAATTGGTTTTTAATTATCTACTTTTTGCTGAATGTAAAAAGGGATATAACATAAACGAATTAAAGTTGAAATCAGACTCAAAGGACAAGAGATGGAATTGATAAACGAAGAAGAAAACAGCTAAACAGAATGAAAATCTGGCAGAATTGCGAGGACCGCAATGTTACCGCAATTAAATAACAGCGAAACTGAGTAAATGGGTGAATTAAGGGCTACTAATGACTATCCTATAGGCATTTTATTACGATTCTCAAGCATTGGATCAACTCTCTATACATCAAACTCACTCTATCTCAAGTATCGTCCGATTCCATGCATTAGAGTCTTAAGTTTACTCGACTTCAAAGTAAGGACTTAAGCATCTTGTTTAAGCAGGAGTGTTTAGTTTGTACTAGGGAAACGCCTATTCCTAGGCCGTTTCCTGATTACCATGAAAGGCTAGCATGCTTATATGACTCTGAACTCTTACTCCTTCCAGAGGTTAGGAGTTCTTTGGACAAAATGGATGGCCAATCGAAATTGCCCGTGGGATGAAGCTTACATACAATCAATGATTCGAGAGCTATCCTACATACTTGATGCACATTTTTTAGCCTATAGTTCTGTCATTAGCATGCCCCTAGGTGATTTAGCTACTCATGGATGCAAGGTGAACAGAAATGGACGATAAAACAGACATGCTTAGAAGAGGAATAAACTTAGAACAGGAAGTAAAACCGTAGCAGGAAATGGGAAGTGAGAAATGCAGAAACGTACTTCGATTACTGAAATTGTTTGACGAACAGATGAAAGCTTTAAAGTAAATAGCAACAAGGCAGAAAGCAACGAAATAAACTAATCTAGCTACTTAAGAAAAGGACAGCACGAAGCAGAAATGTAAAACAGAAAAGAAAGACAGAAAGCTTGTAAAGTGGTGCTTGAAGCCTCGTCGCAATCGCCTCGAATGAAGGATCAAAAAGACAGCCTTGCGTGGATGAATCCAATCGGGAGAGAAGAAGAATCTACTCTCCTTCCTATCAGATTATCGACTCCAGCAGCTGAGCTCCGCAAACCAACAGACGGCAAAGGAAAAACAGTGGAACAGATGGACTGCTAGACGACTTCACGCTTTCGGATGATGATCAAACCTCCGACTTTGGCCCCCTTTTATAGTAGTTTGCAGGTGCGTTTGGGCCAAGGAGAACCATCAATCCTCAACGTCATATATCAGAATGGATGGAGGAGAAAGAACGAATCCCTGAAAATACGGAAATTAACAGAAAAAGATCAGTCAACTTACGGTTTTCACTTGAATAATTGCGGTCACCGCAATGTTTTCGCAATTCATTCGCAATGCTCATTTTTCATTCTTTTCCTTCGGTTTTCAACCCTTTTTCTACCTATTGTGCATAAGTCCTAAATTAGCTACCTTCTTCTAATTCTCATGTTAAAGCATAGGTTTAGGCTAAATGCTATCAAAAACACCTAAAAGTGTACATCTTCTTAAGCTAAATGGGTCCTAAATAAGTCACTTTCAGAGACTTAACAATAGGAATTCTACCTTTCGTGGTGACATAATCAAGTTCAAACAAGCTGACACTGAGTCTCTTCACGAAGCTTGGACAAGGTTTAAAGATCTTCTTCTTAAATGTCCACACCATGGCATCCCATGGTGTATCCAAATAGAGGTCTTTTTCAAAGGATGCAACCCCAACACTCGACAAGTCTTAAACTCATCTGCTGGAGGTTCCATGTTGTCCAAGAGTTACAACGAAGCCTATGAGATCTTGGAGAAGATCTCAGCATCTCACTGTAGGTGGTCAGATGATCCAGTTGAGCCAACTAGAGCTCAAGACAAGGATGCTCTAAGTGCAATGAGCAGCCAAATAAATTCCCTGACCAACCTAGTTAAGCAAATGGCTCAAGCCAATCTCCAAACAAGTGTCAACACCGCCACAGCCATGTCAATGGGCACTCAGCCAAGTCAAGGTGGGACACTTATCTGTGGATTCTGTGGGGAAGGGCACCCGTATGAATACTGCCCTGGGAATCCAGCCTCAGTCTGCTATGTTGGAAGCCAACAACAGCCTAGGAACAACCCCTATTCCAATACTTACAACCCTGGTTGGAGGAACCACCCAAACCTGTCATGGGGTGGACAACAAAATGCTAACCAAGCTCCTAACCAACCTAGACCGAGTGGAACACCTGGTTTCACTCCCCAACATAACCAATCCATGTATCAAAAACCATACAACCAACCTGTAGGATCTTCTGTAGAAAACTTACTCAAGGAATACATAGCCAAGAATGATGCCACACTACAGAGTCAGCAAGCCACTCTTAGGAGCCTAGAGAACCAAATAGGGCAACTAGCCAATGAAATCAAAAGTAGGCCCCAAGGTAGACTCCCTGCTGACACTGAAGTGCCAAGGAGAGATGGTAAAGAACAAGTTCAAGCAATTGAACTTAGAAGTGGTAGACCATTGGTAAGCAACACCAAAGACACACCAAAGAGAGTAGAGAACACTGAGTCTAGTGCTCCACTGGAGTCTCTGCCAAACCAAGGCCCACCACCAACAAGCACATCAGGAGCCAGGCTGGAACCGATTATTGAGGAGATAGAAGAAATTCCAAGGCCTCCACCAACCCTAAGGCGACCTGACGTACCTGCATATGTGCCACCACTTCCATATCCTCGAAGGCTTAAGAAGAAGCAGGAACAGGAAGTGCACTTTAATAAATTCTTAGAAATTCTTAAGCAAGTGCATGTCAACATTCCTTTTGTAGAAGTTTTACAGTCTATGCCTTCCTATGTAAAGTTTTTGAAAGATATTATTACTAACAAAAAAATAATTGGTGAGTTTGAAACAGTAAACCTCACTGAGGAGTGCAGTGCCATACTCCAGAACAAGCTACCCAAGAAGGAGAAGGATCCTGGTTCTTTCACCTTACCTGTAGAGCTAGGAGGCAAGCACGTGGGCAGAGCGCTTTGTGACCTGGGCGCCAGCATAAACCTCATGCCCCTATCACTATTCCGCCAGTTGGGAATAGGAGAAGCACGTCCAACCACTGTCACTTTACAACTAGCAGACAGATCCATCGCATACCCTGAAGGTAAGATTGAGGATATTCTAGTGAAAGTTGACAAATTTATTTTCCTTGCAGATTTCATTATCCTGGATTATGAAGCAGACAAGGAGGTCCCCATCCTATTAGGCAGACCGTTTCTTGCCACAGGTAGGGCCCTGATCGACGTCCAAAAAGGTGAGCTCACTATGAGGGTTCATGATGAAGAGGTGAAATTTAGTGTGTATAAAGCTTTGAGGTACCCCTCTGACCTTGAATCCTGTGCTAGCATGGACGTTGTAGAGTCTTTAATGGAAGAACAACTGGAGCATGTGTTATTAACCAAGCATACTAATGAATATGTAGGATTAGAATTAACTGACTTAAACATAGCTGAGATAATGGACATACCTGTAAATAACCCTCAGCATGTTTGTATGAACATTGACTTAACTGAAAAATCTTTGAATCCATTAAAACCATCCATTGAGCATCCACCTGTCTTAGAATTAAAACCTCTCCCCACTCACCTCAAGTATGCATATCTAGGAAATAATGAAACTTTGCCTGTGATTATTTCTTCTAAACTAAGTGAAAAACATGAGGTTGAACTGATTTTACTACTTAAGCAACATAGGAAGGCTATTGCATGGACTATTGCTGATATTAGAGGCATTAGCCCTTCTTATTGCATGCATAAGATTATACTAGAGGAAGAGCATACACCTAGAGTAGATCACCAACGTAGGCTGAACCCCTCTATGAAAGAGGTAGTTAAGAAAGAAATAATTAAATGGTTAGATGCTGGTGTGATCTTCCCCATAGCTAGTAGTCAGTGGGTGAGCCCTATACAATGTGTACCTAAGAAGGGGGGGATGACTGTGGTAGTCAATGAGAACAATGAACTGATTCCAACTAGGACTGTCACAGGATGGAGAGTATGTATGGATTATAGGAAACTAAATAAAGAAACTAAAAAAGACCACTTCCCTCTACCGTTCATTGACCAAATGTTAGACAGAATAGCTGGTCGAGCCTACTACTGCTTCCTAGACGATTATTCAGGGTATAATCAGATCACGATAGATCCCAAAGACCAAGAAAAGACTACCTTCACTTGCCCTTTTGGAACTTTTGCCTTTCGCAGAATGCCTTTTGGCTTATGCAATGCACCGGCAACTTTTCAAAGGTGCATGTTGGCTATCTTCTCTGATTTAGATGAGTCCATGATAGAAATATTCATGGATGATTTCTCAGTCTTTGGGGACTCATTTACAAACTGTCTAGAGAATTTAGGACAGGTCTTGGCTAGGTGTGAGGAGACCAACCTTGTCCTAAATTGGGAAAAGTGCCATTTCATGGTGGATGAAGGGATTGTCTTAGGTCATAGAGTGTCAAGGGCAGGTGTAGAAGTTGACAGGGCAAAGATAGAAATCATAGAGAAGTTGGTAGAGCCTCAGAATGTCAAGGCCATTAGAAGTTTCTTAGGGCATGCTGGCTTCTACAGAAGGTTCATTAAGGACTTTTCTAAGATAGCCAAGCCTCTATGTGAGCTTCTAGAGCTAAATAGGCCATTCGTCTTCTCTAAGGAATGTTTAGTAGCTTGGCAAACCCTTAAGAAAGCACTGGTCACAGCACCTATTATAGTAGGGCCAGATTGGGATCTCCCATTTGAGATGTTATGTGATGCTAGTGACTATGCTGTAGGGGTTATGTTAGGACAGAAGATTGACAAGTTAACACACCCTGTCTATTATGCTAGTAAGACACTTAATGAGGCACAATGCAACTACACAATCACTGAGAAGGAGATGCTAGCTGTAGTGTTTGCTTGTGAGAAATTTAGGAACTATATTGTAGGCACTAGGACAATCGTGTACACTGACCATTCTGCTTTAAAGTACCTCATGAGGAAGGCTGATGCTAAGCCTAGGTTGATTAGGTGGGTACTGTTGCTGCAAGAGTTTGATCTAGACATTAGAGATAAGAAAGGAAGTGAAAATGTAGTTGCGGATCATCTTTCTAGATTGCAGCATAATTGCGAAAAAATTGCGGAACCCGCAATTTCTGATGCTTTTATTGATGAACATGTCTTTGTATTGACTCATCGTGATAACGATGAGGAACCGTGGTTTGCTGATATTGCTAACTTCCTTGCATCACAGGTACTACCATCTTTCAAGGGAGGACAAGAGAAGAAGAGGTTCCTTCATGAAGCAAGGAAATTCATATGGGATGACCCCACACTTTATAAAACATGTGCTGACGGCTTGCTAAGGAAGTGTGTTTCAGCTGCTGAGGCGAAGTCTGTGCTGCAGCACTGCCACACAGCTCCTTATGGTGGACACTTTGGTGGCCAAAGAACAGCTGCAAAGGTATTTCAGAGTGGCTACTATTGGCCAACAATCTTCAAGGATGCCCACAACTATGCCCACAGCTGTGATGAATGCCAAAGGACAGGTAACCTCAGTCGCAAGGATGAAATGCCTCTCACCTACATCTTAGAGTTGGAGCTCTTTGATGTATGGGGCATTGACTTCATGGGACCATTCCCCCCATCCTCAGGTAACCTTTACATATTAGTGGCAGTAGACTATGTATCCAAGTGGGTAGAGGCCATAGCATGTCCCAATAGTGATGCCAAAACAGTCATAAAATTCTTGCATAGGAACATTTTTACTAGGTTTGGAACACCTCGTGCTATTATTAGTGATGAGGGGACACATTTCATTAATAAGGCTATGGAGAGAGTGTTGGCTAAGTATAACATTAGACATAGAGTAGCCACTCCCTATCACCCACACTCGAATGGTCAGGCTGAAATTTCTAATAGGGAGATTAAGAACATCCTAGAAAAAGTGGTCAAACCTAATAGAAAGGACTGGTCATTTAAACTCGAGGATGCACTTTGGGCGTATAGAACTGCATATAAGACACCCCTAGGCATGTCTCCTTACAGACTTGTGTATGGTAAAGCTTGTCATCTTCCATTCGAGTTAGAAATCAAGGCATTTTGGGCACTAAAAGAGTTGAATTATTGCGTGACCGATGCGGGAACGTTGCGGTCTCTGCAATTACATGAGCTTGATGAGCTTAGACATATGTCTTATGAAAATGCCAAATTGTATAAAGAAAAGACCAAGATTTGGCACGATAGTAGACTCAGGATCAAGGACTTTAAGAAAGGCCAACTTGTTTTATTATTTAACTCACGATTGAGGTTATTTCCAGGCAAACTAAAGTCCAGATGGTCAGGTCCTTTCATGATTACTAATGTGTTTGTTCATGGTGCTATTGAGATAAAGAACTTGCAGCAAGGACAACCATTCATGGTTAATGGTGCAAGGTTGAAGCACTACTATGAGGAAGGAGATGTGAAGACTCTCTCGGCCTTCTTCTTGACTGAAGCATGAAATTAAGAACGAGAGAGGACGAGTGATTGCTGTGCTCGTCAACATGAGGCTCATGCCTTAGTTTATTTTTTACGATTTTCCGGTTATCATTTGTGTATAAGTTTGTATGATTTTAATTGCGAATTTGATGTTGATTTTATTTCTTTTTGTAGGGAATCGATAGAGGGAATCAAGGAGATTAAATCCAGCTTTAAAAATCAAGAAGATATTGGGCCAAATCAAAGATACGGTTGAGCAAAGATTGACATTTAAATAGAAAAATCCCCAACGGTCACTAAAATTGCGCTGGATTTGCAGGATCCGCAAAAATATAGCCGTTGGGATTTTTCCGTTTTCTTTATATCCGTTAGAAGGCGCGTTGATCTGTACGATTCTCCCATTATCTGATCTTCAAGAAAGCTGCGATTCTCTTCATCTGTGATTCTTCTCTCCAAAACTCCACGATTCAAAAATGGTACTCACGAGGGCTAAAAGATCTGCGGCCAAGAAGAAGGCTGACGAAGCTGAAACGGCTGCGAGAGATGCACTGCTTGCCTTGGCTGAGGCTGATGCTGCGCGCACCGAACGCCTTCCCAAACTTCCGATTCGCAAGAAGAAGTGGAAGGTTGTCACAGAGATACCTGTTGGACCCTCTGAACCAGCAGGCACACCCAAGAAGCGCAGATGGAGTGTCGCGGTGGCCGCAGAACCAAGCAAAGAAAAGACTCCCTCTGTGGAGAGTCAAGAAACTGATCGTGTGTCCCACGATTCGGCCGAGAAGAGTTCTTCGCCATCTGCACCACCAGCGCACAGCTCTTCACCATCGCCACCAGTGCAGAACCCTGAACTGCCTTCATCACCACAGAGTTCTGAGCATACTCCGCCAGAAGAGAGCCCTGAGGCATCACCCACTTCCCCACAACATGACCCTGAATTCCCGTATGGTGAATATCAAGAGTCGACGCAGGGCAGTGGGGAAGGTGAGGAAGAGGAGGTTTTCTCTCCTATGAGGGAAGCTAGCCCGGAGAGTCTTGAACAGAAGAATGACTCAATGGAAGAGACACTGGGGGCGTGCCTCCAGCAGATCACCATCGAGGCAAAGCTCAAGAAGAAGAAGAAGGCCAAGATTCTCAAGGCCAAGCGGTCCAAGAAGCTGAAAAAGAAGAAGGCCAAGAGGGCGCCTTCATCAGAGAAGGAAAGCACTGAGCCGTCGCTCAAGAAACTCAAGGTTGAGGCTGCGGAGTCAGCCAAACCGACAGACAAAGGGAAGGCCAAGCTTTACCCTGAAGAAGAACCTCAATCAGTGAGGTATGTGTCCTCTGACGCTGAGTCCAGAGGCATTGAGCTGAGGAAGAGGGAGTTGCTGCACGAGAAGGGCTTCCTCGACAGACCTGCTGACCTGCCGCAGTTCTTGCGCGCAGGAATTACAAACCACGGATGGGAGGAGTTTTGCAGACCGCCCAATCCAGCTTACACAAGCATGGTGTATGATTTCTACGCCAATGTGCTTAGCCCTGAGGATGGCCTGTCTGTGGTCAGAGGGGTAGAAGTGGACTTCTCGGCAAAGGCCATCAACGAAGCCTATGGTCTCAAGGGCCAAAAACATACAGATTATGCAAGGATTGTTGATGAGCCTACTGAGGCAGTCCTGGAAGAGGCCATTCGGACCATTGGCCAGCCTGAAGCCTCCTGGACCGTGTCACGCAATGGGAGGCACACTCTCATGAGTGCCAACCTCACAGCTAAGGCGGCTGTTTGGTTTTCTTTCGTGAGAAGGAAGCTGTCCCCCGTGACTCATGAGACCACCATCAACCAGAGCAGATCGCTGCTGGTGTATGCGATAATGAGAGGTCTCACGATCAACGTGGGAGAAGTCATTGATGCCGCCATTGCTGAGTGCGCGAAGAAAGGTAAGGGTCCATTGTTTTTCCCTAATACTATAACTAAACTCTGCTTGCTTGCAGGAGTTCCTATTGAGCGCATGGAGCAGCAGATGGCCTACACGGGCCACTTGGAGTTACCTGCTGGCTTGAGGCTAAAAAGGAAGGGGAACATGGAATTCGAACTGGATAGGTTGGCTGCTGATCAGTCACTGTCCATGGCTTGCCTGATGGATATGCAAAGGAGGATGGCTCAATGGGCCACTTACGCACAGGCAAGGGACAAGGAGGTTGCTGACCAACTTGGGTGCATCTTCCCTGACTTCCCCACAAATCTCCTGACTCCATGGGTGCCTCCACGACCACGACGGCCTGATGAGGATGAAGACATCTGAGTGCTGGTTTGAATTGCACTCGAGGGAGTATTGTTGTTCCCTTAGAATAAGAAAAAAAAAAAAATTCTGCTTTCTGATAGACCATGTGAATTATGCTGTTTTTAGTACAATTTTGATCTGTTTTAGTTGCTTAGTTTTACGTTCTTTTTAAATTGCTTAGTATAGCCTGCTGCTAGCTGATTAGGTAGGATAGTTTAGGTTTATTTTTGTCGAGCTTGAATGACTGGATAAAGCATGCTTAGGGGCCTTAGTGAATGATATTTCTGCCCTGACTTGATTGCGAAATAATTGCGGTACCCGCAATTTTTATTACTGAAAGCATGTTTTGGACTATCTGTTTAGCTAGGCTGTGATCTGTTTAAATTCTATCTTTTGCTGCTATCATGACTACCTTATATAGCTTATCTAAATGCATGCTGGATGAGTGTCATAGGACACCCTTTGATAGTTTAAATTAACCTCTAAAAAGCTCAGCATGCATAGCCGTAAGTCCTTGCCTGTCTGTTTTTTTCAGTTTTCTGCTGCTGTGATATTTTCTTTTACAATGTTCTGTCTATGCCTAGGGCTTTTAGATTATCTTTGTTTTACCTTAGACTAGATGCTTCTAGGACAAGTTTGGGGGTGTGCCACCCCAGACACTCATTGGGGACAATGAGTAGTTGAAGTTTGGGGGAGGCCACCCTAGGCCTAGGAACATTCCTCTCTCCCTTAAAACATAAGCATTCTTCTTCTCCTTGACAAAAATAATGAACTGAAAAAAAAAAAAAATGAAAAATAGAATAAGGAGGGGAGTCTCTCTTAGGTTGCTGAGTAATCAGTGCCAAGTGTGTAACCCACAAGTGGCATTGCATCAAAAGGCAACCAAAGGAAAGGCTCCACCTGAGAAAGAAAAAAAGGAAAAAGTAGGGAGGAAGAATGTATACCTAGGAGTTGCAACTTTGTGGCTTAGATGTCCTCTTTAAAAAGAACTCTGATCCTCAATTAGCTAAGAGCAAAGTTGTAGCTTGTAGGGTTGTTTAGGGAGATGAGTGTATATCCAATGTAGTGATGCCAAGGTTTAGGTTGTTCTCTAAAAGTACTACTGTTACCATTAATACTAAGACTGGCATGACTCTAAGGAATCCTAGGTAGCTCATAAGTATAAACTAGAAGCATGTACTGAGTCTGGGGTAAAGCTAGGTAGAATTTGAAACCTTAGGGATAGTGGCATGATATGATAAAAGCAGGTAGATCAGGTGTAGGGAGTTAATAAAAACAGTAGGAGTATTAGGCATGTGAAATCAGAAGAAGCTAGATGAGAGGGTAGTTTTAAGCTTAGAAGTGTGTCACAGGACAGCACTGCTATAGATGAGAATATAGGGGAGTTAGGAGGTGGTTAAAGAAGAAGATACAGCAGCCTAGGAAAGTCCTTAGATTGCTCGAGGACAAGCAAAACCTTAAGTTTGGGGGTGTGTTACGTCTCCAAAAGTGACCTTTTTAGGACTTAATTATCTTAGAAAGATGTTCACTCTTAGGTGTTTTTGATAGCATTTAGCCTAAACCTATGCTTAAATATGAGAATTAGAAGAAGGTAGCTAAATTAGGACTTATGTACAATAGGAAAGAAAAGGGTTGAAAACCGAAGGAAAAAAAATGAAAAACAAGCATTGCGATAGCATTGCGGAAACATTGCTGAAACCGCAATGTTTCAAGTGAAAACCGTAAGTTGACTGATCTTTTTCTGTTAATTTCCGTTATTTCAGGGATTCGTTCTTTCTCCTCCATCCATTCTGAAGTACGACGTTGAAGATTGATGGTTCTCCTTGGCCCAAATGCACCTGCAGATTACTATAAATAGGGGTCAAAGTCGAGGGTTCAAGGATCATCCGGAAGCGTAGAAGTCTTCTCGCAGCTCCATCTTTCTTCGTGTTTTCCTTTGCCGTCTGTTGGTGTGAGAGTCTCAGCTGTTGGAATCGACAATCTGATAGGAAGGAGAAAAGATTCATCTTCTCTCCCGATTGGATTCATCCAAGCAAAGCTATTCTTTCATCCCCTTCAGCCGAGGCGGTTGCGACGAGGCTTTCAAGCATCATTTACTGCTTTCTGTCTTTCAATTCTAAATTTTCAGTTCTGTTTAGTTGCTGTTTCTCTTCTAATAACTAGATCAGTCCATTTCGTTGTGTTCTGTCTTTCTGTTTTGCACTTTAAGTTACTCTTTTTGTTCATTCAACCAATTAAGTAATCCAAGCACAATTCTTCATTTAACAATTTCTTGTCTTCGCATCTTACTGTTTTTTCCTTACTGTTCGTCTTCATTTCTCTTCTAAGCATGTCTACTTTATCTCTTCTTTCTGTTCTTCCTAGATCCATGAGTAACTAAGTCACATAGGGGCATGCTAATGACAACACTATAGGCTAAAAAACGTGAACCAAGCATGTAGGATAGCTCTCGAAGCATTGATTGTATGTAAGCTTCATCCCACGGGCAATTTCGATTGGCCATCCATTTTGTCCAAAGAACTCCTAACCTCTGGAAGGAGTAAGAGTTCAGAGTCATACTATCATGCTAGCCTTTCAAGGTAGCCAGGAAACGGCCTAGGAATAGGCGTTTCCCTAGTACAAACCATATCCTTCGGCCTTAACAAGATGCTTAAGACCTTACTTGGACATGAGTAAACTAAAGAATCTAATGCATGAAATCGGAAGATACATGAGAATGAGATAGTTTGATGCATAGTGAGTTGATCCAGTGCTTGAGAATCGTATGAAAAAGCCTATAGGATAGTCGTTAGTAGCCCTTAATTCATCACTTTACACACTTTCGCTGTTATTTAAATTGCGGTAGAATTGCTGTCTCCGCAATTCTGTCTAAGTTACAATTCTGTCTAGCTGTCTTTGCCTTCATTTATTAATTTCGTCTCTTTTCATTTGAGTTTAGCTTTGACTTGTTCTTGTTTATGTTGCTACCCTCTACACATTCAGTAGGAAATAGACAATTTAAAACCAATTTTACCCCATCAAATCCACCCTCTCTTTCTTAACTTTACACTTCACGATTAGCTTATAATAAATCTCTGTGGGAAAACGAATGAAAAAATACTTACTACTTGCTATAAGATCATGTATGCTTGCATGTTCTGAGTGCTCTTTCTATCTTATTGCTTAATTATTTCAACACATTGAGCACGCAACAGCGCTCGTCAAACTATCCTTCAGCAGATCGAAGGCTTTTCTACATTCCTCCCCAAAATCGAACGTGACATCCTTCTAAAGGAGGTACGTCATTGGCATGGCAACCTTGGAGAAGTCCTTCATAAACCTACGAAAGAAACCTGCATGGCCAAGAAAAGACCGAACCTCCCTAACATTCGTTGGGTATGACAGATTAGAGATATCATCTAATTTAGCCTTATCTACCTCTATACCCTTAGCAGAAACCACATGACCTAAAACGATTCATTGACTAGCCATAAAATGACATTTTTCAAAATTTAGAACAAGGTTCATTTCAATACACCGTTTCAGGACATGCGATAAATTATTTAAACAGTCATCGAAGGAATTGCCATATACTGTAAAATCATCCATAAACACTTCAATGCATTTTTCTACAAACTCAGAAAAAGTACTCATCATGCATCGCTGAAATGTACCGGGTGCATTACAAAGCCCAAAAGGCATCCTTCTAAATGCAAATGTGCCAAAAGGGCACGTGAACGTTGTTTTCTCTTGGTCTTCTTTGGCTATGGCGATTTGGTAAAAGCCAGAGAAACCATCGAGAAAACAAAAGAATGGCTTCCCAGCTAAACGCTCCACCATCTAATCGATAAATTATGCACATTCTCCATCCATTTTGAATTCTTTTGGGCACTAATTCATTTTTCTCGTTCCTAACCACAGTTATGCTAGTTTTCTTAGGAACGACATGTATTGGACTGACCCACTTACTATCTGAGATAGGATAAATGATACCTGTTTCGTGGAGTTTGAGGATCTCAAACACTACTACCTCCTTCATCGCTGGGTTGAGCCTCCTTTGGGGCTCTCGTGAAGGTTTCGCTCCATCCTCGAGCAGGATTCTGTGCATGCACGTAGCTGGACTTAGCCCATGTAAATCTGCTAATGTCCATCCAATTGCGAGCTTGTGCTCTTTAAGAACTGCCATTAATTTTCCTTCCTGAGCCGGTATAAGGTCCTTCGCTATTATGACCGGCAACGTCTCATCATCCCCCAAATACGCGTACTTCAGATGATCAGGCAAGTCTTTCAACTCCAATTTAGGTGCCTGCAAAGTAGAAGGGAGCATCTGTTACCTCTCCAAAAGTGCATTATTTAGGGCCTTAATTACCTAAAAATCATGGAAGTTCTTGAGTGTTTTTGTTAGAAGTTAGTTTAATGTGTGCTTAAAAGTGAGAATTTGAGAAATGATGCTAATTTAAGGCTTATTTGGAAAAGGAACGAAAAAGGATGCAAAATGGTGAAAAAAGAGCTAAATTGTACATTGCAGGTGCATTGCGGAAATATTGCGGAGCTCGCAATGGAATCAGCTGAAACAGAGCATTGCGGCCCTCGCAATGAAACCGCAACGCCAGTCTTTGCTGCTGCACTTTTCCAGCCGTTAGTCTTTGTTGTTGCGACTTTCCAGCCGTCAACTCTCCCTGCTGCTGCCACATGTCAAGCTTATTACCTCACAAAATTGGATGGTGATCCACGATTAATGAGCAGCTTTTTGCAACCTCTACAAGCTATATAAAGAGAGTTAGATGAAGGATCAAAGCAATTGAATTCCCCTCAATTCAAACACAATCTGAAAGTGAGGAGATCCCGATCGTAAAGAATCCCGAAGACAAAACCTCTTCCCCCGGTTGTTGGATCGAAGAAACAAGCCCTTGGCGTTGATAATTCGAGAGGAAGAAGAGAAGATCCTTATTCTCTTCTGATTGAAATTATCCTCAAGATCAGCTAATCTTCCCCTTCATCCGAGGCGATTCACGACTTGGAGGATCCTTACGCACCTTACTGCTTTCCTTTACTGCTTTCCTTTACTGCTTTCCTTTACTGCTTTCCTTTACTGTTTTCCTTTATCGCTTTCCAATTTAATTTCTGCTTTCCTTTAAATGTTGTTCTGAATCATGTACTGCTTTTCCCTTTCATTGTTGCTTTCGGATTGACATATGTTTGTTTACGAATTATTATATGAATTGCTTTCTTAAAAGAGTAATCAATTGGTTTTATTGAGTTCTTCATTTTGTCATCCCTTAATCAATTTGTTTTGTTGAGTTCTTCATTTAATTATATTTCAATCAATTAGGTTTGTTGAGTTCTCCATTCTATGTTTAATCAATTCATTTTCTTTAGATCTTCGAAAACCATGAGTAACTAACTAAAAGAGGTTTGCTAAAGATGAATCTATAGGATAAGAAGTATGTGAATTCAGCATGTAAAGTAGCATGAATGCATTGAATGTATGTGATCTTCATCCCATGGGCAATTTCGACTGGCCATCCATTTTGTCTAAAGAATTCCTAACCTCTGGAAGGAGTAAGAATTCAGAGTCATCCATTCATGTTAGCCTTTTATGGTAAATAGAGAATGGCCTAGAAATAGGCATTCTCCTAGCATGTTTATTAGCATGTGTTTATGAATAGGTTGTTAGCTTTACTTGGACAGAAGTAATCTAAGAAACTAATGCATGTAATCGGAAGATGCATGAGAACTAGCTAAGACGATGCATGAGATGTTAAGTTACTGTTGAATGATCATAGTTAAATGCCTATAGAGGACTCTTAAGCCAACCTTGTTGTCTTACTTTAGATTTTAAATCGTTGTTAAAGTATTGCGAGAATATTGCGAGAACCGCAATATCAATTTCTGCCTTTACCTTAGTCTTTTTATTAGCTTTTAACCCATTGCGAATTCATTGCGAAAGTATTGCGAGACCCGCAATACTAATTTTCCACATTATAACTTCATCAACTTAGTTTGCTTTGCGTTTAAGTTTGCATTCTTCTTGCATCTTTTATAGTTTTGTACCTCAAACCAAAATCCAACCAACAACATTTTGTCACCGGTTACATTTTCCTTCAATCAATCTGTACTTAGCATAAACGTAATCAAATCTTTGTGGGAAAATGATATAAAATATACTTATCACTTGCTGCAGACCATGTATGCTTGCATGATCTGAGTGCTCTTCGCATCTAATTTACACACACACTGAGCACGCAACAACATCTTAACATGATTTTGAACAATTGCCAAAGCAGAGACAGTTGAATCACAATGTTCAGTCATGGATTGTTCATGCAACTCAGATTCATCAAAAAGCTCAGTTAAAAACAATGGGTCATCCCCATCTTTAACAGTCATGCATTCATCCTGAACTAGCAATTCAATTGTATCTATTTGACAAAGAGAGTGGACACTCTCATCATGCTCCAATTCATTAGACACATTAACCTCAACAACTTGTCCATGATACTCAACAGATAGAGTGCCCTTATCGACATTTATCTTAGTCTTAGCAGTTTTCATAAAGGGCCTTCCTAATAAGATTGAAGCAGACGAAGAAGCAGAATTTCCATCCATTTTCAGAATATAAAAATCCACAGGAAAGATTAATCCATTAACATTAACTAACACATCTTCCACTACTCCTAAAGGATGCACGAAAGACCTATCAACAAGTTGTATAACAACACCAGTTTCCTGTATTTCTTTCAAATTCAAATCCTGATAAACGGAATGAGGCATGACACTAATGGAGGCTCCTAAATCTAGCATGGCTCTTCTAATTTTCTTACCTCCAATCGTGCAAGGGAGAGAAAACATACCTGGATCATCGCATTTTTCTGGTAAGTTCTTTGTGATCAAAGCAGATACGTTCTTACTTACCACGACGCGTTCTTTCTCTTTTGTCTTCCTCTTGTTGGTGCATAAGTCTTTCAGGAACTTAGCGTACCTGGGAATTTGCTTGATGGCATCCAACAGAGGGATATTGATCTCTACCTTCCTGAATGTGTCTAGAAACTCCTCCTCGTAGTTCTCCTTAGGCGATCTTGCTAACCTGCTAGGAAAAGAAGCCTTAGGCACATAAACTATAGTACATGTAGGATCGAAATTTACCCCTTTCCACCGTGGTTCGGGATTTTCTATCTCTGGCTCGCTGTGGCCATGATCGACTTCCACTGGCGGGGTACTCGTGGGAAGCTCCTTCCCACTTCTCAGAGTGATGGCACTAGCACTTTCTGCCTTCTGATTCTCCATCATTGTCAACCTGTTACTAACCCGAATCACTACTTCGCTCAAAGTCTGAAACTGCTCACGAGTTTCCCTATGTTGTGATTCAAGTATTTCTTCCAAGGATCTACCTGAAACAGAAGGACGAGACTGTAAATTATCTTTCAAAGCAAGAACAACATTACTTACCTAAAAAAGTTGGGCCTTAAGCTCGTTCACATCCTTCATCAGGCGAGTCTGCTCCTTGTCTCCATCTCCACTCCGCTCCAAGCTTCTAGCCAAGTTGGAAATCAAAACTCTAGCTTCGTCGGGGGGTTTATCCATGAGACATCCTCCACTGGCGACGTCAACTAACTTTCGGTTCGGCGGTAAGAGACCTTCGTAGAAATTCTGAATGAGTTGTTGGTCAGTTATTTGGTGATTGGGACAATCCTCACACAACCGACCAAACCTCTCCCAACACTCGAGAACGGTCTCTTCTTTTCCTTGCTCAATTTTGTTTATCATTCTTCTGACGGCGGCGACCTTGGGAGGTGGAAAATAGTTCGCTAAAAATGCTCCCTACAGCTCGTCCCAAGAAGTGATAGACCCAGTCGGTAGGTAATACATCCAATCTCTCGCCTTCTTCTTCAAGGTGAAAGGGAAGGCTCTAAGATGGAGTTGATCTTCAGTGATGTCGTCGGTCCTCATTGACGAACACACCATCTGAAATGCCCTGAGGTGTCTGATGGGATCTTCATCTGTATTACCACAAAAAGAAGGTAATAAGTTAATCAGACTAGCTTTAAGTTCAAATTTACCTGTAGCTACCGAATACAGTATACTCGATGAGTTCCGGCCTAGCTCAGATGATGCAAGTTGCCTCAAGGTTCTTTGTTGCTCAAAATTACCCCCGACCTCCATTTCTGCGCTTCTCTTGGATTTTCAAAGAATAACTGCGCTCAAAGACTCAAACAAAACCGGTAAAATAATACAAGAAAATTAAACTGTACAAACAAAGTAAAGAAAAATTTAAAACAAACAAATTAAACTCAATCAAAGCAAATTAAATCTAATTCCCCGGCAACGGCGCCAATTTTGGTAGAGAACATTTGTACGTTCACCTAAATTCAAGCTGTCGAGGCTTGCCAAAATAATATTTATAAACCCGAATCCACCGAGCAATTTGCAGCTTAATGGTAACGGGGTCGATCCACTGGGAATTATGAAATTCAAATTTGACTAAGTTTAATTTGTTAATGATAAAAAGAATGGTAATTTGGTTTGTTGAAAGGTAGCTCCAAGCATGCAAACGCTAACGGAAAATTAAATGGCGAAGTGACAAATTAAATGGGTGTGCTTAACTTCGAGTAATGAGATTGATCGCTATGGACATTCAGTTCATCGATACAAATAATTAGCTAACATGCTTCAGCACACAATTCATTTGGCTAATTTCTAACTCAAACGACCCAAAGACATAATTATAAAAGTGCAATTCTAATTATACTTGGCCAATAATCAATTCAAGGTAGCTAATCTTGAATTGATCAAAGGCCAGTAACGGGAACATTGTGACAGATTAATTCTAAGACTAACCCTTGCTACTTAGCGATATAGGCAATTATACGTCCTAATATTTAGCTCTCTATCATGCATAGGAATTAGGGAGTCAACCTAACTAAGCTATACATGCTAGAATTGAAGAAGAACAAAGGAAAGAGATGCAAGAAGTTCTAATTAGCTAAGCATATAGGGAAAATCTCCCAAAAAATTCATAGTTTACAATCCCAAGCTCAAAATTAAACACTAACCTTGTTTAGCCTTCCATGGAGGATGAATAAATCAGACCTTCCATGCAAAGACTTAGTAGCATACAAGAAGAGGAAGAAAAATGTCGAAAAATGGTGGAAAAATCGCAAACTCGAGGCTAAAATGTGTGGAGAAGATGAGCCAAAAATCGGGATTTTTGGGTTTTAAGTGGTCGGAGCGTCTCGACACTAGGCCAGCGTCTCGACGCTGTGCCCTAAGTTGGCAGCGCGCGCGCGCGTTCGGGGCGTCGAGACGCTCGGCCAGCGTTGAGCGTGCGCGCTCGACGCTGGCTCTCGGGAATTTCCTGAAGACCGTTGGGGCGGCGTCGAGACGCTAGGCCAGCGTCTCGACACTGAGCAACGTTGAGTCAGCGTCTCGACGTTGTTGCTCAACGCTTGCTCTCGGGTTTGGAGGCCAAAAATTGCCTTTTCATGTCAATTTTTGCCAAGTCTTCATACTTCAAGCTCCCTCACTCCCGATGCATCCATGAAGCTCTAAAACGTCGCTTTAAGTCCCAAAACATGTCCTTAGACTCCTCGTGCTCTCGACCATGAGTTCACCTACAAAGACATTTTAATCAATATTTAGCATGGTTCTAGCCAATATTAGGGACATAAGAATAACTCTATTTTGGAGCTATTAGTGGTTGATCTTCGCGTTTTAGGCAAGTAAGCCCAAGATCTTAAACTCCCCAACGACGGCGGCATCATGGAGAAGTTCGACGACGGCGACTCCTAACCTCAAACCTCCATTGACGGTGAACCTTCAACGAATCCGACGAGTAGACCTTCACGACGGTGGACCTTCAACGACGGAGTCACGACCTCAGATCGGCGGAGAGGCTTTAGACGTCGACTCAAACTTCACGGACCCAACGACGATGGCCCCTAACCTCGAACGAGCAACAGTGGATCTCTAGTGAACTCTAACGGCGCACGGCGCAGGCGGCAGACGAACTTTATCTTCATCCTTCAACTCCGACAACGAAGCTCCTACGACGGCTATGAAAAGAAGAACAAGTGACGGTTGAAGGTTCATCCCTTCGCGTGGGTAAAATGATTTTTTTTTAGGTTTAAGTAAAATTACGATTTTGCCTCTAACTTTTTATTTTTAAATCTATACCCCTGCATATGTGATATATTCCCCCTCTATTTTATTGCATATATGCACTGGTATATTTGAATTATACCCCTGTTTTGATCTTTTTGCTTTGTTATTTAAATCTAATGTATGCCCGGTTTATTTAATGTGCGCTTTCGCTTTTATTTCTTAGGTTGGTTTAGTTAGTTTTTAAATTTCAATCCCAGGATAAGTGGAGGATTCTTCCTCCCACCTTGAGGATGAGTTTCGTTATTTTAATTTTTAATCCCGATATAAAATGGGGATTTTCCCTACTTGGAGGATTAAACTTTAGCCTTTAATTACTCTCTTTTTTATACGCCACTACGTGCTATCTTTAAAACCGCTTTGTTTCGATTTTCAACTTAATTTTCAAATGGTTTTGATTTTTAAAACTTTCAATTGTTTTGTTTATAAATCTTTTATCTTTCCAACTTTCTTTAAAATGAATTGCAAAAATTGATTTTCAAATGATTTTCAAAATTAGAGTTTCTAAATGTTTTTTTTATTTTAAATAGCGATCGATTTCAAGGTTCAATTTCCCGAACCTTTTTACTTGAATTAACTTTTTAAAGTGGTTTTAAGTGTTATTTAAAATTATTTTCAAAATGATTTTGAATTTATTGTTTTAAAATGAGTCTTTAATTAAATTTCAAAATGATTTGAAACAAAATGAATTTCTTAAATACTTTTTTAAAACCTTTATTTTTATCGTATAATCTCGACAATGGGATTAGAGCGACTGAATGGCAAAACTAATGGTCAATCCACTCGTATCTCAATTCCGACTTTATTTTAAAGTTAGGGATTGATTTTAACGGGACAATTAATTATTTTTTCTTTTAAATTAAGGACTCATTTTAAATTTCATTGGATAATTAAGGTAAATTTCTTTGGCTACCATTTTTTAACGGGAGTTGTAGGGTGCTAGCACCTTCCCTACACTCAAACGACATCCAAGCCCTTACACCTAAATATATGATTGGTGGCGACTCCTTTTTTATTATCCTTGTAAAAACCCTTGTTTAACAGAGGGACGTCGGCCGCTCCGCGTCGCAAAAATGTTACGACAGTGTCTATTGTCGTCAAACCTCGTCGTAGATTCGGTAGGATAATCTGAGATGGAGTGTGACAAGTATATATATATAAGGAACTAATTATAAACTTTTTAGAAACAACACAATTTTGTTAGATAAGTAGTCGGAATATTTTGGAATATACTCCTAATTTCTCAAGCTGTCGAAGCTTGCCAAAAATGAAATTTATAACCTGTAGCCTTTAGCTTTGCAGCTAGTGGTAACAGGGTCGAACCACAGAGAGAGTCTAAACATGAAATTAATTGCTCGAAGTGTAGATAGATTGATCGATTGATTGTCACAAAATTGGGGGTTTTTATCATGCAAGACGATGCTAAAAAGTGCTAACGGAAAAATCTAATTGAGATTCAAACGTGATGGATTTGGGAATTTCGGGATTTGCTAAGTAATGTAACATTTATCATTTAATTCTATGGCATGGCGATGAAAGTAGTGCGCACGTGAATGGTTGCCCGACAACCCTAAAGCAACCGACCTCATATAAATTAATCAGAATTTTGCAATCCTAATTAAACAATGCTCGCTAATTAAATTAGAATGATCAGCCCCAAATTAATCCAAGCAGTCACTAGCAATTCACGACGAACATTCCATTAAACATGCTAAATGCTAATTGATTACCCGGCAACCCTAAAGTAATCAACATTCAGAACGCTCAATAAGATACTTCGATTTGTTCTACCCCTCTGTGTTACTAAGTCGATAAGGAGAGGCAAGGCATCGCTAATCTATAACATTAGAGCATGCTAGAAAAGGAGATTGTCATTCTACAAATCTAACATACTCATGGATGAAGCAAGAAATGGTTGATGCATACAAACAAGCCAAAACAGAATTGAAAGATCTAAATTATCAAAATATTACAAAACCTTACAAAATCCCTACATTCTTCCCAAATCCTTCACAATACCTTAGCCTTCCATGGAGATTTGAAGTGTCCAAACTTCCATGGAGACTTTGGACATAATCTCAAGCTAAAGAGGAGAAAAGAAGCTAAAAAATAGGCCAACCATGGCGGAAACCCGAGAGTAATTGACGGAGATGATGAATAAAAAACGCTAAAATGGCTTATATAACCCGTCGGAGTGTCGAGACGCTAGGGCAGCGTCTCGACGCTACGCCCTAAAAATCCCAGCGCGCGTTGTCGTAGTGGCGTCGAGACGCTAGGGCAGCGTCTCGACGCTGCACCCAATTTCTCCCGCGCGCGATGTCGCAATGGCGTCTCGATGCTGCACCCAAATTCTCCAGCGCGCGCGCGCCTCTTCGGAGCGTCGCGACGCTGGGCAGCGTTGAGCAGCGTCTCGGCGCTTCCGCTCAACGCTAGCTCTCGAGTTTGGGGGCTGAAAATTGCCTTTGCATGGCAATTTATCCCAAATCTTCATGCTTGAAATTCCCCTTTTCTCGATACATTCCCGAAGCGCTAAAACGGCTTCCTAAGCCTCGAAACACGTCCAATGGACACCATGAGCTCTTCGCCGCAAATCACCTAAAAACAAGGTAAATTACACATTTAAATACGGCTTTTAGCTAGAATTAGGGAGTGAAATATAGCTTCGAATTGGAATTATCAATAAGTTATTTTTTTAATGAATATAATTCAAAATTTATAATATAAAATAAAATAAAGAAAAAACTAAAATGTCACGTTCTAATAAACCAATAAATATATATAGACACATATTAACAATTCTTCAATTGAAATGTTTTTGCAACAATTATTTAAGTTGAAGATAAGGCTGCAATGATTATTCTAGTTTAAGGCACGATTAGCTCAAATTTAAAGTTTGGGATAAACATTTAAATTAAACATATTACAAAACTTTTGGTAAAATTTAATATTTTTACTCCAAAAAAATAAAATAAAAGATAACAACCGCATAACATTATTTGAGTTCTTAACAATAATTTTTTTCTTTTTCATAATAAGATAAGATAAAATGAGACTAGTTATCTAATTTTACCATCCATCTTCTTGTATTTTTAAAACAAAAACACACCACACATAATTTTGCACCAAAAGGAAAAAATAGTTGTCATAAACATGCCCCAACCGTAAGTCTTATTTCCTAACAAATTTCACTTTTTCCAATACATGAGATCTCCAAATGGCCATATTTTTATTAATATATATACTTTTAAATAGATGCAAATGGTCAGCTGTGCACAAGCTTGATCACTACTTTTCATCATTTTTTATATTTTCAAGTTTTCAACACTAATCAATATTAATAGTATTAAAATCCATTGATTAAAAAATTAGGCACTATTAATTCACATGAATATGATGAATGGTATTCAAAACACAGTCTCTCTATATATATATATAACCTAAAGTAAATGACCAAAAGCTTAAGAATAATAATGGAAAACATCTCCCATTCCCTTGATTAATCACTTTAATCGGATATCATGAGTTTCATCTTCCTTTCTATTATTCAAAACTCATACAGAAAAACTTGTTGGGAGATCTATTATTCGCTTACAAACTGATGGAGGGGGTGAATTTTGTTCATTTATCCCCTTTCTTAAAACTCATGGTATTGAACATAGGCTCTCATGTCCCTACACATCTCAACAAAATGGGATTGTTGAGCGCAAACACCGACAAATTGTTGATATGGGTTCAACTTTGTTATCTCATGCTTCTCTTTCTCTAAAATTCTGGGATGATTCCTTTTTCACGGCTACGTACTTAATCAATAGGCTTCCATCGATAGTCCATGAGAAAGCTTCTCCTTTGGAAAAAATATTTGGCCTAAAACCCAATTATTCCTTTCTAAAATTCTTTGGATGTTTATGCTATCCAAATTTACGTACCTATAATCATCAGAAAACTGAACCAAGATCTACTCCTCCTTGTCTTTTTTTAGGTTATAGTACTCTTCATAAAGGTTACAAGTGTCTTACTTCTTCGAGTAGGCTTTATATCTCTAGACATGTTGTTTTTTATGAAAGTGTCTTTCCCACAAAATCCTTCTTACAATCTTGGTAATAGGATTTTTTAATATCCTATAAATTTCGAGGTGTCGAGTCCCGCCAAAATAACATTTATAAATACCGCTACAACTGAGCTTTGCAGCTAGTGGTAGTCGGGTCGAGCCGCAGGGAACCAAGAATTACCCTCTCCTAATTAATTTCTATTTGTCTTTTAATTAAACTCAAAATAAAACGATAAATAAAAGGGGGTTGGTTACGATAAAAATAAAGTAAAGCATAAAAAGTAGCTAACGGTAAAATTAAAACTAAGTACATGTGCTCCTAATTTTAAGGGTCGGGGTTGACCTTGATGCGACTCGATTCATTGGGATTCAAACATACTTAGCAAGAGCTTAATTAAACACACAATTTACTTGCACGAATCTACTAATACAAGTAACCCAAATAATTAAATAGAAACGTGGAGTTCTAATTAGACTATTCTTTAATTAATCTAAGGTGATTAATCCTAAATTAAATAAAGAACAGAGACGAATGTTCGATTCTAATTAAACGTGGCAATCAATCAACTGGGGGCCAACGCTCGCCCATATTGATTAATTGACAGTAACGGGAACACTACGACGGATGTTTAACCTGGAAGCCTAAGTTAATATTTCGATTTATCTTTCTAATTAAACGTGGCAATCGATCAACTGGGGGTCAACGCTCGCCCATATTGATTAATTGACAGTAACGGGAACACTACGACGAATGTTTAACCTGAAAGCCTAAGTTAATATTCCGATTTATCTATTTCTTCACAATAAGTTACAACCAAAGATCAACAAGGAAGCCTATGTTACCTATGGCTCAACTTACCCATGTTACTTGGTGATTAAGAGAGGCAAGACATCATAATCTTTAACTACGGAACATGCTGGAAATCAAGGTAGTCTACTCCTATTAATCAAGCATGCTCATGTGATATGCATAGAAGAAATAAATTGCCCAATCAGTCATGCTAAGCTCGAAATTAAAGAACTAAACCCTCATGAATCACATGAAATCTAACCTCTAACCGCAAATTAGAGTACTTACCTTGCTCGGGATGAAAACCAAGCTAATCCAACCAAGTCTATGTTTTGATATATAAGAAAATGGGAGAAAACCCCAAGAATTTGAGAGAGAAATCGTAAAACAAAACAAAAACCCGAGAGTGAATGACCTAAAAATCGAAAAAATGGGTTTTTATCATCGTCAGAGCATCTGAAATTTCTAGCGCACGCATCGTCGTAGCGTCTCGATGCTGGGGTCTGTGCTTGAGAAAAATAATTGAAAATTGTGTCCTTCTCTAGACTTAAACTCAAGCCTATCGACTTGCCAGATTCCTCCTACTCCACCATACCAGTTATCACAATTGAGATAACATTTGATTAATTAATATACATAGTATAAACACTAATAACGATTAATCAAAATTATCCTCTAAACGTTCTTTTAAGCTCTTAATTAATGCAATGATCCAATTTACCCCTAAGCAATTAAATTATACAAAATATAACAATTAAGCATAATTAATTTCTTATATCACAAGACTTAAGGAGTTAAATATTAGCACTTTTTGAGTGCTATCAAATCTCCTCATAAATATCTTCATTCTTTTACTCATATAAATAGTCCTCTCACTCTCTCCTACATCTCATAATTCATTTCCCTCAAATATGGTTGACTCTTGTACTTCTCCACATGGGCCTAATCCTAGTTTGTCCTTGAATAATAATGACTTGTCTATTTCACAACATGTTTCCCATGGGGTTAATAATGACCATTTGTCTTCTAGTGGGGTTGAGTTTTCTATGTCAAGTTCTTTATCACATCATATTACTTCTTGCCTATCTCCAGAAAAATCCTTACCCTGTTTATCCTCCTCTTCTCCCTCGGTTACTGCATTTTCTTCTCCTGACTTATCTTCTCCAAATTCCTCTCAGATTTCTTCTCCTCTTATACCTTGCCGAGAAGAACATTCCCCTGTGCAAGTGCCCAAGATTTTGGATACTTAGAATCATCATGTTATGGTTACAAGAGTTAAGGTCGCCATCTTTAAGCCTAGAGTGTTTTTGGTTGAGTACAAAGATGTTGAACCCCCGAATGTTAAAGAAGCCCTTAAATGTGCTCATTGGGTTAAGGCCATGCAAGAAGAGTATAATGCATTGATGATGAATCACACTTGGTCTCTTGTAGTTCCTACTATTGACAAGAAAGTTATTGGGTGCAAATGGGTGTTTAAAATCAAAAGAAATTCAGATGGTTCGCTTGCTAGAAATAAGGCTCGTCTTGTAGCTCAAGGGTTTCGTCAAGAGGTTGATCTTGATTACACTAAAACATTTAGTCATGTGGTAAAGCCTATGACTATTCGTGTTTTGTTTACACTTGCTCTTGCTTATGGTTGGTCTTTAAGACACGTGGATATTAATAATGCGTTTCTTCATGGCATCTTGAGTGATGAGGTCTATATGGCACAACCTCCTGGGATGGTTTCTTCCACAAATCCAAATGTTGTCTATCGACTCAAGAAAGCATTATATGGACTTAAACAAGCACCCAGGGCTTGGTTTGGTCGTTTAAGTGAGGCTCTTCACTCTTTTGGCTTCATTAATTCTAAATATGATTCTTCTTTGCTTATTCGTCATAAAAATGGGCATCAGTGTTATGTTTTAGTGTATGTGGATGTCATTGTTATTACTGGGAGTGACTCTTCTGCTGTGAAAAGTTTGATTAAGCTTTTACATCTTAAGTTTTCTCTTAAAGATCTTGGCATGTTGAGTTACTTTTTAGGAGTAGAGGTGAATTTAATACCTATTGGGGCTTATTTCTGTCTCAAAAGAAGTATATTTCTTACTTGTTTTTTCGAACACAAATGCACCATGCCAATGTTATATCTACTCCTATGATTAGTGGAGTTGTTTTATCTGCCTATAATGGTGAGAAATTTCATGATATCAAACTCTATAGAATTATTGTAGGGGCTTTGCAGTATGCTACTTTAACTCGGTCGAAGATTGCCTATTGTGTGAATAAAGTGTGCCAATTTATGCACTCCCCTACTAATCTCCATTGGTTGGCTGTGAAACATGTACTTCGGTATCTTGTTGGTACACTAGATCATGGTTTGACATTTCGAATATCGAAGGACTTTCAGCTTCATGGGTATGTTGACTCTGATTGGGCCTCTAATCCGGATGATAGGAAATCTACTTCGGGATATTGTGTGTTTTTTGGTGGAAATCTAATCTAGTGGTCCTGTAAAAAGCAGAGTATTATATCTCAACCGAGTACTGAGGCTGAGTACCAGAGTATAACTCATGTCTCAACTGAACTTGTATGGTTACGATATTTGTTTTATGAGTTGCATATTCCTTTAAAACAACCTCCCATTATTTGGTGTGATAATCTAGGGGTTGTCCATCTAAGTGCCAACCCTGTTTTACATTCCCGTACAAAGCATGTTCAGCTTGACATATACTTTGTTTGTGATCTTGTTTTAAAGAAGCAGCTTTGCATTCAACATCTTCCAGTTACATCTCAACTGGTTGATATATTCACTAAACCTTTATCAACATCTTCGTTTGTACCTCTTATGACCAAGCTTCATGTCTTGTCTTCTACATCCATTGGCTTGAGGGAGGATGTTAAGAGAGGTCACTAGAACTAAATGGGTTGATAGGGATTGATTAGTGTGTTAGTTGTTTGACAGTTTCATTATTGTTGTAATAAGTTAGCTTTACTTTCGGTTTTATTTAAAGTCCTAACTAATTGTTGTTGGGTCATTCTGTTGTAAACCTGTTGTTGCTGGGCCTATATAGAGGCCTTGCCTGATCATATATGAAGTTGACAATCTGTTGTTGTTGGGCCTATATAGAGGCCTTTCCTGATCATATATCAAGTTGAGATGCCTTTTATGATCAATAACTCTTTATCTCTCTATTGAATTTTGACTATGTCCCCTCAAGATGGAGCCTCTTTGGGTTCATCATTCTTGGGTCAGATCTCATTTTTGGACCGAATACCTGTTTGGGCTTCATGGGCTTTTATATCAAATCTGATATCATGGGTTCAATCTTAAAATCAATTGGCTATGAGAGGAATAACCATGTATCTTAATATTGTGAGTGGGGTCCCTTCATATTTCAATATGGGATCCTCAACATTGGAAAGAATACCCGTTTTGAATAACCATGCATGTTGAGGAGCCCACATCGGAAATATGAAGGGACCTCACTCACAATATAAGATACATGGGTTACTTCTCTCATTGTCAATTAATTTTGAGATGAAACCTCGTGATATGAAACATGGTATCAGAGCCTATGAAGCCCAAATGACTCTCATTGCCTATGTTTTGAGATGAAACCCCATGTTCATGATCCCACATTGGAAAGATGAAGGAATTTTGTTCCAAGAATGAGTAACCCAAAGAGGCATCATGTTGATGATCCCACATTGGAAAGATGAAGGGACCTCATACATGGGTTACTCTCAACCAACCAATTGGTTTTGAGATGGAACCCCATGATATCAACATGGTATCAGAGCAGATGGTGTCTTCTTTGGGTTCACCATTCTTGGGTCGGATCTCATTTTTGGACCGAATACCAGTTATTGCTTATGGCTTCTTAGGCTCTGATACCATACCGTTTGGGCTTCGTAGACTTTGATACCATATTGATATCATGGGGTTCCATCTCAAAACCAATTGGCAATGAGAGGAGTAACTCACATGTATCTTATGTTGTGAGTGAGGTCTCTTCCAATGTGGGATCCTCAACATGTGCCTCTTTGGGTTTATCATTCTTGGGTCGGATCCCATTTTTTGACTGAATACCCATTTGGGCTTCATGGGCTCTAATACCATGTTGATATCATGGGTGTAGACACCGTATTTTGTCCGACCTTGTTTATCATTTTTTCTAAGTTTTGCTCGTTTTTTTGTCTTTCTCTTGCGTTTCGCTGGATAAATTGTTGAAATCATTTAATTTCGTTTTTTTTTCTGTAATTTTGAAGTTTCGAAAAACAAACAAACAAATATTTTTTTTGAAGGATATTTCAAAACGTTTTGTTTAGAGCTTAGCTCTAGGGTTTAGTTTTATAATTTTGGTTTGGAATTTTGATTTGAGGTTTTAAAATTAGATCTTCAAAATATTTCAAAATAGATTTTTAAATTGGTTTTAAAATTAGATCTTCAAAATATTTCAAAATGGATTTTTAAATTTGTTTTAAAATTAGATTTTTCAAATCGGTTTCTTTTTAATTAGATATATTTCAAATTGATTGTAAATCTTCGGGTTATTTAGGTGTGGGGTGTACTTTTTGAAACAAATTATGAAAAAAGGGTTGTTTTCAAACTATTTAGAAGAAAAGGGTATTTTTTTTTTTTGTCTTTTATGGGAGTACACAGGTTCAAGAGGCGCACCCTAGTGTGAACGCAAACTTGAGGGCCCACATTTAAAAAAAATTGACGGATTCCAAATGGTGGTTTGGGCAATGTTAAAATTAATTTTATCCTAATTATTATTAAACGAACAAAATAATTAGGGAATGTCTCTTTGCTCCAATGGTTTGGTTACATGTCTATCCATCTTCTTGGCCCAAGTTCATTTCTTGTCAATGATTTTTTTTCTTCCTTTTAAATGAAAGGTGAACACAGTTTTTTTTTTTAAAATTATTATAACATGTTATTACTATTTTATTTCTTCATAATCTTAAAAAAAAAAATATCAATTTAAATAAATATTACTAATTTAAACACTTTATTTGTAAAATAAAAATTATTATTATAAAAAAGATTAATTAATATATAGAGACATGAAAAAAAAAATTAACAATTTTAATTAAAAAAAGACTTAAGTTTAAACTTTTATTTTCATCAAATTGCACATTAATATTTGCAATAATACTAACCTCAAATTCAAATAAGTGTTGCAATTTTTATTGTTTAATATGCTTTAATTTGAAAAATCGTCAATTCATATCATCATACTGAGATTAAAACATGTCTAACACGACTTTAAAAATTATGTTCTAAGTTGAAAAATCATGCAAATTCGTCATTGTTTAATGGGTCCACGAAATATATTTCCTTTGAAGTTTGATTGTCATTCATCACAATAATTGAAATAATTGAACATATTTTTTTTATATTTGAAAATAAAATTGGTATATTTTTTTTTTAAGAATACGAGGAATTAAAATGAAATTAATATTTGTTTTTTAAAAATATGAAGAAATAAAATTGTAATAACATGTTATAATAATTTTTTTTAAAAAAAACTGTGGTATTACACCTTTAAGGAAGAAAAAAAATCATTGACAAAAATTGAACTTGGGACAAGAAGATGGATAGGCATGCAACCAAACCATTGGAGCAAAGAGACATTCCCTGATTATTTTGTTTGTTTAATAATAAATAGGATAAAATTAATTTTAACATTGCCCAAACCACCTTTAGAATCCGTTAATTTTTTTTAAATGTGGGCCCTCAAGTTTGCGTTCACACTAGGGTGCACCTCTTTTTTTTTATTTATTATTTTTTTTTTTAATCAAGGGTGCGCCTCTTGAACCTGCATACTCCCATCAAAGACAAAAAAATTACCTTTTTCTTCTAAATAGTTTGAAAACAACCCTTTTTTTTATAATTTGTTTCAAAAAGTACACCCCACACCTAAATCTTCCCAATTGATTTCTTTTTTAAATTAAATCTTCAAAGTTGATTTCCTTTCAAATTAAATATTTTTTAAGATTATTCAAAATAATTTCAAATTGATTTTAAAATTAAATCTTCCAAATTGATTTCTTTTAAAATTAGATATTTTTAAGAATATTCAAAATAAAATTCAATAAAATTTTAGATTTTTCAAATTGATTTCTTTTCAATTAGATTTTTCAAAATAAATTTCCAAAGACGTGTAATTTTAGAATTCGATTTTAGAGTTTAAATTAAATTTGGGGTTTTAGTTTGTTAGATTTTATTTAGGATTTCAGATTTTGGTTTGTAAAAAAGATAAAAGGGAGTCTCATTAGGAAAATGAAAGATTTCATGAACACTATAAATTAAGGTGATGAGATAGGTAAAAGGGGAAAGTTGGGGAAAAAAATGGAGGCTTTGAGGATGGAGGTTTTTGGGAAGATAGGAAAAAGACAAAATGTTTGCAATTCCCAAAAGATAAAAAAAAAACTCCTACGCTTTCTCTCTCCTCATTACTCATCACCAACTTCCTCAAGCCCCCATCACCTCACCCTACCTAACTCCGGCGAGTTCAACACAGTGGCTTCAATGGCGGAATAAATCGACGACGTTGAAGGAAGATCCCCAACTCAACGAGCTCCAGCGGCGCACACGACGAGCAGACGACGAACCACCTCAAACGGACAGCTCCAACGAAGATCTTCAAGAACCGGCGGCGGAGCTTCTTGTACGACGGCGACCCGAGCTCACTCTGACGACAAAAAATTTGCGTGGAGTAGAAGAATAGCCCAGAGGCGGCGAAGGCGTGGAGTTCGTATTCCTCACGTGGGTAACAAAAGAATTTTTTTAGGTTTGAGTTAAATTACAAATTTACCCCTATCCTTATAATATGAAATATTCTCTGTTTATTTACATATATACTATGAAATATATGATATATACTCGGGTATATGATGAGTTTGCTCTCTGGTATATATGATATATACCTCAGTATATATAGCTTACTTCTTACTTTATGTCCGTGATATATACCCTGATATATATTAAGTTTATTTGCTCTCTGTTTGTGATATATACCCCTGCATATGTGATATGTACCCCTGTTTTACTTTTAGAATTTTCTCTTATTAACTTATTTATGGCTCAATTCATTTAGGTTTTCTTCACTTTATTTTTTAGGGGTTATTTAATTAGTTTTTAAACTCCAATCCCTGAATAGGTGCAGGATCCGTCTTTTCACCTTGAGGATGCGTTCCGCTACTTTAATCTTCGAGATCCAGGATAGAATAGGGATCTTGCCCTATCTTGGAAATTAGATTTTAGTTCCTTTTTTAAAAAATTATATTTTCAAAATATGTCATTATGCGCTATCTTCAAAATACTTTTTATTAAGTTTTCAAATTGGTTTTCAATTGATTTTGATTTTGGATTTTCAAACTTTCAAATGTTGTTTTCTAAAAAAAAAAATATTTTCCAAATGTATTTAAGTGAATTGCAAAATTGATCTTCAAATGATTTTTGAAAAAATAGAGTTTCTAAATGTTTTATTAGAGTTTTTCTCAAAATTTAATTTACCAAGTTTTCCTTATGGTTTAGCCGTTAACTTTTAAAATAGTTTTAATTGTCATTTAAATTTGTTTTCAAAAGGATTTGCATCTAATTTTTAAAATGAATTTTAAATTGAATTTCAAAATTGATTTGAAATAAAAAGAGTTTCTTCGATGATTTTCAAAATCTTTGTTTTTGTTGTATAATCTCGGTAATGAGATTAAGGCGATAAATGGCAACATTAATGGATAATTTCACTCACAGATCGAGTCCTTACTTTATCTTAAAGTTAAGGCATGATCAGTTGAGACATTTATTTTCAATTTAATCATGTTTATTTATTTTACTTTCTAAAATTAAGGACCCTTTTGAAATTAGTTGGATATTTAGGATAAAAACAATTTGGCTACCGTTTTTAACGGGATGTTGTAGGGTGCTAGCACCTTCCCTACACTCAAATGACCCCCGAACCTTTATTTCGATTTTGTAGACCACTTTTTAGGTGATCAATCACACTCAAATAATGATTGGTGGCGACTCCTTTTTTTGTTGTTTTTATTCTTCATTTTAAAATTCCCGTTTAACGGAGGGACGTCAGCCGCTCTGCATCGCAAAACGTTGCGACAATGAGGTTCGATCTCAATACCAATTGGAAATGAGAGGAGTAACTCATGTATATCCATTCTTGAATCGAGGTCCCTTCATCTTTCTAATGTGGGATCCTCAACATGGTACCTCTCTAGGTTACCCATTTTTGATCGAGGTCCCTTCATCTTTCCACTGTGGGATCCTCAACATGGTTCTTCTTTGGGTTACCCATTCCCTTCATCTTTCTAGGGTGAGATCCTCAACATGGTGCCTCTTTAGGTTACCCATTCTTGAATCGATGTCCCTTCATCTTTCCAATGTGGGATCCTCAACATGGTTCCTCTTTGGGTTACCCATTCTTGGATCGAGGTCCCTTCATCTTTCTAGTGTGAGATCCTCAACACGGTGCCTCTTTGGGTTACTCATTCTCGGATCGAGGTCCCTTCATCTTTCCAATGTGGAATCCTCAACATGGTGCCTCTTTGGGTTACCCGTTCTTGGATTGAAGTCCCTTCATCTTTCCAATGTGGGATCCTCAACATGGTTCCTCTTTGGGTTACCCATTCTTGGATCGAGGTCCCTTCATCTCTATAATGTGAGATCCTCAACATGGTTCCTCTTTGGGTTACTCATTCTTGGATCGAGGACCCTTCATCTTTCCAATGTGGGATCGTCAACATGGTTCCTCTTTGGGTTACCCATTCCCTTCATCTTTCCAATGTGAGATCCTCAACATGGTGCCTCTTTGGGTTACCCATTCTTGGATCAATGTCCCTTCATCTTACCAATGTGGGATCCTCAACATAGTTTCTCTTTGGGTTGCCCATTCTTGGATCGAGGTCCCTTCATCTTTCAAGTGTGAGATCCTCAACATGGTGCCTCTTTGGGTTACTCATTCTTGGATCGAGGTCTTTTCATCTTTCCAATGTGGGATCCTCAACATGGTGCCTCTTTGGGTTACCCATTCTTGGATCGACATGGTTCCTTTCTGGGTTACCCATTCTTGGATCGAAGTCACTTCATCTTTCTAATGTGGGATCTTCAACATGGTTCCTCTTTGGGTTACCCATTCATAGATCGAGGTCCCTTCATCTTTCCAATGTGGGATTCCAACATGGTTCCTCTTTGGGTTACCCATTCTTGGATCGAGGTCCCTTCATCTTTCCAATGTGGGATCCACAACATAGTGCCTTTTTGGGTTACTCATTCTTGGATCGAGATCCCTTCATCTTTCCAGTGTGAGATCCTCAACATGGTGCCTCTTTGGGTTACTCATTCTTGGATCGAGGTCCCTTCATCTTTCCAGTGTAAGATCCTCAACATGGTGCCTTTTTGGGTTACCCATTCTTTGATCGAGGTCCCTTCATCTTTCCACTGTGGGATCCTCAACATGGTGCCTCTTTGGGTTACCCATAATTGGATCGAGGTCCCTTCATCTTTCCAGTGTGAGATCCTCAACATGGTGCCTCTTTGGGTTACCCATTCTTGGATCGAGGTCCCTTCATCTTTCTAGTGTAAGATCCTCAACACGGTGTCTTTTTGGGTTACCCATTCTTGGATCGAGGTCCCTTCATCTTTCCACTGTGGAATCCTCAACATGGTGCCTCTTTGGGTTACCCATTCTTGGATCGAGGTCCCTTCATCTTTCCAGTGTGAGATCCTCAACATGGTGCCTCTTTGGGTTACCCATTCTTGGATCGAGGTCCCTTCATCTTTCCAGTGTGAGATCCTCAACATGGTGCCTCTTTGGGTTACCCATTCTTGGATCGAGGTCCCTTCATATTTCCAGTGTGAGATCCTCAACATGGTGCCTCTTTGAGTTATCCATTCTTGGATCGAGGTCCCTCCATCTTTCCACTGTGGGATCCTCAACATGGTGCCTCTTTGAGTTACCCATTCTTGGATCGAGGTCCCTTTATCTTTTCACTATGGGATCCTCAACATGGTGCCTCTTTGGGTTACCCATTCCATTCATATTTCTAGTGTGAGTCCTCAACATGGTGCCTCTTTGGGTTACCCAATTTCTTCTGTCTTCATAATACGGTTAATGACAATTATTTGAGACCTTATTTTATGACACCTAAACATTGCCATTGAATAATCACTCATATCATATTTTGTTATTTAAACACAATTGACGACATATAATGTTTGTCATCAAATCGGAATGGATGACAGTAAATTTTGTACGCTTTGATGACTTAATTTTTCTGTCACTAATAGCTCGAAGACCACAACTATTGTGAGTCAACAAAACGAATTCAATGACATGATTTTTTTTGTCAAAAAATCAATAATAGATTTTTTTTTGTATCAAATCTAAATATATTAATATTTATATTTTTAATTGTGATTATTATTATTATTATTAATTAATAATAATGACAATTACAAATATAAATATACCTATCGATATACATACTTGTGAAACAAAGCAAAATAAATAAATCTAAGTTTGACACAATTCAATATCATTGAAATAAGATCTATATATCAATATATCATTCAAATATCAAAGTTCATCAACTTTTACATAAACTAATTCATATGTATACAATTGAAACAAACTACGTTGCACCTGAATTGTTGCAACATTAACACTAAAATGTTGCCTAATGAAATATTCATTTAACCTAACAAAAAAGTCCATCATTTGTTGCAATATGACTTCTAGCTTGAAGAAAATATCTTAACTTCGTTTTGTAGTCCCTGCAATAAAAATTCAAGAAGACACAATAATAACTTCTTACTCCAAAAGTAGAACAAGAAATCATTTCAACAAATATCCAGAATCCTCCCAAATAGTTATAAGCTATATATACTTAGAAAACAATCCGTAGTTGAAAAACATTTGAGCAAGTGACTAAAATGAACCTAAATTACTAGTAAAAAAGTACCTAAAAATTGCCAATGCCCTTCAAAATTTGTCATTTTGGCTTTATCTTCTTCAAATGCAATGAAAATGCCATAAAAATTGTTAAGTTAACATAGACAACTATAGTTAATTATCAAGCTTTATTCAACATAAATACAAAACTTAACTAAACCATCAAAATTTATCAATGTAACAACTATACTTAGCAAAACTTAAAACATAACAACTAAACTTAGGTAAACTTAAAACATAACAACTAAACTAAGCTTAATAAAAACTTAGGAACATATAAACTAAAATAAACTTATCACACAAATTTTATTTCCAAATAAACTAAGTTATACTTGTCACCCATGTCGTTTTCAATCTTAAATATTCAAGAAAACACAATAACTTCTTATCAAATACATGCAATAAACTTTAGAAAAGAATAACAAAAACAAAAATGAATACCATAACTGCAGGATAGCCATTAAGAAGTGTCTAAATCTACAAAGTACCAAAAGACATCCAATAAACATTAGAAAGAGAAAAGCAAAAGTGGCTACCATAACTGCAGGATAGCCATTAAGAAGTGTCTAAATCTACAAAGTACCAAAGACATCCAATAAACTTTAGAAAGAAAAGCAAAAGTGGCTACCATAACGACAGAATAACCAATAAGAAATGTCTAAATCTACAAAGTACCACAGACACTTAATAAACTCTAATGCTAAATCAAGAAATTTAATCCATATTTAAGTTACATGACATACCTCCTTGACACCAAAGATATTTGATTCAAAGCTCCTTCATAAGTGTGCATCAACAAACTTCATTTAAAACGCAATCTTTGTTCAAAAATTTACTCTCATAAGCTCCTCCTAGAATAAATTTTGAATTACCACATTAGTATACTATGTAAATCTAGATGTCAAGAGCGTTGGATAGATGCTAGAGGTACTCTCATGACTCATGAGAACACAAGACTCCAACATTCAATCAACGATTTAGATTATAGATGCACATTATAAGCCATGCTATTCAAGACCACTCAAAAAATACAAAAAATGGAAAACCTCTTATTTATTATAAATATTCAGACAAAAAACAAGAGTTGAAAAACATTCACAATGCAAATATACTTCATGCACTAAAATGTTAAATATCTCATGTCAATGGATCACTATGCGTGAAATATCCCAGAAAACTTTTTTTTCTTTTTTTCTTTATGAATAGATTGTTATTCAAACTTAGCACATAGATCAATATGTAAGATAGGTACTAGATATATTACCTCAAAATCAACATTAGGTCTGACAATAAAAATTTTGTCAACTATCCTCTGGTCACCAAGTGAGAGATAGTACTTAATACCAGATTGCCGCACTTTAATCAAGTCATTTATGCATGCTTCTTCGCTTGCAGATGGAGGCCTAAGATACATCTCAATAAAACTGAAATTTGAACAAAATTAAGTAGTGAGACTAACCCAATATCAACCAGTAGCAACTTAAACAAATTGTTTACTGATAGACCTACTTGTCTGTATGTGTTTTATTTCCTTGAAAAGCATGGGCATAATGAACATTTGGGAACTGTCAGAAAACACGACATTTTTAGTGTAAGCATGCATGTTATAACTGTTACCCAAGTTGAGAAGCTTGAATCATGATAAGAGAGTTTAATATGACTGTTTGTATCGGGAATAAGAAAAAAACTCAAAATATTCTTTTATACAGGATCATAGAAAGTAGTATTATTAATAGGAATTGTAGGCTATAACTATGCAGATCTTAGTGTGTTAAAGATACAATTGCACTGTGGAGAAAAGGAAAAAAATACGAATTTTAAAAAAAAATCTTTCTTATAGGAAACCAAACAATTTCGTAGATGTTATGAAATTAAAAAAATGGAATTTTCTAAGCTATTGAAAGTTTAGGATTTTAGGGTTTAGGGTCACATATCTATCGTCGCTTAGATCTAGTGTGTACACATATCTATTTTGAACTCAATTTATTTTTGAAACCTGACGAGCCAACCCGTTTCGACTCGAAAACAAAAGGGATGGGATGGGTTGTCAACCTCATTCAATTTTTTCGGGTATGAGACACAATCAACCTGAAATTTAAGATTGGTCCCAAAAAGTCTTCTAAACTCAACCCATTACACCCGTACTTCTTCTAATCTTTTCAAATTTGTACAATTATACTTAAAAAAAGTTTCCCCCAAAATATCATTTAAAAATGACGTGGAATGATGTGGAGTTGAACTATGACCCAAGAAGTATGGTGATTGTAATAATTACACCCCTAAATTTTCAAGTGTAATAATTTAAATTAGACCCCTAAACATTCAAGTTTGAAAAGGACGTCTCACGATGAGCTTATAGACTGCAATTCAGAAATCTCTTTTGGCTAAATTGGACTAATATTTTAACATCCAAAATAGCATAAAGTGCAACTTACCCCATTCTTTCAATTTACAGAATTACCATGCAAAATAACAAAAAAATAGTGGATTATAAATCCAGACAAGTTAAAGAGAAATTTGTCAAACATATCTGGAACCTACCAATTAAACCAGTAAAATTGAGAAATAGAGAATAAGAAAGTGTAAAAAGAAGAAGCAATGTACCCAAGGAGACCCCGACCTTGCCATGATCTGGGAGCCACAGTCAAATTGATCGGAGTAACGTGCCGCATAACCCCAACAGGTATTGAACGACCTTGATTACTCTGTACTTTAGAGGCAAGCTTATGCAACAAATCATCACCGGCCTCGACATTCCCAAATTTAAGAACTTGATCGCCTATTCGTAATTCGTCATCTGCTGCTGGAGATGCATCGGATATTTCGCCAACCAGTGCAAAAGGTATACTTGCATCTATATCCATGGTAGTGGAAGAGTTGCTCTGAGAAATACCATTTGAGGGTGGGGATGCAACAGTTGTGATAGATGACCTTTGGTCATTTGAACCCACTAGATTCCATAATAGATGAATGAAATAGGCAGAGTCAGGATTGACCCCATGATGATTATTCAAATGGCACATACATCTTGAAATTGAGCTTTCATTGAGAAAAATGAAAGAATTTACAAGGGCATTAAAAAAATCCGCAAAAGGAGTCCTCAACTAACTACAAGAACGGACACTAATCCAAAAAATTCTTGAGACATAACATAGATTCAAAGAAAAAAAAACCCCACATGTTGTCCCAGAATATGTGGCCCTCTATTGCTAATTGAATATAATGTAAAACGTTTATTTAAGCATGATGAACTGAAATACCTTTTTAAGCACGATGAACTAAAGTTTTGAAAATTTCAAAATCAAAGAAACACAAACCCGTTCCAAAACCTTAATAGAAAATAATCACAGATACATACAAGATGAACTGGAGATTTAAAAATTGATGAAAGAAGAAATCCAAACCTAAGAGGCAACATTCCCAAAAAAATGTTGAATAGAGTCCCTATTCTACACACCATCTTTCAGATATGAACACAATAAAACTGCGAACATGTCCACTCTAAAACCATACAAATTTCACCACCCAAATGAAAAGTATTGCTCAAACACAAGCCTTGCACTCAATGACCATTAAATATCCCACACCATGAATGAGCAAATTGGATCTCACGAAACAACAAATTCGAAAATGGTTAAAAGTTGCAGCTACCAAATTACAAACCACCTCTCCTAATGTCTCCAACCCATTAACAACAAATGGTGCAGAATAACTCAATTTTCTTCAACTAAAATCTCTCATTAAAACTGCATTACACTAGCTATAAATCAACAAAATTATAAAACAAGAAAAAAAAGAACGAAAGCAAAAGTACCCAGCTTCTACGTGAACTGACAGAAGTAACCAAATATGATTTCACTTTCACAAAATAGAAAAATTTTCCATTAGTAACCCCAATTCCTAACCAATAGATGTTCATTAGGAACTACGGTATACTAATTTCAAAGAGTTCGGAGTAGAAATAGAGAGATTGTTACCCACTAATTCCTACTCGAAGGGTTTGAATCCTTGCTGAACAGTGTTCGACGGGTTTCGAAATCACAAATCTAAACCTCTCCCCCAATTGGTAAACAAATTTGGGCCAACTCGGGTTGGCGAACACGAACCAGAGCGATTTCCAAGCCTTAACTCACATGTTTCAGCGTTGAAACTCGCAAAATCGACCACTACCGTCGCAGATCCGAAGCTTGTCACACGATTGCTCGTTTTCAGGGTCGAGTGGATGAAGTCCCAACACCGAAGGTCATCGCTCGCTGCTGCGCATGAGACATCGCGAGTTGAAGGGGAATCGGCCTTGCGTGGGTCGTTGGATTCACGCCACTGGAGGCAACCCGCCGACGAGGGTTACTTGCTTGCTTGCGCCACTTGTGGTTGCTGTCGTCGGAGGCAGCTGGCCGTAGAAGAGAAGAACGAGAAAGAGAGGGGCGAGATCGAAGGGAGGCGTGAAAATAGTTAGGGCTCTTCCATCAATTTTTTTTTCTTCATTTTTTTCTTCCTTTTAACCCTTTCCAACGACAAAAGACTTTAAATTTTAAAATGGAAAATATCTTGGTTGTCTTTACGAATTGAGTTTTCATATATAAAAGATTTGAGACTTCTACCTAATTTTGGGAATAAAAATTTAAATTAACCCTCCAATCTTTGAGTTAGAGGAAAACCCCCTCTTTGAGTTTATCACGAATCCGCCGCTGCTCAACTGGTCGGACTTGCACCACTAAAGTCGTCGCATGAAGAGACGTTGCTAAAAAATCGTTTTTAAAATTATAAATTATAAATTATAATTATAAATTTTGAGTGTTTTTTTTTCAAAATTTTGATTTGTTTTTTTTTTTCATTTTTCCTCTTTTTATTTTATTTGTTAATTAATTTTTTTTAGTGGTAAATTAATTTTAATTTTTTTAAAACTATTTTCAGTTTCTAAAAAATCGTTTGATTTAAAAAACATAAACAAATTAATGATAGTTAATAAATGTAAACGATTTAGGACATTTTAAAACTGTCCTCGATTGACGACATGAGAAAACTGTCATTAAGTCTCGAAAATCTGAAAAACTCCGTTTTTTTCGGCAAAAAACACGCCCCAAATTGAAGATGACATTTTTTTTCTTCCCTTCCTTAATTTTTGGATGCCCCACATGTCATCTATTCTCATTTTTCTAGTAGTGAAATCTCAGAACCAATTGGAAATGAGAGAAGTAACTCATGCATCTTATATTGTGAGTGAGATACCTCCATCTTTCCAATGTGGGATTCTCAAGAACTTTTAAATATGCATGAAGGAAGGAATCATAAGAGCAATTTGAGTTAAAAGAAAGTTGAGAGAAGTGATGTAATTGTGCTTTCAAGTGTAAAAATAATACATAAAACATATTAGACACAAAATTAAAACTATATAAAAATTTAATAATTTATTAGACACTTTTTAAACTTCAAAAATATTTATGAGACTAAACCTTTTGTCCGGATGAAATTAACCTAAATGAAATTAAACCTTTTGTCCGGATTAAGTTTTATTTTCAACTAGATTACTTTTATTGGCCATAATAATTACTTAAAAAATTGTAATATCTATATTGGTAAGGGGTGTAATCGGGTGCTGAACCGATATGAAATATATCAAATTTAATCTAACCGAACCGATTAACAGACGGTTTGGTCGATTTGGTGGACTGTCTACAGATTTTTGAATTAAAAATTAAATTTTGGCTTTACTAATGCTCGAACCTGAGACCTTGTGTGAACAAAAGTTAATGTTAGCCTATATGGCCAAATATGTTTATTAAACATTTGACTTTAAATATATATAATATAAACTATGTTTGTTATTTTTTTCTTTTGATTTTTTTTAACTTTTATTCATTATTTTTTTTTTTAAGGTTTCATCTTTTCTTTGTTATTCTTCCATTATTTTTTATAAATTTTATTTTTATTTCTCTTCTCCATCCTTTATTTTATTATTTTTTATTTATTTTTCACTTTTTATCTTTGTATTAGATTTTTTTTACAAATTATAATTTAATTTTAACTTTAACTTTAATCAAACAAATTCAATTCAAAATTCATTCATGAAATAACAAAACATTAACTTTATAATAAATTTTAAAAACTACAATCGAAATTGAATTCTAAATAAGAATAAGAGAGAAATTAATATAATTTTGAAACATTCTCCTTCATGAAACATTTTTCTTCGCTCTTTGTCTTTTAGTTGCTTCCTCCCAAATCTACAAAATAATAATAATAATAATAATTAAAGAAAAATTAATGTAATTTTAAAATTAAGTTTCAAAGATTAAAAAAAGTTTCAAACCTTCTTCAACGAGAGAAACTTCCTCCAAATGTGATTGGAGGTCGAAACTGATAGCATTAGAACGTAGCCAATTTTGTCCACAAATAAGTGCCTCAACTGTGGATGGAGCCAAAGTGGAGCGAAAATGATCAATCACTCTCCCACCAGTACTGAATGCGGACTCAGAAGCAACTGTAGCACTGGAATCACTACTAGAAATCAGGGTTATGATGACAAATAAAAACTGTCATCTGGACTTTAGATGACACATTTTTTCAGTCGTTATAGCCCTTGCCTTCTTTACTCTATAGATGACACAAACCGAAAATTGTCGTCTTCCATGGTTTGGTAACAGTTTTTTTTTGTCTTCATAATAGTATTAATGACAAATTTTTTAAGTCAAGATACCTTATATGACACTTAAACATTGTCATTGAATGACCACCCATATCATAATTTGTCATCTAATTGCAAATGACGACATGAAATTTTTGTCATCTAATCGCAATTGATGATATGTAATATTTGTCAACTAATCGCAATTGATGACATGTAATATTTGTCATCTAATTGCAATTGACCATGTTTGATATTATTATTATAGGGCATTCCCTATCACAGTAACGATTTCCCTATTCCTCTATTAATTCTCTATCTTCTTGTTATTCTTCTTCACTAATTTCATCTTCAAAATCAAACTCCAAATGGGTTTCTCTATTCAATGGTGATTTAGCTTCTAAACCACTAAAATAACCAACCCATAGATTAAGAACTAAACTCAGCCCCAAAATTACCCACCCCTTTTGAAAGCAACCATTGAATTTTTTATGACAAAGAAACCCATATAGACAAATTCATAGACACACATTTTTTTTTTCCTATAGCTCTCACTTGGTTGGAATTACAATACCTATAGTTTAGTTGAACTTTACACCACACCATTTCGAGGCGTGGCCGGAGAAGACGTCGGACCTGGGCGTAGCCGACGACGGAGCGTGGGTAGGAAGCGTGGCCGGAGCTAGGCGACGAAGACCCGGAGCTGGGCAGAGAAGACCCGGAGTTGGGCGGAGAAGACGGAGGCGAACGGCGCGTGGACGGCAGCGAACGGACCGTGGAGGAGGCGAACTAGAGCTGGAACAGGGCCGAACCGGTGAGTGGCGGAGGCGGAGATGAATCAGAGCACAGTCAATCTCTTAGGTTTTTTATTGCATAAATGGTAAATGAGAATTAGGTTCATATATATAGAATAAAATATATAATATATATAATATTAGATTTCCCCTCCCTTTTTTTTTTTAATTAATTATTATTATTATTATTAATTATTAATTAATTAATCATTTTTATTATTTATTATTTATTATTTATTATTTAGTTGTAAATTAATTATACTTCTTTTATAAGTATTTTTAGTTTTTAAAAAACATTTGAGCAAAAAAAGAGACATAAATAAATTAGTGATAAATAAATATAAACGATTTAGGACATTTTAAAATAGTCGTTCATTGATGACATTAGAACACTGTCATTAAGTTTAAGAAATCTGAAAAACTTTGTTTTTTCCCGCTAAAAACGCGCCCCAAACTGAAGATGACACTTTTTTTTTCTCCCCTTATATTTCTTTGACCCACATGTCATCTATTCTCCATTTTCTAGTAATTAATTACCAAAACATCTCGTGCAACCTTACTAAGAACCTTATACCTAGAAGAGTTCACTTTCCACCATTCTAAGATGTCATAATTCTCATCTACTTTTGCACGACGTTCCAATAAGTAAACATCCACCTCTATGTCCACATCAAAATCATCTTCATCATCTTCCATATCAGCATGTTGAAAGCGAAAATGATTACTTGTTAGAATAGAAGAATCATTAGAAGTAGATTGACTCATCTGACTCCTTGACATAAAAGATGATGAACTTGAACGTGAAACAGAAGCATTCTTAGACTCTTACAAATTATACTCGTTGAACAATCGTCTCAACACATCTTCCACTTTTTTTCCTATTTCCTTTGCCACTTTATCCTCAAATAACTGATTCAAACAGTACATAAGGAACTTCATCTTGTGACGAGGATCAAGAACAAATGCAACAGATAATAAGTAATTCGCCTTTTCACTATTCCCCCAATACTTATCATATTTAAATTGCATTTTGGTCACAACATCAGTAATAATTGAACTATCATTACCCGAAGAATACTTTCGTATACAATTCTGGATAGTTGCAATTTCATCGAAGACCATATTAGAAGTAATATAAAGAGAACCGAAAATTCTATGAGTCACCTCATAAAATACAGACAAGAACTTAGTAAATATGCGAGCGACCTCCCAATCTTTACTATTTGGATTTTGTTTCTCATATTTCATTTTCAAGTATGCAGTGTCATAATAATCTAATCTATCAAATGCCTTCTCAAAATTTCCAGCTGCCTCAAGCATCAAATATGTAGAGTTCCACCTAGTTGGAACGTCAAGAGACTCTTGCTAGATATATTCTCATCGTCAATACACTTCTTAAATTTAGCAAATCGAGTTGGAGAAGATCTAACAAATCTAACAGAATTTTGAATTCGTGTCACTGACTCATGCACATCTTTCAAGCCATCGTTCACAATCAAATTAAGAATATGTGCACAACACCTAACATGCAAATACTCACCATCCAAAATCAACCCATGTTTGAAACGTTCAACTAGATAAGCAATAGCAGTATCGTTGGACGAAGCGTTATCAACAGTCAATGTCAATATCTTTTCAATCCCCCAATGTTTCAAACATCGTTCAACTTCTCTTCCTATGGTCTCACCATTATGATCATCTATTTGAGAGAAATTGATGATCCTCTTATGAATTTCCAACTACTGTCAATAAAATGTGCGGTCAAGACCATATAGTTAATATTTTGACAGGATGTCCATGTATCAGTTGTGAGTGAAATTCTATAGGCTTGATCTAAAAAAAGTTCTTTCAAAGCTTGTTTTTTAGTGGCATATATAGCTAGAATATCCTTAGCAATTGTAGTTCGAGAAGGAAGAATAAATTTAGGTTCCAATAAAGTGATGGTCCCATCCACAAACCTTCTAAATCCTTCACTCTCCACAAATCTAAAAGATAGCTCATCAATTATGATCATTTCAGCAAGAAGTCTTCTAGCATTCTCTACACTAAAAACTGCACACCTAAGAGAGGTATTTGTTATATTTTCTCCCACGCCACCATTCTTTTTAAATACCAATTGTTGTTGAGATGCATCTTTTGTCTTTACCAAAAGACTTTGTTTGCAATAACTCTCAATATGCATTCTCATTGTCCCTGTCCCATTCCTCTTTGTATGACATGCATATATAGTGCCACAATAATTACATTTGGCTTGAGGTCTATCTTCGGTACAATCAAGTAATTTAGTAAAGTGATCCCATACCATAGAATTTTTTTTCCTCTTTCTTTCATTCTTAGGCAGTGGTGGTGGTGGTAGCATCTCAGCAAGCTCGTCCATAGTGTCATTCTCCTCAGAATCAATTTCACCCTCGTTGAATTTGTCATAATTTGATAATTTGATAGCACGTCACCTTAAAAAAAAATTGAAGTATTAGTCAATAAAGAAAATTCACTAAATATTAACTAACGATTAAGTCAATAATTCTAAGTAATTATAAGTTAATAAGAAGAACCTTACAATTTACTTTTTGAATGATAATTTTGAACTTAAAAGATTTTTTATTTTTAATTATAATTTATATTTATTAACTAAAAGAAATAAAAGGTTAAAGTTAAACTAAAAAAAATATATGAAACTGAAAAATATAAATTAGAAAAAAACATTTTCAAATTAATCTTTTTTTTTTTTTAACTGACAAGTGTCAATTATATCTTACCTAATTAACAAACAAATCTATAAATGTATATATTCTAATTATTACTAATTCATCACCACTTTAAAATTGAATTATATATTCTAATTATTAATAATTCATTTCCACTTTAAATTTAAATTATAATGATTAAAGTCTATTTTATTGAAACAAAATGTTATATTAAAAAAAAAAAAAAAACTAACCTTTGAAAGTTGAAAGTAAGGTCACGTGAATGTGAAATGATGAAATTGGACTTGTGGAACACTCTTCTTTTTACTATTATATATGCCTCTATGGGGTGTACAATCATAGTACTATTGTGGAGCAATAAGCATTGGCCATTTGGTGAGGTGACGTGACTATTGAGTATTGACTTGACTAGCACACTCTCCAAGTTGAGTTGACAATTCAAAAGTTAAAACCACACCCAAAGTTTTGAAGAAACTTGTAAAATAAACCAAACGTCTTTCTCACTCTCAAACTCTCTAACTTCAACCTTCAACTTATGTCTTATGGTGTGGGTGTCATGGGTTTTTTTTTTATACTTGAAACGATTTGGAAACCAAACGATTTGGAAATGAAACGAAGAAAAAAGATGTAGTGTACCTTGGAAACCATCGAAATTCAAAACGAAGAAGAAGAAGAGATGCATATTGCATTGATCCAAGCATTGCTGCTGCTGGAAGCTTGGAAGTGGAATGGATGCATCGATCGGATCCAGTACCTTGGAAATCGTCGCAGCTACTCGGCTTCTTATCGGTCGGTTCGGTTTCTTATCGGCGTGATTCATGAAAAACCGAACCCGACCGATTTTAGTTGGTTTCTCCAACCTCCAAACCGCAGTCGACCGCCTAGACCGAACCAACGTCAGTTTCGGTCGGTTTGGGCGGTTCGGGCGGTTCGGGCGGTTTGGTCGGTTTTAACTTGCACCCCTAATTGGTAATAGCAAAAATCTAAAATTTTAATTTTTTTCTCATTTCTTTCGGATGAGATTTTATTGTATGCTCTCTAAATAAAAAAAAATAGAAAATATATTTACATTATAACAAGAAATAAATTTGAACTAATTCTCGCTCCATACGTGTATTTGACGCTAAAAAACACTCTTCCTTTCCAAAATACATTCCACTATGTTATGAAGATTAGTGTAGCCCCCACCAAACCCTAAATCACGTGACAATACACCAAAATCTTTTTTTGTACTCTCTTCATCCTCAAAACCATTTTTTCTCTATTTCATTCTTCTTTTCGACCCAATTCTGTAATATTATTTAATTTGGCCTTCCATTTTATACTCTACCTCAATGATTGAAGAAGCAATAAACATTGGCACCAAGGTTGGATAATCTCCCACCAACCTCTCGGAAACGACGAGAGCTTATGGATTTGTCATCACCATCACCGCTACCGGTAAAGATTGTCCTTCCTCTACCGCCACCACAACCACTACTGATAGCGCACAAAATATCAAGCATTCGAGTAAAACGGATAATTTAGAAGATTTAAGATGAAAAAGAAGCTCCTTGGATACAATTTGAGGTCTCCAAGTAAAAAGAAAAAGAGAAACAAGTTAAAAATCCAAGGAGTAGATATGGATTTTATCATATCTTATCTGATTTTTATCCTATCATAAATTTTATCCGATCTTATTTTATTTTGGATAACATTTGAATAGAAAAGATATCCCTAATTTAATTTTGAATTCCTAAATTGATTGGATTCTTAATCTAATTAAAATATGAATTCCTTAATAGATTGGGACAAGTAGTCTATTATAAATAGTAGGGGTGAGTATCGGTCGGTCGTAGTCGGTTTTGGGCTCAAACCACCGCCGACCACCGAAAAATCGGTTTATATCGGTTTTTAACGGTCGAATCAGTTTTTTTGTGTTGTTTACTCACCCCAATAAATAGGCATATTGTCTTCATTCAAAGGGGAGCCAATTTGGAGAGTCATACCCAATTTCGAAAATACATAATTTTAAGAGTTAGAGAATATTTTTTGGTGCACAAAGAAGATAATTACATGCTCTAGATCGTGGAGATTGCAACGGGAACGTGAAATCGACACTAGTTTTATTTCTTCTTTTCCTTTTAATTTGTAGTTTTGTTATGGGTTTGTTATTAAGTTTAGATTTTATAATATTGAACTCTTTTATTTTAAGGATTGATGTAGCCGCGTTAGACATGATATTTTGATTAATTTAAATTGTCTTGATTGATTGCTTTCATTTCATTCATGTTTTTATATTCTTAATGCTTTTAATCTCTTGATCACAAATTAATTGTTTGATTGGTCTAAATTGTTTGCTTGAGAAAGTATGATTTAGACTAGATTTAAATTAAAAGCATGACTATTTGTAAATTCTTGCACGAACGTGAAGAATTCTCTTAGAAGTCGTTAATGAAAGTTGTTTAATGTCTTGCATGTTATTAAAATCTTGATAGAAATATTAGGTTTATAATATTGCTTCAAATTAAATTGGGCTTGGGAAAATCAATTATTACCTTTAATTTTGTGACTTATGATTTATTGCATGATTCTTGGTTGTTAATTGATTGATTCATGGGTCTAATTGGTGAAATCAACCCCTATTCCCGTATGATATATCTATCATGATTGTTCTCCCTCTTTTATTTTATGTTTTTTATTTTGTTTTATCATATTTATTATCACTTTCTTTCTCTAAATAAAATTGGGTGATTGTATTTGTGGTAGTTGAGTGAACTAGAAAACTAATTCTGAGGACGATATCCGTATTTACATACACTATATTAAAACTTGACCCGTACACTTGAGGTATTATATTGCAGAAAATTGCGCAACAACTACTCCCATTCAAATGTGGTCGTCCGCAGTCCCCACCACAACTACTAGAAGTAGTGCCACATGAGCTCATTCCACAGCCACCTCTAGCCACCTCTGTTTGATATCATGGAGAGTAACCTCTCTCTCTCTCTCTCTATATATATATATATATTTGAGTGTTTCCAACATGCCTCCTCAAGATGATGCCTTCTTTGGGTTCACTATTCTTTGGTCGAATTTCATTCTATTTTTGGACTGAATACCCGTTTGGGCTTCGTAGACTCTAATACCATGTTGATATCATGTGGTTCTATCTCAAAATCAACTAGCAATGAGATGAGTAACCCATCTATCTTCTATTGTGAGTGAGGTCCCTTCTTTTTTCCAATGTGGGATCCTCAACAATCTTCACTCCCACCCAAATATCATCGTTTTGAAGATGTGGCATCGGAACAAAACGTTCCACGACCACCGAAAGGTGTACCGCAAGTACAAAATGTTCAACCGCCACCATCAGAGGTATCAACTGTCAACCTTGTCAGAGCTGGAGAAGAGGAATAGATCATTATCCCTGTTGTCCTTCTGACCATGCTCACCGAAACAAGAAGTCCTGCTCTATCGGTCATTTCCACAGCAAATATGGTTTTTCCTCCGCCGCCACCACCACGACTATCCCACTCAAACGTCGTCGTCCGTCGTCGCCACCATCACCACTCCAACTACCCCAAGTAGTGCCACAATAGCACATTGCACATAACATCATAACATTTCAAAAGAAAAAAAAATCATTTGCATAACATTATGCATATAAAAAATTGTGCCCATGTATGCGTCGTTAAATTGCATAACTGTTGGCTTTTTGGCCCTTAATCTCAAATTAATTAATTATTATTTTGATGATAACAAACCTGATCTTAATTACTAATATTTTTAGTGTTTTGAATTGACTATAGCGTAGAGCTTGAAACAACGATTTCAACCCATTTTGAATCACTCGAATTAGAGCTCAAACGAAGAAGTTACGGGCAAAACAAATTCGAATGAAGGATACACGTGGCGAATGATGTGGCGCTGAATCATCAATCCTGACCAATCTGAGTGCGACATGTGGCCAAATGTTGATGATATGAGGGAGTGACATGTGAACTTTATTTTGTTTAAAATATATATAATATTTATTTATTTATATATATATATATATAATCTTTTTCCATCTTTATATTTAAACCCCAAGTTTTATTCTTTTTTCATAATGCCCACAATTTTCTATTTAAATATAAAGTGCAAGAAACCCTAAAAGCAATCGGCATTGGGCAACGAGTTTTTTTTTCAGTTTCCGAAGAAAGAAGATGGAGAAGATGCAGAAAAGCAACATACATAGGGGAAACCAGAAGAATGTCTACAATTAATTACGCTTAATGGAAAATGTCTAAATACATGTTTTCTCCTATGTCTAGAGATTTTTTAGGAAGAAATCTGTTTGAGTTGGTTCCCCATTATACCATTTTATGATTTCCTATTTTAAAAATTATTAGTTTTGAAATTAGTTGATTTTATTTTAAAATTCAATTAGTTTTAAGAGGTTATTTGGTGAGGTGGATCATTTACCGTTAAAAGAAATCGGTTTTTTTTTTCGTTAACTAATTTCTGGCATTTTGTATCTCTATGTGTTCTTGTGAGTAGAGCTGTCGCACACACCATCTGTCAGGGTATACGTTTGGGCACACCCGTGGAGATATACAACGACTGCGCACATACATTCGGTGAGGGTATACAGTTGGACACTGTCGTGGGTAAATACTAGCACCATTTTAATTCTAAATCTTCCCCTAAACATAGGGAACAACAAATACACTCCCCACCCTTCAAATGAGGAGATATCGGTCAAAATGATATCGTTAAACAACAATCCCCCTACAATTATGCATTGTCTACCATTTTTCAGATTCTTCCCCGTGAATCTTCAACCTTCCTCTAGGGCGATTTTTTTTTTCCCATTTTCCTTTTCTATCGCGATTTTTTTTCTCCTTATCCTTTTCCAGTTCTTCTGCAAGACCGAAAGATCCTTTCTCCAACGTTCCACCACACAACACCAACCCATGTCGTACCTTTCTATTATGGTGGCATTTGATGGGATTTGGGACGAGATGAACCGTTACACTAATTTCAAAATGTGCACAGTTGTTGTCCCCCCGAATTCAACACTTGCGGAATTCATCAATTCAATCTCCAAGGCTTTAAAGCTGGATTCCCACCACACGATTTCACGATTTCACGATTGTCCCTCGAAGCCACGATATTCACGGTATGTCTGTCGAATCGAATGCCTTGAAGCCTCACCTAATCGCCTACTCAACACACAAATTCTGAGGAACAATTCTTTTTCGATGGCATGTTGTAGGTTTTTCCCCTCGAAGCCATAAATGAAATTATTTCGAATTATTGGGAATCGTTCACGAATTTAAAAAATCAACATTCCCTCTTTTAAGTTGTTGGTCGACCATCTGCCTGCCTCTTTATTACTCTGTGTGCAGTCATGCACACACCTGCAGTGATGGATTCTTCGTTGGTTGTATCACTTCCTCAGGGTATACATATTTTGTTCCTCAATTTTGTGTGTGTTCATCAGGTATACATACACTGTCCACAGGTATACATACCTGGTCCCCAGATTTGTGCGTTTATATTTATTGGTGAGGGTTTAGAATAAGTCACATACCGGGTCCGTGTTTCAGGCTTTCCCCCATTCAACTGCTAAATGTAATTATTGCAAATTCATTGGGAATGCTCACTGTAAATGGTTGGCCGACCATTTGACTTCCCTTTATTACTCTGTGTGAATGCATGTGCCTTCCATTTTTTACCCTGTGTGCAGGCATGCACACACCGCCACTGATGGATTCGTTGGGGCTGTATTACTTCCTCAGGTATATAGACTCATTTCTTAATTAATTAGGGCGGGAGGTATAACTATGTAACTCTCATGGGATAAGTGCCAATTCAGTTTTATCATTTTTAACGTCTCTTTTAAATTTACATCCAAAACTTTTTTCTCTTTCCTCCCAACATTTTATATTTTTAAGTCTTATTTTTTTCATTCTCAAAATTAGGAGAAATTGTGGAAGGGTAGGCTTGTCCATTGGGTTGTAAATTGTCTTACTAAATATAGGGTTTAGACATAATTCAAAATAAAAAAGTGGTTAGACATTTTTCTTGTTTCCCCTATATATGTATAACGATAACATTGAAAAAAAAAAAAAAAAAACTTATCAGCATTAAATGCTGTGACCGTTGGATTTTGTTTTTTTTTTAAATTAATAATAATAATATATATTTGTTATGAATATTTATATAGATGTCCATATAGATAAGATATCCTGATCTTATCTCCTCTATGATCTTCTCCTGAATCTTTCGTATCTTCTTCATATCTTGTAAACCCTATAAATAGTGGTCGTTGTGGCCTTTCACATGCACAACTGAACAGAGAATACATTGTCTCCATACTTTCTTCTCCTTCATACTTTGTTCTTGTACTATTGTTTCACAACACGTTATCAGCACGAGTCTCTACTCCTTTAAGATTTTGTGGAGATTAAGAGTCGATTCACTAGAACATCATGACTGAAGTCGATTAATTGGAATACCATAATTGTTAAAGATCCGCTAGAATTATCTCCATATACTTTGAGGTATTTATAACTAAAGTTAAATTTAGATGGTGCATATTTTAATTTCATATATGTGATATGATATAGGTTGGTTTGCAAAATTTGACCGATTCGACCTATTTAACACAAAATATATTGCTTGATTAGATTCATTGTAAAACTTGTTAAGGTTGGAAGATTTTTGTTATATGTAAAGAATTGCATGGTGATTTTTTCTATTTTACTTACCAACAAACACAAAATCCTCCCTGAACGTGTATTAGATTAACACAAAATTAGTTTGTCTTCATGGTGTTGTCGTTGGAGTAGCTTAATTCTCATAGAATTACAGTTTCTCTGGTGGTCATTCTACGACTGATTAAACTATATAATGTGATATATGTACTTTGAGTTCGATTCATTTGGCACGACATTATATTTTGATTTGATTAGATCAAATGTGACCCTCGAAAAGTCAGGGTTTTTTGTTTCTTCTGTTTTTTTTTTTAATTCAAAGCGAAAAAAAAAAACCAAAAGTGGTGCATTTTTTTTTTTTAGTGTTGGTGTGGTGAATTAAATGGATCCCCAAGCTAAATTTTTCATCTGACTTGAATTGAAAGATTGCAAATTGCTAAACCTCCCACCTAATGTGATACAAATTACTAACTTATAATTCATCTTTTTTGGAAGATTCCAAATTACTAACTTATAATTGGCAAATTATATACATATGTATATATGTATATAAATGTTAGTGCTTGAATTAGTGAAAGTCTTAGCCGTCGTTGGTGGCGGCTGCTCTTAAAAAGAAGGAAATATAAGATGCGATTAGAATTTTCTAAAACCTTATTTTTTTTTGTGATTTCCAATGGGGTAAAGTTTTTGAAAGCTATGCATGAATTTTTATTTGAATTGTCTTAGGATATGTCTAGTATTTCGGTTAATTTTACTTTATTTAAATTAATTATGCATATTGATGTATAAATTAAATAGTTTGATTGTTGCATAAAGTATTGAATTAGAGATTGTTGGGGTTTTGAAGTTTATTTAAAGATCACGTGAATTTGAAAGTGATTCAAGACATACATATGTATGTGAGATCTATTTTTTTTTTCAATATTGCATAACATCAATCTTTCACACCGTAGTTTTCATCTTTACGTGTGGCTATGTGAACACAAAAAGTCATGAATTTTCCCTACATAGCCAATATTTGTTTCCATTATTTATACATATCCTTGTCACCGTGAGCTTTGGTACTTAAGGTCAATGCATATCCAATAGCATATTGCGGCAACTATTTTTTAACGGTGGAGTCCCACTTGCAACTTTTATTGTGAAAAAAAATAATAAATTAGGGTTTCTAAATCCTATTTTTAATTGGCCCAATATTTCTTAGATTATGCCAATTACCCTTTATTTAATTGAATAATGCATGATGTCTCAATTAAATTGTTTAATTGTTGCATAAAATCCGACCATAGATTAAACATGTCATGCATCTCTATTATTTTGAAAATAATTCTTTGCGATAAGTACTGATGTTGAAATTCATTTGAATGCTATATATTTAAATTATTCTCATGCGGTTTGAATTTCATATTAGTTATATATATTTTTTTTGAGTTATATGACAAAGTTTGAAAGATATGTATAGTGGTAATTATTCTTTCTAAAACTAAATTTGATTAATTAAATGCACTTGAAGTTCCATAAATTAATTAATGCTCATTTTAATTAGATGGACCTGGAAGTGCATAATTTTAAATCAAGAAGTGCTCAATTTCAGTTTAATTAGATGCACCGGAAGTTGCATGATTTTAAATCAATAAGTGCTCAGTTTGATTAGATGCATATGTAGTTGCACAATATTTAATCAATAAGTGATTCTATAATAATGAGTATGTGCTACAAATTTTTTTATATTTATTTCTTTTCATATATTGAATATGCTTCTGTAGTAGCAATATAAAGAAATACGTTTTGAACAAATCTAATGTCCTCTTGAAATTGAATACATAAGCATCATGGATTTGATGAAAAATCATGAATCTCGACCAACTAATTAAATAACATTCCTTAAGTGAATATCGTAATATTTAATCATTGTGGTCTAGGTCGAGGTCATGATCATATTAAAGGAAGAAGTTACTAATATTGTGGTTTGCAAATTTGTTTGAATCTATTGAAGAGAATATATAAATTACAATGTAGATTTATACTTTTGATAGTGCAAATATATGCACAATAGACTTGATTATGCTAGACATTTTTTTTCTTCAAAATTGATTATGCTAGAAGCAAAAATCAATACAATCCAAGGTCTCGTAGATTTGATATTTGATATTTTAGAAAAGCAAGTTTATTTAGCCTCGAGAAGCAAAATTTACGATTGATATGTTTTATCTTCTAATAAATCAAAGAGATGTCTATTACGATTTTAAACAAAAACATTGTAAGAGTTACCATATAGAGACTGATAATAAAAATAATATAATATTTATATATTATATTTATTGTCTCATGGAAAACTATACTAGAAAAGTTGCCAATTTTTTCCCGTTGAATTATATTACACATATTCGTGTAATTGATATATATGCAATAATGAACCTGAAGTTCATTGATCCAAATATCTTTACTATTTTGAATAATCGATTGGAGTCATTATTTATAAATAATTATTCAGAATGCACATAGACATCAACCAGAAGATTCTTCAATCTAATAAATTTTCATATGTTATTTGCTCTCAAGAAAATTTATTGATTAGACACTCACCAGCTAAAATTGAGATTAGATCCCTCTTGTATTTTAAGAACGAATTTTATGGTGATATTTGCGAATTATTTAATCCACCATGTTTAGATATTTTATGGTCTTAGTGGACACATCTAGTAGATGTCACTTGCTCAAATTGTTCAGCTAAGAGCATAATTTTAGGATTATGAAATAAAATTGTGTCTTGATAATGTTGGCAAATTTGTATCCCAAGTGTATAATGATTATTGGGATAACTGTTTTTATTGAAATCATGAGAGCAAAATTTCTAGTATATGTATAGGTTCATCCTATGTTGCATGCAACGTTGCGTACGCTTTAAGCTAGTAGGCTTATTCTAATTCATTTAATTTATGGCTAGAAGCCAAAATGTATTTCAACTACAAATTTTAGAATGTGCAGTAAATGTTCAAGTTGCTCCACCACAACACACAATGATGATTTTTCATCAAATGAGGTTAGAATATATATTAATTTTGATTCCTCATCAATAATTATATATCTTGAACCCCTGATGGGTTATTGTTTTACTGCATATTGTTTTTTAATTATTGTCATTAATGAGACAAATTTCCCAACATTAAGGGGAGAAATTGAGAAAAAGTTAGAAAACTAGATCGAATGAAATGCACATCATTTTATTGTCTCATTTAGATCCTCATACATATCAATGTGAACTAAAAGTTCAATTGCATGTCAGATGCATTTACATATGTTAATATAGTGTTTAAGTCATATATATTAGTTGCAAATGCACCATCTAGATTTTGATATCCAAACATAGTAAGTTGTCACAACTAACAAGTTTGAGACACGCCAGAAGCGTGATAGATCAATGAGTTCCAAATATAAAATCCTCGAAGAAGAAGAGTAGTCAATAATCAAATTGATTCAAATGAGAACGTGGATATTCCTGAAGAATTCCTAAATATGACTACTTATAAGAATATCGAAGAAGGTTAAATACTTGAGGATAATAATGAGATCTTGATAAATTATGTCATGAATAAAGATGGAACCAAACAAATATAAGCTGACAACTATTTTAGTGACAATGTTACTCACGATATTTACGAAAATGAGGATTATGAATTTAGTTCTGTAGAAAAATGTCGACATAGAAATGATTGACTTAAGTGGAGAGAAGCAGTCCAAACACAACTAAACTCATTTTCAAAACGTGAGACTTGTTGCACAAGGATTACTTGTTGCACAAAGAATCTCACAAATGTCTAATATAGATTCTGAGGAGACATATTATCTTGTGGTGAATGTAATAAGAGTGAGTTATTTAATTGACCTGATTGTTCATGAAAAGATTTACATGTACATATTATGAATGTAGTCAAAACATATTATATATGTCGTCTGCATAGCGTCGGCCCCAACCTGGCAGACAAGGATTCTTCTTATATGAAAATACCTGAAGGATTAAAGATATATACCAGAGTCATATAATTCAAATGCTAGAGAATTATATTCGATCAAATTACAGATCAGATCCTTACATGGATTAAAACAATCCAAATGAATGTAGCGAATATCTATTGAAATAAGGACCTTATTTGTCCATATGTTAACAAAGAAATCCCAGTACAAATTGGTTATATATTATTGTTGTATAGATTGATGATTTGAATGTAATGGAAACTCCTGAAGAGATTTCAAAGGCAATAAAGTTTCTTAAGAAATAGATCGAGATGAAGTTTTCGAAAAATAAAGTTTTGCATGGACTTGCAAATTAAATATATAGAGATGAAATTTCATCAATCTATTTATACATAAAAGATTTTACATAGACTAGGTACATCATTGAACATTTCAATGATATTTCATTCACTTGATGTGAAAAATATATCTTCTGGTCTCTAGAAGATAGTGAGAAACTTATCGGTCCTGAAGAACCACTTTTAGGAAATAAGTGCACTTATGTATGTTTACTAATTATACACTGCATGTTGTAGTATTTTCAGTATACATAGATATAATATCTCTCAAACAAAAAGATATTGAAACAAAGTTAAACATATATTATGAGGATTGATTTACATGGATTTACTTTATAAATCTGATTTTATTCCAGTTGGATGTGAAGATGCAAGTTATTTACCTAACCGATATAAAGTGAGATCTTAGACAAACTATTTAATACATGTGGAAGAACTTTTATATTATCGAAGTCTTTGAAGCAGACTATAGCAATTACTTTTAAATCATGCTGAAATCATGCCAATTCACGAGACAAGCCGATAATGTGCATGACTAAGATCTATGATTCAATGTGTTTGTAAAACACTTGTGGCTTGTCTTCCCACGAAGATCATCTGACCAACATTATATGAACACAACACAACATGTATAACACAAATCAGAGAAGTGTATATATTGAAGAAGATAGAACGAAGCATGTCTCACTTAAAGGTCTTCTACACCCATGATCTTGAAGAAAATGATGATATTACCGTTCAAATTTCTTCAGAAGATAACTCGACAGACTTATTTACAAAGACATTACCTACTGCAACATTTCAGAAGTTGGTGAACAACATTGAAAATCGACGACTCAAAGATCTCAAGTGGTGTTTCCATGAGGGGGAGAAAATGTGCTGCACTCTTTTTACCTTGACTATGGTTTTATCCCACTGAGTTTTCCTAACAAGCTTTTTAATGAGACGGTTACTAAAATATATATGAATAATGTACTCTTTTTCCTTCACTAGGATTTTGTCCCATTGGGTTTTTCCTAGTAAGGTTTTAACGAGGCATATATACTATATATTATGGACATCTAAGGGGGAGTGTTATGAATATTTATATAGATGTCCATATAAATAAGATATCGTGATCTTATCTCCTCCATGATCTTCTCCTTGATCTTCTCCTGAATCTTTCCTGATTTTCTTCATATCTTGTAAACCCTATAAATAATGGTCGTTGTGGCCTTTGACATGCACAACTGAATAAAGAATACATTGACTCCCTACTTTCTTCTCCTTCATACTTTGTTCTTGTTCTATTGTTTCACAACAATATTTATATTATTATTATTATTTCTTTTGTCTATTCCTTTAATCTCATCCATTGATTTTACTTTTAATCTCAATCCAATGGTCTAAATTAAAATCATATTTTTACATCCCTCTCTTTTTAAACTTCATCTTGTCCAATTATTTTCCAACAATTATTTTCATCATCTTCTCTTCAATCCTCTCAAATTAAAAAAGTCTTCATTGTTGTTCTCTCCAAGCTCAATTTTTTTTAATCTTATTCTTGAGAGAATTTTATTGTATTGTGAGGATTAAGTTGTGAGTACAAATTTGTAAATTCACTCTATTAAGAGAGTTGTATTGTGTTCTTTCAAATTCAAACTTTGTAACGGTTTGATCTTAGTCCGTGGAAAAGATCGGGTTTGCTCTTGAACTTGTAAAAAGAGCAGTGTAGCGGTTGAACTCTGATCCGTGGAAAGAGTCAAGGAAGTTTTTATTCAAATTCTCAAGAGGTGCTTGGGGAGTGGAGTAGGTCGAGTTAGACCGAACCACTATAAAAATCACGGTGTCACATTCTTTAATCCTTTCCTGTTTATTTTTGCAATTAATCTTAGAAATTATGTGCATGCTCTAAATTGATCATTTCTTATTAAGATTGTTAGAATTTATTTCTCCTTATTTTTTATCAATCTTTATTCTAGCATTAATTAGAGTTTTATTAATTGTTTCTTGAAAGTGCTTTAAATTTGTTAAATTGGGTTGTCTTAGGAAAAAGTTTAATTAAATCCTATTCACCCCCTCCAGGGTTGCCATACCGATCCAACAATTGGTATTAGAGCAAGGTTGCTCCTCTTAAAATTTTTATTCTTGTTAAACTTGATTGTTATAGCTTTATGGCAAACTTAGTAGTAAATGGTAGTGTGGAAGGTCAATCAACATCTAAGCCTCCTTACTTTGATGAGTCAAATTATGCATATTGGAAAGCTAGGATGAAAATTTATTTGCAATCTATTGATTATAATTTGTGGTTGATTATTTCTAAAGGTCCTTATGTTCCCATGAAAAAGGTTAATGATAATGATGTGTCTAAATTAGAAGAGGAATTTGATGAAAATGAAATGAAAAATTGTTCTTTTAATGCCAAAGCTATAAATTGTGTGTATTGTTCTTTAAGCAAGGATGAGTTTAATAGAATATCTAATCAAGTTAAAGAAACTAAAATTAGCATGTTAGTTCATAACTATGAATTATTTAAGATGGATGCAAATGAATCTATGACCGATATGTTTACTAGATTCACTAACATTACAAATGCCGTGAAAGGTCTTGGTAAAGAGCCAACCTCTGAAAATGTTAGAAAAATTATTAGGTCTCTACCTAAGAGTTGGGAAGCAAAGGTGACGGCAATTTCAAGAAGCAAAGGATCTCACCAAGCTTCCATTGGAGGAACTTATTGGCTCTCTCATGACACATGAGATTACCATGAATGAGCATTCATCGAGGCTATCGAGGCCTCTCAAATTTTATATTTATAACGATGGCTAAAATTACCTAGCTTGTAGATAATGGAAGTCAGGTGTCGAACCACAGGGAAATTAAATTAATTAGTTTAATCCAAATTTTAATTCTAATACGCATGCAAACCAAAGTAAGATTAAAGTAAAGGTTTGGAAAAACGGGAGAATAAGTAAATAAAACGAATACACTCAATCTAAAGGATCAAGATTAATAACTGTGATGTGATTTGGATCATTGACACAAAAGTACTTATCCGGTTTTGGTTAACAATCACGCAAATTACAAGTCCCAATCAAAACAAGGGGTCTCATGCTCTAATCAGAAACTAGTAATCCCAAATGAATAGAAAAGAGTTGACAGCTCTAAACCAAGCTTCGCTAATAACTCTAACTTAGGGGCAATTGCTCTCCCAATTTAGAATTAGTCGCGAGCGACGGGTATTCATGCGACGAGCCAATTGCAGAGAACTCTAACAACGGACTCGATTTTATTCTTTCCCTACAATTTATCAGCAACCAAAGCAAACATGGCCATATTTAGTTTGGTACGCTTAGACTACCGTTACTCAAAACACAAGGCGTGATCGCTCCCTTATGAGTTTTTAACCAATCCATCACACAACAAACAAAATGGGAGTCAATCCATAAAGAAAATCATGTTGAACATTAAAGCTCAAGGGTAGAGAAGAATTGAATGCTAGAACAAGCTAAGTATTCATAAAACAATACAAATCTCCCCTAATCACATCAGCAATGTCTTAATCCATCCCCTAAGATCGAATGCTTACCTTTAGCTAGCCATGGATGAAATTAGAAGGAAGAGATCCAAAGAAAGCTTCCCAAACTCCATTAATGGAGGTTACAAAACCCAAAAAGAAGTAAAAAGTCGTAGAAATTCGAGAAGTCTGGAGAGGAATGACCTAAATTTGGAAAAACGCACATTTATACCCAAATCTGCGTCAGACTAGCGCCTAGCCACCATAAGTCAGCGCCAAGGCACTGCACACTGGGTAACCGAAGGATGCGCGCGCATCGCGACAGCGCCTATGTTGCGATTTATGCCCTAAAGCCTCGTAATTAATTAATAATTATTTGATAATTATTTTATTATTATTATTTGCAATTTATAATATTCATTATATAAATAAAATCCAAGGTTATTAGTGTAATCTTGAACTGTATGTAGTTGACATACGGGAGGATCATGTTCAAGTAATAACCCAAAGGGTCTATAGTATATGGATAAGGTTGGGTGCCTTATCCTGGTAACACTATTGATACGGCCCACTTTGTAATTGTTACAAATGATTTGATCCAAATCATTCATGTAGAGACATGTGAGTGGGGGTATCCTTTACAATGAGTTTGTATAAGACTGGACCACGAAATATATAATCTCTCTTTATAAATCCGTTATTTGAGAAGATTAATATTTCACAGGATGATCATATGTGACTCGATCTTAATCCTGAGTGATTTATGAACTCCTACCTGTGAGGGCTCGTCCTTTGATTTGTATGGGTGAGAATGGCCTTTATAGCCGATTCAATAAGCCTACCATTTTGGGGACTTGACCAAATAGGGAGTTGGGAACATAAGTTTCACAAGATGGAATTCACTTCTTCCCATATAGGGAAAGTAGATGAGTAGTTCCCTTAAGTGCTGATTTCGGGACTTGAACAATGGGGCCCCACCCTCTCACTGGCCTGAGAGGGACTTCGTTTATGGTTGGATCATAAACAGGTTGTTCATTAGAGAATCAGTGGTACTTAAGGTGTAAGATGTAATTACAGGGGTAAAACGGACTTTTGACCCAGCTGTAATTACGAACAACTCGTGAAGGATCGACTTGCATGTAATGGTTATATCCATGGACACAACTTGTCCTACAGTGCATAAGAGTGCAACTCTAGGCCTATAGTGGAGTGACCTAGAGTTAATGAATGAAAGTTAATTAATTAAAGAGTTTAATTAATTAATTTTGTATCATTAGAGCTTATAAATCTGTAGGTCCATAAGGTCCCCTTGCTAGCTCATAGTAACACTAAAAGGATCAATTTAGTTGAAAGAAAAAATTGAAATATTCAAATTAATATTTAATATATTTGATATATTAAATGTAGAAGAGTAAAATATATTTATTGTATTTGATACATTAAATATTAGAGGAAATAGTTTATGTATATGATACATTAATATTATTAAAAACTATATACATATGTTATTTGAATGAGATTCAAATTGGTTTAAAGTATATTATAAAAGATTAATTTTATAATATTTGAATAAGATTCAAATAAATATAAAATACATATTTTAATATATTAGATATTAAAATGTATTTTATAAAATAAAATTAATTCCTAACAGCCTTATTATAAACAAGACATTTAGGTTTAGCCAAAGGGTTGGCCAAACATACTACTCATCCTCTGCCGAGAGAATTGTTCTCTCATTCTTTCAAAGAGCTCCCACAAGCCTTGATCCCGTGTTCGAGTCATAGCGAGGAAGACTTCGTGGAAAAAGGAACACAAGAAGGTTATTGTTCTTCAAAGGTAATACATATGCTTAACCTTGTATTTTTAGTTTAATTTTAAATAAACTTAAAGTAACGATTCCAAACGCTTCCGCTGCGGGAATGAATAGTTCATTCCCTTCAATTGGTATCAGAGCTTCTTTGAGTTTTGTTTAGAATTAATTGTAGATGGTGGGTATTTTAATTTTGTTCATATATGTGATATATGTGGTTTGCAAAATTGATTGTTTAGGCATATTTGATTGGCATTAGATTTATCGCTTTTGATTAGATCAATTGTAAAACCTTAAAAGGTTTAGGGTCGTATGTAATTTGGAGAAATTTCATGCGGCGGTTGTTCTTTGCAATTTTCATTTGTTTATTTTATGAATCCAACATTTGTGGCTGCTGGTTAAACTAAATTTCCTCAAATCATTAAGCACTCTTGAAGTGGTTGAACCAAGATCAATTCAATTGTTGAATTGAATCTGGTGGAATTGAATTTAGTGGCGGGATGTGTCAGGCTTTTTCAACTTGTGGTTGATGCGGGTAAACAAAAGATCAATTGAATTGTTAAATTGGATTCAAATTTGGAAGGCTCAAAAAAAGAAGATTTTGAAGACCAAGATATGTCTTGGATTTAAATTAATGTAATTCAAAATGGCTTTCAATTTCTTAGGATATGCCAAATATGCCGGTCAATTTTGCTGTGTTATTAATTTTAATTCTGCATGTTGATGTATGATTTAAATTTATTGATTGCATAAAGTATGTCATCTAGATTAAAATCCCACCATAGGTTAAGCATGACCATGCATTTTAATTATTTTTAATATAATTGTTATATTTGGAATAGTATGATTAAAATGCTTTCTAATTTGATTGGATGATTTCCTAATATGTTTATATTTCAATATCTTTCAATATAATTGTTATATTTGGAAATTTTAAACTAGAGATATATTTTCCTAGATATAGTGATATCTTTTAATAAGATTGAGAAATCTTGGGAAATCTTGGGAAATCTTTTCCTAATAAATTAGGAAATCTTTTCCTAATAAATTAGGAAATCTTTTCCTAATAAGATTGAGAAATCTTTTCCTAATAAGATTAGGAAATCTTTTATCCTAATAAGATTAGGAAATCTTTTATCCTAATAAGATTAGGAAATCTTTTATTGAGAAATTTTTTATTGGGAAATTTTTTATTGGGAAATCTTTTCCTAATAAGATTGGAAAATCTTTTCCCAAAATATTTTCCCAATAAGATTGAGATATCTTTTCTCAATAAGTATTAGGATAAAATGAGCTTAGGATATTTTCCTAATGAGATTAGATTTTTTCTTTCGTTATTTAAAAGATAATTAATTCATTCTTTAAATAGTTTAAATATTTGAATTTAGTTTATCTTTTATTCTAATAAGGTTAGAATATATGATAATCTTTAATTTTGTTTTAAAGGGTTTAAAATTGTTAAAAATTCAAGATTATCCATAAGGTGAATTAATTTTTAATAGGATTAAAAAGATTGCTTAAAATCAACTAAAGTTCATTGATCTAGTAATTAATAGTTAATTAAAGATTAATGAATTTAAAATAAAAATTGACTATAAGGGAACCCTGTCTAAGAAAGGTTACTCGGGTGAGGTACTTAAGTTGACTGAAAAGGAACACCTCTACCTGAGAACTGGCCTGGGGGTTGAATTAGTCAAATTTTATTTTATTTCATTAAGCTGACTCATAATGTGATTAGTTTTAAATAGTTTAATATACTTGGTAATTCACATTAAGATCAATCTAACCAACATAAGGGTTATGAAAGGGTAGATTGAAAAACTTAGATAAATGAGATTAGCCTAATTTGTCTAAGTAATAGAAAACCCTATTTCAAAATACTTAGTGGGAGAAAGACATATGTCAAAATAACCCTACGGTCTCTACTATAGATTCACAACGTGAGATTCATGTGAGGCCTCGAGGCGGCTTTGGACCGTCCCCCTACGGAAGGTGTTTACATGGGTCAATATCAGGGTGAATCTCTTGAGAAAGTATTTTTAAATAGTAAGTGGGAGAAGGAAATGTGTCAACATATCCTACGGTCTCTATCATTGGTTCACAACGTGAGATTCATGTGGGGCCTCGCGGCGGCTTTTGGACCGTCCCCCTACGGAAGGTGTTTACATGGGTCAATATCAGGGTGAATCTCCTGAGAAGGATAGGATTGTAATTTTATTTCCAATACTTGACCTACCCTACGGCGGCACTTGTTGGGATAAAATTATAGAATCTAAAATGATGGGTTACACTTACAAAGATATCATTAAGATTGTTAATGATTTTCTTGACCAAACTAATGGTAACTAAATGTTATAGAAATAAGAGTTATTTTGGGATAACACTTAGTTGAGATTGTCTCGGTTTAGTGAAGGAGCATTTGACCTACCCTACGGCGGCACTTGTTCTAACTCACTAAAGTATCATAGCATTAAAAAAAAAAAATAATGTTTCAGGGTACATTTATCAAATTGTTTGTTTTCTATGCTGAAATTGAATGAATATTGATTGCATGTTGTTAAATAATATTTTTTTTTATATATATTTCAATATTATGTCTATTTCTCTCAATTTTAATTTTCGTTGCTAATTTGTCAAATTGAGAAAATAATATCACTTGGAAAAATAATGTTAACACTATATAATGACAATGTAAATTTTTTCTTTAATTTGTCTTTATTGAGAAACGTTCTCAAAAACCTGTTGCCAATGCTAATCGAATTGTTCGTGAAGCACATGATTAATAAATCAATATAACGAGATGGCTTATACAAATTTTATATTTGACATATTAGATGTCAAGCTAAGAAGATAAAGAAGATGACAACAACATATGAGATGTTGTTAAAGTCAATAAAAGCTAGATTTAGATATTTATCTAATTAATCTCAAAAATTAAGTATTACCAAAATCCAAGAAAAGAAACCATATGACTGTAGCTAAAAGAAAATAGTTTCTAAATTAGCAAAGTAGTCATAATGAGAGGAATTTGTGAAATACCTCTGTGAGAAAAACATGGAAAAAAGTAAATTTAATTTACTAGATTTTTGGTGGAAAATAATCATTACCACCTATATAGTAGATTCAAATCCACTATTAAGATTTGTTCTTCATTACACTTTATATAATTCTTGGAAAATACTTAATGATGTAGAATGATCTCTACTTGTTGGCACCAGAAAACCCATCTCAATTAATGTAGTGGGAGACATTAAGATGTCCATAAAAAATAACTGTTATTTAATGCTGAATATGGTGTTTTTAGTACCATAGGAGAAATTCAATTTCTCTAACTTTATTACTAATATAATGTTCATATAGTATGAATATTTTAGTACTAAATTTTTATTTTCAAAATTGTTTGAAAAGTTCAGCTGAAAAATAAGAATAATTTGTATATGTTAAATTGTTAACATATAAAATACTACACATTGAGATATTCAGGATTATACAATCCAGAATATAAAGACAATTTATATTCTCCTAAAATATGATACTTGTCTTTGGCATTCAAGATTGATTCTGATCAATTTGAATAAAAAGACTACTACGAAGTGATTCTCTAAATGTTAGAGTTAATTACTTTATATGTCTTAAGATCTTGCCTTTAATGCAAGATAATCAATAGGTTTTTGTTGGAAAAGCCTACAGGCCAAAGAACACTGATGAATATTTCATCACTCTAGCTGATGATTATTCAAGAAATAAGTATCGTAACCTAATGCAACATAAGTCTGAATATTTTGAAAAGTTCAAGGAATATAAGACTCAAGTTGAAGGTCAATTATGTAAATCTATCAAGACACTATGATCAGATCACAGTGAAAAGTACAGGAACCTTATGTACTAAGACTAATTGATAGAAAGTGAGATTTTATCTCAACCTTAGCACAAAGTACAATTGTGTGAAATTGTGCGGTAAGAGGAGAAACAAGACCTTGTTAGACATGGTCAGAACAATAAAGAATTACACGTCATTATCAGACTCTTGTTACGATATACAATATAGATTGTATAGTGAACATGATTCTATCTAAAAGGTGTCCATGAGACAACTTTGAGATTATAGAAGAGTAGTAAAGTTAGTTTACAACCCTTCGAGTTTTGGGAGTTTTAAGCTTACATGCTGAAACTTGAATATGTTCAATAGTGTTGAAAAGTTGGTTCCAAGTGAAGCCACTAAATAGTTAATAAAAGTTGTTAACAATTTAATTACATTTGATAGTCAAATGGATCCTAGTCATGAATTGGATAAGCCTCATCGTAGTGGGAGAGTTATGAGATGACCCGACCGTTACAAGAGCTTATATGAAGCCTAAGTTGTCGTATTAGATGACAAAATGTAGGGCTTCTTGACCTCAAAGTTGAAATGAGGGTCAAAGACAAAGACTAGTATACCAAAGTCATAAATCTCGAGATAGAGTAGATGTACTCATCTTTATCTAGAACTTGTAGATATTCGTGATGGGGTAAAACCCATAGATTTTGAATATATCTACAAAAGCAAAAGATTTGTAAATAAAAAGGTACAGACCTTCAAAATAAGACTAATGGCAAATATAGTGGGAGAAAGTAAACTATGGATAAACTTTCTCATTTGTTGTCATATTAGAGTATATAAGCATTTCCTAATTCATAGTTGCATATAAGATATGTCAAGTGAAGGTTTAAGAAATCTTTTTTGAAAATAAGTCTTAAAGAATGCATTTACAAATCAATTACATGAGTTCAATTTCAAAAATCAAAAGCAAAAGGTTTGCAAGCAGTAAAGGTTCATTTATGAAATGAATTTAATCACTAGATTTTTGAATGTAAGGTTTGATAAAAGTATCAAAAACTATGACTTTGAATAAATATTAATGATATTGTATAGACAAGAAAATCATTAATTACTTAGTGGAATTTTCTCATATTTCATGTGGATGACTTACTACTCATTGTGAATGATGTAAGATTTCAATCCAACATAAATTATTGACTATCTAACCAACTCCAAATGAATGATTTAAATTACTGGGTATGTCCTAAAATAGAGTTTTCGAGGACAAAATGTTATTTATGTCTCACACATCTTATATTGACAAATTTGTTGTCAAGTATATGATGTAATACTTCAAAAATGATAATGTATCATTCTTACATGAAGTTTAGATTATCTAAGGAATAGTGTCCTCAGACATTTCAAAATGTTGAGAACATAAGATTGACTATCTATGTTTGAGTGGGAGAAAATCTAATGTACACTTGAGACATGACATTTGACAGTAAAATTGGTTAGCATTTATTAGTTAACCCAATGGTATGACCATTGCGCGGAAAAATAAAAACTTTTCTCAAAATATCTATGGATAAAATGAGAAATTATATTTTTATGTATGAGGTTAAAGATTTGATCTTTACGAGATGCACTGGTTTTAACAAAGATTTATGGAAATCTATGTTTACCCTAGATGGTGGAGCATGGTATGCAAGTTAAATGTTCTTGCTTATGAAGTAAAGAACTTGCATAACTCAAATAATTTCTTATTGGTCTGAAAGATGTTTCAGATATAGTTAAGCCTAAAACGTTTTATGTAATGGCTAAACTTAAGGAACTTAGATAATATCAATATATAGGGTATCCTGAGAGAGAAAGAATCGTGGTAGGACCAAGATTACTTTTAATTGACAGTCGTTTTGATCTATATAAAAAGACTTTCCAGGCTAAAGTGTTTGAAAGCCACTTAGAATGTCTAGGATTATGAGACATGTCTCATCTTCACTAGGGCAAGTGGGAGAACATGTTGGGTGTAGAGTATGCCCTAGGATACATGTCTCACCGGCTTTAGTGCAAGTGGGAGATTGTTGGGATTTATGCCCTAAAGCCTCGTAATTAATTAATAATTATTTGATAATTATTTTATTATTATTATTTGCAATTTATAATATTCATTATATAAATAAAATCCAAGGTTATTAGTGTAATCTTGAACTGTATGTAGTTGACATACGGGAGGATCATGTTCAAGTAATAACCTAAAGGGTCTATAGTATATGGATAAGGTTGGGTGCTTTATCCTGGTAACACTATTGATACGGCCCACTTTGTAATTGTTACAAATGATTTGATCCAAATCATTCATGTAGAGACATGTGAGTGGGGGGTATCCTATACAATGAGTTTGTATAAGACTGGACCACGAAATATATAATCTCTCTTTATAAATCCGTTATTTGAGAAGATTAATATTTCACAGGATGATCATATGTGACTCGATCTTAATCCTGAGTGATTTATGAACTCCTACCTGTGAGGGCTCGTCCTTTGATTTGTATGGGTGAGAATGGCCTTTATAGCCGATTCAATAAGCCTACCATTTTGGGGACTTGACCAAATAGGGAGTTGGGAACATAAGTTTCACAAGATGGAATTCACTTCTTCCCATATAGGGAAAGTAGATGAGTAGTTCCTTTAAGTGCTGATTTCGGGACTTGAACAATGGGGCCCCACCCTCTCACTGGCTTGAGAGGGACTTCGTTTATGGTTGGATCATAAACAGGTTGTTCATTAGAGAATCAGTGGTACTTAAGGTGTAAGATGTAATTACAGGGGTAAAACGGACTTTTGACCCAGCTGTAATTACGAACAACTCGTGAAGGATCGACTTGCATGTAATGGTTATATCCATGGACACAACTTGTCCTACAGTGCATAAGAGTGCAACTTTAGGCTTATAGTGGAGTGACCTAGAGTTAATGAATGAAAGTTAATTAATTAAAGAGTTTAATTAATTAATTTTGTATCATTAGAGCTTATAAATCTGTAGGTCCATAAGGTCCCCTTGCTAGCTCATAGTAACACTAAAAGGATCAATTTAGTTGAAAGAAAAAATTGAAATATTCAAATTAATATTTAATATATTTGATATATTAAATGTAGAAGAGTAAAATATATTTATTGTATTTGATACATTAAATATTAGAGGAAATAGTTTATGTATATGATACATTAATATTAAAAACTATATACATATGTTATTTGAATGAGATTCAAATTGGTTTAAAGTATATTATAAAAGATTAATTTTATAATATTTGAATAAGATTCAAATAAATATAAAATACATATTTTAATATATTAGATATTAAAATGTATTTTATAAAATAAAATTAATTCCTAAAAGCCTTATTATAAATAAGACATTTAGGTTTAGCCAAAGGGTTGGCCAAACATACTACTCATCCTCTGCCGAGAGAATTTTTCTCTCATTCTTTCAAAGAGCTCCCACAAGCCTTGATCCCGTGTTCGAGTCATAGCGAGGAAGACTTCGTGGAAAAAGGAACACAAGAAGGTTATTGTTCTTCAAAGGTAATACATATGCTTAACCTTGTATTTTTAGTTTAATTTTAAATAAACTTAAAGTAACGATTCCAAACGCTTCCGCTGCGGGAATGAATAGTTCATTCCCTTCAGCCTAGGCACTGTGCTCTCGGGTCTGAGTGTGAAGGAGAGAAGACGAGAGGTGGGGCGCTTGCGGTGGATTTGTGATAAGACGAGAGGTTGAATGCGAGAGATCGAGGGGGGTGGGCGGTTGTGGTCTCGATGAAGAGGGGAAAGAGAAATTGTGAAGATTAGGTTATAATCTTTTATTTATATTTTTTTTTCCTTAACACAATTCATTAAATAAAAAAAATTCCTATAATTTCTAAATTAACACCCAACAAAAACCTAAATTACAAAAACATAATTAACTCATTTATTTCAAATTGAGTCTATGTAACAAGTTTAATTAAACCAATAACCCTCGTCCAAAATTGTATAATTTCGAAACGCGGGGCGTTACAGACTCCCCACCTTAGAAAACTTTCGTCCTCGAAAGTAAGGTACTCGAAGCGCTCTAAATGCTTGGCTTGGCTCTAATCTCCGACAACCCTTTCCAAGTTGTTTGTTCAACGTATTAGGGACGACTCTAGAAGTTTCTTTAAATTTTGTTTATGAGGTTCATGTAAGTCATCGAAGCTTTTGTAAGTTCAAAGACAACGGGGTGAACTCAATCATGTCCATACTTGGCCCTTCCCTAAGGTGTTTGGATAGCGAGAACATCCAAAAAAAAAAATACAACCCACACGAAACAATACTAACAGCCCTAATGAAAACAACTTTGAAACACCTTAGGCTTCCTTATGCTTTAAAAGAAAAGCAACTACTCTAAAATGCTTTGAAGAGCAGCTACACTTCTAACAAGTCTAGCAACCTTGAACATTTTAGCACTCAAACAATTTTAAGATCAACCAAAGCAGAGGAAAAGAATTCCAAGGTAACAAAAACGCTCAAGGGAAAAATAAAAGCAAATGCTAACCTGGTAAATGCATAATGTCACGGCTCCCCACCTTTAGGGGCTTTCATCCTTTGAAGCTTCTTCACCAGGTAAGCCCAGATAATCGGCCTTGAGCTGCTCATCAAAATCTGATGATGCCACATCTCGCACGGTGGTCTCCTTCAATGCCTTTTTTGACATATCTTCTGAACCCTTTGAAGCATGAGGCTCTTCTAACAAGACTCTACTGGGTCCTTCGCCAAAAGGAAGGCATTCACCATCTTTCACTGCCGCAAGCACTAACTTCTTTGCAGGACCGTTCTCATGCTTCCTTTTACCTCCAGATGAAGAACCTATTTCTCGGAGTTGTTCCACCCTTGGAATATTTCTATCTAACAAGCTGGCACTAGCGAGAGCTGCAGTATAAGTGGTTGGTCGTCCAAGTGCTACCAACCTTCTTACCTCTTTGCGTAGACCCTTAATAAACCTACTTATCTTCCTAGCCTCTGTGTCTATCTGATCCAGAGCGTAGCGAGACAACTCGACAAACCTTCGCTCGTACTGCTCCACTGTCATGCTCCCTTGCGCGAGTAACAGGAACTCCGCTTCCTTCTCTTCCTCCTCATCTTCACTAGCTTCCGAGAGGAACCGAATGCGCAGTAGCTCTCTCAGTCTTGCCCAAGTGAGTGGATTGTCTATACCGCCTTCAGTTGGTCGCACTAGTCTCCACCACAAACGTGCTTCGCCTCTAAGCAAGAAGGCAGCTCCTCTTACTCTTTGTTCATCATTAGCACGTAAGTACTCAAACAGGGTTTCTAACTCTGTAATCCAATCTTGTACCCTCGTTTGACCTTCGAATGTTGGAGGCTTTGCTTGCCTAAAACTACAGAGGAACTGTGCTTCTCCATCAAGTGGAGGGACTTGAAGGACGTCGTAGGGCTGCATATTGTAATTCTAAATGGTGTTGTCTACTAAGGCTTGCAACTCCACTGTATGGAAAGAAGTCATTTGAGTTACTTAACCAACAACATACCGCGAAACAAAAGAACAAGAGCACGAAAACAAATCTAAAGCAAACACCTAAACTTCCAACACAACAAAAAGGTATAAGATAATAACACCAATTACCTAGTTAACTATGTGATCATCCTACACCTACTAGCAACCAACAAGATTAGAACAGGGACACCACTAACTAACAACCTAGAGGGAACATCCTATGCCTAACTACTCATAATTTAAGATAACATGCGAAACACCACATAATTCAATAAAGCAAGAAAGTCAAGCAATGCTCATTTAAAGCAACAAGCCAGGTAAATCAAATAATACAAGAATCATAAATCAAGACGAATGTACATACCTGGTAGAAGGATTTTTGAATGTCCAACTAACTTTCGGGGTGTCGAATCCCGCCAAAATAAAATTTATAAATACCGAAACAACTAAGCTTTGCAGCTAGCGGTAACGGGTCGATCCGCAGGGAACCTTAATCAATCTCTCCTAATTAATTTCTATTTGTCTTTTAAACTAAAACTCAAAATAAAATAAAAGGGGGAGTTAATTAAAACTAAATTAAGTAAAATTAAGCTAACGGAAAAATAAATGGCAGAAAGTAAAGAGCGGAAAAATAAATGGAACACGTGCTCCTAATTCGAGGGATCGGGATTTATCTTGATGCGCTTAGATCATAGGGATTCTAATCATGCTTGTAATTTAATCTCATGCACGCGAAATGTTTGCTCATTTCCGTAGCAAACATCCCAATGAATTAATTAGAAAAGTGCAATTCCAATTAAACATGCTCACTAATTAATCTAAGTTGATCAAGCTTAAACCAATCAAAGAACAGTGACGGGTAATATCGCGACGAACCGATTGATCGAGAACTCGACCAATTGGCGCGATTTCTATTCTTTCCCTAAGTCTATCGTGCAAACGATAATTAATGCTATTCTCCTACTGTCACTTAGGCTAGAATTAATTAGTCACGCTTAGACCCTTGTTACCTAGCGATTGAGGCAATTATACGTCCTAACCTTTAACGGTAAAACATGCGTGAGGACTCGGACGTCACTCCTAATCAGTCATACATGCTCATGGGATTCAAACAAAGGAAGAATCATGCAAGAAACTATCAAATACAAGCTGGAAATTTAAAGCTAAACCCTCCCTAATGCATCAAGACAACCCTAAACTCGAATTAGAGCACTTACCTTAGCCAAACGTGATGAAAATTGATCCAAAATTGTCCAAAAACCTTGAAAATTGATGAAAATATCACCAAACCCGAGGCTACAACTCTCAATATCGAAATTTCTCTCTCCTTAGTGAATGGTGGCTGAAAAACTAGGTTAAAACGCTTAAAAAGCTAAAAAAATGAGTTTTGGGCCGAAATTGGCCAATTGGGCCGCGCAGGGGCGCGCGGGCGGGCGCTGGGCGGGTCGCGGGGCGAGCGGGTAGGCGCTGGGGCGCGGGCGTGGGCGGATGGGCCGCGCATGGGGCGTGCTGGGGCGCGGGTCGGCAGGCGGGCTGGGCGCGCGCGGATGGGGGCCTGCTGTGCGCATGGAGGCTGGGCCGGGGCGTCTGGAGATGGGCCACGCGCGCGGGCGCGGAGCGGGTCGTGGGCGCTGGAGCGGGCCGGACGATGGAGTTGGCCGCGCGTTGACCGTTTGACTTTTTACAAAAATAATAGAAATCCTGCACCCACCAGATTCGAACCTTGGCTTCACCATTCCCTTAGCAAAGCCAACACCATTAAGCCACTAATCAGTTTTGAGTTGAAATTAGATTATTTAATTAGGTAGTATAATCACTCAAAACAATTAATTAATAAAATGTTCTAAAATATCCATTTAAGCCCTTAATTAATGTCAATGCCCGATTTACCCCTTAACAATTAAATTATACAAAATAGATCAATTAAACCCAATTAATTACTCTAATTTACAAGACTTAGGAGCTATATATTAGCACTTTTAGAGTGCTATCAATACCTGGTGATGGAAAGAAGACCGAGAAAGACCATTAGCTTAAACTACTTGACAAACTACTCACAACCTAGGATCTAGGTTAGTCTACAGGAACAACTCCGCTCTGATACCAACTGTAACAACCCCGAATTTTCAACTAAACTCGAGAACGTTACTAACACTAACTTTTTAATTTCACTTAGATCTAAGTGCAAGGCTCCGAAAATTTCGGCAGCACAACGGCGTAAACCCAATACTCATCCAATTACCTAACACCTGTTATGCAATTTAAACCAGTAAATCGTTCACAACCAAAAACCAGCAAGCTAAGATAGAATCAACTTTAAAGCAAATCATGGGTACACTAACAACTTAAAGAAATTTTCAACCTTATTAACCCTTTCAAACCTATTCCAACCAACATCAATAAGAAACCTTATTAACTACCATTATTAACTTCAGCCCCAAAAGAACAAAATAAAGAATAAGGAATGAAGATTACAACGTTCGACAATCTAAAAACCCAAGCAACTTAACATAACTGAGCTAAGCTCAACGAAAACTCCTACCAAAGGAACTAGCTAATGGTATCCTTACTCAGCCTCCTCATCAGCATCACCAGGTCCATAGCATTCCTCATCACCTGCAAAAAGTTGCATAATTTTGTGGGAGTCAGTACATAACGCGTACTGAGTAAGTAACTTCCACTTGAGGAGCCACCACTCAACATGCACAAAACAAGATACGACATACTTTGCACAACAAGCTTTTAAACGATAAATCAACCACACATGTACGATTTTACCATTCATAAACTCATAAACATCATATCGTTAAACCATTCATGCACTCACGAAAATCACAACGCAACAATAAGCTCCTGCCTTGCTCAAGCAACACAAGACAAACCCCACGACCCTATCAAACTCCGTTGAGTCCTCCCCAACTCAACTCTAGTTCACAACTCTCTCAGACTCTACTGAGTTTCCTAAGTCCACTCTCGGACTCCACTGCGTAATCTCAACTCAACTCAACTTGTGGCCCTCACAAGCCCTCTGAGACTAACTCCTTCGAGTCACATCGACCCCTGACCATTTATACCCAGGGCCTCGACACTTCTCTACGGCGCTCAGCGTTTGACCCTTGACCATTTATACCCAAGGCCTCGAACTGTTGCATCGCCCCTTGACCATTTGTACCCAAGGCGCACCGATGACTTTGCAACGTGTTGGCCCTTCCCGCGGCGCCCAACACTTGCTTAAACCATGGTGACATATCACCTCTCGACCATTTGTACCCGAGGTGCACTGATATTCACCCTACTTCCCTTAGAGACTTACTACCCCTCGACCATTTGTACCCGAGGCGCACTAGTATTCACTGAACATTCTCTATAACCACATGTCGTTCATCACACCATCCACACTACATATCTCACAATCACCACCACAACATCCACAACATGCTCAATACACACTCCACACAACTCTAAGCACTCAATAGTGCTAAACCTTGAGTTAAACCCTATCCAAAACATCATATTCAACCAACATGCTCTTCATATAAATCAATGAAACTCACTATACTCCAACACATCACCGCAAAACAGCATACCCAGTTCATAATCACATCAATCATTCAGAACACAACTCAACACATCACGCTAAGCACTCAGGTGTGCTTAGTCTTATCAGAGAAATCATAACAAAACAATATAGATTGCTAAGCACTCAGGTGTTCTTAGTCTTATCAGAGGCGCAAAATAAAATATAAACCATTCATATGAACAATTATTAAAATCTACAACATGCTTACATACACATCAAGCAGACATTACATACATCGGCCAAACAATCGAACAAACAGAATCAACAAGTAGAAGCCACTTACATAGAGGACTCCTAAAATAGCCCAAGACTTCCAATATCGTTTAACTCTAACTTTGAACGCTCCGAAACGAACCTAAACACCAACATAATTTCCCAGCAATTAGAAAACAATTTGCAGCACCTTAAAACAACCTTACAAGGGTCTAAATGAAACCTTACCACCCACAATTCACTGAAAAAGACCTTAATTCCTTGCTGGTGGTATTCGAAGTTGTTCGGAATGGTTCAGAGCTGCAAACAGATGACTCCCACACGTTAGGACCTAAATTACAGAACTCATAAAATTCTCGAAAGGGATTAGAACAAGATGTTACTCACTGCCTTACCCAAAAAGGACTCGAATGTGTGATGTTTGTGATCGACGAAGCCTAAACCTGTAGATCTGAAGTCAATAGAGTATGGGTAAACCAAAACCAGCATTGAATGAGGAAGGGTCATTGGCGAACCTTGTCGAACAAAGGAAACGTCATGGATTGGCTGTCGAAACACAACGAAAAGGAGACAGCACGTTGGTTGGGGTTGCTAACGGGTCTGAGATCGAATGTTGAAGGGAGACGGACTACGATGGGTGTCGGAATCACGTCCGTACCGTGGAACAAAAGGGCCAACACCGAAGATAGATCGTTGTTCGCCGAACGCCGGAGAAGGGAGACGTGCCGCAGATCGTCGGTTGTCGCAGATCGCCTTGCGGGAACTCGTGAACACCGCAGATGGAAGGGAGTCGTCGCTCGCGTCCTCGATCACCCCTACACCGCTCGCCGAAGGTCGAAGAAGGGAGATGGCGGAAACGTCGTTCGTTCCCGTCGCTGGACCGCGCCGAAATCGTTGATGGAGGAGAGGGGAGGTCTTCGTTCGCCGCCGATGACTGCCCCAGATGGATCGTGACGCCGTCGAAGGTTTGCGAACGCTGCAGACGTAAGGTCGACCGGAGGAACGTCACCGATTTGTTGCCAATGGAGAAAGCCGAAGGTGGAGTCTGAGTGTGAGGGAGAGAAGACGAGAGGTGGGGCGCTTGCGGTGGATTTGTGATAAGACGAGAGGTTGAATGCGAGAGATCGAGGGGGGTGGGCGGTTGTGGTCTCGATGAAGAGGGGGAAGAGAAATTGTGAAGATTAGGTTATAATCTTTTATTTATATTTTTCTTTTCCTTAACACAATTCATTAAATAAAAAAAAATCCTATAATTTCTAAATTAACACCCAACAAAAACCTAAATTACAAAAACATAATTAACTCATTTATTTCAAATTGAGTCTATGTAACAAGTTTAATTAAACCAATAACCCTCGTCCAAAATTGTATAATTTCGAAACGCGGGGCGTTACAATTTCTCCAACCAAAGAGAGTCAAAAGGTGAAAAGAGCAAGAAAGATGAGGTAATATGCTTTGAATGCAAGAAGTCAGGTCACATAAGACCGGATTGCCCTCTCCTCAAATCATCCAAGAAATCAAAGAAGAAAGCAATGAAGGCTACTTGTGATGATAGTGAAGAAAGTGAAAGTGGAAGTGAGAATGAAGAAGTAGCTAATATTTGCTTCATGACTCATAGTGACAAAGACGAACAAGACGATGAGGTAACCCTAGAACCACTTTCCTATGATGAATTGTTTGATGAATTTGAAAATATGCAAAATGACTTAGAAAAACTTGGTTCTAAATATGTTGGGCTTAAAAAGAAATACAATGCCTTAACTAGTAAAAATAAGTCTTTACTTGATGAGATTGCTTGCTTAAAAGAGAATGAGCATGATATTGTGAAAATTGATGAAATAAATGTCTCTTTTGATAAACATGCTTGTGATTGTGATGAGAAAAATGCATTGCTTGATAAAATTAAATTTCTTGAGCATGATGGTTGTGAAAAGGACAATTTAATTAATTTGCTCAAGGAAAATAAATTAAATTCTTTGCAAGAACTTGATAAGGCTAAAGAGACTATTAAAAAGTTGACAATAGGTGCTCAAAAGTTAGATAAAATAATTGAACTAGGCAAACCTTTTGGTGATAAGAGAGGTTTAGGCTATATTGATGAATGCTTTACTCCTTCAAGTTCAAAAACTATATTTGTTAAAGCATCTTCTATTGTGCCTAAGCTTAATATGCATAAGGTTGTGTCTAAGCATGCCAAATCTAGTTTTGTGCCTATATGTCATCATTGTGGTGTTGAAGGTCATATTAGACCTAAGTGCTTTAGATTGAAATATGGTCATAATACTTCTTCACAAAGAAAAGTTTCTCAAAGTGCAAAGTTTTACAATGCTCCAAGAAAGAATTTCTTCAAGAAAAGTAGAGTGCATAAATTTATTGTTAGGGATAAATCCTTGCATAATGTTGTGTGCTTCTCATGTGGCAAGTATGGATATAAAGATTATTCTTGTTACTTGTCTAAATCTAATGCATTAAATGTCAATGCAAAAATGAAATGGATTCCCAAGTTTGTAAATGCTAACCTTCTAGGACCCAAACAAATATGGGTACCAAAGGATAAAACTTGAACATTTTCGTTTGTAGGTTTGTTTGAAAGCCTCCAAGAAAAATAAATAGTATTTGGATAGTGGTTGCTTGAGGCACATGACGGGAGACCAATCCAAGTTTGTTCATCTTTCCAAAAAGGATGGAGGCTTAGTAACATTTGGTGACAACAAGAAAGGTAAGATTATTGGTAAGGGTAGTGTAGGCAATGGTTCTTCTACCTTGATTGAAACTGTGCTTTTAGTTGATGGTTGGAAGCATGATTTACTTACAATTGTGTGACAAAGACCTTAAAGTTGTGTTTGATAAAAATAATTGCATCATTGAAAATGCTAGTGATAGAAAAGTATTGTTTGTTGGTAATAGGGATGAAAATGTGTACACTATTGATTTGAATGATTGCCCTACTAGTGATAAATGTTTTTCCGCCTTGCAGGATGATTCTTGGTTATGGCATAGAAGACTAGGTCATGCTAGCATGCACTTAATTTCAAATATTTCCAAAAATTCTTTGGTTAGAGGTCTTCCCAAATTTAAATTTGAAAAATATAAAGTTTGTGATGCTTGTCAAATGGGTAAGCAAACTAAGTCTTCTTTCAAATCTAAAAATGTGATCTCTACAACTAGACCCCTTCAACTATTACACATGGACTTATTTGGCCCTTCTAGAATTGCTAGTTTTGGAGGGAACTATTATGCATTTGTGATAGTTGATGATTTTTCAAGATTTACTTGGGTTTTGATGCTAAAACATTAGGATGATGCTTTGAAAAGTTTTGTTAGTTTTGCAAAAAGAGTTCAAAATGAAAATGAATTTTTGATTTCTAAAATAGGAGTGATCATGGACAAGAATTTGAAAGTGTTGCTTTTGAAACTTTTTGTGAAGAAAATGGATTTTCTCATAATTTATCGGCTTCAAGAACTCCTCAACAAAACGGTGTGGTTGAAAGGAAAAATCGTACTTTGCAAGAATTTGCTAGGTCAATATTGCATGAGTATGATTTACCTAAGTATTTTTTGGCAGAAGCCGTTAACACCGCTTGTTATGTTTTAAATAGAGTTTTAATTAGACCATGTTTAGATAAAACTCCTTATGAACTTTGACATAACAAAATTCCAAGTATTGGGTATTTCAAAGTTTTTGGTTGCAAATGTTTTATTTTGAACAACAAAGAAAAACTTGGAAAATTTGATTCTAAGACGGATGTTGGTATATTCCAAAGTTATTCCTCTACTAGTAAAGCTTATAGAGTTTTCAATAAGAGAACTTTGGTTATTGAGGAATATATGCATGTAGTATTTGATGAATCTTGCAATAATGTTTCTAATGAGTCTATTTGTAGTGATGATTTAGAAAGAAACTTTGGAGATTTACTTGTTAGTGACAAAGACAATGAAATTGCTTCAAGTAAGCAAGAAGTGAGCTCCAACGAAAAGAAGGAAGACGATTCTTCATCTTTGCCTAAGGAATGGAGGTATGCTCCATCCCATCCCAAGGATTTGATTCTTGGTGATCCCGAACAAGGTGTAAAAACTCGTTCCTCTCTTAATATGTTTGATAATCTTGCATTTGTTTCTCAAGTTGAACCAAAAAATTTTAAAGATGCCGAAAATGATGAGTTTTGGATCTTAGCTATGCAAGAAGAATTAAGTCAATTTGAAAGGAACAAAGTTTGGGAATTAGTCCCTAGGCCTTCTAATACTTCTATAATTGGGACTAAATGGGTTTTTAGAAATAAGTTGGATGAAAATGGAAATATCATTAGAAATAAAGCTAGACTTGTAGCTCAAGGTTATTGTCAAGCGGAAGATTATGAAGAGACTTTTGCACCCGTTACTAGATTAGAAGCTATTAGAATGTTACTTGCTTTTGCTTCTTATAAAAATTTCATTTTGTATCAAATGGATGTGAAAAATGCATTTTTAAATGGTTTTATTATGGAGGAAGTTTATGTGGAACAACCTCCGAGCTTTGAAAGTTTTGACTTGCCGAATCATGTCTTTAAGTTGAAAAAGGCTCTTTATGGTTTAAAACAAGCTCCAAGAGCTTGGTATGATAGACTTAGTAATTTCTTACTTGAGAATGCCTTTAAAATGGGTAAAATTGATTCTGCTCTCTTTATTAAGTCTAAAGAAAATATATGTGGATGATATTATATTTGGTTCTACTAATCCCTCTTTGTGTGAAGAATTTTCTAAGTGTATGCATAATGCGTTTGAGATGAGCATGATGGGAGAACTTAGCTTCTTCCTTGGACTTCAAATCAAACAACTCAAGGATGGTATTTTCATAAGTCAAGAGAAATACACAAGGAATTTGCTCAAAAGGTTCAAATTCAATGAAGGTAAAATTGCAAAAACTCCTATGAGCACATCCACCAAGCTTGACAAAGATGAAAAAGGTAAATGTGTGGATATAAAAGCATATCGAGGGATGATCAGATCCTTACTTTATTTAACCGCTAGTAGACCCGATATCATGTTTAGTGTATGTCTTTGTGCTAGATTTCAATTTTGTCCTAAGGAATCACATTTGCATGCCGTTAAAAGAATCATTAAATATTTGCTTGGAACCTTTGATTTAGGTTTGTGGTATCCTAGAAATGTTGAGTTTAATTTGGTAGGATATTCCGATGCGGATTTTACGGGTAGTTTACTTGACCGTAAGAGTACTAGTGGAACTTGCCAATTTCTTGGTAGTTCCTTAGTATCTTGGTTTAGTAAAAAACAAAATTTGGTTGCCTTATCCATTACCGAAGCGGAATATATTGTCGTTGCTAGTTGTTGTGCTCAAATTCTTTGGATGAAACAAACTCTTTGTGATTTTGGTTTAAAGTTTGATAAAGTGGCTATATTATGTGATAATACTAGTGCTATTAATTTGACTAAAAATCCTATACATCATTCTAGGACTAAACATATTGATATTAGGCATCACTTTATTAGGGATCATGTGCAAATTGGTCTCTTGATTTTGTGAGCTCTAATAATCAATTAGCGGATATTTTCACCAAGCCTTTGAATGAAGAAAGTTTTTGCAAAAATAGGCTTGAGCTTGGTATTATTCGTTGTGATGCCTCTTAATTTTTTTTAAGTTATTTTTTAGAAGGCATCTTGATAGGGGGAGGAGTCATGAAAAGTATATGTTCATGTTTTTAGGGGGAGTTTTAATGTTTTTCTTAATTGTTCTTTTTGATGATTCCAAAGGGAGAGAAGTTTAAGAAAAATGTATCCTAAATTTTGTTTCATGATTTATGGTTGTGTTTTAGGAGAATAATTAATTTAGGGAGAAAAGTTATCTTTTGAGTGTTTCAAGTATGAATTTTACCATATCTTGAACTTTACATTGATAGATCCTCATGTGTTGCTATGGTTTATATGAATTTCAAGTTACTTTTCTTGAGTGCTTTGTCATCATAAAAAATTGGGGAGATTGTTGGCTTTTTGGCCCTTAATCTCAAATTAATTAATTAATTTTAATTAATTAATTAATTATGATTTTGATGATAACAAAATCTTAATTACTAATATTTTTAGTCTTTTAAAGTGATTATAGTGTAGAGCTTGAAACAACGATTTCAACCCATTTTGAATCACTCGAATGGGAGCTCAAACGAAGAGGTTACAGCCAAACAAATTCGAATGAACGATACACGTGGCGAATGATGTGGCGCTAATCATCAATCTTAACCAATATGAGAGAGTGACATGTGGACTTTATTTTGTTTAAAATATATATAATATTTTTTTATTTTTTTTATATATATATATATATAATGGTAACATTGAATAAAAAAAAAAAAATTGACCAGCATTAAATGCTGTGACCGTTGGATTGTTTAAAAATAATAATATATATTTATATTATTATTATTTCTTTTATCCTCTCCTTTAATCTCATCCATTGATTTTACTTTTAATCTCAATCCAATGGTCCAAATTAAAATCATATTTTTACTTCACTTCCCTTTCTTTTTAAACTTCATCTTCTCAAATTATTTTCCAACAATTACTTTCATCATCTTCTCTTCAATCCTCTCAAATTAAAAAATTCTTCATTGTTGCTCTCTCCAAGCTCATTTTGTTTTAATCTTATTCTTGAGAGAATTTTATTGTATTGTGAGGATTAAGTTGTGAGTACAAATTTGTAAATCCACTCTATTAAGAGAGTTGTATTGTGTTCTTTCAAATTCAAACTTTGTAACGGTTTGATCTTAGTCCGTGGAAAAGATCGGGTTTGCTCTTGAACTCGTAAAAAGAGCAGTGTAGCGGTTGGACTCTGGTCCGTGGAAATAGTCAAAGAAGTTTTTATTCAAATTCCCAAGAGACGCTTGAGGAATGGAGTAGGTCGAGTTAGACCAAATCACTATAAAAATCACGGTGTCACATTCTCTAATCCTTTCCTATTTATTTGTGCAATTAATCTTAGAAATTATGTGCATGCTCTAAATTGATAATTTCTTATTAAGATTGTTAGAATTTATTTCTCCTTACTTTTTATCAATCTTTCTTCTAGCATTAATTAAAGTTTTATTAATTGTTTCTTGAAAGTGCTTTAAATTTGTTAAATTTGGTTGTCTTAAGAAAAAGTTTAATTAAACTCTATTCACCCCCTCTAGGTTGTCATACCGATCTAACAATAAAATCATATCATCACATAATACATACATCGTTAAGTTGCATAACATCATATCATCACATCATAAAATTTGTTCATGCATTATTTCATTTGCATAAAAGGTCGTAACATTTAAAAAAAATATCATTTGTTGCATCATATCATTTCATACATGCATGAAAATTGATTCATTATTGCATGACAAGTTTTTAAAAAAATCAAAATCAAAATCAATTGCATAACATTATATATCATCATGTCATAAAAAAATGTTCATGCATGCATTATCGCATTTCACATGTCAAGTCATTCAAAAACATCATTTGTTCTCAATTGTATAAAATCGTCTTATATGGTAATAATTTCATTCGTCGTTTCATTTTGCATATCAAATCATAAAAGTTACAAAAATCATTTGTTCTCAATTGCATATATTTGATTCATTGTCTTCTCAAGTCATAAAATCCAAAAAAATGTGTTTTCCAATAATTACATCTCATGCATATTTTCCAAAAAAAAAAGAAGAAGAAAAATTCAACATCAATTTTGTTACATCATCTATTTCGCATTTCGAAAAAAGAAAAAAAAAACTCTTATCATTTTGTGCTTTAGCCTTGAGAGACTTAGTAAACGGATCAACAATGTTGTGCTCCGAGGCAATCTGTGTGACGACCACATCTCCTTGTTGCACTATCTCTTGGATCAGGTGATACTTCCGCTCAATATGCTTTCAACGCCTATGGCTACGAGGTTCTCTAGAATTTGTCATTGCACCCTTGTTATCACAATAAAGGGTGATTGATAAGTTCATATTTGGAACAGTTTCCAAATTTGTCAAGAACTTCCTAAACCATACAACTTCCTTCGCTACTTCGCAAGCCGCAACGTACTCAACTTCCATGGTGGAGTCAACAATACAACCTTGCTTTATACTCTTCCATACTATTTCCCCTCCGTTAAGAGTAAACATTGATCCTGATGTAGATTTTCTTGAATCTATATTTGTCTGAAAATTAGAGTCAGTGTATCCTGCTAGGGTCAAATCCTTCGCGCCATACACGAGCACATAGTCCCTCGTTCTCCTAAGATACTTGAGGACATGTTTAAGGGTTGTCCAGTGATCATATCCTGGATTAGACTGGTACCTACTGACAATTCCGACTGCAAAGCATATGTCGGGTCTAGTGCATAACATGGCGTACATTAGACTACCGACTGCTGATGCATAGGGAATTCGTCTCATTTCCTCAACCTCTTGAGGTGTCTTAGGAGACTGTTCCTTAGACAAATGAATTCCATGTCTAAACGACAACGAACCTTTCTTGGAATTCTGCATCAAATATCTTGATAATAGTTTATGAATATAAGACGCTTGAGATAGTGCTAGCATTTTGTTCTTGCGAATCCTTACGATCTGAATCCCTAGAACAAACTGAGCCTCTCCCAAATCTTTCATTTTGAATTGGGTCGCTAGCCATTGTTTAACGTCAGTCAGGAACCTTACATCATTCTCAATGAGTAGTATGTTGTCTACGTACAAGACTAAGAAAGCTACAACTTTACTGACTATCTTCTTGTAAACACAAGGCTCGTCAATATTTTGTTCAAAGCCATAAGATTTGATCGCCGTATCAAATCTTATATTTCAGGATCTAGATGTTTGTTTCAACCCATAAATGGATCGATTTAGCTTGCAAACGTTTTGCTCTTGACCCTGAAGAATGAATCCCTCTGGTTGAGCCATATAGATACTCTCCTCAAGATTACCATTCAGAAAGACAGTCTTGACATCATTTGCCAGATTTCGTAATCATAAAATGCGGCAATAGACAAGAGTATTCTAATCGACTTTACATAGCAGCAGGAGAAAATGTTTCTTCATAGTCCACCCCTTCTCGTTGGGAATAACCCTTTGCCACAAGTTGAGCCTTAAAAGTTTGCACCTTACCGGCTTGGTCTCGTTTCCTCTTGTAGATCCACTTGCAACCGATAGGTCTTTCACTATGGTCTACAAGATCCCAGACCGAATTGAAGTACATAGACTCCATTTTGAGATTCATGGCTTTGAGCCACTGGTCCTTGTCTATATCATTCATTGCATGTTTAAAGATCAATGGATCCTCAACGCTATCATCAGGTATGACAACTTGAGTTTCAGACAAGCCGATGTAGCGGTCGGATTGTCTAACATTCCTTCCACTGCATCGAGGCTTTCTCAACTCTTGAGATGGACCAGTCGAAAGTTTAGACAAAACAATTTTGCTCGACGGTTGATGATCTCTCTTGTGGTCTCCCTCTAGGAATGTGGCATTAGTCAATACTAACACCTTTCCCTCATGAGGATCGTAAAAGAGACCACCTTTCGTTTCTTTGGGGTAGCTTACAAATAAGCACAATTTTGAACGATGTTCCTGATGGAGCGTGTAACGTTGCGGAAGCGATTTGGATCGTTGATACTCTAATTTCACCAATTTAACAAAAAAATAGAAACATGAGATTGAGTTAGTTTGATGCATAGTGAGTTGATCCAATGCTTGAGAATCGTGTGAAAATGCCTATAGAGGAGTCGTTAGTAGCCCTTGTTTCTCCATTTTACACACTTTCGCTGTTAGTAACATTGCGGTAGAATTGCTGTTCTCGCAATTCTTATTGCTTAAAAATTCTGCTTGGCTACTTTTCTCTTCGTTTATTAATTTCTTCTCTTTTCATTTGAGTTTATCATTGACTTGCACTTGTTCATGTTGCTATCCTTTGTTGATTCATTAGTAATTAGGCATTTTTAAACCAAATCTACCCCATCAAATCCACCCATTCTTGCTTAACAATACACTTCACGAGTAGCTAATAATAAATCTCTGTGGGAAAACGAATGAAAAAATACTTACTACTTGCTACAAGATCATGTATGCTTGCATGTTCTGAGTGCTCTCTCTCTCTTATTGCTGATTTATTTTACACATTGAGCACGCAACATGTTAGGTTAATAAAGTGTTTATAACCTAGACATCTTAGGTAAAAAGTTTTCCTAGACTTAAGGTTTTATTTACTTAGCTGGATAAAATCTGAGTTTTATCCTTCCGTCTAAAATACTTAGTAGAAGTGTTGAGAAGAAATATATGATATATCTCTCTCCTGCTACGCTCTCCGTGAAGTTCACACCGTGAGAATTTTGCTCGGTCGTGTAATGTCAATAGGGCATTCCCCAGAAGGGCAGAATTTGCAACTTTCAATAGCAAGGTGAATGGAGAAAGTATTTATAGTAAGTGGGAGAAGGAAGTACGTCAGTACATCCTGCGGTGTCTTCCATTGGATTGAACCGTGAGATTCCCATGTTTCGCCTGCAGGCTGCCCTAGAGGCACCAATCCATAAGAAGGGTCATTTCATGGGAGTTGGAACATCTTAGTCACCATTTATGGATAAAGAAATATAGGGCCATTCCCAACACTGACATTCCCTAAGGTTGCGTTGTTGGGGTCGTCCTGTGCATTCTAAAAATGGAGGGTCACACTTACGGGATTTGCTAAGGAGTTAATAAATCTTGACCGAAAACGATAACTTAGATGCTTAGGAATATGAGTTATTCTGGAGTTAGCATTTAGTCAAGAATGTCTTGATTTAGTAAAGGAGGGCTCGACTTCCCCAAGGTAGCGACCAATCTGACTTACTAAAGTATCGTTGCGAGTAAATAAAGAGTTTGGGTACTTTATTTGCTGTTAAACCTTTTAATTGGTTTTAAACAGGTTAAAACAGTTTCACTAATAGATTTACATTCCTTTTCAGCATGTCAAACTCTTTTATTCAGCTTTTAGCTCACGACAAGTTAACCGATGAGAACTACGGAACCTGGAAGTCGAACTTGAATACGATTCTTGTTCTTGACGACCCGAGGTTTGTATTAACGGAGGATTGTTCTCCCCTTCCTGGCTCGAATGCAACTCGAATAGTACGAGAAGCATAAGAGAAAAATCAAGTTACATTTATCATGGAATCTCTTCTGAAGAGTTTCCTATAGTTCAGAACCATTTTGGTGATGAACAAGATAGAATATAACTTGACCTCTCTCCTCGACGAGCTGCAGACTTATCAGTCTTTCCATACCTCCAAAGGAAAAGAGAAGGAGGCAAATGTTGTCACTTCGAAGAAATTCCAAAGAGGGTCTGCTTCAGGGAATAAGTCTGAATCTACTTCTTTGATTAATAAGATTATTCAAAAGAAGAAGATAGATAAAAGGAAGGTTAAAGCCTCTGTTGTAACCAAGGTAGAATCTACAATCAAAGGAAAATGTTTCCATTCTGGTGTAGATGGGCATTGGATGCGCAATTGCTCGATGTACCTCGCAGAGAAATGGCCCACTACAACAAATTAGACCTACGATGGCAGTTGTTACGTCTCCAAAAGTGACTATTTTAGGACTTATTTGCTATAGAAAGATGTACACCCTTAAGCGTTTTTTGTAGAATTTAGCTTAAACTTGTGCTTATATATGAGAATTAGTAGAATGAAGCTAAATTAGGACTTATGTGTAAAAGGAAAGAAAAAGAAACAAAAACAAAGTTAAAGACTTGGAATTTGCACATTGCTGAAGCATTGCGAAAACATTGCGGTCTCAGCAATGTTTTAAGTGAAAGTTGTTATTTGTTTAACTGATTTCTATGTTGTTGCGATCTTTCAGCCGCTCGTTTTTTCTCCTGCTGCCACGTAGAAGAACGACGTTCAGAATGGATGGTTCTCCTTGGCCCAATCGTACCTGCAGAACACTATAAAAGGAGGTCAAAGGGGAAGGTTGAAGACACACTCGAAAGGCGTAGATCTTCCTTCTCAACGCAGTTTCTCATTGTTTTCTCTCACGGGTGTTGGCGTGGAGGTTTTAGCTGGTGGAATCGATAATCTAAGAGGAAGAATAGATGATCTTTCATCTCTTCTGATTGGATTCATCCACGATCAAGCTTACCTTCGACTTTCATCCGAGGCGTTGCAGCGAGGAGTCCACACGCATACTTTACTGCTTTCTGTTGTTTTTGTTCCCCTTGTTGTTTCTGTCTTTGCTATTTCACGTCTGTCTGCTACTCTAATTCATTTCGTCTTTCTCTGTTTAGCTTTAGTTGTTCAAAGTTGTCATTTGTTTAGTTCAAACTTTGGTTAATCAAAGCATTATTTCATCACTTCGCAAGTTCTCCACCTCTTCTGTTTGCTGTTGTTTCTTCTTGAATATTGTCGAGCATGTTTAAATACACAAGTCTTTCCATTCTCACATCATCCATGAGTAACTAAACCACATAAGGGCATGCTAATGACAAGACTATAGGTAGGAATACGTGAACCAAGCATGCAGGTTAGCTTCAAATGCATTGAGTGTATGTAAGCTTCATCCCACGGGCAATTTCGATTGGCCATCCATTTTGTCCAAAGAACTCCTAACCTCTGGAAGGAGTAAGAGTTCAGAGTCGTACATTCATGCTAGCCTTTCATGGTAGCCAGAAAACGACCTAGGAATAGGCGTTTTCCTAGTACAAATCACTAAACTTGCTTTTATAAATAGATGTTTAAGGCCTTACTTGGACATGAGTAAACTAAAGGATCTAATGCATGAAATCGAAAGATACATGAGAATGAGTTAGTTTGATGCATGATGAGTTGATCTACTGCTTGAGAATCGTATGAAAAAGCCTATAGAGGAGTCGTTAGTAGCCCTTGTTTCCCTACTTTACCCCTAATTCGCTGTTAGTAACATTGCTAGAAAATTGTTGTTTCCGCAATTCTCTTAGTTCAAATTTTTGCCTTAGCCATTTCTTTCTTAGTTTGTTGTTCTCTTCCCTCTACATTCGAGTTTAATTATTTACTTGCACTTGTTTATGCTTTCATATCTAGCACGTTCCTTAATAGTTAGGCACCTTAAACCCAAAGCTACCCCATTTAAACCACCCATTCTCACTTAACATCTCACTTCGTTAGTAACTAAGAATAAATCTCCGTGGGAAATCGAATGAAAAAATACTTATTACTTGCTACAGGACCATGTATGCTTGCATGTTCTGAGTGCTCTCCCATTGCATCTTTATTTTAAACATTGAGCACGCAACATCAGTTCTGAACTGTCATCTTAGGTATAAGGGCGGTTTTACGACCGCCCTCTAAAGTGGTGACATAAAACCCAACAATTCCAACTTCTTTGGATTAGGTACTAGCACATGTGCCAGACACCCCCAAATTTTGAAATGACATAAACTAACTTTACGCCCTCTCCATAGCTCAAAGGATGTTTCACAAACACTCTTAGAGAGAACAACATTCAAAATATATACTGCAGTCTCTACTCGTATCCCCCAAAACGAACTAGGCAGTTGAGCATAGCTCATCATAGAACGAACCATGTCTAACAAGGTTTTATTTCTCCTTTCGGACACACCATTCTGCTGCGGTGTTCCGGGCGCTGAGAGTTGAGATACTCTTCCATATTCTATCATATAGTCTTGGAATCTTGTATCCATATACTCTCCACATCGATCAGATCATAGTGTTTTTATCGATTTACCTAACGTGTTCTCAACCTCTGTCTTATACTCTTTGAACTTTTCAAGAGCTTCAGACTTACGATGCATTAGGTAAAGATAACCGTACCTTGAATAATCATCAATGAAGCTGATGAAATATTCATACCCTCCTCGTGCTTTGACATTCAAAGGACCGCAGAGATCCGAATGCACGATTTCTAGAGGTTCTTTGGACCTAGGACATTTTTTAGAAAAAGATCATTCAGTTATTTTGCCCTCAAGACAAGACTCACATGGAGGTAAAAAGTTGTCCTCTAAACAATTTAGGAGACCAGTCTTAACCAACCTCCCAATCCTATTGAGATTAATGTGGCCTAGTCTCAAGTGCCAAAGATAGGTACTTGGAGAAAACTTCTGCCTTTTAGTTTGAGTTTCAACTGTTTTAAACATTTTAATGTTCAAAATAGCATCAGCCTCTGTTGGTCTTAACACATACAAGTTGTTTTCAAGTTTCGCAGAATAAATTTGTACACCTCTTTTGCTAATGAAACCTTCATTATTTACAAAAGACACTTTATACATTTGTTCTAATAAACAAGAAATAGAGACAAGGTTCATTTTGAAGCTAGGAACCAATAGTACATTTTCAAGTAAAATGAAACTATCTCTATATGACAACTTTACAGCTCCCACTGCTTTGGCCGAGACAACCTCTCCAATTCCAACTCTGAGAGTTATCTCACCTCGAGAAAGCGGCTGCTAGGAACTAGTTTCCTGAAAAGAAGAACAAACATGGTTAGTGGCTCCCGAATCAAGAATCCAGGTATGACGATCATTTTCCACTAAACATGTTTCGACAACTAGTAAATCATATTTACCTTGTCTTTCCTTCTTATCCTTTTTCTCTGCAAGATACTTTGGGAAATTTCATTTCTAGTGCCCTTTTACACCACAATGAAAACATTTTCCTTTGTCTGCAAATGTATTCTTGCTCTTGCCAACAACAACTGTCTTTCCCTTCATTTTTGATTGCTGAAGATCCTCAGACAGTTTAGGTTTTTTCCGCCGCGCCTCTGGTTGTGTCGGGATTTCAGTTCCATCACTTCTGCAATAAGTTAGTCATAGGCAACACAACTTTGCTGAAATCTTTGATGAACCTGTGATAAAAACCTGCATGACTAAAAAAAAATCGAACTTCTCTAACATTGGTAGGGTAAGGGAGATTAACAACAACATCAATTTTAGCCTTGTCTACCTCTATCCCCCTAGCAGAGACAACATGCCCTAACACAATACCATGCGAAGCCATGAAATGACATTTCTCAAAATTTAGAACCAAATTAGACTCGATGCATCGTTTCATGACTTTACCAAGATTAAACAAACATTCATCAAAGAACTCTCCATACACTGTAAAATCATCCATAAACACTTCAATAAATTTTTCAATAAACTCAGAAAATATACTCATCATGCATCTCTGAAATGTACCAAGAGCATTACAAAGACCAAAGGGCATCCTACGATATGCAAATGTACCAAAAGGGCAAGTAAAAGTAGTTTTTTCTTGATCTTCCTGAGCTATGGGTATTTGATAAAAACTAGAGAATCCATCAAGAAAGCAGAAATAAGGTTTCCCAGCCAAACGCTCAACCATTTGATCTATAAATGGAATGGGAAAATGGTCTTTCCTAGTCATGGAATTAGTTTTCGAAAATCAATAGACATTCTCCAACCATTCTAAATACGCATGGGAACTAATTCATTTTCTTTGTTCCTTACAACGATCATACCAGTTTTATTGGGAACAACATGAATGAGACTTACCCATTTGCTATCAGATATGGAATAGATAATACCTGCATCGAGGAGTCTAAAGATTTCCTTCATGACCACATCTTTCATGGCTGGGTTCAGACGCCTTTGGGGATCCCTAAAAGGTTTTGCATCGTCCTTCAACAAGATTTTGTGCATCCAAACCGCTAGGCTAATTCCCCTGAGGTCAGCCAAAGTCCATCCTATAGCCAACTTGTACTCCTTCAAGGTCTAGATTAACCTGTCTTCCTGCTCATATGTCAATTCCTTCGAGATATTTATAGGCAATGTCTCAGAATCACCCAAGTACGCGTACTTAAGGTGATTGATGAACATCATTTATGTCGTGTTTTTGACCCTTTAATCCTTCTCATTAGTTGACTTTTTTTATTAAATTTAGATATAATTGTGCATGTAATTGATTAAAAAAGAATAAATTAGGAAAGTCACATGATCAATGTCATTTTCTCTCTATGAAGCAATTTGGAGGGTAAAATAGCCATTTTTATAAGAATTAACGTTGTTTTAATAATTTTCAGGAAATCTGTATTTTTGCTCCAGTTTGTGGCCACAGAGAGGTCACAGAGTACAGTTGATTGAGTCAAAACAAATTTGTTGGGATATTCAACAAACTTGGTCAAAGATCTCCTCGAAAATCAGTAACCACCTCGTCATTTGACCCAACAAACTTGGTCAAAGATCTCCCCGAAAATCAACAACTTCCAACAAACCCTAGAGGCTATAAAAGGAACCCCAAGCCTCCACTTTCACTCATCGATCTTCACAACATTCGATCATCCTATTTTATCTCTCGAAGAACTTCTAAATTCCCGAAACTCCAACAAGAGCTAACCCTCCTCTGAAAAACGTTCTACTTCAGCCATTTATGGAAGGAAGGTGCTGCGAGGATTCAATTCGCATTGACGCCGTGAATCGAGCGAGTAGAGACCCTTCATCCATTATCCATGAGTTCAAGAGAGAGAAAGTTGGAAAAATTCTAGATTTATTTTCTATTTGAATTCTGTTTTCTAATTAGCATTTAAAATCTGTTTTTATTCCATTTCGTTTTGTTCTTAATTTTCAAGTGAAATTATCATTTTACCCTTTAGCTAGTTTTTGCACTTAATGATTTAATTTCAGTATTAAACTTTTGCTATTTCAATTATGTTCTTTATTTATCATTTACATTATGTTTTTATTCCATTTTCGCTTTGTTCTTAATTTTCAAGTGAAATTAACATTTTACCCTTTAGCGAGTTTTTGTACTTATGAATTATTTATCATTGAAGTTGTTACGTCTCCAAAAGTGACTATTTTAGGACTTATTTACTATAGAAAGATGTACACTCTTAGGTGTTTTTGGTAGGATTTAGCTTAAACTCGTGCTTATATATGAGAATTAGTAGAATGAAGCTAAATTAGGACTTATAGGTAAAAGGAAAGGAAAAGAACCGAAAACAAAGTTAATAGAGTGAAAATTGCACATTGCTGAAGCATTGCGGAAACATTGCTAAAACCGCAATGTTTTAAGTGAAATCCGTAAGTTGTCTAACCGATTTCTGTTTTGTTCCGATCTTTCAGGGGCCCATTCTTTCTCCTGCAGCCACGTAGAAGTACGACGTTCAGAATGGATGGTTCTCCTTGACCCAATCATACCTGCAGAACACTATAAAAGGAGGTCAAGATGGAAGGTTGAAACACACTCGAAAGGCGTCGACTTCCAGTTCAACGCAGTCTTTTCTACTCTTTTTCTCTCTTCCGTCTGTTGGTTTGAAGGGATCAGCTGTTGGAGTCGACAATCTGATAGGAAGAAGAGAAGATTTGTCTTCTCTTCTGATTAGATTCATCCAAGCAAGGCTTTCCTTCACCCTTCAGCCGAGGCGTTCGCAACGAGAAGATCACACACGGATCTACTTGCTTTACTGTTTTATCTTTCTATTTTCCTTTGCTGTTTGTTGTCATTTCACTTTCGTTTGCTACTCTATTTCATTTCGTCTCTTTCTGTTTCGCTTTAGTTATTCAAAGTCGTCATTTGTTTAGTTCAAACGTTGGTGAATCAAAGCATAATTTCATCACTTCGCAAGTTCTTCACCGTCTCTGTTTACTGTGTTGCCGTCTGTTTTGTCTTTAATATTCTATTAAGCATGTCGTCTTCATCTATTCTTCCCATTCCATCTTCATCCATGAGTAACTAAATCACATAAGGGCATGCTAATGACAAGTTTATAGGTAAAAACACGTGAATCAAGTATGTAGGATAGCTCTCGAATGCATTGAATGTATGTAAGCTTCATCCCACGGGCAATTTCGATTGGCCATCCATTTTGTCCAAAGAACTCCTAACCTCTGGAAGGAGTAAGAGTTCAGAGTCGTACATTCATGCTAGCCTCTCAAGGTAGCCAGAAAACGACCTAGGAATAGGTGTTTTCCTAGTACAAACCAAGACTTGCTGTTATAAAAAGATGCTTAAGACCTTACTTGGACATGAGTAAACTAAAGGATCTAATGCATGAAATCGGAAGATACATGAGAATGAGTTAGTTTGATGCATGATGAGTTGGTCTAATGCTTGAGAATCGTGTGAAAAAGCCTATAGAGGAGTCGTTAGTAGCCCTTGTTTCCACACTTTACACTTAATTCGCTGTTAGTAACATTGCTAGATAATTGTTGTTTCCGCAATTCCTTTAGTTCAAATTTTGCCTTAGCCATTTCTCTCTTCGTTTTTATTCTCTTCTCTTTACATTCGAGTTTATTATCTACTTGCACTTGTTTATGCTTCCATCACTTACACATTCCTTAATAGTTAGGCACTTTAAAAACCAAATCTACCCCATTTAATCCACCCATTCTCACTTAACAAATCACTTCGCTAGTAACTAAGAATAAATCTCTGTGGGAAATCGAATGAAAAAATACTTATTACTTGCTACAAGATCATGTATGCTTGCATGTTCTGAGTGCTCTATCATTGCATCTTTATTTTAAACATTGAGCACGCAACAAGTTTTTGGCGCCGCTGCTGGGGATTTTGTTTAGTAAAAACGAAGTTTGTTAAGTTAGAAACACAAAGTTTAAGATCGATTGGAGCTGATCTATTCTCATTTCTGTTGCAGGTACCATTGGGTTAGTTTATGAATGAGCATTCAAGTAGCGATCTAGAGTTCAACCCTGAGCCTGAGAGATTACTTAGGGCCAGAAACAAAGCTAAGAAACGTCTCTTCAAACAACCCTCTATACCTCCAAACGTTGCTGACTCCGCAGAGTCTTCGCAATTCTCTCAAATAGAAATGGATAGAACAAACCCAAATCCAACACCTACCATTCGCAACCCCATCGAAATAGCGAATGACAAGGATAGTGCCATTCTCTCCTACTTAGTTCCCATGCCTGGGGAGCTAAACCCAAGCATTATACGCCCTGAAATTACTGCCAACTCATTCGAGTTAAAGCCAGTAATGTTCCAAATGTTGTCCACTGTGGGACAATTCTTTGGAGTGGAAAATGAGGACCCCCACAACCATTTAAGAAACTTCCTAGGAGTTAGTGATACCTTCCTTTTCCCTGGAGTTTCCCAAGAAGCCTTGAGGCTTTACCTTTTCCCTTACTCATTAAGAGATAAAGCCAAAACGTGGTTAAACTCATTACCTTCCGGATCAGTTGTCAATTGGACAGATCTGGCTGAGAAATTCCTAGTCAAATATTTCCCACCTGATAGGAATTCAAACTTTCGTGATGACATAATCAAATTCAAACAAGCCGAAAACGAATCTCTTCACGAAGCTTGGACAAGCTTCAAGGACCTTCTGCTTAAATGTCCACACCATGGCATCCCATGGTGTATCCAAATAGAAGTTTTTTTTAAAGGATGTAACCCCAGCACTAGGCAAGTGCTGAATTCGTCAGCTGGTGGTTCCATGCTTTCTAAAAGCTATAATGAAGCCTATGAGATCCTGGAGAAGATCTCAGCCTCTCACTGTAGGTGGTCAGATGATCCAGTAGAGCCAAGCAGAGCTCAAGACGAGGATGCACTCAGTGCCATGAGTAGCCAAATAAACGCCCTAACCAACCTAGTCAAACAAATGGCTCAAACCAATCTCCAATCCAGTGTCAACACCGCAGCAGCCATCTCAATGGGGGCACCAACAAGTCAAGGTGAGACACTGATCTGTGGATTATGTGGGGAAGGGCACCTGTATGAATACTGCCCTGGCAATCCAGCCTCAGTCTGCTATGTTGGAAGCCAACAGCAGCCTAGGAACAACCCCTATTCTAACACTTACAATCCTGGATGGAGAAACCACCCAAATCTTTCTTGGGGTGGACAACAAAACACTAACCAAGCTCAAAACCAACCAAGACCGAGTGGAACACCTGGTTTCACTCCCCAAAATAATCAATCCATGTATCAAAAACCATATAACCAACCAATAGGGTCATCTGTAGAAAATCTACTTAAGGAGTACATTGCAAAGAATGATGCCACTCTACAAAGTCAGCAAGCTACCCTTAGGAGCCTAGAGAACCAAATATGGCAATTAGCCAATGAATTGAAAAGTAGGCCCCAAGGTAGATTGCCTGCTGACACTGAGGTGCCTAGAAGGGATGGAAAAGAGCAAGTTCAAGCAATTGAACTTCGAAGTGGGAGACCATTGGTGAGCAACACTAGAGAAGCCCCAAAGAGAGTAGAGAATGAAGAGTCTAGTGCTCCACTGGATTCTCTGCCAAACCAGGGTCAACCACCACCAAGCACATCAAGGGTGAGGCTGGAACCTATCATAGAGGAACCAGAAGAAATTCCAAGGCCTCCACCTGTCCTGAGGCGACCTGAAGTGCCTACATATGTGCCACCACCTCCATTCCCAAGAAGGCTAAAGAAAAAACAAGAACAGGAAGTGCACTTTAATAAATTTTTAGAAATTCTAAAGCAAGTGCATGTTAATATTCCATTTGTAGAGGTTTTGCAATCTATGCCTTCTTATGTTAAGTTTTTGAAGGATATAATCACTAACAAGAAAATTATTGGTGAATTTGAAACAGTGAATCTCACTGAGGAGTGCAGTGCTATACTCCAGAACAAGCTACCAAAGAAGGAGAAGGATCCTGGTTCCTTCACCTTACCAGTGGAGTTGGGAGGCAAGCACGTGGGCAGAGCTCTTTGTGACCTGGGAGCCAGCATAAATCTCATGCCCCTATCACTATTCCGTCAGCTTGGAATAGGGGAAGCACGTCCTACCACTGTCACCTTGCAGTTGGCAGACAGATCCATAGCCTACCCTGAGGGTAAGATAGAGGATATTCTTGTCAAGGTTGACAAGTTCATTTTTCTTGCAGACTTCATCATTCTGGATTATGAAGCAGACAAGGAGGTCCCCATCCTATTAGGCAGACCATTTCTAGCCACAGGTAGGGCCTTGATCGATGTTCAGAAAGGTGAGCTCACCATGAGGGTTCATGATGAGGAGGTTAAGTTTAGTGTCTTTAAAGCCCTAAGGTATCCTTCTGACTCTGAATCTTGTGCAAGTATGGACATAGTAGATTCACTAATGGAAGAACAACTTGAGCATGAACTACTGATTAAGCATGCCAATGATTATGTACAATTAGATGTAACTGACTTAAATATTTCTGAAATAATGGATATACCTGTGGATAAACCTCAGCATGTTTGTATGACTATTGACTCGACTGAAAGATCCATGAATCCATTGAAACCATCCATCGAACATCCACCTATCTTAGAATTGAAACCATTGCCTGATCATCTTAAGTATGCATATCTAGGAAAGGATGATACTTTGCCTGTTATGATTTCGTCCAAATTGAGTGAAAAGCATGAGATTGAGTTGATATTACTGCTTAAGCAACATAAAAAGGCTATTGCATGGACGATTGCTGACATTAGAGGTATTAGCCCTTCCTACTGCATGCATAAGATACTATTGGAAGAAGAACATACACCCCGAGTAGATCATCAACGTAGGTTGAACCCCTCCATGAAGGAGGTAGTTAAAAAAGAGATAATAAAGTGGTTAGATGCAGGTGTAATCTTCCCTATAGCCAATAGTCACTGGGTGAGTCCAATTCAATGTGTACCTAAGAAGGGGGGGATGACTGTAGTAGTGAATGAGAGTAATGAACTAATTCCAACTAGAACTATTACAGGATGGAGAGTCTGTATGGATTATAGAAAATTGAATAAAGAAACAAAAACAGATCACTTCCCTTTACCATTTATAGACCAGATGTTAGATAGAATAGTTGGTCGAGCCTACTACTGCTTTTTAGATGGTTATTCTGGATATAACCAAATCACCATAGACCCTGTGGACCAGGAGAAAACAACCTTCACATGTCCCTTTGGAACATTTGCTTTTCGCAGAATGCCTTTTGGCTTATGCAATGCACCAGCAACATTCCAAAGGTGCATGTTGGCCATTTTCTCTGACTTAGATGAATCCATGATAGAGATATTTATGGATGACTTCTCAGTCTTTGGTGATTCTTTTACAAATTGTTTAGAGAACTTAGGACAAGTCCTAGCTAGGTGTGAGGAGACCAACCTAGTCCTTAATTGGGAGAAATGCCACTTTATGGTGGAAGAAGGAATAGTCCTAGGTCATAGAGTGTCTAGGGCAGGAGTAGAGGTCGATAGGGCCAAGATTGAGATAATAGAGAAGCTAGTGGAACCTCAGAATGTAAAAGCTATTAGAAGTTTCCTAGGACACGCAGGTTTCTATAGAAGGTTCATTAAGAACTTCTCCAAAATCTCTAAACCTTTGTGTGAGCTTCTAGAGCTAAATAAACCATTCATCTTCTCAAAAGAATGTTTCTTAGCCTGGACAACCCTTAAGGAAGCATTAGTCAAAGCACCTATTATCGTAGGGCCAAATTGGGACCTACCATTTGAGATGTTGTGTGATGCTAGTGACTATGCAGTAGGGGTGATGCTAGGACAAAAGATTGACAAACTAACACATCCTGTATACTATGCAAGTAAGACACTAAATGAAGCACAATGTAATTACACAACCACGGAAAAGGAAATGCTAGCTGTAGTGTTTGCCTGCGAGAAGTTTAGGAATTACATTGTAGGCACTAGGACCATTGTGTAAACTAATCACTCTGCCCTAAAATACCTTATGAGGAAGGCTGATGCTAAGCCTAGGTTAATTAGATGGGTGTTGTTGCTGCAAGAGTTTGATTTAGACATTAGAGATAAGAAAGGATGCGAAAATGTAGTTGCGGATCATCTTTCTAGATTACAGCATAATTGCGATAAAATTGCGGAAACCGCAATTTCTGATGCCTTTATCGATGAGCATGTCTTTGTGTTAGCACATCGTGATAACGATGAGGAACCTTGGTTTGCTGATATTGCTAACTTCCTTGCCTCGCAGGTACTACCAACTTTCAAGGGGGGACAAGAGAAGAAGAGGTTTCTACATGAAGCTAGGAAGTTCATCTGGGACGATCCTACACTCTACAAGACATGTGCAAATGGTTTGTTGAGGAAGTGTGTGTCAGCTGCTGAAGCGAAGTCTGTGCTGCAGCACTGTCATACATCTCCCTATGGTGGACACTTTGGTGGCCAAAGAACAGCTGCAAAGGTGTTCCAGAGTGGCTACTATTGGCCTACGATCTTCAAAGATGCCCACGACCATGCACACAGCTGCGATGAATGCCAGAGAACAGGTAACCTTAGTCGGAAGGATGAGATGCCTCTCACTTACATCTTAGAGTTGGAGCTCTTTGATGTGTGGGGCATTGACTTCATGGGACCATTTCCCCCATCTGCAGGTAACCTCTATATACTCGTAGCTGTAGATTATGTATCTAAGTGGGTAGAAGCCATAGCATGTCCAACAAATGATGCCAAAACAGTCATTAAGTTCCTTAATAGACATAACTTTACTAGGTTTGGTACACCTCGTGCTATAATTAGTGATGAAGGTACTCACTTTATTAATAAAGCTATGGAAAAAGTGTTGGCTAAGTACAATGTTAGACATAGAGTAGCCACCCCTTATCATCCACATTCGAATGGACAAGCTGAAATATCAAATAGGGAGATTAAAAACATACTCGAAAAAGTGGTCAAACCCAATAGGAAAGATTGGTCGTTTAAATTAGAGGATGCACTTTGGGCATATAGGACTGCATATAAGACACCCCTAGGTATGTCTCCTTATAGACTTGTGTATGGCAAAGCATGTCACTTACCATTTGAATTGGAAATCAAAGCATTTTGGGCCTTAAAAGAACTAAATTATTGCGTGACCGATGCGGGAACATTGCGGTCTCTGTAATTACATGAGCTCGATGAGCTGAGACATATGTCCTATGAAAATGCCAAAATGTATAAGGAAAAAACTAAAATTTGGCATAATAGTAGACTTAGGATTAAGGACTTTAAGAAAGGCTAGCATGTCTTGTTATTTAACTCAAGGTTGAGATTATTTCCAGGCAAACTTAAGTCCAGATGATCAGGTCCTTTTGTTATAACTAATGTGTTTGTTCATGGTGCAATTGAGATTAGGAACATGCAGAATGGGCAACCGTTTATGGTCAATGGTGCACGTTTGAAGCATTACTACGAGGAAGGAGATGTGAAGACTCTCTCGGCCTTCCTCTTATCTAAAGCTTGAAAATAAAATCGAGAGAGGACGAGTGATTACTGTGCTCGTCCATGCGAGGCTATGCCTTAGTTTTTTTTTTGTGTTGTTTTGAATTTCTTCGGCTGTTATTTTTGTGTGTTTAGGTGTGATTTTTATTACGAATTTGTTGTTAATTTTGTACGTTTTAATAGGGGATCAAAAGAGGAAATCAAGGAGATGAATCAAGGGTAAAAAGATCGAGGAAGAAATCGGGCCGAATCAAAGATTGAGTTGTGAGAATCTTGGGATTTAAATCAAGAAAATCTCCAACGACCATTTAATTGCGGTGGATTTGCTGAAACCGCAACAGAAAGAGCCGTTGGGATTCACTTGATTACAAATAGCCGTTAAAACAGCTGTGCCCCGTACGCTGCCGTCATTCGTTGGACTTCAAGAAATCAATCTTCTTCTTCCTCTGCATCTCCTACCTTCAGATCTCTCAAAATCAACAATGGTGCTTACACGGGCTGAGCGATCTGCTTCCAAGAAGAAGTCACCGGACGCCGAGGTAGCTGCGAGAGAGGCACTACTTGCCTTGGCAGATGCCGAAGCTGCGCAACCCGTACGACCACCTAAGCTTCCTGTACGCAAGAAGAAGTGGAAGGTGGTGACTGAAATTCCTGCTGGTCCGTCTGAACCAGTAGGTACACCCAAGAAGAGAAAATGGAAGATGGCAGTCGAGGACACACCGATCAAGAAAAAGACTCCCACTATGGAGAGTCAAGGGAGTGGCCGTCCATCCTACGAGACGGCCAGACAAAGCCCCGAGCCATCTCCACCATCACAGAGCCCTGAGCTATCTCCATCTTCGCAGACGCCTGAGCCTGAAGCCCCGATTGAAAAACATCAAGAATCAGTGTCGCGCGAAGAGGCGGCTGAGGAAGATGAAGTCTTCTCTCCTTTGAGGGAAGTCAGCCCTGATAGCCCAGTAGAGGGGGGAAGAGACTCGATGGACGAGACGTTGGGGGACTGCCTCCAGCAGATCACCACCAGGGCACGGCTAAGGAAGAAGGTGCCCAAGACTGTGAAGGCCAAACGGCCGAAAGCTTCCAAAAGATCCAAGAAGAAGAAGGTCAGTAGTGAGCCTTCTTTGAAGAAGCTGAAGGTCGAGGCTGCTGAGTCGGCCAAGGCAAGGGATAAGGGGAAAGCCAAATTGTACCCCGAAGATGAACCTCAAGCTGTGAGGTATGTGTCTTCAGACGCAGAATCAAGGGGCAGTGAGTTGAGGAAAAGAGACCTACTCCATGAGAAGGGGTTTCTTGATGCATTGGCAGACCTGCCGCAATTCTTGCGCGCAGGGATCACCAACCACGGCTGGGAAGAGCTGTGTAGACCGCCCATCCCTGCCTATTCCAGCATGGTGTACGACTTCTATGCAAATCTGACGCACCCCGAGGATGGTCTGTCCATGGTGAGGGGGATTGAGGTCGATTTTTCGGCCAAGGCTATCAATGAAGCCTATGGCCTCAAGGGGCAGAAGTATACTGACTACGCAAGGATCATCGACGCACCAACTGAGGCTGTCCTGGAAGAAGCCCTGCGCATCATAGGCCAACCTGAGGCGGCTTGGACAATCTCACGTAATGGGAAGCACACTCTGATGAGTGCGACCCTTACGGCCAAGGCAGCCGTCTGGTTCTCCTTCGTGCGTAGGCGTCTGTCCCCGGTGACCCACAAAACCACCATAAATCAGGGGAGATCGTTGCTGGTGTATGCGATCATGAGGGGCCTCACTATAGATGTGGGTGAGGTCATTGCAGCCTCAATAGCCGACTGTGCCAAGAAAGGTAAGGGCCCTCTTTTCTTCCCAAACACCATCACTAAGCTATGTTTACGTGCAGGTGTGCCAATCGAGAGGATGGAGAGGCAGCTGGCCTACACAGGTCATCTGGAGCTGCCTACAGGCCTGAGGATGCGTAGACGGGGAAACATGGAATTTGAGCTAGTCGGTCTGGCTGCAGCTCAATCTCTCTCCATGGCTTGCTTGATGGATCTCCAGCGCAAGATGGCGCAATGGGCTGAGTACGCTCAAGCAAGGGACAAGGACGTGGCTGACTAATTGGGATGCATCTTCCCTGCTTTCCCCACGGGTCTCCTGAAGCCATGGACACCTCCAAGAGAGAGGAAGGGGGATGATGAAGATGTTTGAGTGCCAGTCTGAAGGGCACTCGAGGGAGTACTTCTGTTCCCTCTTAAAAAAAAAAAAAAAAAAAATCTGCTTTTCGTTAAACCTTGTGAATTCTGTCATTTTGAATCTAATATTTGATCTGTTTTTCATTCTTTCTTATGGCTGTTTAGGATAGTTTAGTATAGGTAGATGGTATCTGAGTAAGTAGGTTGTTTTAGTTTCTTTTGTGTATAGCTGTAGATGACTGGAAATAGCATTAAAAAGGGGCTGCTTACTGATATATATGCCCTGCGGGTTCATTGCGAGATTATTGCGGATGCCGCAATTTTTGTTAGTCATCGCATGCTTTTGACTGACTGTTAGATAGGCTGGTTCTGTTTCAATTTTGTTCTCTTGCTGCTTTCTTGACTGCCATATATGACCTATCTATAAGCATGCTGGATGAGTGTCTTAAGACACCTTTGATAGTTTAAATTAGCTCTCTTAAGTTGCTCAACATGAATAGCTTTAAGTCCTTACCATACTGTTTTTACAACATTCTGCTGCTGTGTTATTTGCTTTAAGAATGTTCTTTCTATGCCTAGGACTTTTAGATTCTCTTTGTTTTGCCCTAGACTAGATGCTTCTAGGACAAGTTTGGGGGTGTGCCACCTCAGACTCTCATTGGGGACAATGAGAAGTTTAAGTTTGGGGGAGGCCACCCTAGGCCTAGGAACATTCCTCTCTCCCTTTAGACATAAGCATTCTTCTTCTCCTTTGCAAAAATGATGAACTGAAAAAAAAAAATGAAAAAAGAATAAAAGAGGTGTCTTTCTTAAGGTTGCTGAGTAATCAGTGCCATGTGTGTAACCCACAAGTGGCATTGCATCAAAAGGCAACCAAAGGAGAGGCCCCCAAAGAAAGAAAGAAAAAGAATAAACTAAGGAAGAAGAATGTATGCCTAGGGGTTGCAGCTTTGTGCTTAGGTGTCCTGAATAAAAGAACTATGATCCTCAATTAGCTAAGCACAAGGTTGTAGCTTGTAGGTTTGTTTAGGGAGATGAATGTATATCCAATGTAGTGATGCCAGGGTTTAGGTTGTTCTATGAATGTACTACTGTCACTGGTTTATACTAAGACTGGCATGACTCTAAGGAATCCTAGGTAGCTCAAAAGAAAAACATTAGAAGCATGTACTGAGTCTAGGGTAAAGCTAGGTAGAATTTGAAACCTTAGGGATAGTTGCACAATGAACTTAATGACAGAAGAAAAAAGATCAGTTGTGGGGAGTTAATGAAACAGTAGGATCATAAGGCGAGCGAAGTCAGAAGAAGCAAAATGAGAAGTTAGTTTTAAACTTAGAAGTGTGTCACAGGACAGCTTTGCCATAGATAGTGAACTTAGGGGAATCAGTAAGTAGTTAGAGAGGTTAACAGCAGCCTAGATAAAGTCCTTAGATTGCTCGAGGACGAGTAAAACCTTAAGTTTGGGGGTGTGTTACGTCTCCAAAAGTGACTATTTTAGGACTTCTTTACTATAGAAAGATGTACACTCTTAGGTGTTTTTGGTAGGATTTAGCTTAAACTCGTGCTTATATATGAGAATTAGTAGAATGAAGCTAAATTAGGACTTATAGGTAAAAGGAAAGGAAAAGAACCGAAAACAAAGTTAATAGAGTAAAAATTGCACATTGCTGAAGCATTGCGGAAACATTGCTAAAACCGCAATGTTTTAAGTGAAATCCGTAAGTTGTCTAACCGATTTCTGTTTTGTTCCGATCTTTCAGGGGCCCATTCTTTCTCCTGCAGCCACGTAGAAGTACGACGTTCAGAATGGATGGTTCTCCTTGACCCAATCATACCTGCAGAACACTATAAAAGGAGGTCAAGATGGAAGGTTGAAACACACTCGAAAGGCGTAGACTTCCAGTTCAACGCAGTCTTTTCTACTCTTTTTCTCTCTTCCGTCTGTTGGTTTGAAGGGATCAGCTGTTGGAGTCGACAATCTGATAGGAAGAAGAGAAGATTTGTCTTCTCTTCTGATTAGATTCATCCAAGCAAGGCTTTCCTTCACCCTTCAGCCGAGGCGTTCGCAACGAGAAGATCACGCACGGATCTACTTGCTTTACTGTTTTATCTTTCTGTTTTCCTTTGCTGTTTGTTGTCATTTCACTTTCGTTTGCTACTCTATTCCATTTCGTCTCTTTCTGTTTCGTTTTAGTTATTCAAAGTCGTCATTTGTTTAGTTCAAACGTTGGTGAATCAAAGCATAATTTCATCACTTCGCAAGTTCTTCACCGTCTCTGTTTACTGTCTTGCCGTCTGTTTTGTCTTTAATATTCTACTAAGCATGTCGTCTTCATCTATTCTTCCCATTCCATCTTCATCCATGAGTAACTAAATCACATAAGGGCATGCTAATGACAAGTTTATAGGTAAAAACACGTGAATCAAGTATGTAGGATAACGCTCGAATGCATTGAATGTATGTAAGCTTCATCCCACGGGAAATTTCGATTGGCCATCCATTTTGTCCAAAGAACTCCTAACCTCTGGAAGGAGTAAGAGTTCAGAGTCGTACATTCATGCTAGCCTCTCAAGGTAGCCAGAAAACGACTTAGGAATAGGCGTTTTCCTAGTACAAACCAAGACTTGCTGTTATAAAAAGATGCTTAAGACCTTACTTGGACATGAGTAAACTAAAGGATCTAATGCATGAAATCGGAAGATACATGAGAATGAGTTAGTTTGATGCATGATGAGTTGGTCTAATGCTTGAGAATCGTGTGAAAAAGCCTATAGAGGAGTCGTTAGTAGCCCTTGTTTCCACACTTTACACTTAATTCGCTGTTAGTAACATTGCTAGATAATTGTTGTTTCCGCAATTCCTTTAGTTCAAATTTTGCCTTAGCCATTTCTCTCTTCGTTTTTATTCTCTTCTCTTTACATTCGAGTTTATTATCTACTTGCACTTGTTTATGCTTCCATCACTTACACATTCCTTAATAGTTAGGCACTTTAAAAACCAAATCTACCCCATTTAATCCACCCATTCTCACTTAACAAATCACTTCGCTAGTAACTAAGAATAAATCTCTGTGGGAAATCGAATGAAAAAATACTTATTACTTGCTACAAGATCATGTATGCTTGCATGTTCTGAGTGCTCTATCATTGCATCTTTATTTTAAACATTGAGCACGCAACAGAAGTCTTTTAATTTATTTTCCATTATGAGCTAATTTTAGAAATGGATTCAATTATGTGAATGGCCATTAAGAGATGAAATAGCTTGACAGCTGTGAATTACGATTTTACCCTTATGCCTTGTGTGGTTCATTCTTTATTGATTATATGCAAAAATGTTAGATTGAATTGACCATTTAATTTAGCATGAAATATTAATGTCGATACTTCACCGGTCGGGCAAATAACGACTCTCGTAAAGGTGATGTAGCATAAAAGCCTAAAAATAGGATTTCGTCGATTGTCCTTGATGATTGGGTCAAAAGACTATAGGATCAATATGATTGCATGCTTAACCATCTAAGATCACATTATTCACAGAAATGTAGGTTTAAGGACTTAGACTTCTAAAGGTACTTGCAAAGAGGCTGAATAAGAGATAAATTTGGTCCAAAAGCACAAGGTACTATGTGGTGACTCTGTGGTCACATGTTGTCAAGTAAACTCTAATTAGGGTTGAAACATGATTGGATCCCCGCTTTTATTAATATTTTTAAACCAAAACCAACTAATCATTATCAACTTATTTTTGTTACATTTCATTGCATTCGAAAAATATTTTTTTCTAAAACTAAGTTCCACAATAGTCTCTTGGGATTCGATACTTGGAATACTTTCTAATTTATTACTTGTTTGACAGTGTATCTTTGCACTTGACCATATATTTCATTGCAGGTTATTGAACCAAATTATACACCCACATTTTAGTCATCAGTGATCTGGCAAAACTTTTAGCTCTAACTTAGGTGCCTGTTCAACAAAAGGTAACATTTTATTAGTTTTGGCAGATATCTCAGCATCTAAATTAATTGATTCAGAAAGAGAAGACAACTCCTTCAAACCAAATATCATCACATATTTCATCAGAAACCTGCTCATGGTCAACATCATCATATAAAACTATATCCTGCACAAGTGAATCCACAATATAATCGGACAAAGGGATGGGGGATCGTCGGGGTGCTTCATGGCTTCAATGATATTAAATTTCACAACAACGCCATTAAATTCAACATATAAAATACCCTCATTAACATCTATCTTAGTTTTAGCAGTTTTCATAAAAGGTATTCCTAAGAAAATTGAAGCAGAAGATGAAACAAAACTTTCTTCCATTTTAAGAATATAAAAATCCGCAAGAAAAATCAAATCGTTAACCTGAACTAAGATATCTTCAACAATATCTAGAGGGTGAATGTAAGATCTATAAGCTATATGAATAACAACACCAGTCTCATGCAAATCATTTGACTTAAGTTCTTGGTAGACAGAATATGACATGACATTTATAGATGTTCCTAAATCAAGCATGACACGTTCTATTTTCTTACTACCAATCACACAAGGCAAAGTAAACATACCTGAATCTTTACACTTTTCAGGCATATTCCTCTGAAGCATGGCTGAAACGTTTTTACTTACCACAACGCGCTCTTTCTCCTTGACTCTTTGCTTCTTTGTGCACAATTCCTTCATAAATTTAGCATACCTCGGGATTTGCTTGATGACATCCAAAAGTGGTATATTGATTTCCACCTTCCTAAAAGTATCCATAATTTGCTTCGCCTGAGCGTTCTCCATAGGTTTCGCCAACCTACTCGGAAAATGAGCTTTAGGGACATTACCATTTAAAAATAAAGAAGGATTGAAATGTACCCCTTTAAACGGTGCTGGAGCACTCTCTTCCTCTTCGGAACCTCGAGGTGGTGTTCTAACTTCAGGTGAAGCTCTGGAAGGTATCTCGGTCCCACTCTTCAAAGTAATGGCACTCACATTCTCTCGTGGGTTCACCTCGGTTTGTGTAGGGAGCTTCCCAGAATTCTGCGCTTCCAAGTTGCTAACTGAAGTAGCCAACTGAGTAATCTGATTCCCCAAGCTTTGCATTCCCGTTTAAGTTCAGGGGTACGTGGCTAGTGCCCCTGGCCCCTTCATGGATCCACCCCTAGTAATTGATATCTTTTCTATTAAGTTAGACTTGAATTATCAAACAATATTAAAGTTTAAGTGTTATATAATAAAACTTTTCAAAATTAAGAAAACGTAATTGAAATCTTTGAAGGATATTAGGTATAATTTAACAAAAAATAATGGTTATTGTTCTTAGAAATGAATTAGAAAACAAGATAAACCGTTTCGAAATAAGCACGTTACATTTTGAATTCTCGATGGCAACCATTCAACACTGAGAAAAAGAAAAACAAATCTTTTTCAGGCAAACGAATGGCGCCAAGACGCTGCTCGCTCTCTCACGCAACGTAGTGAGCGTCAGAGCCACAAGAGTTAGTTACAAGATTCCCATGGGACCTCAGCCTCAGAATCAGAATCAACGTTGGAATCCCAACAAACCCCCAATTCCTCCTCCTCCTCCTCTTCTCCATCTACCAAAAAATGGAGGCTCTGCTCCGGAGCCTCGATCTGAAACCAGCCCCTTGTTCTCCATTTTCAGCTGATCTCTCAAGACCCATTTCGTCTCAGGTCGGTTTCCGCCGGTTTTCGAGCTCCGGCCGTCGTGGAAGCCGGAAATGGACGGTGGTTGCTGCCGCGAGCGAGTATGGAAGTGAATCGGCTCGGCGGAGACTTATTGGGTCAGTTGGGAAATGTGTTATGGGATTTGCTGCTGCTGCCACTGCCTTGAGCTCTGTTTGCTGTGATTCCCCAGCTCTTGCTGAATCTCTTACTGTTGCTTTTCCAGTTTCGCGTGCCCCTGAGGTGAAATTTGTTTACGTTTCATTTTGCTTGCTTTGGTTGTTACATCCATTGTCTATTTTGAGCCATGTTGTGGGATTGGCTTACACCATATGTAGGTGTGCTCAGTGTATTGAATTTTGGTTGAGTCCTTCCATATTTCTATATGTCCATGGGTTTAACTTGGACGCAAAGGGGTTAATTGATATTGTTGTATATAGGAAAAATCTTGAAGAGATGTGAACATGATATTGATAATGAGAAATTTTAATTTATTTGATGCTTATTTGTTAAGTTCTAAGTTACTTTTTTTGATAATGATTTTGTTTTATGTTTTTTGAAATTTAAGTTGGTTTACTCACGATTTCTTTTCTATGGTTCACTTTTTTAAAAGAAACATTTGAATTCTTAGTCAAATTCTAAAAACAGAAATAAGTTTTTAAAAACTGTTTTTTTTTTAGTTTTCAAAACTGGGTTTGAATTTTGAAATAATTAGATAACAAAATAAATAAACTCATACTAAGATGTTTTGGATGGTTTTGTTTTTTAAAATATTAAGAAAGATTGAAATTGAAGTTTAATATTGTTCAATATGTAAATTTCTGTTGAGAGACATGTCTCCTGTGTTTGATGTTTTTCTTTCTCTTACTCTTTCCAAAATGAGAGAATTGTTCTTTTGATTGCACTAAGAATTGCTTTTCTTCAAACTTTCTTTGTTCTGAAACTTTGTTTAGGGTTTTCCCATTTGTGATCAAAGTTGTTGAATGGTTTTTGGTGAGTGGTTTTCTTTGTTAGGTGAATACAGTTCAAAGGACTCTAATTGAGGCTTGGGGATTGATCAGAGAAACTTTCGTAGACCCGACTTTTAATCATCAAGGTATCTGGCTTAACAACATATTAGAATATCATATTTACTTCCAAATGTTCATGGATGAAAATAAATAATAATATTAAGAAGCCAACTTGAGGATAACTTATCTAGTTAAGGCATTTATCCTCAAATAAAAAGGTGAAAGGTTCAAGTATCCACTCCTACATGTTGAACTCAAAATAATCATAATATGAAGACGAAAGCATGAAAAGGTCCATAAAATACATTTGTTTAGGTTCATATGATGGTTTTTTTTTTTCTGTCTAATGCTGAAGTTCTAATATGGTTAAATGAACTCAATCTAACACAGTACTGTTCCTCTTTTGCAGATTGGGACCTAAAGTTACAGCAAACCATGGTGGAAATGTTTCCCTTGAAATCAGGTGATGCAGCATACAAGAAAGTCAGTGCAATGCTGTCCACGCTTGGAGATCCATTTACTCGGATTATAAGCCCAAAGGTGTTTGCTAAATCAGTCGTTAAGCATTGACGAATTATTGCTGTTTATAGTTTGTACATTATTTTATTTTTGACAACAAATTATATCTGCTATTCCAAGTAGGAAAACATCCTTGTTTGGTTTTATCTTCAAAAGAACTTACCCATTTGTCTGGCGGTTTCTATTGCAGGAGTATCAAAGTTTTAGAATAGGCAACGATGGCAACTTGCAGGGAGTAGGCCTCTTCATAAATGTTGAACCAATAACCGGCCATTTGGTTAGTAACATTCTTCAAAATCTTATCCTTATTATAATTCCTAAGGTTTCTTGACATTTCACTGAAAACAAGTTCCTTTTCTTCAAATTTGATCTATCTGTTAATTATTTGCTGTGAGAAGCATTCCACATTTCTAGCACAACTCAATAGTTCTATGGTAAAACTTAGGTCTTTTTGAAAAAAATTGGGCTACCATTTATTTCTCATTGCTCATTAAGCTCAAAATTTGGGTCTTTTTTCTCTTCTCCTCTTTTGGAGTTTTTTGGGTATTTAGGGTTCTGTCAAGGAAAAAGACAGAGCATTTGTTATCCAATCACCAATTCAATGGAAAGGCCAAGTCTATGTGGCTTAATGCCTGCACTAAAGCTTTTAATTGGAAATTCGGTCAGAAAATATTTTGGTGGAATTTTAAAGGAAGAAGTATGAATGGAGAAGAAGTCCTACATTTAGCAAAATTCCATGCTTCATGTTGATGTGATCTTTCTAATTCTTTTTGTAACTATACTCCATTTATAATTAATTCAAATTGAAGTGGGCTTGTGCAACTCCTACAGGGAGTAGGTAAATTAGAGCTTGGTTGTAACTTTTCATCATCAATGAAAAATGTTCTTTTCAAAAATAAAAAATAAAAAAGTGAAGATATCTGTCATTGTATGTGTAATACATCCAAGTTACTAAACATTTTCCCCGGTTCTGCCTTTTATACATTGATATTGCAGATGGTTTTATCCATCATAGATGGTAGCCCTGCTGCACGTGCTGGCATACATGAAGGAGATGAGCTGATTGAAATTAATGGTAAATTATTTTTCCATCATTTTTTTCTTTATGATCTGTGAATTTAATTCCTAGCTCTTTAGATATAAGGATGAAGTTCTTACTTTTTGCATATTTCCCAAGATATCGTTGCCACTCATTGCCTCATGTAGCTTGTTTAAGGCAACACTTATTAATACACATAAGAACATACCAGATGTTACTCTGGATGATTGAAGTTGTTCTTCAATAGAATTTCTGTTTACGTCTAGCATGAAAACTGATCCTCAAAGACGTACTGGAGTCCGTGAATTTGAGTAGACGTAGTTCCGATGATCCCTGTTACTAAAATCATTGTTCAGGCTTCTTGATAGCTATTTAACTTCAGTTACTTTCATATTGCTTTCAATGAAAAACTCTTTTGTGGTTCAATGGTCTGCAAAAGAAGGTTTAAACGCAAGATACAAGTTGATTATGAAGTCAAGATACAATCAATCTTCGCAAAGTATTTAACTTCAGATAATAATGTTTGCATTGCATATATCTTCTATCATAATTCATCTTCATCTCACCTCTTTTCTGCAGAAAATTTTATCTTCCATCTCATTGTGTATAGTTCAACATAATTTAACTATTTGTGAGGCTTCAGGGGAAATGCTTGATGGTGTTGATAGTGAAACAGCAGCACAAAAGCTTCGAGGGCGTGTTGGAACACTAGTCACAGTGAAAATTCATGATGTAAGTACCAATTTGTTTTTGAATGGGCATACTATTGAAATGACATTAGTATATAATCATACTGTTGATAGAACCCAAATAACTGGATAATATTGGAAGATAAAAGATAAAATAACTACAAAAACACGAAGTAATTCAAGGTAGTTGGACCCTTACTCTCTTGAGATCATTAAAGCCGAAACACACTAAACAATTGCCTACCTCTCTCAAAGACCGACCTTTCTATTTATAACAAATAGTCTCTTACAAAGCACTTTTCTATTTACTATATTACCCCTCTCTATTAAGTCCTGACACATTTGCTTACATAAATGCTTCCACAAGTATATTTATAAACAATCATAACAAATTCAAATAGCATGACGTATTCATTGAGCATTTTATTTTTCAGGTTAAAGATACGAGCAACTCGAGTATCAGAGAGGTACTAAACCACTCAGTGTTGGTTCATTGTGGAGTGTGTTATCGCATTAGGCAAAACTCAAAAGCATATATTTTTTCTTTTCTTTTTATTCTTTATATTTATTTTGTTTTTCTTATTTCTACTTGTCAAGAACTTGACGTCTCTTCACATTTCTTGAAGGTCAAAATACCTAGAGAATACATTAAACTCTCTCCGGTATCCAGTGCGATTATTCCGCATAGAACACAAGATGGTCAATTGTCCAAGACTGGCTATGTTAAATTATTTGCCTTCTCTCAGGTAAATTCTGACCAATGCTTTTCAAGAGTTTAGATCTAGATAACTTGTCGATTAAAGAAACTTATCCGGTTATAGTATCTAAGGATTGTGACTATTGAAGACATGCTGGCTTATGTGAATTGTTTCTGTATAATATTGATAGACTGCAGCTTCTGACATGGAAAGCACGATTCATGAAATGGAAAGCCAGGGTGTGCAATCGTACATTCTTGACTTGCGGAACAACCCAGTAATTCTCTGGTTTCCCGAAAGTGGTTATTTTTATTGAAGTAAGCCCAAGCTGACCTTATTATTACTAATGTTTCAGGGAGGGCTTGTAAAAGCAGGACTTGAAGTTGCCCAAATATGGCTAGATGGGGATGAAACTCTAGTAAACACAATTGATCGAGAAGGGAACATGTCGCCCATTAATATGATTGATGGTCATGCTATAACACATGATCCACTTGTTGTGCTTGTAAGTTCTTTTCAAATTTAAGCCACATAATAATCAAATAAGTATAATATAGAAGTAACAAATGGAAGGGGCAAAATAAAGATTGATAAATTGTTTTTCTGTTCTCCTGCATGGTAATTGTACTGATTCAATATGTATGTATAAATATGTGACTTGTGAGAGCAGATATATGTGTTTACATGATAAATGAATCTGGTTTTTTAGTTTATTTTTACATTTTTCTTTAGGCAGATGTCTGAAAAATCTGTTGATAAATCACTTATGCAAGTAGAATAAGAAGAACGTGCAAGGAGCAATGTTGGCAAACTGAATTAGTGTTGAAGGGTCAGAGGTAGTCTGGCCCTAATAATATCCATAACCTGATTGGAATGAAAGGCCTCCAATTTGGTTTACATTTGCTAGGAGACAGGTGACCAAGGCTATCGAGTAGAGTTAGTTATATTGTAGTAAGGGGAGTGTTCTGTGCAAGTACTTGTGGGGCCCAATTTATAAGTAATAGAAAAAATAGTTTTATGTTATGATGGGGTGGTGTTGAATGCTTATCAAAAGCAAGAACTTCAAAATCATGCATATTGAATCAGTAGAATCAAGAACATAAGAAGAAGGATCTAACTTGGATCTATTTAGACAATGTTACTGTGTAAACTGGACAACAATTTTGTTTACAGGAAAAATTCTTCTCAACTAAACACACCATAACTAAAACTTTCTTTGTCATTTGAGAAATAAGAGAACTGAAATATGTTTAGTGTACAAAAAAAGAAAAAAACAAAAAAAAGAAATATGTTTAGTGTATTGGACATCATAACTCTTGCATCCTATTTATAGACTCTTTCCTAAACCCCTATTAAGCCTAGTAAGAGTTGTTGGGTATCCACCCAAAATCCATACTCAATGAAAGTCCATTGGTCTATTTGATCAACCTATTAAATAACTCGTATATTAATCAGCAATCCGTATTTTAGTATTGGAGTTAAATACTCTAGGGGGGAATATTTAGCAGAAATTTGTTGGAGACAAATTTGAAGACTTTAAGGTTTATCTGAATTACTTGATGATGGAGTGTCTTTAAGTTTAAGAGAAGTTAGAGAATCTAGAAATTGGATTACAGTGGATTCATTCGGCGAGTTTTTGGTGGTTAGAGGACTCCTTTATCATCCTAATGTAGTCAAGACTTGATCCAAGGCTTTTCTGGAGACAGAGTGCCCAAAAAAAGTTAGTATCTAGATTTGACTTGCTCATTTGGAAAGATTAAAGGTGATTTTGGGATGACTTGGTGATTAAAAATAAAATCACATTCCAAAAAGTTTGTAGTGTTTTGTTAGATAATTAAAAGTGATTTTAAAAGTTCTACAAACACTTCAAAATAACTTACCCTCCTTATGGAAGAAGTACATAATTAGAGTATATTTGGTTGTAAACCATCATGGGTAGGCCCTAGTGGTCAATAAGGGCCAATGTAAATAGTAAAGGGCATAGATAGAATGAGTTCAAGTCATGGTGTCCACCTACTTGGGATTTATTATCCTACGAGTTTTCTTGGCAATAAAATGTAGTAGGGTCAGACGATTGTCACATGAGATTAGTCGATATGTGCACAACCTAGCAACGACACACGGATATAAAAAATAAAGTGGATAAAAGCAATTCTCCCTCATTTAGGAGGATCCAGTAACATAGAAGTGTTTTTAGAAAAAAGTCAAAAAGTACTTAAAGCATTTTGTGAGAAAGCATATATAAAATGTTCCTAAACCAAGTACTTGACTTGGAAGTACTTCAAAGACTCTTTTAAGAGTGGAAAATCAAACATTAAGTAGATTCTAACTAATGTGCTTATAATGAAAGTACTCTTGTTAAAAGTAATTATGCTTGTAATTAAAATACTCTTGTCAAAAGCAATTATTCTAGAAGCACTCTCAATCACACATTTAATGCTTATTCTAAAGTTCAAATAGTAAAAGTGTTTTCACTAGAAGCACTAGTGCAAAAGCTATCCCAAACCCAGTACAGTAATACATGGACTAAATGCAAATGAAATGTTTTGCAGTGGGTTTGTTTCTTCCCGTCTGTGTTTTTTGTTTCTAGATGGAGAAGACCTATCTTATTTGTTCTTTCATTGTTCCTTTAGCGGCAAGTGTTGGGAGCATCTCTATGTAAAGTAGGAATAAAGCTAAATTGTTATGGGTTGATGCTGTAACAGGCTAACAGCTACTCTTTGCCATTTTTGGTTTCAAAGGAACCAAAGAATCTTAGAAGGAAAATACTTAAATTGGTATGAAAGATGGGATGTTGCTGGGGGTCATTCTTCTTTCTTTTTGGGAATTTGTGAACACATAATGTTCTATTGAAAATAAATCCTAATAATTCATTTGATAGTATGGCCAAAGGAATCCAAGACCCAGTCTGTTTATCATGAGAAGTCGGTTCACAGATGTAGTTTCGAAGTGAAAGATACTCATTAGAAATGGTAATGTGCTGTTTTGTGGGGCCTTTGGGGAGAGAGGAACGACAGGAGTTTTCGAGGACTTGAGAAGTCTTTGAATGATGTTTGGGCCTGTATTAGATTTAACGTCTCTCTGTGGGCTTACTGGCGAAACCTTTTTGTAATTACCCGTTAGGTCTTGTTTTATTTGATTGGAGGACCTTTCTTTAGTTTGTCTTCTTTTGTGGGCTTTATTTTTGTATGTCCTTGTTTTCTTTTTTTCTGAATGAAAGTTTGGTTATTCATCAGAAAAAGAAATGGTAAAATGCAAATGGAGGAACGAACCTAGTGGTTTAGGGCGGCTTATGGAGATGTCATTGAGGATCTTTTGTTACAACAAGGTATATGAGGGACATTTTCCTAGAGTTAATTACTTAGTGGATTAGTAGCTAGGGCCCTTGGAAGGGACAAAAGGGGACTGATCTCTAAATGACTTTCAGAGCTACAATCCAAGTGAAAGAAATGGTTCTGCTTTAAATGTGAGAGGTTTTCACCAAGTTGCCTTACAAATTGGTTTTCCATTTTTTTTCTTGTGTAGTCCAAGCAATATCACACTCTCACACCTGGGGAACTTCAAACAAAAAGAGAATAACCGATTGTGCAATTCATATTGTTTACCAATGCCGATACTGATGTAAAACTATGTCAAGATCAATTTGTCTCATGATGTCCTGATTTCTATTATTATTTTCTAATTGATGACCAATTAATTAATGTTGTTTCTTAGTATTTAGCTGATTGTTTGTGTATGTATTTAGCTAACGACTTCTGTCATATTCTAAAGTTATTGTGCTATAAGTTCTGTTTCATTTGAATTGAAAATAAGCATGATTTTTGTATAAAACAAAAGTAATACATAAACAAACTGAATCTGAAATATTGGAAAATAAATTAAAAGGTAGAAAGGTCCAGATACCTTTGGGAAAATCATCTAGTACCTATATTCTTTATGTTCTTATTATGGGTTAAGTATATTTAATCTTTTATGCATATTCTTAATATAGGTGAATGAAGGTAGTGCTAGTGCAAGTGAGATTTTAGCAGGAGCACTCCACGACAACGGTCGGGCTATTCTCGTGGGGCATAAGACGTTTGGGAAAGGAAAAATTCAGGTATTGTATTTAGTAGATAACAATGTGTCATTACAAAGCATTTTGTTTCACAATTCTGCAGAAGACGAGAGTTTTACAACTAATGTTCGAAGACTTGTTAGGAAATTACAACAATGGATGCTTTTCAATCTTAAAACCGCCATCTTTCACGCATCTAGTCGATGGCCCATCTCTATATGATGCGTAACTCAGATAGTTGTGTGTTCTTGATGCAGAGTGTCACGGAGCTTCACGACGGCTCAGCTTTATTTATCACGGTTGCAAAGTACTTATCACCGGCACGTCATGAGATAGATCAAGTTGGCATTGCGCCAGATATCCTATGTACAGCAGATGCACTTAACTCACCCAGAGAAGTAATAGCTAAAGACAAGAGCTCAGGCTCACCCCTTGAAGCTGATTCTTGTATAATGATAGCTGAGCATGAATTGGACAATCAACAATCTAAAGGGACTGCCTCTTGAAATGGTAGAAATTCTTTCACTTTTATAAGTAGAATTTGAATGTAAATATGGAAGGAAACTAGAAAGGTATATAATATAGAGAAAAGTTAAGGAGTATAGCAAGAAATTATTGGGATTTACTTGTATTGTGCAAATCAGCTATTTTAACAAGATCAATACCTTGGTGTTGCTATGTAAGTATACAATTCATTGGAAATAGTCCCACAAACCATTTGTTAATTGAACTTTTGGTGAATAAGATCACTTATATATTTGATGAGCAAGGAGAGGTAATTTATACATATAAAGGTAACCATCTAGAGCAACTAACGACATGAAAATAGGAATTGAAGAACAAACTATTTCTTAAATATTGAACTAACAAACTCCTAAAATACTGATTCAACTATTTATATTTTCTACACCCTTCAAGTTGGTGCATAAATGTCATGCATACCACTGGTAGTGAACTTTTGAACGTTCACCCTTTGGGGTGTAGAATCCCGCCAAAATGAAATTTATAAGCCGATTACACTAACCAGGTCGATCCACATAGAATTGACGTTAATTCAAGCTTAATTAAACTAAATTTGTGCTAACGGAAAAATGGGGAATTTGGTTGAAATAATGGTGATTACACATGAACAATGCTAACGGAAAATTAAACGGTAAATTGACAATTTAAACGAACATGCTTAATTTTGAGTAATGGGATTGATCACTATGGACATTCAGATCATCGACAATAGAGAAATTTAGCTACGGTATTCATGCACGCAATTCGAATGACCATATTCTAGCTCAAACAACCCAATGATATAATTAGATAAGTGCAATTCTAATTATACTTAGCCAATAATCAATTTGAGGTGATCAATCCCAAATTAATTAAAGGCCAGTGACGGGAACCATGCGATGAATTAGCCCGAAGATTAATTCGATTTCTCTTCTACCCAAAACCCAACATGAAGACAATAATTAATTCAAACTTCCAACCGTCACTTGAATTCAAATTAATTAGCCATGCTTAAGCCCTTGCTACTTAGCGATTGAGGCAATTATACGTCTTAATCTCTAGCGTTCTAGCATGCATAGGAACTAGAGTGTCAATTCTAATTAAGCTACACATGCTAATTAAACACAATCATGGGAAAAAAATGCAAGTAATTCTAGAAGCTAAACATACACAAAAAGAGGAAAATCTCCCTTCAATTCATAGTTTATAATCCCAACTCAAAATCAAGCACTATACCTCTAGGTTTCCATGGAGAAAAAACTCCTCCAAGAATCCATGGAGGTTCTTCCTTTCATACAACCCAAAATGAAGAAAAACCAGAAAAAGGGGAGAAAAACGGCAATCTCGAGGAAGAAGATGAATAGTGAATGCCCTAAAATCGGGAAAAAACATTTTTATATTCGCCGTAGCGTCGAGACGCTGGTGCAGCGTCGAGACGCTACAGACGCAAAATTCAGCGCACGCCTCTTCGGAGCGTCGAGACGCTTCAGGACAGCGTCTCGACGCTTGCTCTCGGGTCTGATCTTCAATTTAAGCCTTTGGTTGCTTCATTTTGGCAAAAACTCCATTTTTGAAGCTCCTCTTCTCCCGAACCGATCCCGAAGCGTCTAAAACATCTCTCTAAGCTCCAAAACATGGTTTTGAGCTCCTTTAGCTCCCAACCATGAATTCACCTATAACAAGACATTTTAATCAATAATAAGCACGGTTCTAGCCAATATTAAGGACATTTTAATTGCTTTATGGTGTAGACAAGAAAAGGGAATTCTATTCAATGATCAAAAGGTGATTCTAAAGGACTGCAACCCCCTTTAAATACAAATAGGAAGGCTGGAAAAGTTTAACTACTTACAACAAACTTGGGAAACCGAAGTGGTTAAAAGAAATAACTAAAAGAAATAAAGAAAATACAAAAGAATATAAAACAAGAAGTGTTTCAAGAAACTAAAGGAAATAAAAAAATACAAAAGAATATAAAACAAGAAGAGTTTCAAGAAACTAAAGAATTTACAAGAAACACTCAAGAAAGGAGTCAAGATGTCCTACATCAAACCCTCCCACTTAAAATCAAACTCGACCTCGAGTTAATTAGCTAAAGAAAACTCGTCTGGAGCATGAAAATGGTGAATGTCAGCAATGTTGAAGGTATTGCTAATTCGTAAATGGGAAGAAAGTTCCACCCGATAAGCATTACACCCAATGCGTTCAAGAATGACAAAAGGACCAAGTTTCTTGTTAGTCAACTTAGTGTGATGACCAGATGGTAAACGGATCTTCCGGAGATGAATCATCACTAAATCACCCACTTGAAATTCCTTAAACCGACGACGAGTGTACGCCAAAGACTTGTAGGAAGCATTAGCCTTCTCCAAATGATCTTTGACTTCCTGGTGGAGTTCCTGAATTCGAGTAGCAATGCTCTCAGCTTCCAAACTAAGATCAACAGAAGAGGGAATGTTAGCTAAGTCAACTGTAAGACGAGGGAGATGAGTATAAACAACCTCAAATGGTGACTTCCCTGTGGAACGATTTTGCATATGGTTATAGGAATTCAGCTTGCGCCATTGAAAGGTCCCATTGTTTAGGCTTGTCCCCACTAAGACAACGAACCAAATTGCCAAAAGTTCTATTGGTAACCTCGGTTTGGCCATCAGTTTGTGGATGACATGTGGTACTAAAAAGGAGACTCGTGCCAAACTTCCTCCACAAGGATTTCCAAAAGTAGCTCATGAATTTGACATCTCGATCTGAAACAATGGATTTAGGTATTCCATGAAGTCTAACAATCTCACGAAAGAAAAGATTAGAAATGTGAAGAGCATCATTAGTTTTCTTGCAAGGGAGAAAATGAGCCATCTTACAAATCTATCAACAACCACTAAAACAGAGTCATATGCACGTTGAGTTCTTGGTAAGCCTAAGACAAAATCCATGGAAAGATCTTCCCAAATAGAGTTTGGTATAGGTAAAAGGGTGTAAAGACCGGTATTTTGGCTAGAACCTTTTGAAGTTTGGCAAACAAAACACCTTTTAACAAAACTAGTAACATCTTTATGAAGTCGTGGCCAAAAATATTTGGAGGAAATTAAAGCAATGGTTTTGTCACGACCGAAATGGCCGGCTAGCCCCCCTGAATGCATATCTTGTAAAATATACTGTCTAAGGGATGTATAAGGAATGCAAATTGAATTACCTTTGAATAAAAAACCATCTAGAATGTGGTAATCCGAACAAGGTACGTGTGAAATGCATTTTTTTCCAAATAGTTTTAAAATCCGTATCCGTGGCATATAAAGGAGGTATATGGTCAAAAGCAATGATTTCAGCACGAAGAGTGGTTAAGAGTATACCTTTCCTACTTAAAGCGTCGGCTACCTTGTTACTTTTACCCGTGGTGTGCTTGATGACAAAGTCGAAACGTTGAAGGAATTGGAGCCAACGTGCATGCATTCTACTAATAGTCTTTTGAGATTGAATAAACTTCAAAGAAAAATGACCAGTTAATAGAATAAAAGCATTAGAAAGTAAGTAGTGTTCCCATTGTTTCAACGCTCGAACTAAGGAATATAACTCTTGCTCGTAAGTACTCCCATTTTGGCGGGCCACACTTAATTTTTCACTAAAAAATTCTATTGGATGACCCTCTTGACTCAAAACAGCCCCAATACCAACCCCAGAAGCATCTACGGAAACCTCAAAAGGTTTGTCAAAATTAGGAAGGGAAAGAACAGGGGTAGATGCTAAGTGCTTTTTTAGGTTGCTAAAGCTAGAAGTTTGGGAATCACCCCAATCAAATTGGACTTTCTTTAAACAATTAGTGAGGGGTGCAACAATAGTACTAAAATTACGAATAAATTTGCGATAAAAAGATGCTAAGCCGAGAAAATATTGAAGTGCTCGAATGTTGTGTGGTATAGGCCAATCACTAATAGCTTCAATCTTCCTAGGATCTACAGCCACACCCTTAGCACTTAGAACAAAGCCCAGAAAATTAATTGCAGCACATAAAAAGGCACATTGCTTGGCATTAATGTAAAGGGCATTGTCATTCAGGATAGAAAAAACCGTGTGTAAGTGGGCAAGATGTTCATCATTGGTTTTGCTATACACAAGTATATCATCAAAGTAAACTACCACAAATTTATTTAAACAAGGAAGGAGTACCTGATTCATGAGGCGCATGAATGTGCTTGGAGCATTGGACAAACCAAAGGGCATTACTAACCATTCGAAGAGGCCTTCATTTGTTTTAAAAGCTGTTTTCCATTCATCCCCTGGTTTTATTCGAATTTGGTGATATCCACTTTTGAGATCAATTTTGGAAAACACCGAAGCACCGCCAAGTTGGTCCAATAAATCAGATAATCTAGGTATGGGAAAACGGTATTTAACAGTAATCTTATTAATAGCACGACTATCGACATAAAGGCGCCAAGAACTATCTTTCTTAGGAGCTAACAAGGCTAGAACCGCACACGGGCTCAAACTAGGTTTAATGTGTCCCAACTCAAGCAAGTCTTGAATTTGATCATGTAAAATCTGGTATTCCTTGGGACTCATTCTATAATGGGGTAAATGAGGAAGAGAACTACCGGGGACTAGGTCTATTTGGTGTTGAATATTGCGTAAAGGGGGTAAAGAAGATGGGGAAGTAGCGATGTTAGGAAATTAGTTCAATAAGTGAGAGATGAGAGGAGTGAAATGTGTTGTAGTCTCACTGGTTGTCGTTCCTTTAATAACAAAAGCCACTAAGGTGTCCTTAGGAGTACAAAATATATCTTTACCATGAGTTAACGTGAACAATTGTTTTTTATTGGACTCCTCACTGGTTTTTTTCTTATCTTCCATAGCTCCCATAGGCAAAAGGACCACTGTTTTTCCCATCCAAGAAAAGGTATGAGTGTTGTCCCTTCCCCTATGCATAGCTTGGGTATCAAACTGCCAAGGACGCCCTAAAAGGATATGACACACATCCATTTCGAGAACGTCACATACAACTTGATCTTTATAGTGCTGTCCAATTGAAAGAGAAATGGTGCAAATTTCCAGCACTTGTTTCTCACCACCTTTTGAAATCCAACTAACCTTATAGGGATTTGGGTGGGGTTCAGTTTTCAGGTTAAGGGCAGTAACAAGCTTCTTGGAAACAATATTTTCAGAACTACCACTATCAATTATAACTTGACAAATCTTACCATTGATTGTGCATCGAGTTCGGAAAAGTTTATGCCGTTGGGGATTGATCTCGTTCTTTGGAGTTAGAAGGATTCTTTGAAGAACACAAGAAAGTTGATCCCCATCGGAGTCTGGTTCTGCAAATTCATAACCATCGGAGCCCTCGGGATTGTAAGTGTCATCATCTTGGGTTCGTTCTTGTATAGCCAATGTCCGTCGTTGAGGGCATTCATTAGAGAGATGACCTTGCTGGCCGCACCTGAAACACTTACCAAGAGAAGGACGATTATAAAGATTAGTAGACTTTTTACCCATGGGAGCATCCAAACCTTTATTAGTGTTGTTCTTGGCAAGATGCTCATCCTTTTTGCCTTGTTGGGTGGAGTTGGATGAACTTCCTTGCTGAAAATTTCGGGGAGAATCATTAGTATACTTTCTTTGAGGTGGTTGGTCATGTTTTGCCCATGCATTCCTTCGTTGTTAGGTTCTTGAAGGCCTAATCTCATCATTTTCCTCAATCTTGTTTGCTAGGTTGATTGCATCCGCGAGGTAAACTAGAAGATGTACGTTTACCGCTTCTTTGATGTCATCACAAAGACCATTAACAAATCTTGAAATTTGTTGTTGCTCGTTTTCGGGTAGATTATTTCTTGCACCCAATCGGTAGAATTCTTCCGTGTAATCTAGGATATTACGATTACCTTGCTTACATTGTTAGTATTGGTTGTATAGTATTTGTTGATAGTTGAGTGGTAGGAATTATTTCTTCATTAACCTCAACATCTTTGGCCATTGTTTTATGAGTGTCTTGCCCGAGTATCGACGATTATTTTGGAGTTGATCCCACCATGCTGAGGCCTCACTTTGTAATTTGAAGGCAACTAACTTCACCTTTTTTTCTTCGGGAGTATTGGCATAATCAAAGAAGTTCTCCACGTTCTTGACCCAATCAAGAAATTTTTCCACATCCATTCTTCCATTGAAGTTTGGAAGGTTACTTTCATTCTAATTTCTGAATTGTCATTAAATTGTTGTTGTCTTCTTGGAGGTATATCTTGGTGATTTTGATGTCCCAGATGAAGGTTACCTTGCTGTCCAATATTTCTGAATTCTCCTTCATCTGAAGATTCAGAATCTTGTGCCAGAAATCCAGGGATTGGATTTCCAGGAAATCTCCCAAAATTTTGGTTTTCTTGTCTTCTAATTGGATTATGCACTTGTCTTTCTTGCATTTCTTGATTTTCTTGAACATTGCGGGTGACTTCTTGGTTTTCTTGTGGGTTTTCTTGCACATGGTTCACATTGCATTGTTGATTCAATTGTCGAGTAATGAGAATAATGGCTTGTTTGATATCGTCAACACTTGCTATCGCTTCACGTTTTTAAGGACTAATGCTCACTTCTATTAGCTACCCTTTCATGCAGTGACAACAGTGGGTTACACGATCGCCCCTGGTTACACGGGAAACACAAGAAGAAGGAGCATCTCAGGAGCTTTTATTCAACATCTTTCACTTTTTCTCTCTCTTTTTTTATTTTATTTTTAGGCACATAGCTTTGCTATAACACAAATGAATTATTACTAGCTCTAAAATTATGTCCCTATATTGGCTAGAACCATGATTAATATTGATTAAAATGCCTTTTTGTAGGTAAACTCATGGTAAAGAGCTCGAGGAGTCTGAGGACGTGTTTCAGGGCTAAAAGAGTCGTTTGAGAGCTTTTTGGACGCATGGAGAATGAGGGAGCTTAAAGTTTGAAGAAATGGCAAAAGTTGCCATGCAAAGGCAATTTTTGGCCTCCAAACCCGAGAGTCAGCGTTGAGCAACAGCGTCGAGACGTTGGCTCAACGCTGCTCAGCATCGAGACGCTGCCCTAGCGTCTCGACGCTACTTCGTCAAATTTTCATGAAAAACCCGAGAGCAAGCGTCGAGCGGACGCTGCTCGACGCTGCAATTTTGGTAGAGGATTTTACGAATATCCACTAATGTAACGACCCGAACTCTAAGTAAGAGAAACTTGTTTATTCTTGTTGTTATTGGGCTTAAACAAAATGAATTGGGCTTAAGTGGTTGACCAAGTCAACTAGGGTTAAGTTGTTTTAAAGAGGAATTAAAAAAAAGAAATTTAAGTTTTGAAAATGTTAATAATAAAGTTATTAATTAATTAGCTAAATAAATTAAATTAAAACAAAATTACAAAATTTAATAATAGAAAATTAATTATATAACAAAAGAAGTAAAAAAAATAAATAAAATAAACTTCTTCATCTTCTTCGTTTCGAAATCAATCGTCGTCCCTCACCCCTCACAATTTTCTCTCACCGCACAACCAACCCACGCCGCCCTCTCTCCCCCTTTCGATTTTTCTTCGCTCGGCCTCGTCGTCGCTCTCTCTTTCCCTTTGCTCCTCTTGCCACAGGCGTTGCCGCTCCGCCCTGCCACAAGCCATTTGTCGTCGGGTCTTCTCCCTCCACCGCTTCGTTCTGCCCAGTCACTTCGCATGCCTTCGCCGCCGTGCCAGATGCCGCCGCCTGTCCTCGTCGTCTGCCCATGCCGTCGTCCTTCTTCATCGGTTATTGGAGGTTCTTCGCGCCGACATCCGCAACAAATAGATTCACAAGTTCGAGCAATCTCATACGATTTACAGCAGGGTTTCATGTCGTTTTGGGTAAGATTCAATAGATTTATACTAATCGATTAAAGTTTGGGGCAAATGGGTTTTAGAAGTTAGAACTGTTTGAAATTCTCAATGTTTTTGTAACTGTTCAGGTTGGACAAAAGAATTTATAAAGGTTGGGCAAGGAAATTTTTGGAAGGAACAAATAGAGTTTCGTAGTCGACCTCGAGGTAAGTGACTTTACTGCCGCAACGCCTTAGTGCTAGGTTGGGAATTGTGTGCTGATAGATTTATAGGTTGATGCGTGTTTGTTGTGCTAATGTATGTTGTTTAGTGGAAGATTGAGAAAATTGGTTGGTGACTGAATGAGTCAGAATACTTTTCAATGACGTTTTCTGAATTGGTGAATTAGTTTCTGGTGTTTGGGAATGTTTTTATTTCAGGTGTGGTTTATCCGATTTTCAGTGGAGACTCTGCCGAAATTTCTAAGATTTTTTCTAAAATGCTTTCAATGTTATGTTTATGAATGGTTCATGAGTGTGAAGTTAAATGAAGTCCTTACAATTGTTGGGATTAATGTGATGAACAAGTTATGTTTTTATTTGATGAACCTTATGAAGTGTGATGAATGAGATGCATGTTGAAAGTGTGGAGTGTGTAGTTAATGCATAAGAGAAAAGTACTCTATGTTGCATCATTTCCACATTTCTAGTGTCTAAAAGGTTTTAGGTGAGACTCATGCACTTGTGTTTGACACATAAGTCATGAGATGTTATAATAGTTACCATCCATTACCTATAAGATTTGTCTGCATGAAAATGATGTCGGTTTAGGGGTTCTAATCACATGAAAGTGATGTGCTTAGAATCGGTGAGCATGAAAGTGATGCTCACCTGTGTGCATGAAAGTGATGCATACCTAGAGGTTGGCGTGCATGAAAGTGATGCACGCCTACAGGGTTCCCAATACATGAAAGTGATGTATCTGAGACTGATGTGTATGAAATTGATGCACGTCCACAGAAATAGAAATGGAGTGGTAAGCTAAAGAGGCAAGTAGGTCCCACTAGTTAAAGTCTCCAGTAGGTTCATGATTGCATGTGATTGCATAGCCTAACCACGGTAGTGAAGTTGCTTACTGAGTATTTTATTTAAAATACTCATTCTTTCTTAAAACATTTTTTCAGGTATTACTAGGAACGTACCAGGCGCGTGGCGAGGTGATCGGTTGATGATGTTATGGGACATATGGGGTCGGAGCGTCCACATTTATTTAAATTCTTATTTCATTTAGTCAGTTTGCACGTTTTATGCTAAGGGTTGAAACAGTTAGTTCTGGTTTTAAATTTTAATTTTCAAGGAACTTATTTAATTGTTTTTACTGGGATCCCGAATTAAATGTTTTGTTTTTCTTGATTCATTTAGTTATAAATTAAAGTTATAAATTTTTATTGAGGATTGTGACGTCATGCATGTAGTAACGGTCCTAAAGTGAGGTCTTAAAAGTCGGGTCGTTGCAGTTGGTATCAGAACCTAAGTTTGAGATTCTGTAGACCGGCTTACATCGTAAGTCCTAAATGTTCCCATGGCTCATCAACAGGTGCCTTGTCATCGCCAGGTATGTTAATGGTTATAATTTTTTTTTTAAAGAAAAAAAAAGGTTTATGAATAGACATGATTGTTGTGTTGTACTTAAGAATGTGCTTGATGTTGATGTTGGTATTAACGTTAGAGATTGTATTGTGGTTGTTAGATTATGGTCATATAGAAGGGAAATATATATATATATATATATATATATATATATATGTGGATATATATACGGTAGCCCATCTGACCCTAGCTTTAGTTCATGGAAGTACTCTATTAAATAGTAGCAAATGTTTTAGTGCAAATGTCTTGGAAGATGGAAAAATCACCCAACGATTTGTTGACGAAGATGAATAAGAATGTACACACTTAAGCTAGTAAATAATTTTATTCAATTGAGAGTGAACTAAGATTTTGTGGTAGCGTTAAAAACTAGTAAACTTGAAGTGAGCGAAGGAGCCAATAATAGACAGACTAGTCGATGAAGAATTAATCCAAGACCTTCGTTTCTCGTGGGGCTCGAAAGTTTAAATGTATTATTGGACTGGAAGTGGTTGAAATGTGAAAGTAGATTTGTAAGCCTTGCAACTAAAGATTGGTGCAAAAATAGTTTAAAACCATCGGTAATGTTTATTTCCCTCACCTTTGAAGACTTTGTTTGGGTCTTGCTAGATATACAAGAATTTAAGAAAATAAAGTATTACCTTTAATGTAAAATATTTGTTATGTTTTGCTATAGACAATGAAAGTGGTGGTGCCAAACAAACCTATGTCATAACAAAAATGTACTTAGGCTGGAAATTGAAGAAGTCGATTGACATGAAAGAAGAGGATCTGAATAGACTGAAGTTTTGTCATTGGACATTGAAGATGCTAGCTTTCGAAGGAATTTTATTTTATGATTACTCTTGAGGAGTTTATGGTTTTGATGGTCTAAGTGAAGTGAGATATTTTAGTTCTCATTTGTTATGCCAAAGTAATGAAAAAGTTACTAGATGAAGTATCTGTGACTATTATGAAGGATCTCTTTTAGATATTCAGCTTAGTTGTTGTGATAAAGAAAACCAAAGCAATTTGAAATTAAAAAAAAAAAAAAAAAAAAATAAAAATAAATAAATAAATAAAAAAAACTCAAGACTTAAAAGGTATAGATAAGTTGTGGGTCCGAATTGAAAAGTTTTTATCTGTATTATTATTAGTATTAATTTTTTTTTTCAAAGTACTTAGATTTTATCCATACCTTGGTTTTGATGAAACGTCTCTAGTTCAGTTGGAGCGACGAAAAGAAATTGGGAAATTAAATGCAAGGTCATAAAAGTTAGGAAAACTCTCACGAGAGATTTGATTTGGTATCCCAAATGGGTAAGTTTTATGGAAATATTATAGATAGAACCATACTCTTCTATTATTAATAATAAATCTTGCTTGAGGAATAAAAAGGACACCTTAATATAATTTATTTTGTAAAGAAAAGTATGAGAGGAAGAAACTGATATGGAATAGTTTTGTTATCTTGAAAGACAAAGGGAATCAACATGTGGAGACCTTGAGTGCATCATTGTATATGACTTGACTTTCTATGATGTGGTTTGTGTTATGGAAACATTTGGAATTTGTATAAGAATCTTGTTGATATTTGGAATTTTGAATCTTAGAGGGTATTTGTCGAAAGAAGTTACATAAGACTTTTGACAACGAAACTCAACTTTAGTATAGAATTGTCTCCTCCAAGCAAAAAAAAAAATAAAAAAAAATAAATAAATAAAAAAATAAATGTTAAACAAGGACAAGTTAATTATGAAAGGTTTCTTTGATAAACTTTTGTCTTGATTTGCATACGAGTTCAAGCAAACAACCTCCTAATTTGAAGCGATGGTTTACAACGGTTGTCAAGGAACTATAAATTTGTACTAGAAGGCTTTATTAGCAAGAGGTAGATTGTTGGACACATTAACAAGGTTTGGAGAAATTGTGACTTTGAGATTAAAGTTAATGAAGTCATCGATTTAAATTGAAAGAAGAGAGTGAGCCAACTTGTTGAAAATGAAAAAAAAAAAAAAGAAAAAAAAAAGAAGAGAAATTGTGTTAGTAAATTAGGTTTTACCTCAAGTTTACCACCAACACGAGAGATAAGTTTCAACATAGAGCTCAAGTTGAAAATAACCCTCATTTCTAAAAAGCTCCACATAGAATGGTCGCAAAAGAGTTAAAGTTGCCCAAGTCACAAATACATGAACGGTTAGGCAAGATTTCATACGGCCTAAGGTTTCACCATGGGGCGCGACAACTTTGTTAGTAAATGAGAAAGAGGGATCCATATAGCAACATATCTCATTGACAAGAGTTGATTAAGGTGACAATGGAGGATAAGTACCCTCCCCTAGGACCAAAGGTTTTCTTGGAGATAGAATTACGATTGAATGATTGTCAAATGAGAGTCCAGAAGATTGCAATATCAAAGTTTGCCTTCAAAACTAAGTATGGTAAATTTGAATTACTGTGATGTCTTGTGAACTCACTAATGCTTCTGTAACATTCATGGATCTCATGAATCAAGTCTTTAAGTGTTAAGAAACATATTGATTGATTTCAAGACTAAAGAGCAACATAAGGAATACTTCAAGAAAAAAGATTAGTTATGTTTTACTGTAGCTTCAAAAGGTTATTGTTTATATCTCATGCCAAATAAAGAAATGTAGGCTTAATTACTCCATACATGACTAGGAAATCACGAGATGTTAATACTCAATGAGAGGACCCAAGATTGATCAAATACCCACTCGAGGTAACTCCAAAAGATTTTTTTTCCTTCACTAGTGACTCGTCTTTGTCTTATCAAAGGAAGTTATGTGTGCCAATAAAATTGTATCTTTTAAAGAGTTGTTAGAAGAGACACACAAAATATTTTTTTTATGTGTTCTGTTAATGTCAAGATGTTTAAGAATCTCAAGAAGAATTATTGGTGGTCATTTTATTGAAGTAAATGAAGAAAGGTTCCTCAACTTCTTACTAAGTGTTTGGCACGCCAACAAGTGAATGCTACGAGGCAAAAGCATGTTGGATTATTGCAATCCTTGAGCATCTTGATTTAGAGATGAGAAAATGTGTTGTTGTGGACATCATGGTGTACTACTCATGTCGATAGTGTTAGAGAGAGGCTCGAACTCTCGACCTCAGGATACCTCTTTGAGCTATGAGAATTGCGCACTAGCCAATTATCGATAATGTTAGATAGATGCTCTCGATTTACATCGACACTTGATCAAGTTTACTTAAGGTACTTGGAACTCAAGTGGATTCAGTCTTGCATTCCAACTCTAGATTGTTGACCAAACAAAGCGTTTGAATCAGATTCAAGAACACGTGCCCAAGAGCAATGAGTTAGTTTGCGGTGTTAGCGAATATGTATTTATTCGTGTGGCACTAATGAAAGGATTTTAACGTTTTGGTAATTAGGACAAACTAAGCCTCAAATGTATTGGGCCTTTGGGATCTTTGAGAACTTTGACCCAATTGTTTATGAAGTAGCTTTGCCAATGTCATTTTTATATAATACACAACATGGTTCACCTATTGTTGTTAAGAAAGTTCGCCAATAACCTTTCACATGTGTTGATCAAAAACCGTGTAGCTAATTAATATTTTGCAGATTTCGTATTTTTAGGGAAAAAAAAAAAAAACTATTGAGATATGGCTAAGGTGACAAAGTTATTAAGGAAATCGAGTAATTTATTTGATATAAGGGTCTGAGGAAGGAGGTCCAAGGCATCGGGGCGGCTCTCGCTCCACCAGATTATGCCGCGACCCTCAGCGCGACAACTTTGATTGATAACCGTGCATCAGGAGAGTCTCAAGCACCTGCAGGGACAAATTCTTTCCCGGGTCAGAAAAGGAAATTGGATCATGTGTCGTCTAGCCCCGAACGTGCACGACATCACTCCAGAGGAACTTTCGAGGACGAAAGCTCTTAAGGAGGGAAGATTGTAACGACCCGAACTCTAAGTAAGAGAAACTTGTTTATTCTTGTTGTTATTGGGCTTAAACAAAATGAATTGGGCTTAAGTGGTTGACCAAGTCAACTAGGGTTAAGTTGTTTTAAAGAGGAATTAAAAAAAAGAAATTTAAGTTTTGAAAATGTTAATAATAAAGTTATTAATTAATTAGCTAAATAAATTAAATTAAAACAAAATTACAAAATTTAATAATAGAAAATTAATTATATAACAAAAGAAGTAAAAAAAATAAATAAAATAAACTTCTTCATCTTCTTCGTTTCGAAATCAATCGTCGTCCCTCACCCCTCACAATTTTCTCTCACCGCACAACCAACCCACGCCGCCCTCTCTCCCCCTTTCGATTTTTCTTCGCTCGGCCTCGTCGTCGCTCTCTCTTTCCCTTTGCTCCTCTTGCCACAGGCGTTGCCGCTCCGCCCTGCCACAAGCCATTTGTCGTCGGGTCTTCTCCCTCCACCGCTTCGTTCTGCCCAGTCACTTCGCATGCCTTCGCCGCCGTGCCAGATGCCGCCGCCTGTCCTCGTCGTCTGCCCATGCCGTCGTCCTTCTTCATCGGTTATTGGAGGTTCTTCGCGCCGACATCCGCAACAAATAGATTCACAAGTTCGAGCAATCTCATACGATTTACAGCAGGGTTTCATGTCGTTTTGGGTAAGATTCAATAGATTTATACTAATCGATTAAAGTTTGGGGAAAATGGGTTTTAGAAGTTAGAACTGTTTGAAATTCTCAATGTTTTTGTAACTGTTCAGGTTGGACAAAAGAATTTATAAAGGTTGGGCAAGGAAATTTTTGGAAGGAACAATAGAGTTTCGTAGTCGACCTCGAGGTAAGTGACTTTACTGCCGCAACGCCTTAGTGCTAGGTTGGGAATTGTGTGCTGATAGATTTATAGGTTGATGCGTGTTTGTTGTGCTAATGTATGTTGTTTAGTGGAAGATTGAGAAAATTGGTTGGTGACTGAATGAGTCAGAATACTTTTCAATGACGTTTTCTGAATTGGTGAATTAGTTTCTGGTGTTTGGGAATGTTTTTATTTCAGGTGTGGTTTATCCGATTTTCAGTGGAGACTCTGCCGAAATTTCTAAGATTTTTTCTAAAATGCTTTCAATGTTATGTTTATGAATGGTTCATGAGTGTGAAGTTAAATGAAGTCCTTACAATTGTTGGGATTAATGTGATGAACAAGTTATGTTTTTATTTGATGAACCTTATGAAGTGTGATGAATGAGATGCATGTTGAAAGTGTGGAGTGTGTAGTTAATGCATAAGAGAAAAGTACTCTATGTTGCATCATTTCCACATTTCTAGTGTCTAAAAGGTTTTAGGTGAGACTCATGCACTTGTGTTTGACACATAAGTCATGAGATGTTATGATAGTTACCATCCATTACCTATAAGATTTGTCTGCATGAAAATGATGTCGGTTTAGGGGTTCTAATCACATGAAAGTGATGTGCTTAGAATCGGTGAGCATGAAAGTGATGCTCACCTGTGTGCATGAAAGTGATGCATACCTAGAGGTTGGCGTGCATGAAAGTGATGCACGCCTACAGGGTTCCCAATACATGAAAGTGATGTATCTGAGACTGATGTGTATGAAATTGATGCACGTCCACAGAAATAGAAATGGAGTGGTAAGCTAAAGAGGCAAGTAGGTCCCACTAGTTAAAGTCTCCAGTAGGTTCATGATTGCATGTGATTGCATAGCCTAACCACGGTAGTGAAGTTGCTTACTGAGTATTTTATTTAAAATACTCATTCTTTCTTAAAACATTTTTTCAGGTATTACTAGGAACGTACCAGGCGCGTGGCGAGGTGATCGGTTGATGATGTTATGGGACATATGGGGTCGGAGCGTCCGCATTTATTTAAATTCTTATTTCATTTAGTCAGTTTGCACGTTTTATGCTAAGGGTTGAAACAGTTAGTTCTGGTTTTAAATTTTAATTTTCAAGGAACTTATTTAATTGTTTTTACTGGGATCCCGAATTAAATGTTTTGTTTTTCTTGATTCATTTAGTTATAAATTAAAGTTATAAATTTTTATTGAGGATTGTGACGTCATGCATGTAGTAACGGTCCTAAAGTGAGGTCTTAAAAGTCGGGTCGTTACAACTAATGTTCAAGCTGTCGAGGCTTGCCAAAATAATATTTATATACTCGAATCCACCGAGCAATTTGTAGCTTAATGGTAACGGGGTCGATCCACAAGGAATTATGTTAAATTCAGATTTGATTAAATTTAAGTTGCTAATGATAAAAAGAGGGGAATTTGGTTTGTGAAAAGGGAGCTCTAAACAAGCAAAAATTAGCTAACGGAAAATTAAGCGGCGAAGTTACAAATTAAACGAGCATGCTTAATTTCGAGTAATGGGATTAATCGCCATGGACATTCAGTTCATCGATAACAAATAATTAGCTAATATGCTTCAACACACAATTCATTTGGCTAATTTCTAACTCAAACGACCCAATGATATAATTAGGAAAGTGCAATTCTAATTATACTTGGCCAATAATCAATTAAAGGTAGCTAATCTTAAATTGACTAAAGGCCAGTAACGGGAACATTGCGACGGATTAATCCTAAGACTAACCCGATTTCTCTCTCGCCCAAAGCCTAACATGAAAACGTTAACTAATTCATTCCCCCAACTGTCACTTGGGCTTGAATTACCAAGCCATGCTTAAGCCCTTGCTACTTAGCGATATAGAAAATTATACGTCCTAATCTTTAGCGTTTTATCATGCATAGGAATTAAGGAGTCATTCTTAATCAAGCTATACATGCTAAATTTGAAGACAATCAAAGGAAAGAGATGCAAGAAATTCATAAAATCCATACATACACAAAAGGGCAAATCTCCCCTTCAATCCATAATTTTACAATCCCAAGCTCAAAATTAAGCACTAACCTTGTTTAGCCTTCCATGGAGGATGAATGAATCCAACACTCCATGGAAAGACTTAGTTGCATACAAGAGAAGGAAGAAAAAGGGCCAAAAATGGTGGAGGAACCGTAATCCCAAGGCAAAAATCCGTGGAGAAGATGAGCCAAAAATTGGACTTATGGCCTTTATAGTCGTCGGAGCGTCTCGACGCTAGGGCAGCGTCTCGACGCTACGCCCTAAAATTTACAGCGCGCGCGCGTTCGGAGCGTCTCGACGCTGGGGCAGCGTCGAGCAGCGTCCGCTCGACGCTTACTCTCGAATTTTTCCTGAAAATTTGACGAAGTAGCGTCGAGACGCTAGGGAAACGTCTCGACACTGAGCAGTGTTGAGCCAGCGTCTCGACGCTAGCTCTCGGGTTTGGAGGCCAAAAATTGCCTTTGCATGGCAACTTTTGCCATTTCTTCAAACTTTAAGCTCCCTCATTCCCGATGCGTCCAAGAAGCTCTAAAACGACTCTTTTAGCCCCGAAACACGTCCTCGGACTCCTCGAGCTCTTTACCATGAGTTTACCTACAAAAAGGCATTTTAATCAATATTAATCATGGTTCTAGCCAATATTAGGGACATAATAATAGTTCTATTTTAGAGCTATCAAAATACCCCCGACCTGAATCTTGCTAGTCCTCGAGCAAGGTATACTCTAAATTATTTCAAAAGAACGAACTTGCATGCTGACAACTCTAACCTCCATGCTCGTGAAAACAAGGTATTTAAATAAACGGAAAACCATCAAACACATGCACAAGCTGAGATCATTCCAAAATTTTACTCCTATTCCCTTACGTGTGTGTGTGTTTAGAACCTCTTAGCCTAACTCTTTGGTAGAGTTACTTTTGGGGTACTCCAATCTCAAGCTGTCGAGGCTTGCCAAAATAAATTCATAAAACCCGTAGCTTTTAGCTTTGCAGCTAGCGGTAACGGGGTCGAACCACAGAGAGAGAATAAAATTGAAATTACTTGTTTGAGTTGCAATTAAATTGATTGGGAGGTTTTGTCACAAAACAGGGGTTTTTGATCATGCAAAGTGTGAAAATGCGCTAACGGAAAAATAAGAATGAGATTAAAAAGTGTTGGATTCGGGAGATTTCGGGACTTTGCTAAGCATTTTAATGTTCATCATTTAATTATAAAGTATGGCTAACGAATTGACATGCACGCGGACGGTTGCCCGGGAACCCTAAAGCAACCAGCTTCATATTAATTAATTAGAATTAGCAATCCTAACTAAACAGTGTTCGCAATCGCATTAGAGTGATCAAGCCCAATTTAACCCCGAACAATTACTAGCTATCCACGACGAACGTTCGATTAAGCACCCTAAATGCTAACTGACTACCCGACAACCCTAAAGTAATCAACAATCAAAATGAATAACATGATGCTTCAATTTGTTCTATTGTTCTGTGTTACTAAGTCGACAAGAACAAGCCCGACATCGCTAGTCTATAACGTTAACACATGCTAGAAAACTAGATTGTCCGTCTAGAAATCTAACACATGCATAGATTAAGCAAGAACAATAAATGCATACAAGAAATTAAGCCAAAACAGAACCAATATGCATAATTATCAAAACATTTAAAGCTTAGCAAAAATCCCTAATCAATCCCAAATCCTACACGATTACCTTAGCCGACCATGGAAAAATTGACCACAATAGCATCCATAGAAGCCTTAGCCATTATCCCAAAGCTAAATACAAAAGAAAAGCTCAAAAAACGCCTAACAATGGCGGAGCAACGAGGAAAAACAGCGGAGAAAAATCGAGCCTTATTTGGAAAAGGAACAAAAAAGGATGCAAAATGGTGAAAATAGAGCTAAATTATACATTGCAGGTGCATTGCGGAAAAATTGCGGACTCGCAATGGAATCAGCCAAAACAGAGCATTGCGGCCCTCGCAAGGAAACCGCAACGCTAGTCTTCTTTTGCTGCATTTTTCCCGCCGTCAGTCGTCGTTGTTGCGATTGTTCAGCCGCCTAACCTTTCTACTGCTGCCACGTGGGAGGCTGTTACTCCAGAATGGATGGAGATGCGCGGCTAAAGGTACCTGTAGAAGCTATAAAAGAAGCTGAATGGCGATGGAAAACACAATCAATCGGAGTGCGAGGAGATCCCGATTGTGAAGAAACCTGCAGACAAAACCTTTCCCCCGTTTGTTGGATCGAAGAAACAAGCCCTTGGCGTTGATAATTCGAGAGGAAGAAGAAAATATCCTTCTTCTCTTCTGATTGAAATTGTCCCCAAGATCAGCTAATCTTCCCCTTCATCCGAGGCGATTCACGACTTGGAAGATCCTCACGCCTTTACAGCTTTCTTTACTGCTTTCTAACTACTTGCTGTCTATTTGAGATGTTGTTCTGCACTCGTTCTGTATCGCTTTCGAACCATCGCACGTTTGTCTTACGAAGAGTTTTGTACTTTGTTTTTTAAAGAAGAGTAATCAATTAGTTTTGTTGAGTTCTTCATCTTATCATTTCTTCATCAATTAATTTTACTGAGTTCTTCAATTCATGTTTTATCAATTCATCTCCTTTAATTCTTTGAAAACCATGAGTAACTAATCTAATAGGGTCTGCTAGAGATGAATCTATAGGCTAGAAGTATGTGAATTCAACATGTAAAGTAGCATGAATGTATGTGATCTTCATCCCATGGGTAATTTCGACTGACCATCCATTTTGTCTAAAGAATTCCTAACCTCCGGAAGGAGTAAGAATTCAGAGTCATCCATTCATGCTAGCCTTTTATGATACCCAGAGAATGGCCTAGGAATAGGCATTCTCCTTGCACGTTCGTTAGCATAAGTGTATAAATAGGTGCTTAAGCCTTACTTGGATATGAGTAACTTAAAGATCTAATGCATGTAATCGAAAGATGCATGAGGCCTAGCTAAAACGATGCATGAAATGTTAAATGTCTGATTGAATGATCATAGTCGAATGCCTATAGAGAACTCTTAAGCCGACCTTGCTGTCTTACTTTAGATTTTAAATCATTGTTATTTTATTGCGAGATTATTGCGAGAACCGCAATAACCATTTCTGCCTTTTGCCTTAGTCTTTTCCGTAGGTTTTTATCCTTTGCGAATTTATTACGAGAAAATTGCGAGAACCGCAATTCTACTTTTCCACATTATAACTCTACCTCTTTGCTAGTTTTGCATTTATGCTTATATTCTTCGTGCATCTTCTAAATTCCCGTACCTCAACCCAAAATCTATCCAATTTAAGTTACCTTATCTAATCTAACACACTAAATCGCTAGTCACCAAACTTAATCTCTGTGGGAAAACGAATTAAATTATACTTATCACTTGCTGCAGACCATGTATACTTGCATGATCTGAGTGCTTTTCGCATTTAATTTTACTTACACACTGAGCACGCAACAAGTTTTTGGCGCCGCTGCTGGGGATTTTGTTTAGTAAACACGATTTGTGTTATTTTAGAAGAGCTTAATTAATTGGAGCTAAACTTTTGTGTTTATTTTTCAGGTACCAACAAAGCTAGTTTATGAATGAGTTTCCAACCCACAATCTAGAATTTGATCCTGAGCCTGAAAGGACTCTAAGGAACAGAAATAGAAGTAGGAAACGTCTTTTTAAACATCAAACTCAAAATCAACCTGTATTTCAGCACATCGCTGACCACGCAGAATCAGTACAATTTGAATCACAACTAGCTGAAATGGATAGACCAGAAGGAGCACCAAACCGAGCACCTAACATTCGCAATCCCATTGAAATTGCGAATGACAAGGATAGTGCTATTCTATCATACCTTGTACCTATGCCTGAGGAGCTTAATCCGAGCATCATACGCCCAGAGATCACAGCTCACTCATTCGAACTGAAACCTGTCATGTTTCAGATGCTGTCCACAGTTGGACAATTCTTTGGAGTGGAGAATGAAGACCCTGTTGCGTGCTCAATGTGTTAATAAAAATGATAAATAAGAGAGAGAGAGCACTTAGAACATGCAAGCATACATGGTCTCACAGCAAGTAGTAAGTATATTTCATTCGTTTTTTCCACAGAGACTCATTTTTAGCTATTCGCGAAGTGTGATTGTTAAGAAAGATGGGATGAATTTGATGGGGTAAAATTGGTTTTTAATTATCTAATTTTTGCTGAATGTATAAAGGGATATAACATAAACAAATGCAAGTTGAAATTAGATACAAAGGACAAGAGATGGAATTAATAAACGAGGAAGAAAACAGCTAAACAGAATGCAACTTAGCAGAATTGCGAGAACCGCAATTAATCCGCAATTAACTCAACAGCAAAAGTATGTAAATGGGTGAATTGAGGGCTACTAATGACTATCCTATAGGCCTTTTTATACGATTCTCAAGCACTGGATCTACTCTCTATACATCAAACTCACTCTATCTCAAGTATCGTCCGATTCCATGCATTAGAGACTTAAGTTTACTCGACTTCAAAGTAAGGTCTTAAGCATCTTGTTAAAACAGGAGTGTTTAGTTCGTACTAGGGAAACTCCTATTCCTAGGCCGTTTCCTGATTACCATGAAAGGCTAGCATGATTATATGACTCTGAACTCTTACTCCTTCCAGAGGTTAGGAGTTCTTTGGACAAAATGGATGGCCAATCGAAATTGCCCGTGGGATGAAGCTTACATATAATCAATGTTCGAAGGCGATCCTACATGCTTGATGCACGTTTTTTTAGCCTATAGTTCTGTCATTAGCATGCCCCTAAGTGATTTAGCTACTCATGGATATATGGAGAACAGAAAGGGTAGATGAAACAGACATGCTTAGAAGAGAAATGTGTGTAAAATAGCGAGACAAAACCGTAGCAGAACAAGGTGGAAACTGTAAAATGCAGAATTGTACTTTGATTACTTTGAGTGTTTGAATGACAAAGGAAAGCTTTGAAGAACTGAATCCAAGACAGACAACAACGAAATGCAGTAAGTAAAATACTAAACTAAGAACAACAATAATCAAACTGGAAATAAGAGGAAGAACGACAGAAAAGCAGTAAAGGGTGCTGAAAAGCTTCGTGGCAGTCGCCTCGAATGAAGGGGATGAAAGATCAGCCTTGCTTGGATGAATCCAATCGAGAGAGAAGAAGAATCTTCTCTCCTTCCTATCAGATTATCGATTCCAACAGCTGAGACTCTCACTCCAACAGATGGCAAAGGAAAACAGATGGAAATGGTGGACTGCGAGAAGACTTCTGCGCTTCGAGTGATGACTGAACCTCCGACTTTGACCCCCTTTTATAGTAGTTTGCAGGTGTATTTGGGCCAAGGAGAACCATCAGTCTTTAACGTCATATATCAGAATGGATGGAGGAGAAAGAACGAATCCCTGAAAAGTCGGATCTAAACAGAAAAAGGTCAGCCAACTTACGGTTTTAACTTGAATAATTGCGGCCTCAGCAATGTTTTCGCAATTCATTCGCAATGCTCATTTTTTCATTCTTTTCCTTCGGTTTTCAACCCTTCTTCTACCTATTGTACATAAGTCCTATATTAGCTACCTTCTTCTAATTCTCATATTAAAGCATAGGTTTAGGCTAAATGCTAACAAAAACACCTAAATGTGTACATCTTCTTAAGCTAAATGGGTCCTAAATAAGTCACTTTCAGAGACTTAACACACCCCCAAACTTAAGGCTTTGCTTGTCCTCAAGCATACTAAGGACTTACTTAGGCTGCTGTTTTCTCTTCTTTAACTACTTACCGACTCCCCTATATCCCTATCTCTAGCAGTGCTGTCCTGTGACACACTTCTAAGTTTAGAACTAACCTCTTATCAAGCTTCTTCTGACTTCACCTGCCTACTATACCTGCTGTTTTTGTTAACCCCCTACTACTGATCTAACTACTTTTATGATATCATGCCACTATCCCTAAGGTTTCAAATTCTACCAAGCTTTACTCCAGACTCAGTACATGCTTCTAGCTTATTTTTAATGTGTCTAGGATTCCTTAGAGTCATGCCAGTCTTAGTATTAACAGTGACAGTGGTACTTTTAGAGAACAACCTAAGCCCTGGCATCCCTACATTGGATATACATTCATCTCCCTAGACAAACCTAAAACCTACAACCTTGTGCTTAGCTCATTGAGGATCAGATTTCTTTTTTTTTAAATAGGACATCTAAGCCACAAGATTATAACTCCCAAGCATACATTCTTCTTCCCTATTTCTCCCTTTTTCCTTTTTTACTTAGGTGGAGTCTCTCCTTGGGTTGCCTTTTGATGCAATGCCACTTGTGGTTTACACACTTGGCACTGATTACTCAGCAACTTGAGAGAGACTCCCCTCTTTATTCTATTTCTCATTTTTTTTCAGTTCATCATTTTTTGTAAAGGAGAAGAAGAATGCTTATGTTTCTAAGGGAGAGAGGAATGTTCCTAGGCCTAGGGTGGCCTCCCCCAAACTTCAACTACTCATTGTCCCCAATGAGTGTCTGAGGTGGCACACCCCCAAACTTGTCCTAGAAGCATCTAGTCTAAAGTAAAACAAAGAGAATCTAAAAATCCTAGGCATAGGCAAAACATTCTAAAAGCAACTATTCCAGCAGCAGAAAATTTGAAAAAACAGAAAGTCTTAAGGACTTATGGTTTATGCATGCTGAGCACTATTCAGAGGCAAATTTAAACTATCAAAGGGTGTCCTATGACACTCATCCAGCATGCTTCAAGATCAGCTATATAAGGTAGTCATGCTAGCAGCAAAAGATAGAATTTAACAGATCACAGCCTAACTAAACAGACAGTCCAAAGCATGCAATCAGTCACAAAAATTGCGGGAACCGCAATTATTTCGCAATTTAATCCGGGCAGATATAACATTGATTCAGGCCCCTAGCATGCTTTTTCCTGTAGCTCATGCATCCTAAAAATAAAACTAAACTATCCTACCTATTCAGCTAACATCAGACTAGACTAAGCAAAAGAAAAAACATAAAACTAAACATTAAAAACAGATCAAAAGTTGAACACAAAACAGCATAATTCACAATATCCTATCAGAAAGCAGAAAAATTGTCTTTTGTTTCTTAAGGGAACAGCAATACTCCCTTTAGTGCACTTCAAACCAGCACTCAATTCTCATCATCCTCATCTGGTTGCCTTGGTCGTGGGGGCACCCATGGAGTTAGGAGGTTGGTGGGGAAGTCCGGGAAGATGCATCCCAACTGGTCTGCAACTTCTTTGTCCCTTGCCTGCGCATAGTTGGCCCATTGAGCCATTCTCCTCTGCATGTCCATTAAGCAGGCCATAGATAGGGACTGTTCAGCAGCCAGCCTATCCAACTCAAACTCCATATTCCCCTTTCTTCTCAGCCTCAGGTTCGCAGGCAGCTCCAAATGGCCTGTGTACGGCATCTGCTGCTCCAAGCGCTCGGTGGGGACTCCTGCAAGCAAACACAATTTTGTTATAGTGTTGGGGAAAAATAATGGCCCCTTACCTTTTCTGGCGCATTCAGCAATGGCAGCTGACATGATCTCCCCTACATTGACCGTGAGACCGCGCATGATGGCATAAACCAGCAGTGATCTACTCTGGTTGATTGTTGTCTCGTGGGTCACAGGGGACAACTTCCTCCTCACAAAGGCAAACCAAACAGCTGCCTTTGCTGTCAGATTGGCACTCATCAAGGTGTGCCTACCATTGCGTGAGACAGTCCACGCTGCTTCAGGCTGGCCAATTGTGCGAATGGCCTCTTCCAGCACGGCCTCAGTCGGCTCATCAACTATCCGTGCATAATCTGTGTGCGGTTGGCCCTTGAGACCAAAGGCTTCATTGATGGCCTTGGCTGAGAAATCAACTTCCACCCCTCTGACCACAGATAGGCCATCCTCAGGGCTGAGCACATTGGCGTAGAAATCGTACACCATGCTCGTGTAGGCTGGATTAGGCGGTCTGCAGAATTCCTCCCAGCCATGGTTGATCACTCCTGCGCGCAAGAACTGCGGCAGGTCAGCGAGTCGGTCGAGGAAGCCTTTCTCGTGCAACAGGTCCCTCTTCCGCAGCTGAGCACCCCTGGATTCAGCATCAGACGAAACATACCTCACCGACTGAGGTTCGTCTTCAGGGTAGAGTTTAGCCTTCCCCTTGTCTGCTGGTTTGGATGATGCAGCAGCCTCCACCTTGAGGCGTTTGAGCGAAGGCTCAGTACTCTCTTTGTCCGCCGAGGGCACCTTCTTGGCCTTCTTTTTCTTCAACTTCTTGGCCTTGCCAATCGTGGCCTTCTTCTTCTTCTTGAGTCTGGCCTTGATATTGATCTGCTGGAGGCATGCCCCCAACGTTTCTTCCATAGAATCGTCCTGCTGTGCAGGCTCGGCAGGGCTATCTTCCCTCATAGGAGAGAAGACTTCGTCTTCCCCAGCATCTCCACTGCCTTGCGTGGATTCTTGATAATCTCCATAAGGAAATTCCGGATCAGGCCGTGGAGAATTATGTCCTGCTGATGGTGTCTGCGCAGAACTCAGTGGCGAAGATTGCAGCTCAGGGCTCTGCGCTGCTGCAGGTGTCGGATCAGAACTCTGAGGTGCTGGAGACAACTCAGGGCTCTGTGCAGGCGGTGACGACTCTGCGCTTGGCACTGGTTCAGCTGGGAGAGGGCTGCGCGCAGGTGAGGCAGACGGCGACGAACCTTCTTTGGCTGACTCGTGGGATGCACGATCAGTTTCTTGACTCTCCACAGAGGGAGTCCTTGCGGTGCTTGGTTCGGCGGCTGTCTTGACACTCCACCGGCGTTTCTTGGGCGTGCCCATTGGCTCAGATGGCCCAGCGGGGATCTCAGTGACCACCCTCCACTTCTTCCTACGAATAGGAAGCTTGGGAAGAGGACCGGTGCGAACGGCACCATCGTCTGCAAGGGCGAGAAGCGCTTCCCTCGCAGCCGCTTCAGCTGCGTCATCAGCCTTCTTCTTCGCTGCGGATCTTTCAGCACGTGTGGACACCATTGCTAAATCTTGAAGATCTTGAGAGAAGAATCAAAGATGGAGAGAATCGCTGAATTCTTGGAGAGCAAAGAGAGAGATAATCGTAACGATCGAGCGGCTTCCATCGGATATAAAGGCAACGGATAAAATCCCAACGGCTCTTTTTGCGGATCCAGCAATTTTAGCGCAATTCCAGGGACATTATTTCATTGAAATCTCCAACTTTGCCTGTCCGTATCTTTTATTTGGCTCAACCGTTTCTTGATTTTTAAAGTGGGATTTACTCTCCTTGATCCCCTCTTTCGATTCCCTACAAAAACAAATAAAACAAACATTAAATACGCAATTAAAAACACACCACAAAACATACAAACGATAATCGGAAAAACAGTAAAAATAAACTAAGGCATTGGCCTTGACTAAACGAGCACAGTAACCACTCGTTCTCTCTCGTTCTTTTTGTCATGCTTCAGTCAAGAGGAAGGCCGAGAGAGTCTTCACATCTCCTTCCTCATAGTAGTGCTTCAACCTAGCACCATTGACCATAAATGGCTGGCCTTGCTGCAAGTTCTTTATCTCTATTGCACCATGAACAAAGACATTAGTAATAACAAATGGACCCGACCATCTAGACTTTAGTTTGCCTGGAAATATCTTTAAACGTGAGTTAAATAGTAGGACAAGTTGGCCTTTCCTAAAGTCTTTGATCCTAAGTCTACTGTCGTGCCATATTTTGGTCTTTTCTTTATACATTTTGGCATTCTCATAGGCCATATGCCTAAGCTCATCAAGTTCATGTAGCTGCAAAGATCTCAATGTCCCCGCATCCTTTACACAGAAATTCAATTCCTTCATGGCCCAAAATGCTTTGTTTTCTAACTCAAGTGGCAAGTGGCAGGCCTTGCCATATACCAACCTATAGGGCGACATACCTAGAGGTGTCTTATATGCTGTTCTATAAGCCCAAAGTGCATCCTCAAGCTTAAATGACCAGTCTTTCCTATTAGGTTTGACTACCTTCTCTAGGATGTTCTTTATCTCCCTATTGGAAATTTCAGCTTGGCCATTCGAGTGCGGGTGATAGGGAGTAGCTACCCTATGTCTAATGTTATATTTAGCCAATACTTTCTCCATAGCCTTATTAATGAAATGTGACCCCTCATCACTAATGATAGCACGAGGAGTCCCAAATCTAGTGAAAATGTGCCTATGCAAGAAGCTAGTGACTGTTTTAGCATCATTATTAGGACATGCTTTGGCTTCTACCCACTTGGACACGTAGTCCACTGCTACTAAAATGTACAGGTTACCTGATGATGGAGGGAATGGTCCCATGAAATCAATGCCCCATACATCGAAGAGCTCCAACTCTAAGATGTAGGTGAGGGGCATCTCATCCTTGCGACTGAGGTTACCTGTCCTTTGGCATTCGTCACAGCTGTGGGCATAGTTGTGGGCGTCCTTGAAGATTGTTGGCCAATAGTAGCCACTCTGAAATACCTTCGCAGCTGTTCTTTGACCACCAAAGTGTCCACCGTAAGGAGATGAGTGACAGTGCTGCAGCACAGACTTCGCCTCAGCAGCTGAAACACACTTCCTCAACAACCCATCAGCACAAGTTCTGTAAAGTGTGGGGTCATCCCAGATGAATTTCCTTGCTTCATGAAGGAACCTCTTCTTCTCTTGTCCTCCCTTGAACACTGGTAATACCTGTGATGCACGGAAGTTAGCAATGTCAGCGAACCACGGTTCCTCATCGTTATCACGATGAGCCAAAGCAAAGACATGTTCATCTATAAAAGCATCAGAAATTGCGGTCTCCGCAATCTTTTCGCAATTGTGCTGCAATCGAGAAAGGTGATCTGCAACCACATTTTCACAACCTTTCTTGTCCCGAATGTCCAAATCAAATTCCTGCAGCAATAACACCCATCTAATCAATCTAGGCTTGGCATCAGCCTTCCTCATAAGATATTTTAAAGCAGAATGGTCAGTATATACAATGGTCCTAGTGCCTACAATATAGTTTCTAAATTTTTCACAAGCAAATACTACAGCAAGCATCTCTTTCTCTGTAGTTGTATAATTACATTGAGCCTCATTCAAGGTCTTACTAGCATAATAGACAGGATGTGTGAGCTTGTCAATCTTCTGTCCTAACATGACTCCTACAGCATAGTCACTGGCATCACATAGCATCTCAAATGGGAGATCCCAATTTGGTCCTACTATGATTGGTGCTGTGACCAGTGCTTCCTTAAGGGTTTTCCAAGCTACTACACATTCCTTAGAGAAGATGAATGGTCTATTTAGCTCTAGAAGCTCGCACAGAGGCTTGGCTATCTTAGAAAAGTCCTTAATGAACCTTCTGTAGAAGCCAGCGTGCCCTAAAAAGCTTCTAATAGCCTTGACATTCTGGGGCTCTACCAACTTCTCTATGATCTCTATTTTTGCCCTATCCACTTCTACACCTGCCCTTGACACTCTATGTCCTAAGACAATCCCTTCATCTACCATAAAATGGCACTTTTCCCAATTCAGGACTAGGTTGGTCTCCTCACACCTAGTCAGGACTTGTCCTAAGTTCTCTAGACAGGTTTTAAATGAGTCCCCAAAGACTGAGAAGTCATCCATGAATATTTCTATCATGGACTCATCCAACTCAGAGAAGATTGCCATCATACACCTTTGGAAAGTTGCCGGTGCATTGCATAAGCCAAAAGGCATTCTGCGGAAGGCAAACGTTCCAAAAGGGCAAGTGAAGGTAGTCTTCTCTTGATCCTTAGGGTCTATAGTAATTTGATTATAGCCAGAGTACCCATCTAAGAAACAATAGTAGGCTCTACCAGCTATTCTGTCTAGCATCTGGTCAATAAACGGTATAGGGAAATGGTCTTTTTTAGTTTCTTTATTTAATTTTCTGTAATCCATACATACCCTCCACCCTGTGACAGTCCTTGTTGGAATCAGTTCGTTGTTCTCATTGACTACCACAGTTATTCCCCCCTTTTTAGGTACACATTGGATGGGGCTCACCCACTGGCTACTAGCTATGGGGAAAATTACTCCTGCATCTAACCACTTGATTATTTCCTTCTTCACTACCTCTTTCATAGAGGGGTTCAACCTACGCTGGTGATCTACCCTAGGTGTGTGCTCTTCCTCTAGTATAATTTTGTGCATGCAATAAGAAGGGCTAATGCCTCGAATATCAGCAATAGACCATGCTATAGCCTTCCTATGTTGCTTAAGCAGTAAAATTAAGTCAACCTCATGCTGTTCACTTAGTTTAGAAGAAATAATTACAGGCAGCGTATCATTATCTCCTAAATATGCATATTTGAGGTGGGTAGGTAGTGGTTTCAGTTCTAACACAGGTGGATGCTCAATGGAGGGCTTTAACGGGTTTATAGTTCTATCAGTTAAATCTATATTCATACATACATGCTGTGGTTTATCTACAGGCATATCCATTATGTCAGATACATTTAAATCAGCTACATCTAATCCTACATATTCATTTGCATGCTTGGTTAACAGTACATGCTCTAATTGTTCTTCCATTAGTGAGTCAACAACATCCATGCTAGCACAAGACTCAGAATCAGAGGGATACCTTAAAGCTTTATAAACACTAAATTTTACCTCTTCATCATGAACTCTCATAGTTAACTCACCTTTCTGAACATCTATGAGTGCCCTACCTGTGGCTAGAAATGGTCTACCTAGCAGGATGGGAACCTCCTTGTCTGCCTCATAGTCCAGGACAATGAAATCTGCAAGGAAAATGAATTTGTCAACTTTAACTAGAATATCCTCAATCTTACCTTCTGGATATGCGATGGATCTGTCTGCTAGTTGTAAAGTGACAGTAGTTGGACGTGCTTCTCCCATTCCCAACTGGCGGAATAGGGACAGGGGCATGAGATTTATGCTGGCGCCCAGGTCACAAAGCGCTCTGCCCACGTGCTTGCCTCCAAGTTCTACAGGTAAGGTGAAGGAACCAGGATCCTTCTCCTTCTTGGGCAACTTGTTCTGGAGGATGGCACTGCACTCCTCGGTGAGGTTCACTGTTTCAAACTCACCAATTATTTTCTTGTTAGTAATAATGTCCTTCAAAAACTTTACATATGAAGGCATAGACTGTAAAACCTCTACAAAAGGAATGTTAACATGCACTTGCTTAAGTATTTCTAAAAATTTATTAAAATGAACTTCCTGTTCCTGCTTCTTCTTAAGCCTTCGAGGGTATGGAGGTGGTGGCACATATGCAGGCACGTCAGGACGCCTTAAGATAGGTGGAGGCCTTGGAATTTCTTCTACGTCCTCAACAATTGGCTCTAGCCTGGCTCCTGATGTGCTAGTTGGTGGTGGACCTTGGCTTGGCAGAGACTCCAGTGGAGCACTAGACTCAGTGTTCTCTACTCTCTTTGGTGTGTCCTTTGTGTTGTTCACCAAGGGTCTACCACTTCTAAGTTCAATTGCTTGAACTTGTTCTTTGCCATCTCTCCTTGGTACCTCGGTATCAGCAGGGAGTCTACCTTGGGGCCTACTTTTAAGTTCATTGGCTAATTGGCCTATTTGGTTCTCTAGGCTCCTAAGAGTAGCTTGCTGACTCTGAAGAGTAGCATCATTCTTAGCTATATATTCCTTGAGTAGGTTTTCTACAGAAGATCCTACAGGTTGATTGTAAGGCTTTTGGTACATTGACTGGTTATGTTGGGGAGTGAAACCAGGTGTTCCACTCGGCCTTGGTTGGTTAGGATTTTGGTTAGTGTTCTGTTGGCCACCCCATGACAGGTTAGGGTGGTTTCTCCAACCAGGGTTATAGGTGTTGGAGTAGGGGTTATTCCTAGGCTGCTGCTGGCTTCCAACATAGCAGACTGAAGATGGATTCCCAGGGCAGTATTCATAAGGGTGCCCTTCCCCACAGAATCCACAGATTGGTGCCTCGCCTTGACTTGGTTGGGTGCCCATTGACATGGCTGTGGCGGTATTGGCACTGGTTTGGAGATTGGCCTGAGCCATTTGCTTGACTAAGTTGGTCAGGGCATTTATTTGGGTGCTCATGGCGCTTAGAGCATCCTTGTCTTGAGCCCTAGTTGGCTCTACTGGATCGTCTGACCACCTACAATGAGATGTTGAGATCTTCTCCAAGATCTCATAAGCTTCGTTGTAACTCTTGGACAACATGGAACCTCCAGCAGATGAATTTAAAACTTGTCTGGTGCTGGGGTTGCATCCTTTAAAGAAGACTTCTATTTGGATACACCATGGAATGCCATGGTGTGGACATTTAATGAGAAGGTCTTTGAATCTTGTCCAAGCTTCGTGAAGAGACTCACTTGGAGCTTGTTTGGACTTTATGATATCATCACGAAAGGTAGAATTCCTATCAGGTGGGAAGTATTTGACTAGGAATTTTTCTGCTAAATCTGTCCAATTGCGGACAGATCCTGAGGGTAAAGAATTTAACCATGTTTTGGCCTTGTCCCTCAAAGAGTAAGGGAAAAGATATAGCCTCAGGGCTTCTTGGGAAACTCCAGGGATTAGGAAGGTGTCACTAACTCCTAAGAAGTTCCTAAGGTGGTTATGGGGGTCCTCATTTTCTATTCCAAAGAATTGTCCCACAGTGGACAACATTTGGAACATCACTGGCTTTAACTCGAATGAGTTGGCAGTGATTTCAGGACGGATTATGCTGGGGTTCAGCTCCCCAGGCATAGGTACTAAATATGAAAGGATGGCGCTATCCTTGTCATTCGCTATTTCAATGGGATTGCGAGTGACAGGCACCAGGTTTTGATTTACTCCAGCCATTTCTTCTTGAGGTAATTGCGGAGGAATTGTAGTCTCTGCAATGATTGGAGGTAAAAGGGTTTGTTTAAAGAGACGTTTCTTGGCTCTATTTCTAGCTTTAAATAATCTCTCGGGCTCAGGGTTGAACTCTAGATCACTAGATGGAGTCTCATTCATAAACTACCCTAAATGGTACCTGAAAAAGAAATGAAGATGGATCAAATTTAATGGAAAATAATTTGATGTTTCAGACTTAACAAACTTCGTTTTCACTTAAAATAAGTCCCCGGCAGCGGCGCCAAAAACTTGTTGCGTGCTCAATGTGTTAATAAAAATGATAAATAAGAGAGAGAGAGCACTTAGAACATGCAAGCATACATGGTCTCACAGCAAGTAGTAAGTATATTTCATTCGTTTTTTCCACAGAGACTCATTTTTAGCTATTCGCGAAGTGTGATTGTTAAGAAAGATGGGATGAATTTGATGGGGTAAAATTGGTTTTTAATTATCTAATTTTTGCTGAATGTATAAAGGGATATAACATAAACAAATGCAAGTTGAAATTAGATACAAAGGACAAGAGATGGAATTAATAAACGAGGAAGAAAACAGCTAAACAGAATGCAACTTAGCAGAATTGCGAGAACCGCAATTAATCCGCAATTAACTCAACAGCAAAAGTATGTAAATGGGTGAATTGAGGGCTACTAATGACTATCCTATAGGCCTTTTTATACGATTCTCAAGCACTGGATCTACTCTCTATACATCAAACTCACTCTATCTCAAGTATCGTCCGATTCCATGCATTAGAGACTTAAGTTTACTCGACTTCAAAGTAAGGTCTTAAGCATCTTGTTAAAACAGGAGTGTTTAGTTCGTACTAGGGAAACTCCTATTCCTAGGCCGTTTCCTGATTACCATGAAAGGCTAGCATGATTATATGACTCTGAACTCTTACTCCTTCCAGAGGTTAGGAGTTCTTTGGACAAAATGGATGGCCAATCGAAATTGCCCGTGGGATGAAGCTTACATATAATCAATGTTCGAAGGCGATCCTACATGCTTGATGCACGTTTTTTTAGCCTATAGTTCTGTCATTAGCATGCCCCTAAGTGATTTAGCTACTCATGGATATATGGAGAACAGAAAGGGTAGATGAAACAGACATGCTTAGAAGAGAAATGTGTGTAAAATAGCGAGACAAAACCGTAGCAGAACAAGGTGGAAACTGTAAAATGCAGAATTGTACTTTGATTACTTTGAGTGTTTGAATGACAAAGGAAAGCTTTGAAGAACTGAATCCAAGACAGACAACAACGAAATACAGTAAGTAAAATACTAAACTAAGAACAACAATAATCAAACTGGAAATAAGAGGAAGAACGACAGAAAAGCAGTAAAGGGTGCTGAAAAGCTTCGTGGCAGTCGCCTCGAATGAAGGGGATGAAAGATCAGCCTTGCTTGGATGAATCCAATCGAGAGAGAAGAAGAATCTTCTCTCCTTCCTATCAGATTATCGATTCCAACAGCTGAGACTCTCACTCCAACAGACGGCAAAGGAAAACAGATGGAAATGGTGGACTGCGAGAAGACTTCTGCGCTTCGAGTGATGACTGAACCTCCGACTTTGACCCCCTTTTATAGTAGTTTGCAGGTGTATTTGGGCCAAGGAGAACCATCAGTCTTTAACGTCATATATCAGAATGGATGGAGGAGAAAGAACGAATCCCTGAAAAGTCGGATCTAAACAGAAAAAGGTCAGCCAACTTACGGTTTTAACTTGAATAATTGCGGCCTCAGCAATGTTTTCGCAATTCATTCGCAATGCTCATTTTTTCATTCTTTTCCTTCGGTTTTCAACCCTTTTTCTACCTATTGTACATAAGTCCTATATTAGCTACCTTCTTCTAATTCTCATATTAAAGCATAGGTTTAGGCTAAATGCTAACAAAAACACCTAAATGTGTACATCTTCTTAAGCTAAATGGGTCCTAAATAAGTCACTTTCAGAGACTTAACAGACCCCTACAATCACTTGAGGAACTTCCTAGGAGTAAGTGACACCTTTGTCATTCCAGGAGTGTCTCAAGAGGATTTGCGATTGTACGTTTTCCCATATTCATTGAGAGACAAAGCCAAGACATGGTTGAATTCCTTCCCCTCTGGATCAATTGTCAATTGGACAGACCTAGCTGAGAAGTTCCTGGTGAAGTATTTCCCTCTAGATAGGAACTCTAACTTCCGTGATGACATCATCAAGTTCAAGCAAGCTGAGAATGAATCACTGCATGAAGCTTGGACCAGATTCAAAGATCTGTTACTCAAATGTCCACACCATGGCATTCCATGGTGTATCCAAATTGAAGTATTCTTTAAAGGATGCAACCCCAGCACGAGGCAAGTGTTGAATTCCTCAGCTGGAGGTTCGATGCTATCAAAGAGCTATAACGAAGCTTATGAGATTTTGGAGAAAATCTCAACATCACATTGTTGGTGGTCAGACGATCCGGTGGAGCCAAACAGAAGGAAGGCTCAAGACATGGATGCACTCAGTGCAATGAGCAGCCAGATCAATGCCCTGACCAACCTGGTGAAGCAAATGGCTCAAACCAACATTCAACAAAGTGTCAACACAGTGGCAGCTGTTTCAACAAGCACAGCAATAGCCAACCAAGGTGAGACACTAGTCTGTGGATTCTGTGGGGAAGGGCATATGTATGACTTTTGCCCTGCTAATCCAGCCTCGGTGTGCTATGTTGGAAGTCAACAACAACCAAGGAACAACCCCTACTCAAACACATATAACCCTGGTTGGAGAAACCACCCAAATCTCTCGTGGGGTGGACAACAAAGCACAAGCCAAATGCAAAATCAACCAAGACCAAGTGGACCATCTGGTTTCACCCAACAAACTAGTCAACCCTCATATCAGAAGCAATATGTCAACAACCAACCTATGGGAACATCAGTGGAGAACTTGCTGAAAGAATACATAGCAAAGAATGATGCAACTATGCAGAGCCAACAAGCAACCTTGAGAAGCTTAGAGAATCAGATAGGGCAGTTGGCAAACGAGCTGAAGAATAGGCCCCAAGGCAGACTGTCTGCAGACACAGAAACTCCAAGAAGGGATGGTAAGGAACAAGTTCAAGCCATTGAACTACGAAGTGGAAGGCCATTGGTGATCAACAACAGAGAAGCACCAAAGAGAGTAGAGAATGAAGAGTCTAGTGCTCTACTGGATTCTCTGCCTAATCTTGATCAAATACAACCAAGCACAACAAGGGTGAGGTGTTGCGTGCTCAATGTGTTAAAGATAAATAAGCAAGAAGGTAGATAGAGCACTCAGAACATGCAAGCATACATGGTCTCACAGCAAGTAGTAAGTATATTTCATTCGTTTTTTCCACAGAGACTTATTTTTAGCTATTCATGAAGTGTATTTGTTAAGAAAGAAGGGGTGGATTTGATGGGGTAAAATTGGTTTTTAATTATCTAATTTTTGCTGAATGTGTAAAGGAATGCAACATAAACAAATGCAAGTTGAAATTAGACTCAAAAGACAAGAGATGGAATTAATAAACGAAGAAGAAAACAGCTAAACAGAATGGTAACTCAGCAGAATTGCGGACACCACAATTTTACCGCAATTGAATAACAGCGAAAGTGTGTAAATGGGTGAATTAAGGGCTACTAATGACTATCCTATAGGCATTTTTATACGATTCTCAAGCACTGGATCTACTCTCTATGCATCAAACTCACTCTATCTCATGTATCGTCCGATTCCATGCATTAGATTCTTTAGTTTACTCGACTCAAAGTAAGGTCTTAAGCATCTTGTTAAAACAGAAGTGTTTAGTTTGTACTAGGGAAACGCCTATTCCTAGGTCGTTTCCTGGTTACCATGAAAGGCTAGCATGATTATACGACTCTGAACTCTTACTCCTTCCAGAGGTTAGGAGTTCTTTGGACAAAATGGATGGCCAATCGAAATTGCCCGTGGGATGAAGCTTACATACAATCAATGCTTCGAGAGCTATCCTACATGCTTGGTTCACGTTTTTTAGCCTATAGTTCTGTCATTAGCATGCCCCTAAGTGACTTAGCTACTCATGGATATACAGAGAACAGAAATGTAAGATAAAACAGACATGCTTAGAAGGGAAATATACTCCAAACAGTAAGACAAAACCGTAGCAGCGGAAGATGGAAACTGTGAAATGAAGTCTTGCGATTTGATTACTTTGAATGTTGAACGGACAAAAGGGAACTTAAAGGAAATAATTCAAAGACAGACAGCGACGAAATGCAGTAGATAGAACACTAAGCTAGAAACAACAACTGATCAAAGCTGGAAATTAGAAAAGGAAAACAGAAAGCAGGAAATGACACGTGAAAGCTTCGTCGCAATCGCCTCGAATGAAGGATCAAAAAGAGCAGCCTTGCTTGGATGAATCCAATCGGGAGAGAAAAAGAATCTCCTCTCCTTCCTATCAGATTATCGACTCCAACAGCTGAGCTTCGCAAACCAACAGACGGCAAAGGAAAAACAGGAGAACAGATGGACTGCGAGAAGACTCTACGCTTTCGGATGATGACTGAACCTCCGACTTTGACCCCCTTTTATAGTAGTTTGCAGGTGCGTTTGGGCCAAGGAGAACCATCAATCTTCAACGTCATATATCAGAATGGGTGGAGGAGAAAGAACGAATCCCTGAAATTACGGAAATTAACAGAAAAAGATCAGTCAACTTACGGTTTTCACTTGAATAATTGCGGCTTCAGCAATGTTTTCGCAATGCTGTCGCAATGCAGCTTTTTTCATTCTTTTCCTTCGGTTTTCAACCCTTTTCTTTCCTATTGTACAAAAGTCCTAATTTAGCTACCTTCTTCTCATTCTCATATTTAAGCATAGGTTTAGGCTAAATGCTATCAAAAACACCTAAAAGTGTACATCTTCTTAAGCTAAATGGGTCCTAAATAAGTCACTTTCAGAGACTTAACACACCCCCAAACTTAAGGTTTTGCTTGTCCTCAAGCATACTAAGGACTTACCTAGGCTGCTGTTTCTTCTTCTTTAACCACTTTACTGACTCCCTTATATCCCTATCTATAGCACTGCTGTCCTGTGACACACTTCTCAGTTTAGAACTACCCTCTTATCTAGCTTCTTCTGACTTCGCCTGCCTAACACTCACCTGCTTTTATTAACTTCCTACAACTGATCTATTTGCTTTTGTCATATCATGCCACTATCCCTAAGGTTTCAAATTCTGCCTAGCTTTACCTCAGACTCAGTACATGCTTCTAGCTTTATTTTTAATGTGTCTAGGATTCCTTAGAGTCATGCCAGTCTTAGTATTAACGGTGACAGTAGTACTTTTAAAGAACAACCTAAACCCTGGCATCACTACATTGGATAAACACTCATCTCCCTAAACAACCCTACGAGTTACAACTTTGTGCTTAGCTAATTGAGGATCAGAGTTCTTTTTAAATAGGACACCTAAGCCACAAAGTTATAACTCCTAGGTATACATTCTTCTTCCCTATTCTTTACTTAGGTGGGGCCTCTCCTTTGGTTGCCTTTTGATGCAATGCCACTTGTGGGTCACACACTTGGCACTGATTACTTAGCAACCTAAGAGAGACCCCCCTCTTTATTCTATTTTTCATTTTTTTTTTTTTTTTTTTTCAGTTCATCATTTTTTGTAAAGGAGAAGAAGAATGCTTATGTTTCTAAGGGAGAGAGGAATGTTCCTAGGCCTAGGGTGGCCTCCCCCAAACTTCAACTACTCATTGTCCCCAATGAGTGTCTGAGGTGGCACACCCCCAAACTATCCTAGAAGCATCTAGTCTAAGGTAAAACAAAGAGAATCTAAAGCCTTAGGCATAGACAGAACATTGAAAAGAAAATATCACAGTAGCAGTAAATTAAAAAAAAACAGACAGTTAAGGGCTTAAAGCTGTGCATGCTGAGCTTTTTAGAGGTCGATTTAAACTAGCAAAGGGTGTCCTATGACACTCATCCAGCATGCTTTCAGATAAGCTATATATGGTAGTCATGATAGCAGCAAAAGATGGAATTTAAACAGATCACAGCCTAGCTAAACAGACAGTCCAAAACATGCTTGCAGTCATGAAAATTGCGGGTACCGCAATTATTTCGCAATTAGATCAGGGCAGATATAACAGTGATTAAGGCCCCTAAGCATGCTCTTTCCAGTCATTCACGCTCTCCTAAAAATAAAACAAAACTAACCTATCTAGTCACCTATCAACAGACTATACTAAGCAAAATTAAAAACATAAAACTAAGCATCTAAGACAGATCAAAAATGTACTAAAACAGCATAATTCACATAGTTTATCAGAAAGCAGAAAATTGTTTGTTTTTTTTTTTGTCTAAGGGAACAGCAATACTCCCTTCAGTGCACTTCAAACCAACACTCAAACTTCTTCATCCTCATCTGGTTGTCGTGGTCGTGGAGGCACCCATGGAGTCAGGAGATTTGTGGGGAAGTCAGGGAAGATGCACCCAAGTTGGTCTGCAACTTCCTTGTCCCTTGCCTGCGCATAAGTGGCCCATTGAGCCATTCTCCTCTGCATATCCATCAGGCAGGCCATGGATAGGGACTGCTCAGCAGCCAGCCTATCCAGTTCAAACTCCATATTCCCCTTCCTCTTCAGCCTCAGGCTAGCCGGCAGCTCCAAGTGGCCTGTGTAAGCCATTTGCTGCTCCATGCGCTCGGTGGGGACTCCTGCAAGCAAACATAGTTTGGTTATGGTATTAGGGAAAAACAGTGGTCCCTTACCTTTCTTGGCGCACTCAGCAATAGCAGCAGTGATGACTTCTCCCACGTTGATCGTGAGACCTCTCATTATCGCATACACCAGCAGCGATCGGCTCTGGTTGATTGTAGTCTCGTGAGTCACTAGGGACAATCTCCTTCTCACGAACGAAAACCAAACAGCCGCCTTAGCCGTGAGGTTGGCACTCATGAGAGTGTGCCTTCCATTGCGTGATACAGTCCACGCTGCTTCAGGCTGGCCAATGGTTCGAATGGCCTCTTCCAAAACTGCCTCAGTAGGCTCATCAACGATCCGTGCATAATCTGTATGTGTTTGGCCCCTGAGACCATAGGCTTCGTTGATGGCCTTAGCTGAGAAATCCACTTCTACCCCTCTGACCACAGACAGGCCATCCTCAGGGCTGAGCACATTGGCGTAGAAATCATACACCATGCTTGTGTAGGCTGGATTGGGCGGTCTGCAAAATTCCTCCCAGCCGTGGTTTATCACTCCTGCGCGCAAGAACTGCGGCAGGTCAGCAGGTCGGTCGAGGAAGCCCTTCTCGTGCAGCAACTCCCTCTTCCTCAGCTCAGCACCCCTGGACTCAGCATCAGAGGAAACATACCTCACTGACTGAGGCTCGTCTTCAGGGTAGAGCTTTGCCTTCCCTTTATCTGATGGTTTGGCTGACTCGGCAGCCTCAACCTTGAGTCGTTTGAGCGAAGGCTCAGTGCTCTCTTTGTCTGCTGAAGGCGCCCTTTTAGCCTTCTTCTTTTTCAGCTTCTTGGATCGCCTGGCCTTGACAATCTTGGCCTTCTTCTTCTTGAGCTTTGCCTCAATGTTGATCTGCTGCAGGCATGCCCCCAGCGTCTCTTCCATGGAGTCATCCTGCTGTGCAGGACTCTCTGGGCTAGCTTCCCTTGCAGGCGAGAAGACCTCGTCTTCACCACCTTCCCCACTGCCCTGAGTGGATTCCTGGTACTCCCCATATGGGAATTCAGGGTCAGGCCGTGGAGGCGTGTGCGAAGGTGTGGCACTCTGCTCTGCTGTAGGCGTCTGCACGGAATTCAGTGGTGAAGACGGCGTCTCAGGGCTCTGTGCCGGCGGTGATGATGAAAGCTCTGGGCTGTGCACTGGTCCAGATGGTGAAGGGTTGTGCGCAGGCGATGCAGATGGCGACGAACCCTTCTTGGTTGACTCGTGGGACGCACGATCCGTTTCTTGACTCTCCACAGAGGGAGTCTTTGCTTTGCTTGATTCGGCGGCCGTCTCGACACTCCACCGGCGTTTCTTGGGCGTGCCCGCTGGTTCAGAAGGGCCAGCAGGGATTTCTGTGACAACCCTCCACTTCTTCCTACGGATCGGAAGTTTGGGAAGAGGTCCGGTGCGTACAGCCCCAGCATCTGCAAGGGTCAGAAGCGCTTCCCTCGCAGCCGCTTCAGCTGCGTCATCAGCCTTCTTCTTGGCTGCGGATCTTTCAGCCCTTGTGGACACCATTGTCGAATCTTGGAGGTTTGGAGAGAAGGATCAAAGATGAAGAGAATCTCAGTTTTCTTGGAAATCAGAGAATGAGAGAATCGTATCGATCGAGCGCCTTCTAACGGATATAAAGGCAACGGCTAAATCCCAACGGCTATATTTTGCGAATCCTGCAATTCCAGCGCAATTTTAGGGATATTTTTTCATCAAAATGGCAAACTTTGCTCGTCCGTATCTTTTATTTGGCTCGATCGTTTCTTGATTTTTAAAGCTGGAATTACTCTCCTTGATTCCCTCTTTCGATTCCCTACAAAAAGAAATAAAAACAATATCAAATTCGTAATTAAAATCACACAACAAAACACACAAATGATAACCGGAAAATCGCAAAAAATAAACTAAGGCATGAGCCTTATGTTGACGAGCACAACAATCACTCGTCCTCTCTCGTTCTCATTGTTATGCTTCAGTCAAGAGGAAGGCCGAGAGAGTCTTCACATCTCCTTCCTCATAGTAGTGCTTTAATCTTGCACCATTAACCATGAATGGTTGGCCTTGCTGCAAGTTCTGTATCTCTATTGCACCATGAACAAACACATTAGTAATGACAAATGGACCCGACCATCTAGACTTAAGTTTCCCTGGAAATAGTTTCAACCGTGAATTAAACAACAAAACAAGTTGACCCTTCTTAAAGTCCTTAACTCTAAGTCTACTATCGTGCCAAATCTTGGTTTTTTCCTTGTACATCTTAGCATTTTCATAGGCCATATGCCTAAGCTCATCAAGCTCATGTAATTGCAAAGACCTCAGTGTCCCCGCATCCTTTACACAAAAATTCAATTCCTTCATGGCCCAAAATGCCTTGTTTTCTAACTCAAGTGGTAAGTGACAAGCCTTGCCATATACCAGCCTATAAGGGGACATACCTAGGGGTGTCTTATATGCTGTCCTATAAGCCCAAAGTGCATCCTCAAGCTTGAAGGACCAGTCTTTCCTATTAGGTTTGACCACTTTTTCTAGGATGTTCTTAATTTCCCTATTTGAGATTTCAGCTTGTCCACTTGAGTGTGGGTGATAGGGAGTGGCTACTCTATGTCTAATGTTATACTTAGCCAACACTCTCTCCATAGCCTTGTTAATGAAATGTGACCCCTCATCACTAATGATGGCACGAGGTGTCCCAAACCTAGTAAAAATGTGCCTATGCAAGAAGTTGGTGACTGTTTTAGCATCATTATTAGGACATGCTTTGGCTTCTACCCACTTGGACACATAGTCCACTGCTACTAATATGTAAAGGTTACCTGATGATGGAGGGAATGGTCCCATGAAGTCAATGCCCCACACATCAAAGAGCTCTAACTCTAAGATGTAGGTGAGGGGCATCTCATCCTTTCGACTGAGGTTACCTGTTCTTTGGCATTCATCACAGCTGTGGGCATAGTTGTGGGCATCTTTGAAGATCGTTGGCCAATAATAGCCACTCTGAAATACCTTTGCAGCTGTTCTTTGGCCACCAAAGTGTCCACCATAAGGAGATGTGTGACAGTGCTGCAGCACAGACTTCGCTTCAGCAGCTGAAACACACTTCCTTAGCAAGCCGTCAGCACATGTTCTGTAAAGTGTGGGGTCATCCCAGATAAATTTCCTTGCTTCATGAAGGAACCTCTTCTTCTCTTGTCCTCCCTTGAAAACTGGTAAAACCTGTGATGCACGGAAGTTAGCAATGTCAGCAAACCAAGGTTCCTCATCGTTATCACGATGAGTCAAAGCAAAGACATGTTCATCAATAAAAGCATCAGAAATTGCGGGCTCCGCAATTTTTTCGCAATTGTGCTGCAATCGAGACAGATGATCTGCAACCACGTTTTCACATCCTTTCTTGTCTCGAATGTCCAAATCAAACTCTTGCAACAGCAGTACCCACCTAATCAACCTAGGCTTAGCATCAGCCTTTCTCATAAGATACTTCAAGGCAGAATGGTCAGTGTACACAATTGTCCTAGTGCCTACAATATAGTTTCTAAATTTTTCACAAGCAAATACTACAGCAAGCATTTCTTTCTCAGTAGTTGTATAATTACATTGAGCCTCATTCAAGGTTTTACTAGCATAATATACAGGGTGTGTTAGCTTGTCAATCCTTTGTCCTAACATGACTCCTACAGCATAGTCACTGGCATCACATAGCATCTCAAATGGGAGATCCCAATTTGGTCCTACTATTATAGGTGCGGTGACTAGTGCTTTCTTAAGGGTAGTCCAAGCTATTAAGCATTCCTGAGAGAAGATGAATGGTCTATTTAGCTCTAAAAGCTCACACAGAGGCTTGGCTATCTTAGAAAAGTCCTTAATGAACCTTCTGTAGAAGCCAGCATGCCCTAAGAAGCTTCTAATGGCTTTGACATTCTGGGGCTCTACCAACTTCTCTATGACCTCAATCTTTGCCCTATCAACTTCTACTCCTGCCCTTGACACTCTATGTCCTAAGACAATTCCCTCATCCACCATAAAATGGCATTTTTCCCAGTTTAGGACTAGGTTGGTCTCCTCACACCTAGCCAGGACTTGTCCTAGGTTTTCTAGACAGTTTGAAAATGAGTCCCCAAAGACTGAGAAGTCATCCATGAATATTTCTATCATGGACTCATCCAACTCAGAGAAGATTGCCATCATGCACCTTTGGAAAGTTGCCGGTGCATTGCATAAGCCAAAAGGCATTCTGCGAAAGGAAAAAGTTCCAAAAGGGCAAGTGAAGGTGGTCTTCTCTTGATCCTTAGGGTCTATAGTTATTTGATTATAGCCTGAATACCCGTCTAAGAAACAATAGTAGGCCCTACCAGCTATTCTGTCTAGCATCTGGTCAATGAACGGTAGAGGGAAGTGATCTTTTTTAGTTTCTTTATTTAATTTCCTGTAATCCATACACACTCTCCACCCTGTGACAGTCCTTGTTGGGATCAGTTCGTTGTTCTCATTGACTACCACAGTTATTCCCCCCTTTTTAGGTACACATTGGATGGGGCTCACCCACTGGCTACTAGCTATTGGGAAGATCACTCCTGCATCTAACCATTTTATTATTTCCTTCTTTACTACCTCTTTCATAGAGGGGTTTAGCCTACGTTGGTGATCTACCCTAGGTGTGTGCTCTTCCTCTAGTATAATTTTGTGCATGCAATAAGAAGGGCTAATGCCTCGAATATCAGCAATAGTCCATGCTATAGCCTTCCTATGTTGCTTAAGCAGTAAAATTAATTCAACCTCATGCTTTTCACTTAGCTTAGAAGAAATAATTACAGGCAGTGTATCATTATTTCCTAAATACGCATATTTGAGGTGAGTGGGTAGTGGTTTCAGTTCTAAAACAGGTGGATGCTCAATGGAGGGCTTTAAAGGATTCACAAATCTATCAGTTAAATCTATATTCATACATACATGTTGTGGTTTATCTACAGGCATATCCATTATGTCAGATACATTCAAGTCAGCTATATCTAATTGTACATATTCATTAGCATGCTTAGTTAATAATACATGCTCCAATTGTTCCTCCATCAAGGAGTCTACTACGTCCATGCTAGCACAGGATTCAAGGTCAGAGGGGTACCTTAAAGCTTTATATACACTAAACTTCACCTCTTCATCATGAACCCTCATAGTAAGCTCACCTTTTTGGACGTCTATAAGTGCCCTACCTGTGGCTAGAAATGGTCTGCCTAGCAGGATGGGGACCTCCTTGTCTGCCTCATAGTCCAGGACAATAAAATCTGCAAGGAAAATAAATTTGTCAACTTTCACTAGAATATCCTCAATCTTACCTTCAGGGTATGCGATGGATCTGTCTGCTAGTTGTAAAGTGACAGTGGTTGGACGTGCTTCTCCTATTCCCAACTGGCGGAATAGGGACAGGGGCATGAGATTTATGCTGGCGCCCAGGTCACAAAGCGCTCTGCCCACGTGCTTGCCTCCAAGTTCTACAGGTAAGGTGAAGGAACCAGGATCCTTCTCCTTCTTGGGCAGCTTGTTCTGGAGGATGGCACTGCACTCCTCAGTGAGGTTTACTGTTTCAAACTCACCAATTATTTTTTTGTTAGTAATAATGTCCTTCAAAAACTTCACATAGGAAGGCATAGACTGTAAAACTTCTACAAAAGGAATGTTGACATGCACTTGTTTAAGAATTTCTAAGAATTTATTAAAATGAACTTCCTGTTCCTGCTTCTTCTTAAGCCTTCGAGGATATGGAGGTGGTGGCACGTATGCGGGTACGTCAGGTTGCCTTAGGATAGGTGGAGGCCTCGGAATTTCTTCTATCTCCTCAACAATTGGCTCTAGCCTGGCTCCTGATGTGCTAGTTGGTGGTGGACCTTGGTTTGGCAGAGACTCCAGTGGAGCACTAGACTCAGTGTTCTCTCCTCTCTTTGGTGTGTCCTTTGTGTTGCTCACCAATGGTCTTCCACTCCTAAGTTCAATTGCTTGAACTTGTTCTTTGCCATCTCTCCTTGGTACCTCGGTGTCAGCAGGGAGTCTACCGTGGGGCCTACTCTTGAGTTCATTGGCTAATTGGCCTATTTGGTTTTCTAGGCTCCTAAGAGTAGCTTGCTGGCTTTGAAGCGTAGCATCATTCTTAGCTATGTATTCCTTGAGTAAGTTTTCTACAGAAGATCCTACAGGTTGATTGTATGGTTTTTGGTACATTGACTGGTTATGTTGGGGAGTGAAACCAGGTGTTCCACTCGGTCTAGGTTGGTTAGGATTTTGGTTAGTGTGTTGTTGGCCACCCCATGACAGGTTTGGGTGGTTTCTCCAACCAGGGTTATAGGTGTTGGAGTAGGGGTTATTCCTAGGCTGCTGCTGGCTCCCAACATAGCAGACTGAGGATGGATTCCCAGGGCAGTATTCATATGGGTGCCCTTTGTTAAGTCTCTGAAAGTGACTTATTTAGGACCCATTTAGCGTAAGAAGATGTGCACTTTTAGGTGTTTTTGATAGCATTTAGCCTAGACCTATGCTTAAATATGAAAATGAGAAGAAGGTAGCTAAATTAGGACTTATGCACAATAGGAAAGAAAAGGGTTCAAAACCGAAGGAAAAGAATGAAAAAACTGCATTGCGACAGCATTGCGAAAACATTGCTGAGGCCGCAATTATTCAAGTGAAAACCGTAAGTTGACTGATCCTTTTCTGTTAATTTCCGTAATTTCAGGGATTCATTCTTTCTCCTCCATCCATTCTGATATATGACGTTGAAGATTGATGGTTCTCCTTGGCCCAAACGCACCTGCAAACTACTATAAAAGGGGGCCAAAGTCGGAGGTTCAGGCATCATCCGAAAGCGTAGAAGCCTTCTCACAGTCCACTTTTTCTCCCTGTTTTCCTTTGCCGTCTGTTGGAGTGAGAGTCTCAGCTGTTGGAATCGATAATCTGATAGGAAGGAGAGGAGATTCTTCTTCTCTCTCGATTGGATTCATCCAAGCAAGGCTGACCTTTCATCCCCTTCATTCGAGGCGACTGCAACGAAGCTTTCAAGCGCCATTTTACTGTTTTCTGTCGTTCTTCTTCTAATTTCCAGTTTTGATCATTGTTGTTCCTAGTTTAGTGTTTTAGTTACTGCATTTCGTTGTTGTCTGTCTTTGAATTACTGCCTTTAAGTTTCTCTTTGTTCGTTCAACATTCAAAGTAATCAGAGTGCAAGTTTCATTTCACGGTTTCCTTCTTCTGCTGCTACGGTTTTGTCTTGCTGTTTTAAGTTTATTTCCCTTCTAAGCATGTCTGTTTCATCTTACATTTCTGTTCTCTATATATCCATGAGTAGCTAAGTCACTTAGGGGCATGCTAATGACAGAACTATAGGCTAAAAAACGTGAACCAAGCATGTAGGATCGCCTTCGAAACATTGATTGTATGTAAGCTTCATCCCACGGGCAATTTCGATTGGCCATCCATTTTGTCCAAAGAACTCCTAACCTCTGGAAGGAGTAAGAGTTCAGAGTCATATAATCATGCTAGCCTTTCATGGTAATCAGGAAACGGCCTAGGAATAGGCGTTTCCCTAGTACAAACTAAACACTTCTGTTTTAACAAGATGATTAAGACCTTACTTTGAAGTCGAGTAAACTTAGGAATCTAAAGCATGGAATCGGACGATACATGAGATAGAGTGAGTTTGATGCATAGAGAGTAGATCCAGTGCTTGAGAATCGTATAATAATGCCTATAGGATAGTCATTAGTAGCCCTTAACTCACCCAATTACACACTTTCGCTGCTGTTTAATTGCGGAAACATTGCGGTCCCCGCAATTCTGCTAAATTTTCATTCTGTTTAGCTGTTTTCTTCTTCGTTTATCAATTCCATCTCTTGTCCTTTGAGTCTAATTTCAACTTGCATTTGTTTATGTTATATTCCTTTACACATTCAGCAAAAATTAGATAATTAAAAACCAATTTTACCCCATCAAATCCACCCCATCTTTCTTAACAAATACACTTCGCGAATAGCTAAACATAAGTCTCTGTGGAAAAAACGAATGAAATATACTTACTACTTGCTGTGAGACCATGTATGCTTGCATGTTCTGAGTGCTCTCTCTACTTTCTTGCTTATTTATCTTTACACATTGAGCACGCAACAAGTTTTTGGCGCCGCTGCCGGGGACTTATTTTAAGTGAAAACGAAGTTTGTTAAGTCTGAAACACCAAGATATTTTCCATTGGATTTGATCCATTTCCATTTCTTTTTCAGGTACCATTTAGGGTAGTTTATGAATGAGACTCCAAGTAATGATCTAGAGTTCAACCCTGAGCCTGAGAGATTATTTAAAGCTAGAAATAGAGCCAAGAAACGTCTCTTTAAACAACCCCTCTTACCTCAAATAACTGCTGAAACCGCAGAGTCTCCGCAATCCACTCAAGAAGAAATGGCTGGAATAGATCAAAACCTGGTGCCTGTCACTCGCAATCCCATTGAAATAGCGAATGACAAGGATAGCGCCATCCTTTCATACCTCGTACCTATGCCTGGGGAGCTGAACCCCAGCATAATCCGTCCTGAAATCACTGCCAACTCATTCGAGTTAAAGCCAGTGATGTTCCAAATGTTGTCCACTGTGGGACAATTCTTTGGAATAGAAAATGAGGACCCCCATAACCACCTTAGGAACTTCCTAGGAGTTAGTGACACATTCCTGATTCCTGGAGTTTCCCAAGAAGCCCTGAGGCTATATCTGTTCCCTTACTCTTTGAGGGACAAAGCCAAAACGTGGTTAAATTCATTACCCTCAGGATCTGTCCTCAATTGGACAGACTTAGCAGAAAAATTCCTAGTCAAATATTTCCCACCAGATAGGAATTCGACCTTTCGTGATGATATCATCAAATTCAAACAAGCTCCAAGTGAGTCTCTTCACGAAGCTTGGACAAGATTCAAAGACCTTCTCATTAAATGTCCACACCATGGCATCCCATGGTGTATCCAAATAGAAGTCTTCTTTAAAGGATGCAACCCCAGCACCAGACAAGTTCTAAACTCATCCGCTGGAGGTTCCATGTTGTCCAAGAGTTACAACGAAGCCTATGAGATCTTGGAGAAGATCTCAGCATCTCACTGTAGGTGGTCAGATGATCCAGTTGAGCCAACTAGGGCTCAAGACAAGGATGCTCTAAGTGCAATGAGCACCCAAATAAACGCCCTGACCAACCTAGTTAAGCAAATGGCTCAGGCCAATCTCCAAACCAGTGCCAATACCGCCACAGCCATGTCAATGGGCACCCAACCAAGTCAAGGCGAGGCACTTGTCTGTGGATTCTGTGGGGAAGGGCACCCATATGAATACTGCCCTGGGAATCCATCCTCAGTCTGCTACATTGGAAGCCAGCAGCAGCCTAGGAATAACCCCTACTCCAACACCTATAACCCTGGTTGGAGAAACCACCCTAACCTGTCATGGGGTGGCCAACAAAACGCTAACCAAAATTCTAACCAACCAAGGCCGAGTGGAACACCTGGTTTCACTCCTCAACATAACCAGTCAATGTACCAAAAACCATACAATCAACCTGTAGGATCTTCTGTAGAAAACCTACTCAAGGAATACATCGCTAAGAATGATGCTACGCTTCAAAGCCAGCAAGCTACTCTTAGGAGCCTAGAAAACCAAATAGGCCAATTAGCCAATGAACTTAAGAGTAGGCCCCAAGGTAGACTCCCTGCTGACACCGAGGTACCAAGGAGAGATGGTAAAGAACAAGTTCAAGCAATTGAACTTAGGAGTGGAAGACCACTGGTGAGCAACACAAAAGACATACCAAAGAGAGTAGAGAACACTGAGTCTAGTGCTCCACTGGAGTCTCTACCAAACCAAGGTCCACCACCAACTAGCACATCAGGAGCCAGGCTAGAACCAATTATTGAGGAGGTAGAAGAAATTCCAAGGCCTCCACCTATCCTAAAGCGCCCTGACATACCTGCATATGTGCCACCACCTCCATACCCTCGAAGGCTTAAGAAGAAGCAGGAACAGGAAGTTCATTTTAATAAATTCTTAGAAATTCTTAAGCAAGTGCATGTTAACATTCCTTTTGTAGAAGTTTTACAGTCTATGCCTTCTTATGTAAAGTTTTTGAAGGACATCATTACTAACAAAAAAATAATTGGTGAGTTTGAAACAGTAAACCTCACTGAGGAGTGCAGTGCCATCCTCCAGAACAAGCTGCCCAAGAAGGAGAAGGATCCTGGTTCCTTCACCTTACCTGTAGAACTTGGAGGCAGGCATGTGGGCAGAGCGCTTTGTGACCTGGGCGCCAGCATAAATCTCATGCCCCTGTCCCTATTCCGCCAGTTGGGAATAGGAGAAGCACGTCCAACCACTGTCACTTTACAACTAGCAGACAGATCCATTGCATATCCAGAAGGTAAAATTGAGGATATTCTAGTTAAAGTTGACAAGTTTATTTTCCTTGCAGATTTCATTGTCCTGGACTATGAGGCAGACAAGGAAGTCCCCATCCTGCTAGGCAGACCATTTCTAGCCACAGGTAGGGCACTTATAGACGTCCAAAAAGGTGAGCTCACTATGAGGGTTCATGATGAAGAGGTGAAGTTTAGCGTATATAAAGCTTTAAGGTACCCCTCTGACCTTGAATCCTGTGCTAGCATGGACGTAGTAGACTCCTTGATGGAGGAACAATTAGAGCATGTATTATTAACTAAGCATGCTAACGAATATGTACAATTAGATATAGCTGACTTGAATGTATCTGACATAATGGATATGCCTGTAGATAAACCACAACATGTATGTATGAATATAGATTTAACTGATAGATCTGTGAATCCTTTAAAGCCCTCCATTGAGCATCCACCTTTTTTAGAACTGAAACCACTACCTACTCACCTCAAGTATGCATATTTAGGAAGGAATGAAACTCTGCCTGTTATCATTTCGTCTAAATTAAGTGAAAAGCATGAGGTTGAACTGATTTTACTGCTTAAGCAACATAGGAAGGCTATAGCATGGACTATTGCTGATATTCGAGGCATTAGCCCTTCTTATTGCATGCACAAAATTATATTAGAGGAAGAACACCCTTCCCCACAGAATCCACAGATAAGTGCCTCGCCTTGACTTGGCTGGGTGCCCATTGACATGGCTGTGGCGGTATTGGCACTGGTTTGGAGATTGGCCTGAGCCATTTGCTTAACTAGGTTGGTCAGGGCGTTTATTTGGGTGCTCATGGCGCTTAGAGCATCCTTGTCTTGAGCTCTAGTTGGCTCTACTGGATCATCTGACCACCTACAGTGAGATGTTGAGATCTTCTCCAAGATCTCATAAGCTTCGTTGTAACTCTTGGACAACATGGAACCTCCAGCAGATGAGTTTAGAACTTGTCTGGTGCTGGGGTTGCATCCTTTAAAGAAGACTTCTATTTGGATACACCATGGAATGCCATGGTGTGGACATTTAATGAGAAGGTCTTTGAATCTTGTCCAAGCTTCGTGAAGAGACTCACTCGGAGCTTGTTTAAATTTGATGATATCATCACGAAAGGTCGAATTCCTATCTGGTGGGAAATATTTGACTAGGAATTTTTCTGCTAAGTCTGTCCAATTGAGGACAGATCCTGAGGGTAATGAATTTAACCATGTTTTGGCTTTGTCCCTCAAAGAGTAAGGGAAAAGATATAGCCTCAGGGCTTCTTGGGAAACTCCAGGAATGAGGAAGGTATCACTGACTCCTAGGAAGTTCCTAAGGTGGTTATGGGGGTCCTCATTTTCTATTCCAAAGAATTGTCCCACAGTGGACAACATTTGGAACATCACTGGTTTTAACTCGAAGGAGTTGGCAGTGATTTCAGGACGGATTATGCTGGGGTTCAGCTCCCCAGGCATAGGTACTAGGTACGAAAGGATGGCGCTATCCTTGTCATTCGCTATTTCAATGGGATTGCGAGTGACAGGCACCAGGTTTTGATCTATTCCAGCCATTTCTTCTTGAGTGGATTGCGGAGACTCTGCGGTTTCAGCAATTATTTGAGGTAAAAGGGGTTGTTTAAAGAGACGTTTCTTGGCTCTATTTCTAGCTTTAAATAATCTCTCAGGCTCAGGGTTGAACTCTAGATCACTACTTGGAGTCTCATTCATAAACTACCCTAAATGGTACCTGAAGAAGAAATGAAGATGGATCAAACTCAATGGAAAATAACTTGATGTTTCAGACTTAACAAACTTCGTTTTCACTTAAAATAAGTCCCCGGCAGCGGCGCCAAAAACTTGTTGCGTGCTCAATGTGTTAAAGATAAATAAGCAAGAAGGTAGATAGAGCACTCAGAACATGCAAGCATACATGGTCTCACAGCAAGTAGTAAGTATATTTCATTCGTTTTTTCCACAGACACTTATTTTTAGCTATTTATGAAGTGTATTTGTTAAGAAAGAAGGGGTGGATTTGATGGGGTAAAATTGGTTTTTAATTATCTAATTTTTGCTGAATGTGTAAAGGAATGCAACATAAACAAATGCAAGTTGAAATTAGACTCAAAAGACAAGAGATGGAATTAATAAACGAAGAAGAAAACAGCTAAACAGAATGGTAACTCAGCAGAATTGCGGACACCGCAATTTTACCGCAATTGAATAACAGCGAAAGTGTGTAAATGGGTGAATTAAGGGCTACTAATGACTATCCTATAGGCATTTTTATACGATTCTCAAGCACTGGATCTACTCTCTATGCATCAAACTCACTCTATCTCATGTATCGTCCGATTCCATGCATTAGATTCTTTAGTTTACTCGACTCAAAGTAAGGTCTTAAGCATCTTGTTAAAACAGAAGTGTTTAGTTTGTACTAGGGAAACGCCTATTCCTAGGCCGTTTCCTGGTTACCATGAAAGGCTAGCATGATTATACGACTCTGAACTCTTACTCCTTCCAGAGGTTAGGAGTTCTTTGGACAAAATGGATGGCCAATCGAAATTGCCCGTGGGATGAAGCTTACATACAATCAATGCTTCGAGAGCTATCCTACATGCTTGGTTCACGTTTTTTAGCCTATAGTTCTCTCATTAGCATGCCCCTAAGTGACTTAGCTACTCATGGATATACAGAGAACAAAAATGTAAGATAAAACAGACATGCTTAGAAGGGAAATATACTCCAAACAGTAAGACAAAACCGTAGCAGCGGAAGATGGAAACTGTGAAATGAAGTCTTGCGATTTGATTACTTTGAATGTTGAACGGACAAAAGGGAACTTAAAGGAAATAATTCAAAGACAGACAGCGACGAAATGCAGTAGATAGAACACTAAGCTAGAAACAACAACTGATCAAAGCTGGAAATTAGAAAAGGAAAACAGAAAGCAGGAAATGACGCGTGAAAGCTTCGTCGCAATCGCCTCGAATGAAGGATCAAAAAGAGCAGCCTTGCTTGGATGAATCCAATCGGGAGAGAAAAAGAATCTCCTCTCCTTCCTATCAGATTATCGACTCCAACAGCTGAGCTTCGCAAACCAACAGACGGCAAAGGAAAAACAGGAGAACAGATGGACTGCGAGAAGACTCTACGCTTTCGGATGATGACTGAACCTCCGACTTTGACCCCCTTTTATAGTAGTTTGCAGGTGCGTTTGGGCCAAGGAGAACCATCAATCTTCAACGTCATATATCAGAATGGGTGGAGGAGAAAGAACGAATCCCTGAAATTACGGAAATTAACAGAAAAAGATCAGTCAACTTACGGTTTTCACTTGAATAATTGCGGCTTCAGCAATGTTTTCGCAATGCTGTCGCAATGCAGCTTTTTTCATTCTTTTCCTTCGGTTTTCAACCCTTTTCTTTCCTATTGTACAAAAGTCCTAATTTAGCTACCTTCTTCTCATTCTCATATTTAAGCATAGGTTTAGGCTAAATGCTATCAAAAACACCTAAAAGTGTACATCTTCTTAAGCTAAATGGGTCCTAAATAAGTCACTTTCAGAGACTTAACATGAGGCTGGAACCTATCATTGAGGAACCAGATGAGATTCCTAGGCCTCCTCCTGTCATTAGGCAACCTGAACTGCCTACCTATGTGCCACCACCTCCATTTCCTAGACGGCTCAGAAAGAAACAAGAAAAGGAAGCTCATTTCCATAAGTTTTTAGAGATCCTGAAGCAAGTCCATGTTAATATTCCCTTTGTGGAAGTTTTGCAGTCTATGCCAACCTATGTAAAATTCTTAAAAGATATTATAACTAACAAAAAAGTTATTGGTGAGTTTGAAACAGTAAATCTCACTGAGGAGTGCGGTGCCATACTCCAAAATAAACTGCCAAAGAAGGAGAAGGATCCTGGTTCCTTCACCTTGCCAGTAGAATTGGGAGGCAAACATGTGGGCAGAGCCTTGTGAGATCTGGGAGCCAGCATCAACCTCATGCCCTTGTCACTATTCCAACAGCTTGGGATAGGTGAAGCACGACCAACAACTGTCACCTTGCAACTTGCAGACAGATCCATCGCATACCCTGAAGGTAAGATTGAGGATATACTAGTCAAGGTTGACAAATTTATTTTCCTTGCAAATTTTATAATCTTGGACTACGAGGCAGACAAAGAGGTGCCAATCCTACTGGGCAGACCTTTCTTAGCCACAAGTAGGGCCCTAATTGATGTCCAAAAAGGTGAGCTTACCATGCGAGTCCATGATGAAGAGGTTAAGTTTAGTGTGTTTACAGCTTTAAGGTACCCCTCTGATCTTGAACACTGTGCAACTGTAGATATAGTAGACTCATTAATTGAAGATGAAATTGAGCATGAATTGTTAGTCAAGCATGCTACTGATTACGCACAAATAGATGTGAATGATTTAAATATTTCTAAATTGATGGATGTATCTGTGGATAACCCTCAGCATGTATGCATGACCAATGAACTGTCTAAAAGAACCACAAATCCTATGATGCCATCAATTGATCAACCACCTTTACTAGAACTGAAACCATTGCCTGAACACCTTAAATATGCATATCTAGGAGAGAAAAATACCTTGTCTATCATTATTTCGTCTAAACTAAGTAAACAGCATGAAATTGCGTTAATATTGCTGCTTAAGCAACATAAAAGGGCAATTGCTTGGATGATTGCTGACATTAGGGGTATAAGTCCTTCCTATTGCATGCATAAAATATTGTTGGAAGAGGAACATACATCTAGAGTAGATCATCTACGTAGGTTGAACCCCTCCATGAAAGAGGTAGTTAAAAAAGAAATCATTAAATGGTTAGATGGAGGTGTGATCTTTCCAATAGCCAATAGTCAATGGGCCAGTCCGATCCAATGTGTACCAAAGAAGGGTGGTATGACTGTAGTAGTTAATGAAAACAATGAATTAATACCAACTCGAACTGTCACAGGATGAAGAGTATGTATGGATTATAGAAAACTTAATAAAGAAACCAAAAAATACCATTTTCCTTTACCCTTTATAGACCAAATGTTAGATAGAATAGCTGGCCGAGCCTTTTACTGCTTTTTAGATGGCTACTCAGGATATAACCAAATCACTATAGACCCTGAGGATCAAGAGAAAACAACATTTACATGTCCCTTTGGCACGTTTGCTTTTCGTAGAATGCCATTTGGCCTATGCAATGCACCAGCAACGTTCCAAAGATGTATGTTGGCTATCTTCTCTGACCTAGATGAGTCCATAATAGAGATATTTATGGATGACTTCTCAGTCTTTGGTGACTCCTTTAACCAATGCCTAGAAAATCTAGGACAAGTCTTAACTAGGTGTGAAGAAACCAACCTAGTCTTAAATTGGGAAAAATGCCACTTCATGGTGGAAGAAGGAATAGTATTAGGACATAGAGTGTCCAAAGCAGGAGTAGAGGTCGATAGGGCCAAAATAGAAGTCATTGAGAAGTTAATTGAACCTAAAAATGTCAAAGCTATAAGAAGTTTCTTAGGACACGCAGACTTTTATAGAAGATTTATAAAAGACTTTTCAAAAATCTCTAAACCCCTGTGTGAGCTTCTAGAGCTGAATAGAACTTTTGTCTTCTCAAATGAATGTTTAATAGCATGGACCAAGCTTACAGATGCCTTAGTCAAAGCACCAATCATAGTAGCCCCAAATTGGGAGATGCCTTTTGAACTAATGTGTGATGCTAGTGACTATGCAATTGGGGCTATGCTTGGCCAAAAGAGAGATAAATTAACACAACCTATATATTATGCAAGTAAAACTTTGAATGAAGCACAATGTAACTACACTACCACAGAGAAAGAGATGTTAGCGATAGTGTTTGCATGTGAAAAATTCAGGCCTTATATTGTAGGAAATAAAACGATTGTTTATACTGATCATTCTGCAATAAAGTACTTAATGAGGAAGGCTGATGCTAAGCCTCAACTAATTAGATGGGTGTTACTTTTACAAGAGTTTGATCTAGAAATCAGAGACAAAAAAGGATGTGAAAACGTAGTTGCTGATCATTTATCAAGATTGCAGAGTCATTGCGGAAACGTTGCGGAGCCCGCAATGACTGATTCCTTTATTGATGAACATGTTTTTGTGTTAGTACATTGTGATAACAATGATGAACCATGGTTTGCTGATATTGCAAACTTTCTTGTCTCACAGGTGTTACCAACCTTCAGAGGGGGGCAAGACAAAAAGAGGTTCTTAAACGAGGCTAGGAAGTACATTTGGGATGATCCAACCTTATACAGAAGCTGTGCGGATGGATTGCTAAGGAAATGTGTGTCGGCTGCTGAAGCAAGGTCAATCTTGCAGCATTGCCATACAGCCCCGTATGGAGGGCACTTTGGTGGTCAGAGGACTGCTGCAAAGGTGTTCCAAAGTGGCTACTTCTGGCCCACGATCTTCAAGGATGCACACGACTATGCACACAACTGCAATGAGTGTCAACGAACAGGTAACCTCAGTAGGAAGGATGAGATGCCTCTAACATACATCTTAGAGTTAGAACTCTTTGATGTATGGGGCATTGACTTCATGGGTCCATTCCCTCCATCTGCTGGTAATCTTTACATCTTAGTAGCAGTAGATTATGTCTCAAAATGGGTAGAGGCAATTGCATGTCCCTTAAATGATGCTAAAACAGTTGTTAGATTTCTAAATAGGCATATTTTTACACGCTTTGGCACACCACGTGCCATCATAAGTGATGAAGGAACACATTTTATAAACAAAGCTATGGAGAAAGTGTTAGCTAAGTATAATGTTAGTCATAGAGTAGCAACACCCTATCACCCCCACTCAAATGGACAAGCTAAAATTTCTAATAGAGAGATCAAAAGTATACTTGAAAAAGTTGTGAAACCGAATAGAAATGATTGGTCTTTTAAGTTAGATGATGCACTATGGGCGTATAGGACTGCATATAAAACACCATTAGGAATGTCTCCTTATAGGTTAGTTTATGGAAAAGCATGCCACTTGCCTCTTGAATTAGAAAACAAGTCATTTTGGGCTTTAAAAGAGTTGAATTTTTGCGTAACCGATGCGGGAACATTGCGGTCTCTGCAATTGCATGAGTTGGATGAACTAAGACACATGTCATATGAAAATGCTAAAATTTATAAGGAAAAGACTAAAATATGGCATGATAGTAGACTTAGGATTATGGATTTCAAAAAGGGCCAACATGTTCTATTGTTTAACTCACGATTGAGATTGTTTCCTGGCAAACTTAAGTCTCGTTGGTCAGGTCCTTTTTGTGATTACTAATGTGTTTGTTCATGGTGGAATTGAAATTCGAAATCTGAATCAAGGTCAATCGTTCATGGTGAATGGTGCTAGATTAAAACACTACTATGAGGAAGGAGATGTGCAAACACTCTCGGCTTTCCTCTTATCCGAAGCTTAAAAGTCAAGCAAAGGGCGATGAGCAAGGGCACTTAATGGAATTATCTTCATGCTCAACCATCAAAGGATTATGGAATATATATCTTTATTTACTGTTTATTTATTTTGTTTAGAGTATTTTTAATTTCATAATATTAATTAAGTTTGTTTTTAATGTGATTAGAAGCGTGGTAATTGGAGATCTTAACGACAATAAAGGGTGAACGATCGAGAGGCAAGGAGAAGATGAAGGGAGAAATCTTGGAAAATCAAAGATTAGTTGTTAGAATCTTGCAAACAAACAACAATCAAGGATAAAAATCCTAACGGTTACATTTCCAAAAGATTTGATGAGATTCGAAGCGTTGCGGAAATATTGCGGAATCCGCAATAATATAGCCGTTAGTGCGCAACTCTTTATAAATAGGAAGGGCTGTTGATCATCTCCCATTTACGATTCTCAAACCCTCGAATTTACAAATCAGATCTCTCCTTCTTCTCAAAGCTCCACCTTCAAGAAACAACCATGGTGTCAACGCGAGCTGAAAGATCCACGCCCAAAAAGACATCCCCAATCACAGAGGATGCTGCCTTGGTACGAGATGCGTTACTGTCTTTAGCAAATGTTGAGGTTGTAAAACCCTCCAGACCTCCGAAGCTCCCTGTGAAGAGGAAGTGGAAGGTTGCAACAACTGAGGCTGCAAACAGCTCTGATCCAACGCAGTCCCCTAGAGAGAAGTGGAAGATTGCCCTGGAAGTCCCAAAGACCAGAATTCGGGAATCCATGGGTGAGGAAAGCTTTACCAGTGGCGAACCAATGATGGAGACGGCCATGCAAAGCCCTGATCCCACTCAACAACCATCGGAACCTGAAGTCCCCCTTGCAGGACAACCATACTCTGCATCAATCGGTGATGCGGATGAAGACGAGGAGGTAGTCTCTCCCTTCAGGGATGTCAATCTTGACAGTTCTGTGGAGAAGGAGAGCAGAGATTCAATGGATGACACGCTGGATGAATGCATCCAGCAATTGGCTGCCAAAGCGAGGCTCAAGAAGAGGGCCCCTGTCATTGTGAAGGCAAAACGGCCAAAGGCCTCCAAGAAAGCTAAGAAGAAGAGGGTTGAAGTCGAACCCTCTATCAAGAAGATGAAGACTGAGGCTGTTGAAGCAGCCAAGGCAAAGGATAAGGGGAAGAAGAAAATGTTCCAAGAAGATGAGGCTCCAGCTGAGAGGTATGTATCCAAGGATGCTGAGGCCAGGGGCGTGGAACTGATGAAAAGGGAACTCCTCCACGAGAGAGGATTTCTAGCCTCCCCTGCGGACGTGCCGCAATTTTTGCGCGCATGATTCACAAACCACGGCTGGGAAGAGTTGTGTAGGCCTCCAATTCAGGCCTACTCGGACATGGTTTATGACTTCTACGCCAACCTCACTCACCCCGAAGGCTGTCAATCGGTGCTGAGGGGCGTGGATGTGGACTTCTCTGCTGAAGCGATCAACAAGGTGTATGCTCTCAAAGAGCATAAGAGCTCTGAATATTCAAAGATCGTGGCTTCACCCTCAGAAGTAATCTTGGAGGAGGCGCTGAATATGATAGGCAAACCAGAGGCAGCATGGGCAGTCTCAAAGCATGGGAAGCACACACTGATGAGTGCAGCCCTCAAAGACAAGGCGACCATTTGGTTCTCCCTAATTCGGAGAAGAATATCCCCCGTCACGCACGAGACGACCATCAACCAAGGGAGATCGCTGCTGGTTTATGCGATCATGAAGGGACTCACTATTGACGTGGGTGAGATCATAGCAGCCTCGATCGTCGAATGCTCCAAGAAAGGTAAAGGCCGACTCTTTTTCCCTAACACTATTACTAAGTTATGCTTGCGCGCAAGGGTGCCAGTGACGATAGAGGAGAAGCAATTGGCCTATACTGGCCACCTTGAGTTACCCAGCAACCTGAGGATGAGAAGGAGAGGCAATATGGAGTTCGAGCTGGATAGACTTGCGGCTGCACAGTCATTGTCCATGGCCTGCTTGATGGACTTACAAAGAAAATTAGCCTAATGGGCTGAGTACTCCCAAGCAAGAGACCAGGAACTAGCTGAGCACCTACGGTGCAAGTTCCCTACCTTTCCAGCTGGATTGTTGAGCCCATGGATGTCTCCGAGCGAGAGGAGTGATGAAGAGGACAAGGACGAAAGAAGGAATGCCACAGACTGACGACATTCGAGGGAGTATCTCTTATCCCTCTCAAAAACCTGCTTTTCTGTAACCAGTTACCCGACCCCAATATAAATTGTTGTTATGCTTTGATTTCTTTAATTAGCTTGAGTAGAGTAGCTTAGTTTAGTGTAACTTCGCATGATTGGTTAGCTTAGATAGTTTTTTGTTGCCTGTAGTTGTGCACAAATGGAATATTGCATGTTAAGAGCTTTGATCACAGTTAAATCTGCTCTGCTAGTATCATTGCGATTTCTTTGCGGACACCGCAATGTTTTGTTCATCTAAGCATGTTGTTATATGACTTTCTGTTGGTCTGTCTGTCTTTAATTCTCACTATTTGACTGCATTACTGATGTCATTAGGTAGTCTGTCTATTGAGCATGCTGGATGAGTGTCGAGTACACTCTTTGTAGGTTTAATTAACTTCATAAAATGCTGAGCATGTGCCTCTATTAGACCTTACCATTTTGATTTTAGTAAATTTCTGCTGATGAGTTATCTGAACTGTGAGGGCCATTCTATCCCTATGAGTTTTAAAATCTTTCTGGTTTTTATTTAGACTAGATGCTTCTAAGATAAGTTTGGGGGTGTGCCACCTCAGACTCTCATTGGGGACAATGAGAAGTTTAAGTTTGGGGGAGGCAGCCTCTAGTCCTAGGAACACTCCTCTCTCCCTTAGTAAGATATGCATCATCCTTCTTTGAAAAAAATAAGAGAATACAAAAAAAAAAAAAATGAAAAAGAAACATTTTCTTTTCTTTAAAATTGCTGAGTAATCATGGCCACTTGTGTAACCCACAAGGGGCACTGCATCAAAAAGCATACTTAAGGGAAAGAAAGAGGTGCAAAGAAGAAAAAATATGGAAAACAAAGAAGGATGATATATGCCAAGAGGGTACAGCCTTGGGTGCTTAGATGTTCTATGTAATGAACTCTGATCCTAAGTTAGCCAAGCAGAGGGCTGTAACTGGAAGGCTTGTTGAGGGAGATGAGTGTCTGTCCTAAAATAGAAGTGATGCCAGGGCTTAGTCTGTTCTATGGATTCTGTACTCTGATACTTGTGTTGTTCTAAGCATGGCATGACTCTAAAAGATTCCTAGGTAACAAAAGAATAAAAACTTAGAAGCATGTACTGAGTCTGAGTTAAAGCTAGGGAGAGTTTGAAGGCTTAGGGATGTTTGCACAATGTGCTCAATGATATAGGCAGATAAACCAAAAGACAGGAAGTTAGTAAAACATAAGGTTTTAAAGGCAAGAGAAATCAGAATAGACAAAAATATGAAGTTAGTTTTAGCCTATGAGAGTGTCACAGGACAGCAATGCCTTGGACAGTAAACCTAGGGAAGTCAGCAAAGCAGTTAGGTAGAGTTTAAAAGACAGGAGTTAGCAGCTAATTAGAGAGAAAGTAAGCCTTTATATTGCTCGAGGACTAGCAATAACTCAAGTTTGGGGGTGTGTTACCTCTCCAAAAGTGCATTATTTAGGGCTTTAATTACCTAAAAATCATGGAAGTTCTTGAGTGTGTTTGTTAGAAGTTAGCTTAATGTGTGCTTAAAAGTGAGAATTTGAGAAATGATGCTAATTCAAGGCTTATTTGGAAAAGGAACAAAAAAGGATGCAAAATGGTGAAAATAGAGCTAAATTATACATTGCAGGTGCATTGCGGAAAAATTGCGGACTCGCAATGGAATCAGCCAAAACAGAGCATTGCGGCCCTCGCAAGGAAACCGCAACGCCAGTCTTCTTTTGCTGCATTTTTCCAGCCGTCAATCGTCGTTGTTGCGATTGTTCAGCCGCGTAACCTTTCTACTGCTGCCACGTGGGAGGCTGTTACTCCAGAATGGATGGAGATCCGCGACTAAAGGTACCTGTAGAAGCTATAAAAGAAGCTGAATGGCGATGAAAAACACAATCAATCGGAGTGCGAGGAGATCCCGATTGTGAAGAAACCTGCAGACAAAACCTTTCCCCCGTTTGTTGGATCGAAGAAACAAGCCCTTGGCGTTGATAATTCGAGAGGCAGAAGAGAAGATCCTTCTTCTCTTCTTGATTAAAATTGTCCCCAAGATCAGCTAATCTTCCCCTTTATCCGAGGCGATTCACGACTTGGAAGATCCTCACGCCTTTACAGCTTTCTTTACTGCTTTCTAACTACTTGCTGTCTATTTGAGATGTTGTTCTGAATTATCTACTGCACTCGTTCTGTATCGCTTTCGAACCATCGCACGTTTGTCTTACGAAGAGTTTTGTACTTTGTTTTTTAAAGAAGAGTAATCAATTAGTTTGGTTGAGTTCTTCATCTTATCATTTCTTCATCAATTAATTTTACTGAGTTCTTCAATTCATGTTTTATCAATTCATCTCCTTTAATTCTTTGAAAACCATGAGTAACTAATCTAATAGGGGTCTGCTAGAGATGAATCTATAGGCTAGAAGTATGTGAATTCAGCATGTAAAGTAGCATGAATGCATTGAATGTATGTGATCTTCATCCCATGGGCAATTTCGACTGACCATCCATTTTGTCTAAAGAATTCCTAACCTCCGGAAGAAGTAAGAATTCAGAGTCATCCATTCATGCTAGCCTTTTATGGTACCCAGAGAATGGCCTAGGAATAGGCATTCTCCTAGCACGTTCGTTAGAATAAGTGTATAAATAGGTGCTTAAGCCTTACTTGGATATGAGTAACTTAAAGATCTAATGCATGTAATCGAAAGATGCATGAGGCCTAGCTAAAACGATGCATGAAATGTTAAATGTCTGATTGAATGATCATAGTCGAATGCCTATAGAGAACTCTTAAGCCGACCTTGCTGTCTTACTTTAGATTTTAAATCATTGTTATTTTATTGCGAGATTATTGCGAGAACCGCAATAACCATTTCTGCCTTTTGCCTTAGTCTTTTCCGTAGGTTTTTATCCTTTGCGAATTTATTACGAGAAAATTGCGAGAACCGCAATTCTACTTTTCCACATTATAACTCTACCTCTTTGCTAGTTTTGCATTTATGCTTACATTCTTCGTGCATCTTCTAAATTCCCGTACCTCAACCCAAAATCTATCCAATTTAAGTTACCTTATCTAATCTAACACACTAAATCGCTAGTCACTAAACTCAATCTCTGTGGGAAAACGAATTAAATTATACTTATCACTTGCTGCAGACCATGTATACTTGCATGATCTGAGTGCTCTTCGCATTTAATTTTACTTACACACTGAGCACGCAACAATTTCTAATTCTAATTAATTAATATGAAGCCGGTTACTTTAGGGTTCCCGGGTAACCGTCCGCGTGCATGTCAATTTGTTAGCCATACTTTAGAATTAAATGATGAACATGAAAATGCTTAGCAGAATCCCGAAATCCCCCAAATCCAACACTTTTTAATCCCATTCGTATTATTTTTCCGTTAGAGTTTTTCCATACTTTGCATGACTAAAACCCCCTGTTTTGTGACAAAATTCCCCAGTCAATTTAATTATAACTCAAACAATTAATTCTCAATTTTGTTCCCTCCCTGTGGTTCGACCATGTTGCCACTAGCTGCAAAGCTAAAGGTTATAGGTTTTATAAATTCATTTTGGTCAGGCTTCGACAGCCTGAGAATTAACCGGACATTCAAAAATCTGACTACCAAAATTGGCGCCGTTGCCGGGGAGGGCAATTAAAAATTGAAATTATGTTTGTTTTTTATTTAGGTTGATTGTTTTTTTTTTAAGTGAATTGTGTCTGTTTTTCTTTAAATTGGATAACGATCCTCCCTTCCAAGATTTTTAAAGTCCAGGTTACATTCGGAAGAAATGGAAGTCTTGGCGAGGAACAATGAGAGTCAGAAAACGCTAAGGCAGTTGGGGATGCATGGCTTGAACTGCCAACTGTTGTGTATATCATATCTGGCGACGACAGGTAATTTCGAGCTAAAATCAAGTTTGTTTAACTTACTTCCTTCTTTTTATGGTGAAACAGGTGAAGATCCTATCAAGCACCTTAAAGAGTTCCACATGGTGTGCTCAGCGGTGAAAACAAGTGAAGTCACGGAGGATGAGCTGAATTTGAGGACCTTTCCTTTCACCTTGAAGGATAAGGCAAAGAATTGGCTGCACTACTTACCCTCGGGGACCATCTCTACGTGGAATGGGTTGAAAGGCCTGTTTTTTAGACAAATACTTTCCTGCCTCGAGAGCCACATTTCTAAGGAAGCAGATCTACACGATTGCTCAAAAGGAAGGGGAGACATTTCATGAATGCTGGGAGCGGTATACCCGGATGTGTGAAGACTTTCCCCACCATCAGATATCGGAGGCTGATCTTATTCGTTTTTTCTATGAAGGCTTGTGCCCGCATGATAGACAGATGCTAGATGCAGCTAGTGGAGGGGCGCTGATTGACAAAACCCCAGCGGAAGCTCGACGTTTGATTTCAAATATGGCTCAAAATATTCAGCAGAATGGAAGTGGAAAACATGAGCAAACCCGCCTCTCAAGCGAAATCAAGGAGCTCAAAGACCAAGTGTCTGAGGTATGTAGCGTTGTCCTTAAATTACAAGAAAACTCACTATAGGCTCGTTCTTCTATTTCAGGTAAATCCCTCGAGGAAATGTTCATATCCTTCTTGGAAATGAGCATCGAGCATCGCAAAGAAACTAGAGCGCAAATTCAGTCTCTAAGCGAGGAAATTTCTGAGATGAAAGGTACTTGAGTAAGGTGGAAACTGAGGAAGTAGAACGCCCAAATGTTATTGCTCTGAAGAGTGGAAAGGATATTCCTTCGAGTTCTACGCCTGTTGAGTTCAATGAGAGTCCTTGGATGCTACCCCCACAAGCGAGAATGAATTCCTGTGAGCAGGTATGTGCCATTAATTTACGAAGTGAGAGAGAAATTTCTTCAAACACCGTTGTTGTGGAGAAAGAAGAAAGCAAGGATGAGGAAAAGATCGAGGATCTTGAGTCAAGAGGAAAGGGAGTTCAGTTGGATGCACCCTCAAGCTTGAAAGATTACAAGCCCAAGGCTCCTTTCCCAAGTCGTTTGATGACTCCCGATTTAGAGAAAAAGGGAAAACCGATTGCATACTCCCCGAGCCATCATGAGGATGAGAAGATGGAGAAAAATGAAGAACTAAAGAAAAACGTGCGTGAGTATGTTTGTAGTGTCCCACATTACCATTAAGGGTATTTTCGTAATTTTCTATTGTTGTTTGTTTATTATGATTGTTATAATTAGAGAAATTCATTTCATATATTAATAACTTATTGAATTTGTATTTAGGTATTTATCCATTAGGAGAGTCAAATATTTATGCATAAAAGGTTAATTAACAAAGAATGTAACTTTAAATTGGAAGTATGATGTGGTTACTTATAAGTATAGTGAATTGTAACTTTTACCATAAGTTATATTATTTTATAAACTATTTTACTACAAGGTAATAAAAGAAGTAAACTATAATTCTTGACATTTACATTCCATAATTTATCCTAGTCAAAGTAAGTAGACAAAAAAGGAGGAAAATAGTCATCTTAGTTATTAAGTTCTTTAATCTTAGTAAGTTTTTCTTAAGACATCTTTTAGACTTCCACCCAAGGGTCATTAGGAATTTATGTGGGTGAGTTGAAGAGCCAAAGGACATGTTGTAAGACCTCTTGGATGTTCATACAAAGAGAAGAGGAAACACTTGGTTGCTTCAAATTCCAATGAGCTTTACTCTTAAGTTCTATGTGTCCTTTCATTGTCATTCCAAAATTGTCTAAAGAAATCTCCAAGGTTTTCTCTCTAGCACCTATTCTAATTCTGTAAATCTCATCTTGAGAAAGGATCACTTGTTTTGCAAGTTGTTTCAAGTGTTGTTCTTGTATTTTACAAGATCGTTCATCGGTTGCACCAAATCGATAAGAAATGAGTTGTTTTCCATCTAGTTTCGTAGTGATTCTTTCTTGATATTTTTCATAGATCCTAAACATGTTCATACCTATCTTTTTCTAAGGTATTCCAGCATCATTGAATCTAATTAGTTGCTGGAAATTTTCCTCCATTCATCGTGCACGATAGAGAGAAAAAACACACCACCGGTAAGCCTCTTTTTCTCTGTTGTTTGAAATCGTTTAGGGGTTATCATGGAAAATTTTAGGTGTTGTTTTAGATCTAAAAAGTGTTGATTTTGGTGCTGAAAATCATAATTAAAATGCTTAAAAAAACAATGTTTAAAATTGCTCTAAAATGGTGTTTATCGGTTTACGCTATTTCCTAGTTCTAGCTCGAAATTGATTTATATAGAAGTTTAATTACATTTGTTTTGAAATTTTTTTATCATGTCCAGTAGCATAAAGTAAGCTTAAATATATTTTCAAGGAGTTCAAATTAACTTTCATGATCATATTTTCATAGGGCTTAAAATCGGTAAAAACTAGTACAATTTATGTTTTCAATTTTTTAATGAATTCTATGAAGTAGTAAATTATTTGAATGTATTTTTTATCTATATATCAGAGCTTAATATGTTCACAAAAAGTATCTTATGAGTTTTGAATATTAATTTTATTATTAATATTAACTATGTAAATTAATATGCAAATTAGGTTAGCTAGTAAAGTTAATGTGTTTTAGCTAGTGGATGAAGTTTCTTTAGCAAAACAAAATTTAAGTTAGACCTAATTTAATTTGTATCATATGTTATTTAGGAAACTTTAAAGGATTTAGATTTGAAGCTTGAGGTAAGTGGATTCTATCATAAGTAGTCGAATTGACTGTTGTATTGTATAGTTGTGATGTTTGATTAATCTTTTATATTGTGGTATTGATTGTAAGTGAGTTATATTATATTGTTTGAATATATACTTGATTGATTTGTTGTTTTATGATATTTGATATTTAGCAAAGTATGTTATGTCATGTTATTTTTGTATGTTTCTACGCTTCACATGATCTATGTTACTTTGATTGGTTAGTGAAGCATGCTTAGGTTGAGTATGACATATATGTGTTACATTACATTCATGGAGTCAAGTAAGTAGAGTCATGGAGTTAGGGAAGAATATGTTAGGCATGAAATACCCAAACATACAAAAATACAAGAATATGTGTTACATTACATTCTCGACGCTCCGACGGCTTAAAAGGCCATTTGACGATTTTCAGCCCCATCTCTCTCGGGTCTCCGCTGTTTTTCCTCTTTGCTCCGCCATTAGTGGCAATTTTTGGAGCTTTTCTTTTGTATTTAGCTTGGGATAATGGCCAAGGCTTCGATGGATGCTTTTGCTATCAACTTCTCCATGGTCGGCTAAGGTAATCGTGTAGGATTTGAGATTGATTAGAGATTTTTGTTAAGTTTTTATTGTTTTGATAATTGAGCATAATGGTTATGTTTTGGCTTAATTTCTTGAATGTATTTATTGTTCTTGCTTAATCTATGCATGTGTTAGATTTCTAGACAGACAATCTCGTTTTCTCGCATGTGTTAACGTTATAGACTAGCGATGCCGTGCCTCTCCTTGTCGACTTAGTAACACAGAACAATAGAACAAATCGAAGCATCGTGTTATTCATTCTGATTGTTGATTACTTTAGGGTTGCCGGGTAGTCTGGGGTGTGTAATCGAACGTTCGTCGTGGATAGCTAGTAACTGTTCGGGGTTAAATTGGGGCTGCTCACTCTGATGCGATTGCGAAGAATGTTTAGTTAGGATTGCTAATTCTAATTAATTAATATGAAGCCGGTTACTTTAGGGTTCCCGGTAACCGTCCGCGTGCATGTCAATTTGTTAGCCATACTTTTGAATTAAATGATGAACATGAAAATGCTTAGCAAAATCCCGAAATCTCCAAAATCAACACACTTTTTAATCTCATTCGTATTATTTTTCCGTTAGAGTCTTTCCATACTTTGCATGACTAAAACCCCCTATTTTGTGACAAGATTCCCCAGTCAATTTAATTATAACTCAAACAATTAATTCTCAATTTTGTTCCCTCTCTGTGGTTCGACCCTGTTGCCACTAGCTGCAAAGTTAAAGGTTATAGGTTTTATAAATTCATTTTGGTCAGGCTTCGACAGCCTGAGAATTAATCGGACATTCAAAAATCCGACTACTAGAACACCTCAAGAGATTAATTTTTCATACTTTTAATCGTTCTTTTCTTTTAGACTAATAGGTTTCAATAATAATAATAATTATTATATATATATGCTTTCTTTTTTTTGCAACGGTATTTTAATTAAAGCGAGGATTGAACCCATGATCTCATAGTCACGGGCACAACCTTATGCCAATTGAGCTATGCTCGGTTTGGCTATATATATGCTTTCTTAATGATTAAGAAAAGGCATTTTGGCCAAATAGTGTGAATGAGATAGAGGGGTTGGGAGTAGTCAAAATTGTTTTGACATTCGGGTACTGAAAAAGAAGAAAAAAAACTTAGGTTCCTCCAGCCTCTGTTCTTATTCCTTTCTTCTTCTTCCTCTTCTTTTCTTTTTCATTTCTCTTCTTTTCGGAGTCCCACAACTCCGTTGCTCGGCGCCGAGGATAGCGGGACTACCTGGGGTGGTCCTCGGGGCGTTCGTGAGAAGAGGCCGGAAGAGTTCGTGACGAGGAATGGCCGACGGATCTTGAAGAAATTGGAACTACAAGGGTATGTATTCTAAATTTCTTATTTCTGTCTTTTAAGCATGTTTTCTATTTGTTAAATTGATGAAATTAGAGTATCATCGGTCCGAAATCGCTTTCCGCTGCGCATGTCGCTCCATCAAATCGGGCATTTTAGGAGTTTCGGGAAGTGTTCGGGTCAAAGAGTGCAGCCAAATGGAGCTTGGAGGTGCAAATAGGTGAAAAATTTGCTAACACCCGAGAGGGAAGCGCCCAGGCGCTGGCACGCAGCGCCTAGGTGCCTGTTGCGTGCTCAATGTGTTAAAATAACTAAGCAATAAGATAGAAGGAGCACTCAGAACATGCAAGCATACATGATCTTATAGCAAGTAGTAAGTATTTTTTCATTCGTTTTCCCACAGAGATTTATTATAAGCTATTCATGAAGTGTTTTGTTAAGAAAGAATGGATGAGTTTGATGGGGTAGAATTGGTTTTAAATTGTCTATTTTCTAAGGAATGTGTAGAGGGTAGCAACATAAACAAGTGCAAATCAAAGTTAAACTCAAAGGAAAAGAGATGAGATTAATACACGTATAAGAAAATAGCTAAACAGAATTGTGAACTTAGCAGAATTGCGGAAACAACAATTCTACCGCAATTTTCCTAACAGCGAAAATGTGTAAAATGGAGAAACAAGGGCTACTAACGACTCCTCTATAGGCATTTTCTCACGATTCTCAAGCATTGGATCAACTCTCTATGCATCAAACTCACTCAATCTCATGTATCGTCCGATTCCATGCATTAGATTCTTTAGTTTACTCATGTTCAAGTAAGGTCTTAAGCATCTTGTTAAAGCAGAAAGTTATGGTTTGTACTAGGAAAACGCCTATTCCTAGGTCGTTTTCTGGCTACCTTGAAAGGCTAGCATGAGTGTATGACTCTGAACTCTTACTCCTTCCAGAGGTTAGGAGTTCTTTGGACAAAATGGATGGCCAATCGAAATTGTCCGTGGGATGAAGCTTACATACAATCAATGCTTCGAGAGCTATCCTACATGCTTGGTTCACGTGTTTTAGCCTATAGTATTGTCATTAGCATGCCCCTATGTGACTTAGTTACTCATGGATATAGGGAGAACAGAAATAAGAGTTGAAACAGACATGCTTAGAAAGAATTTAAAGACAAAACAGTAAGGAAAAACAGTAGATTGCAAAGGCAAGAAAATGTGAAATGCTGAATTTTGCTTTGATTACTTGATTGTTTGAATGAACAAAGGAAAGCTTAACGTAAATATCATAATAGCAGAAAGCAACGAAATGCAATAAACTAGCTACTAGAAGGGAAACAACAACAAAGCAGAAATGGAAATTAGAAATGGAAGACAGAAAACAGGAAAAGAGCTTGAACGCCTCGTCGCAACCGCCTCGGCTGAAGGATGAGAAAGATCAGCCTTGCTTGGATGAATCCAATCGAGAGAAAAGATGAATCTTCTCTCCTTCCTATCAGATTGTCGACTCCAACCAGCTAAACTTCGCAAACCGACAGACGGCAAAGAAAAACAGGAGAAAAGATGGAGCTGCGAGAAGATTTCTACGCTTTCGGATGATGCTTGAACCCTCGACTTTGACCCCCTTTTATAGCAATCTGCAGGTGCGTTTGGGCCAAGGAGAACCATCAATCTTCAACGTCGTACTTCAAAATGGATGGAGGAGAAAGAACGAATCCCTGAAATAACGGAATTTAACAGAAAAAGATCAGTCAACTTACGGTTTTCACTTGAAACATTGCGGTTTCAGCAATGTTTCCGCAATGCTGTCGCAATGTAGTTTTTTCATTCTTTTACTTCGGTTTTCAATCCTTTTCTTTCCTTTTGCACACAAGTCCTAATTTAGCTACCTTCTTTTAATTCTCACAAATAAGCATAGGTTTAAGCTAAATCCTATCAAAAACACCTAAGAGTGTGCATCTTTCTAAGCTAAATAAGCCCTAAATAAGTCACTTTTGGAGACATAACACACCCCCAAACTTAAGGTTTTGCTTGTCCTCAAGCAATCTAAGGACTTGCCTAGGCTGCTGTTTTATCTTCTTTAACCACTTACTGACTCCCCTATATCCCTATCTATAGCAGTGCTGTCCTGTGACACACTTCTAAGTTCAGAACTATCCTCTTATCTAGCTTCTTCTGACTTCGCCTGCCTAATACTCCTACTGTTTTCATTAACTCCCTACAACTGATCTACTTGCTTTTGTCATATCATGCCACTATCCCTAAGGTTTCAAATTCTACCTAGCTTTACCCCAGACTCAGTACATGCTTCTAGTTTTTACTTATGAGCTACCTAGGATTCCTTAGAGTCATGCCAGTCTTAGTATTAACAGTGACAGTAGTGCTTTTAAGAGAACAACCTAAACCCTGGCATCACTACATTGGACATACATTCATCTCCCTAAACAACCCTACAAGCCACAACTTTGTGCTCAGCTAATTGAGGATCAGAGTTCTTTTTATCAGGACATCTAAGCCACAAAGCTGCAACTCCTAGGTATACATTCTTCTTCCCTACTCTTTTCCTTTTTTCTTACTTAGGTGGTGCCTATCCTTTGGTTGCCTTTTGATGCAATGCCACTTGTGGGTTACACACTTGGCACTGATTACTTAGCAACCTAAGAGAGACTCCCCTCTTTATTCTATTTTTCATTTTTTTTTTTTTTTTTTCAGTTCATCATTTTTGTGAAGGAGAAGAAGAATGCTTATGCTTTTAAGGGAGAGAGGAATGTTCCTAGGCCTAGGGTGGCCTCCCCCAAACTAAAACTACTCATTGTCCCCAATGAGTGTCTGAGGTGGCACACCCCCAAACTATCCTAGAAGCATCTAGTCTAAGGGAAAACAAAGAGAATCTAAAAGTCCTAGGCATAGGCAGAACATTCTAAAAGTAAATATCACAGCAGCAAACATTTGAAAAAAAACAGACAGGTAAGGACTTAAAGCTATGCATGCTGAGCTTTTTAGAGGTTAATTTAAACTATCAAAGGGTGTCCTATGACACTCATCCAGCATGCCTGAAGATAAGCTATACAAGGTAGTCATGATAGCAGCAAAAGATAGAATTTAACAGATCACAGCCTAGCTAAACAGACAGTCCAAAACATGCATTCAGTAATAAAAATTGCGGTTTCCTCAATTATTTCGCAATAAAGCCAGGGCAGATATACCAGTGATTCAGGCCCCTAAGCATGCTTTTTTTCCGTCACTCAAGCTCTACAAAAATAAAACCAAACTAACCTACCTATTCAGCTATCATCAGACTACACTAAACAATTTAAAAACTTAAAACTAAGCAACTAAAACAGATAAAAATATTAACTAAAAACAGCATAATTCACATGGTTCACAAAAAGCAGTTTGATTTATATATTTTTTTTTTCTCTTGTTTATTCTAAGGGAACAGCAATACTCCCTCTAGTGCAATTCAAACCAGCACTCAGATGTCCTCATCCTCATCATCAGTCCCTCGTGGTCGTGGGGGCACCCATGGAGACAGTAGGTTCGTGGGAAAGTCAGGGAAGATGCATCCCAGTTGGTCAGCAACTTTCTTGTCCCTCGCCTGTGCGTACGTGGCCCATTGAGCCATCCTCTTCTGTAAATCCAGCAGGCACGCCATGGACAATGACTGAGCAGCAGCCAATATATCCAGCTCGAACTCCATGTTCCCCTTCCTTTTCAGCCTCAAGCCTGTAGGCAGCTCCAAGTGGCCTGTGTAAGCCATCTGCTGTTCCATCCGCTCAATGGGGACTCCTGCACGCAAGCATAGTTTAGTAATAGTATTAGGGAAGAACAATGGACCCTTACCCTTCTTGGCGCAGTCAGCAATGGCGGCTGACATGACTTCACCCACATTGATCGTGAGACCTCGCATGATTGCATAAACCAGCAGCGACCTGCTCTGGTTGATGGTGGTCTCATGAGTCACTGGGGATAGTTTCCTTCTCACGAAAGAAAACCATACAGCCGCCTTAGCTGTGAGGTTGGCACTCATGAGAGTGTGCCTCCCATTGCGTGACACGGTCCAGGATGCTTCAGGCTGGCCAATGGTCCGAATGGCCTCTTCCAGGACGGCTTCAGTAGGCTCATCAACAATCCTCGCATAGTCAGTATGTTTTTGGCCCTTGAGGCCATAGGCTTCGTTGATGGCTTTTGCTGAGAAGTCCACTTCTACTCCCCTGACCACAGACAACCCCTCCTCATAATTCCTCAGGTTGGCGTAGAAGTCATACACCATGCTTGTGTAAGCTGGATTGGGTGGTCTGCACAACTCCTCCCAGCCGTGATTCGTAATTCCTGCGCGCAAGAATTGCGGCAGGTCAGCAGGTCTGTCGAGGAAGCCCTTCTCATGCAGCAGCTCTCGTTTCCTCAGTGTTGCGTGCTCAATGTGTTAAAGATAAATAAGCAAGAAGGTAGAGAGAGCACTCAGAACATGCAAGCATACATGGTCTCACAGCAAGTAGTAAGTATATTTCATTCGTTTTTTCCACAGAGACTCATTTTTAGCTATTCATGAAGTGTATTTGTTAAGAAAGAAGGGGTGGATTTGATGGGGTAAAATTGGTTTTTAATTATCTAAGTTTTGCTGAATGTGTAAAGGAATGCAACATAAACAAATGCAAGTTGAAATTAGACTCAAAAGACAAGAGATGGAATTGATAAACGAAGACGAAAACAGCTAAACAGAATGGTACTTAGCAGAATTGCGGACACCGCAATTTTACCGCAATTGAAGAACAGCGAAAGTGTGTAAATGGGCGAATTAAGGGCTACTAATGACTATCCTATAGGCATTTTCATACGATTCTCAAGCACTGGATCTACTCTCTATGCATCAAACTCACTCTATCTCATGTATCGTCCGATTCCATGCATTAGATTCTTTAGTTTACTCGACTCAAAGTAAGGTCTTAAGCATCTTGTTAAAACAGAAGTGTTTAGTTTGTACTAGGGAAACGCCTATTCCTAGGCCGTTTCCTGGTTACCATGAAAGGCTAGCATGATTATACGACTCTGAACTCTTACTCCTTCCAGAGGTTAGGAGTTCTTTGGACAAAATGGATGGCCAATCGAAATTGCCCGTGGGATGAAGCTTACATACAATCAATGCTTTAGAAGCTATCCTACATGCTTGGTTCACGTTTTTTAGCCTATAGTTCTGTCATTAGCATGCCCCTAAGTGACTTAGCTACTCATGGATATATAGAGAACAGAAGTATAAGATAAAACAGACATGCTTAGAAGGGAAATATACTCAAAACAGTAAGACAAAACCGTAGCAGCAGAAGATGGAAACTGTGAAATGGAAACTTGTAATTTGATTACTTTGAATGTTTGAACGAACAAAAGGGAATTTAAAGGAAATAATTCAAAGACAGACAGCGACGAAATGCAGTAGATAGGACATTAAGCTAGAAACAACAACTGATCAAAGCTGGAAATTAGAAAAGGAAAACAGAAAGCAGGAAATGACGCATGAAAGCCTCGTTGCAGTCGCCTCGAATGAAGGGGATGAAAGGTCAGCCTTGCTTGGATGAATCCAATCGAGAGAGAAGAAGAATCTCCTCTCCTTCCTATCAGATTATCGATTCCAACAGCTGAGACTCTCACTCCAACAGACGGCAAAGGAAAACAGGGCGAAAAGATGGACTGCGAGAAGACTCTACGCTTTCGGATGATGACTGAACCTCCGACTTTGACCCCCTTTTATAGTAGTTTGCAGGTGCGTTTGGGCCAAGGAGAACCATCAATCTTCAACGTCATATATCAGAATGGGTGGAGGAGAAAGAACGAATCCCTGAAATTACGGAAATTAACAGAAAAAGATCAGTCAACTTACGGTTTTCACTTGAATAATTGCGGCTTCAGCAATGTTTTCGCAATGCTGTCGCAATGCAGTTTTTTTCATTCTTTTCCTTCGGTTTTCAACCCTTTTCTTTCCTATTGTGCATAAGTCCTAATTTAGCTACCTTCTTCTCATTCTCATATTTAAGCATAGGTTTAGGCTAAATGCTATCAAAAACACTAAAAAGTGTACATCTTCTTAAGCTAAATGGGTCCTAAATAAGTCACTTTCAGAGACTTAACACACCCCCAAACTTAAGGTTTTGCTTGTCCTCAAGCACACTAAGGACTTACCTAGGCTGCTGTTTCTTCTTCTTTAACCACTTTACTGACTCCCTTATATCCCTATCTATAGCACTGCTGTCCTGTGACACACTTCTCAGTTTAGAACTACCCTCTTATCTAGCTTCTTCTGACTTCGCCTGCCTAACACTCACCTGCTTTTATTAACTTCCTACAACTGATCTATTTGCTTTTGTCATATCATGCCACTATCCCTAAGGTTTCAAATTCTGCCTAGCTTTACCTCAGACTCAGTACATGCTTCTAGCTTTATTTTTAATGTGTCTAGGATTCCTTAGAGTCATGCCAGTCTTAGTATTAATGGTGACAGTAGTACTTTTAAAGAACAACCCAAACCCTGGCATCACTACATTGGATAAACACTCATCTCCCTAAACAACCCTACGAGTTACAACTTTGTGCTTAGCTAATTGAGGATCAGAGTTCTTTTTAAATAGGACACCTAAGCCACAAAGTTATAACTCCTAGGTATACATTCTTCTTCCCTATTCTTTACTTAGGTGGGGCCTCTCCTTTGGTTGCCTTTTGATGCAATGCCACTTGTGGGTCACACACTTGGCACTGATTACTTAGCAACCTAAGAGAGACCCCCCTCTTTATTCTATTTTTCATTTTTTTTTTTTTCAGTTCATCATTTTTTGTAAAGGAGAAGAAGAATGCTTATGTTTCTAAGGGAGAGAGGAATGTTCCTAGGCCTAGGGTGGCCTCCCCCAAACTTCAACTACTCATTGTCCCCAATGAGTGTCTGAGGTGGCACACCCCCAAACTATCCTAGAAGCATCTAGTCTAAGGTAAAACAAAGAGAATCTAAAGCCCTAGGCATAGACAGAACATTGAAAAGAAAATATCACAGTAGCAGTAAATTAAAAACAAAAAAACAGACAGTTAAGGGCTTAAAGCTGTGCATGCTGAGCTTTTTAGAGGTCGATTTAAACTAGCAAAGGGTGTCCTATGACACTCATCCAGCATGCTTTCAGATAAGCTATATATGGTAGTCATGATAGCAGCAAAAGATGGAATTTAAACAGATCACAGCCTAGCTAAACAGACAGTCCAAAACATGCTTTCAGTCATGAAAATTGCGGGTACCGCAATTATTTCGCAATTAGATCAGGGCAGATATAACAGTGATTAAGGCCCCTAAGCATGCTCTTTCCAGTCAATCACGCTCTCCTAAAAATAAAACAAAACTAACCTATCTAGTCACCTATCATCAGACTATACTAAGCAAAATTAAAAACATAAAACTAAGCATCTAAGACAGATCAAAAAATGTACTAAAACAGCATAATTCACATAGTTTATCAGAAAGCAGAAAATTGTTTGTTTTTTTTTTCTAAGGGAACAGCAATACTCCCTTCAGTGCACTTCAAACCAGCACTCAAACTTCTTCATCCTCATCTGGTTGTCGTGGTCGTGGAGGCACCCATGGAGTCAGGAGATTTGTGGGGAAGTCAGGAAAGATGCACCCAAGTTGGTCTGCAACTTCCTTGTCCCTTGCCTGCGCATAAGTGGCCCATTGAGCCATTCTCCTCTGCATATCCATCAGGCAGGCCATGGATAGGGACTGCTCAGCAGCCAGCCTATCCAGTTCAAACTCCATATTCCCCTTCCTCTTCAGCCTCAGGCTAGCCGGCAGCTCCAAGTGGCCTGTGTAAGCCATTTGCTGCTCCATGCGCTCGGTGGGGACTCCTACAAGCAAACATAGTTTGGTTATGGTATTAGGGAAAAACAGTGGTCCTTTACCTTTCTTGGCGCACTCAGCAATAGCAGCAGTGATGACTTCTCCCACGTTGATCGTGAGACCTCTCATTATCGCATACACCAGCAGCGATCGGCTCTGGTTGATTGTAGTCTCGTGAGTCACTGGGGACAATCTCCTTCTCACGAACGAAAACCACACAGCCGCTTTAGCCGTGAGGTTGGCACTCATGAGAGTGTGCCTCCCATTGCGTGACACGGTCCACGCTGCCTCAGGCTGGCCAATGGTTCGAATGGCCTCCTCCAGCACTGCCTCAGTAGGCTCATCAACGATCCGTGCATAATCTGTATGTGTTTGGCCCCTGAGACCATAGGCTTCGTTGATGGCCTTGGCTGAGAAATCCACTTCTACCCCTCTGACCACAGACAGGCCATCCTCAGGGCTGAGCACATTGGCGTAGAAATCATACACCATGCTCGTGTAGGCTGGATTGGGCGGTCTGCAAAATTCCTCCCAGCCGTGGTTTATCACTCCTGCGCGCAAGAACTGCGGCAGGTCAGCAGGTCGGTCGAGGAAGCCCTTCTCGTGCAGCAACTCCCTCTTCCTCAGCTCAGCACCCCTGGACTCAGCATCAGAGGAAACATACCTCAATGACTGAGGCTCGTCTTCAGGGTAGAGCTTTGCCTTCCCTTTATCTGATGGTTTGGCTGACTCGGCAGCCTCAACCTTGAGTCGTTTGAGCGAAGGCTCGGTGCTCTCTTTGTCTGCTGAAGGCGCCCTTTTAGCCTTCTTCTTTTTCAGCTTCTTGGATCGCCTGGCCTTGACAATCTTGGCCTTCTTCTTCTTGAGCTTTGCCTCAATGTTGATCTGCTGCAGGCATGCCCCCAGCGTCTCTTCCATGGAATCATCCTGCTGTGCAGGACTCTCTGGGCTAGCTTCCCTTGCAGGCGAGAAGACCTCGTCTTCACCACCTTCCCCACTGCCCTGAGTGGATTCCTGGTACTCCCCATATGGGAATTCAGGGTCAGGCCGTGGAGGCGTGTGCGAAGGCGTGGTTGGTTGCTCTGCTGAAGGTGTCTGTGCAGAACTCTGAGGTGATGAAGACAACTCAGGGCTCTGTGCAGGCGGCGATGAAGGGAGCTCTGGGCTCTACACTGGTTCAGATGGTGAAGGGCATTGCGCAGGCGATGCAGATGGCGACGAACCCTTCTTGGTCGACTCGTGGGACGCACGATCCGTTTCTTGACTCTCCACAGAGGGAGTCTTTGCTTTGCTTGGTTCGGCGGCCATCTCGACACTCCACCGGCGCTTCTTGGGTGTGCCCGCTGGTTCAGAAGGTCCAGCAGGGATTTCTGTGACAACCCTCCACTTCTTCCTACGGATCGGAAGCTTGGGACGGCGTTCAGTCCGCGCAGCGTCAGCCGTAGCCAAGGCGAGCAGTGCGTCTCTCGCAGCTGTTTCAGCAGCGTCGTCAGCCCTCTTCTTGGCTGCAGATCTTTCAGCCCGCGTGAGTACCATTGTTGGATCTTGGAGATTTGGAGAGAAGAATCAAAGATGAGGAGAATCGCAGTTTTCTTGGAAATCAGAGAGTGGGAGAATCGTATCGATCGAGCGCCTTCTAACGGATATAAAGGCAACGGAAACATCCCAACGGCTATAATTTTTGCGGATCCCGCAATTCCTGCGCAATTTTAGGGATATTTTTTCATCAAAATGTCAATCTTTGCTCGCCCGTATCTTTTATTTGGCTCAATCTTTTCTTGATTTTTAAAGCTGGAGTTACTCTCCTTGATTCCCTCTTTCAATTCCCTACAAAAAGAAATAAAAACAACATCAAATTCGTAATTAAAATCACACAACAAAACACACAAATGATAACCGGAAAATCGCAAAAAATAAACTAAGGCATGAGCCTTATGTTGACGAGCACAGCAATCACTCGTCCTCTCTCGTTCTCGTTTTCATGCTTCATTCAAGAGGAAGGCCGAGAGAGTCTTCACATCTCCTTCCTCATAGTAGTGCTTCAATCTTGCACCATTAACCATGAATGGTTGGCCTTGCTGCAAGTTCTTTATCTCTATGGCACCATGAACAAACACATTAGTAATCACAAATGGACCTGACCATCTAGACTTAAGTTTCCCTGGAAATAGTTTCAACCGTGAGTTAAACAACAAAACAAGTTGACCCTTCTTAAATTCCTTAACTCTAAGTCTACTATCGTGCCAAATCTTGGTTTTTTCCTTGTACATCTTAGCATTTTCATAGGCCATATGTCTAAGCTCATCAAGCTCATGTAATTGCAAAGACCGCAATGTTCCAGCATCGGTCACGCCATAATTCAGTTCTTTTAAGGCCCAAAAGGCTTTGATTTCCAATTCGAAGGGAAGATGACATGCTTTTCCATACACTAGCCTATAAGGAGACATACCTAAGGGTGTTTTATATGCAATCCTATAGGCCCACAGTGCATCATCAATTCATGCTAAACGACTGTGATTGTTGGCACATAATAAATATTTCATTCCCAAAATAAACTACTCCTAACATACGAAATCTAAGCAAAGCATGATAAAATCCTAATTTAAGAGTTTAGGGATCAGAAATCTCCCTTGTCAATCTGCCTCATATGGATATTCTTCAATGTTTCGAGGCATCACTTTTGCTCCGTTAAGATACTTAAGTCTTGATTTACGGGGTCGGACATTCTGCCACACCTTGAAATTGTTGATTCTTTCAAAGAGACTGCATGTTATAACATTCCAAGGTTTGTACTTTATGTGCGTTGGTTTTGTTTCTACAACATTTGCTACAACATAGCTTTGATGCGATGGGACTTCTTTTTCTGGCACATCTCTTTCTAACTCCTTCAACTGGAGCATTTGTGGTGGTGTTGGCTCAGCTCTTTCATTGGTGGAGGAGCTTGTTGCATCATCAGACATTTCAAATTCTGGTTCCTCAAGCAGCGCATTAGTCTCTTTGGCCTCATCCAGCACGATTTCAACCAACTCCACCATTTCATATGGAGATTCCATTGGATCACTCTTCTCAGTTTCGAAGGTAACAAAGGATTCATCATCATAAAAATCGAACATCTGAGGGCATGGTGGTGGTGATTTTGCTATAGCAAGTAGATCTTGTAAGTCATTTGTGAGCTGGGCTAATTGCACATCAATTCTCCTCATGGATGCATCATTCATTTCCATGAATTCTATCCATAACGCCTCCAAAGTGGGTGATAATTCTTCATTTGGAGTTGGGGCATAATGTTGATAGTCTTCATGTTGGGGAAATTCTTCATAATGAGCAACTTGCACATGCTCTTCCCAAGGATTATTTGAGAGTTGCCACTGATCATGTTCACACATGTACGAATAATGGTTGTCATATCTTTGTTGATATTCCCTCTCTTGATAATTCAATGTTGGGCAATTCTCCAAGTTATGATTATCCCCACAATAAGCACATGGCTGATAAAATTCTTCAAACTGTTGTGGGCAAACTCGTCCTCCAATTAAGTTCTGCAGCGTATTCATTACTTTGTCGTACACATACGTTTTCCACCTGCAAAGTTTCTCTTTGTGCGAGTTGAGGTTTGGAAACTCATTCATAAACTAGCTTGATAGTACCTGCAAAAGAAATGAAAATAGATCAGCTCCAATAGATATTAAGATTTGTGTTTCTAACTTAACAAACTTCGTTTTCACTTAAAATAAGTCCCCGGAAGCGGCGCCAAAAACTTGTTGCGTGCTCAATGTGTTAAAGATAAATAAGCAAGAAGGTAGAGAGAGCACTCAGAACATGCAAGCATACATGGTCTCACAGCAAGTAGTAAGTATATTTCATTCGTTTTTTCCACAGAGACTCATTTTTAGCTATTCATGAAGTGTATTTGTTAAGAAAGAAGGGGTGGATTTGATGGGGTAAAATTGGTTTTTAATTATCTAAGTTTTGCTGAATGTGTAAAGGAATGCAACATAAACAAATGCAAGTTGAAATTAGACTCAAAAGACAAGAGATGGAATTGATAAACGAAGACGAAAACAGCTAAACAGAATGGTACTTAGCAGAATTGCGGACACCGCAATTTTACCGCAATTGAAGAACAGCGAAAGTGTGTAAATGGGCGAATTAAGGGCTACTAATGACTATCCTATAGGCATTTTCATACGATTCTCAAGCACTGGATCTACTCTCTATGCATCAAACTCACTCTATCTCATGTATCGTCCGATTCCATGCATTAGATTCTTTAGTTTACTCGACTCAAAGTAAGGTCTTAAGCATCTTGTTAAAACAGAAGTGTTTAGTTTGTACTAGGGAAACGCCTATTCCTAGGCCGTTTCCTGGTTACCATGAAAGGCTAGCATGATTATACGACTCTGAACTCTTACTCCTTCCAGAGGTTAGGAGTTCTTTGGACAAAATGGATGGCCAATCGAAATTGCCCGTGGGATGAAGCTTACATACAATCAATGCTTTAGAAGCTATCCTACATGCTTGGTTCACGTTTTTTAGCCTATAGTTCTGTCATTAGCATGCCCCTAAGTGACTTAGCTACTCATGGATATATAGAGAACAGAAGTATAAGATAAAACAGACATGCTTAGAAGGGAAATATACTCAAAACAGTAAGACAAAACCGTAGCAGCAGAAGATGGAAACTGTGAAATGGAAACTTGTAATTTGATTACTTTGAATGTTTGAACGAACAAAAGAGAATTTAAAGGAAATAATTCAAAGACAGACAGCGACGAAATGCAGTAGATAGGACATTAAGCTAGAAACAACAACTGATCAAAGCTGGAAATTAGAAAAGGAAAACAGAAAGCAGGAAATGACGCATGAAAGCCTCGTTGCAGTCGCCTCGAATGAAGGGGATGAAAGGTCAGCCTTGCTTGGATGAATCCAATCGAGAGAGAAGAAGAATCTCCTCTCCTTCCTATCAGATTATCGATTCCAACAGCTGAGACTCTCACTCCAACAGACGGCAAAGGAAAACAGGGCGAAAAGATGGACTGCGAGAAGACTCTACGCTTTCGGATGATGACTGAACCTCCGACTTTGACCCCCTTTTATAGTAGTTTGCAGGTGCGTTTGGGCCAAGGAGAACCATCAATCTTCAACGTCATATATCAGAATGGGTGGAGGAGAAAGAACGAATCCCTGAAATTACGGAAATTAACAGAAAAAGATCAGTCAACTTACGGTTTTCACTTGAATAATTGCGGCTTCAGCAATGTTTTCGCAATGCTGTCGCAATGCAGTTTTTTTCATTCTTTTCCTTCGGTTTTCAACCCTTTTCTTTCCTATTGTGCATAAGTCCTAATTTAGCTACCTTCTTCTCATTCTCATATTTAAGCATAGGTTTAGGCTAAATGCTATCAAAAACACTAAAAAGTGTACATCTTCTTAAGCTAAATGGGTCCTAAATAAGTCACTTTCAGAGACTTAACACTCAGCTCCATGCCTGGTCTCGTTCTTGACTCTCCACAGAGGGGGTCTTCTTGTTCTCTTCTTCGGCCACAGCCATACTCCATTTGCGCTTTTTGGGTGTGCCTGCTGGTTCAGAGGGTCCAGCAGGTATCTCTGTGACGACCTTCCACTTCTTCTTGCAGATCGGAAGTTTGGGCAGTCGTTCAGTTCGCGCAGCATCAGCGTCTGCAAGGGCAAGAAGTGCTTCCCTCGCAGCCGTTTCAGCTTCATCAGCCCTTTTCTTGGACGCAGATCGTTCGGCTTTTGTTAGCACCATTGTTGAATTGTGGAGATTTGGAGAGAGAAATCACAGATGAAGAGAAAAGCAGCTTTCTTGGAGTTCAGATAATGGGAGAATCGTACGGATCAACGCGCCTTCCAACGGATATAAAGAAACCCAAAAAAATCCCAACGGCTATATTTTTGCGGACTCTGCAAATCCAGCGCAATTCTAGTGACCGTTGGAGATTTTCTGCATTTAAATGTCAATCTTTGCTCAACCGTATCTTTGATTTGGCCCAATATCTTCTTGATTTTTTTAGCTGGATTTAATCTCCTTGATTCCCTCTATTGATTCCCTACAAAAAGAAATAAAATCAACATCAACATCGTAATTAAAATCATACAAACATATACACAAACGATAACCGGAAAAAATGGAAAAAATAAACTAAGGCATGAGCCTCATATTGACGAGCACAGCGATCACTCGTCCTCTCTCGTTCTTAATTTCACGCTTCAGTCAAGAGGAAGGCCGAGAGAGTCTTCACATCTCCTTCCTCATAGTAGTGCTTCAACCTTGCACCATTAACCATGAATGGTTGACCTTGCTGCAGGTTCTTTATCTCGATGGCACCATGAACAAACACATTAGTAATTACAAAAGGACCTGACCATCTAGACTTAAGTTTGCCTGGGAATAATTTCAATCGTGAGTTAAATAATAAGACAAGCTGGCCTTTCTTGAAGTCCTTGATCCTAAGTCCACTGTCGTGCCAAATCTTGGTCTTTTCCTTATACATTTTGGCATTTTCATAAGACATATGTCTAAGCTCATCAAGCTCATGTAATTGCAAAGACCGCAACGTTCCCGCATCGGTCACGCAATAATTCAACTCTTTTAGTGCCCAAAATGCCTTAATTTCTAACTCAAATGGAAGATGACAAGCTTTACCATACACAAGTCTGTAAGGAGACATACCTAGGGGTGTCTTATATGCCGTCCTATACGCCCAAAGTGCATCCTCGAGTTTAAATGAACAGTCCTTTCTATTAGGTTTGACCACTTTTTCTAGGATGTTCTTAATCTCCCTATTTGAAATTTCAGCCTGACCATTCGAGTGTGGGTGATAGGGGGTGGCTACTCTATGTCTAATGTTATACTTAGCCAACACTCTCTCCATAGCCTTATTAATGAAATGTGTCCCCTCATCACTAATGATAGCACGAGGTGTTCCAAACCTAGTAAAAATGTGCCTATGCAAGAATTTTATTACTGTTTTGGCATCATTATTGGGACATGCTATGGCCTCTACCCACTTAGATACATAGTCTACTGCCACTAATATGTAAAGGTTACCTGAGGATGGGGGAAATGGTCCCATGAAGTCAATGCCCCACACATCAAAGAGCTCCAACTCTAAGATGTAGGTGAGAGGCATTTCATCCTTGCGACTGAGGTTACCTGTTCTTTGGCATTCATCACAGCTGTGGGCATAGTTGTGAGCATCCTTGAAGATCGTTGGCCAATAGTAGCCACTCTGAAATACCTTTGCAGCTGTTCTTTGGCCACCAAAGTGTCCACCATAAGGAGCTGTGTGGCAGTGCTGCAGCACAGACTTCGCCTCAGCAGCTGAAACACACTTCCTTAGCAAGCCGTCAGCACATGTTTTGTAAAGGGTGGGGTCATCCCATATGAATTTCCTTGCCTCATGAAGGAACCTCTTCTTCTCTTGGCTTCCCTTGAAAGTTGGTAGTACCTGTGATGCAAGGAAGTTAGCAGTGTCAGCAAACCAAGGTTCCTCATCGTTATCACGATGAGTCAATACAAAGACATGTTCATCAATAAAAGCATCAGAAATTGCGGGTTCCACAATTTTTTCGCAATTATGCTGCAATCTAGAAAGATGATCCGCAACCACATTTTCACTTCCTTTCTTATCTCTAATGTCTAGATCAAACTCTTGCAGCAGCAGTACCCACCTAATCAACCTAGGCTTAGCATCAGCCTTCCTCATAAGGTACTTTAAAGCAGAATGGTCAGTGTACACGATTGTCTTAGTGCCTACAATATAGTTCCTAAATTTCTCACAAGCAAACACTACAGCTAGCATTTCTTTCTCAGTGGTTGTGTAGTTGCATTGTGCCTCATTAAGTGTCTTACTAGCATAATAGACAGGGTGTGTTAACTTGTCAATCTTCTGTCCTAACATAACCCCTACAGCATAGTCACTAGCATCACATAACATCTCAAATGGGAGATCCCAATGTGGCCCTACTATAATAGGCGCTGTGACTAGTGCTCTCTTAAGGGTTTTCCAAGCTAGGACACACTCTTTAGAGAAAATGAATGGTTTGTTTAGCTCTAGAAGCTCACATAGAGGCTTGGAGATCTTAGAAAAGTCCTTAATGAACCTTCTATAGAAACCAGCATGCCCTAAGAAACTTCTAATGGCCTTGACATTTTGGGGTTCTACCAATTTCTCTATTATTTCAATTTTTGCCCTGTCAACTTCTACACCTGCCCTTGACACTCTATGACCTAAGACAATCCCTTCATCCACCATGAAATGGCACTTTTCCCAATTTAGGACTAGGTTGGTCTCCTCACACCTAGCCAGGACTTGTCCTAGGTTCTCTAGACAGTTTGTAAATGAATCCCCAAAGACTGAGAAATCATCCATGAATATCTCTATCATGGACTCATCCAAATCAGAGAAAATTGCCAACATGCACCTTTGGAAAGTTGCCGGTGCATTGCATAAGCCAAAAGGCATTCTGCGAAAGGCAAAAGTTCCAAAAGGGCAAGTGAAGGTAGTCTTCTCTTGGTCCTTAGGGTCTATAGTAATCTGGTTATATCCCGAGTAACCGTCTAAGAAGCAGTAGTAGGCTCTACCAGCTATTCTATCTAGCATCTGGTCAATGAATGGTAGAGGGAAATGGTCTTTTTTGGTTTCTTTATTTAGTTTCCTATAATCCATGCAAACTCTCCACCCTGTGATAGTCCTTGTTGGAATCAGTTCATTGTTCTCATTGACTACCACAGTCATCCCCCCCTTCTTAGGTACACATTGTATAGGGCTCACCCACTGACTACTAGCTATGGGGAAGATCACACCAGCATCTAACCATTTAATTATTTCTTTCTTAACTACCTCTTTCATAGAGGGATTCAGCCTACGTTGGTGATCTACTCTAGGTGTATGCTCTTCCTCTAGTATAATCTTATGCATGCAATAAGAAGGGCTAATGCCTCTAATATCAGCAATAGTCCATGCAATAGCCTTCCTATGTTGCTTAAGTAGTAGAATCAATTCAACCTCATGCTTTTCACTTAATTTAGAAGAAATAATCACAGGCAAAGTATCATTGCTTCCTAGATATGCATACTTGAGGTGAGTGGGGAGAGGTTTCAATTCTAAAACAGGTGGATGCTCAATGGATGGTTTTAATGGATTCAAAGATTTTTCAGTTAAATCAATATTCATACAAACATGCTGAGGGTTATTTACAGGTATATCCATTATCTCAGCTATGTTTAAGTCAGTTAATTCTAATCCTACATATTCATGAGCATGCTTAGTCAACAATTCATGCTCCAATTGTTCTTCCATTAATGAATCTACAATGTCCATGCTAGCACAAGATTCAGAGTCAGAGGGGTACCTTAAGGCTTTATAAACACTAAATTTCACCTCTTCATCATGAACCCTCATAGTGAGCTCACCGTTTTGGACATCTATTAGTGCCCTACCTGTGGCTAGAAATGGTCTGCCTAACAGGATGGGGACCTCCTTGTCTGCTTCATAATCCAGGATAATGAAATCTGCAAGGAAAATAAACTTGTCAACCTTTACTAGAATATCCTCAATCTTACCTTCAGGGTATGCAATGGATCTGTCTGCTAGTTGTAAAGTGACAGTGGTTGGACGTGCTTCTCCTATCCCAAGCTGGCGGAATAGTGATAGGGGCATGAGGTTTATGCTGGCTCCCAGGTCACAAAGAGCTCTGCCCACGTGCTTTCCTCCTAGCTCTACAGGTAAGGTGAAGGAACCAGGATCCTTCTCCTTCTTGGGTAGCTTGTTTTGGAGTATAGCACTGCACTCCTCAGTGAGATTGACTGTTTCAAACTCACCAATTATTCTCTTGTTAGTTATAATATCCTTCAAAAACTTTACATAAGAAGGCATAGACTGTAAAACCTCCACAAAAGGAATATTAACATGCACTTGCTTAAGAATTTCTAGAAATTTATTAAAGTGCACTTCCTGTTCTTGTTTTTTCTTTAGCCTTCTAGGAAATGGAGGTGGTGGCACATATGCAGGCACATCAGGTCGCCTCAGGATAGGTGGAGGCCTTGAAATTTCTTCTATCTCCTCTATGATTGGCTCCAGCCTTGCTCCTGATGTGCTTGTTGGTGGTGGACCTTGGTTTGGCAGAGACTCTAGTGGAGCACTAGACTCAGTGTTCTCTACTCTCTTCGGTGTGTCCTTGGTGTTGCTTACCAATGGTCTACCACTTCTAAGTTCAATTGCTTGAACTTGTTCTTTACCATCTCTCCTTGGCACTTCAGTGTCAGCAGGGAGTCTACCTTGGGGCCTACTTTTGATTTCATTGGCTAGTTGCCCTATTTGGTTCTCTAGGCTCCTAAGAGTAGCTTGCTGGCTCTGCAGAGTGGCATCATTCTTGGCTATGTATTCCTTAAGTAAGTTTTCTACAGAAGATCCTACAGGTTGGTTGTATGGTTTTTGATACATTGACTGGTTATGTTGGGGAGTAAAACCAGGTGTTCCACTCGGTCTTGGTTGGTTAGGAGCTTGGTTAGCATTTTGTTGGCCACCCCACGACAGGTTTGGGTGGTTCCTCCAACCAGGATTGTAAGTATTGGAATAGGGGTTGTTCCTAGGCTGCTGCTGGCTTCCAATATAGCAGACTGAGGCTGGATTCCCAGGGCAGTATTCATACAGGTGCCCTTCCCCACAGAATCCACAGATAAGTGTCTCACCTTGACTTGGTTGGGTGCCCATTGACATGGCTGTGGCGGTGTTGACACTTGTTTGGAGATTGGCCTGAGCCATTTGCTTAACTAGGTTGGTCAGGGCATTTATTTGGCTGCTCATTGCACTTAGAGCATCCTTGTCTTGAGCTCTAGTTGGCTCAACTGGATCATCTGACCACCTACAGTGCGATGCTGAGATCTTTTCCAAGATCTCATAGGCCTCGTTGTAACTCTTGGACAACATGGAACCACCAGCAGATGAATTCAAGACTTGTCTAGTGCTGGGGTTGCATCCTTTGAAAAAGACCTCTATTTGGATACACCATGGGATGCCATGGTGCGGACATTTAAGAAGAAGATCTTTAAACCTTGTCCAAGCTTCGTGAAGAGACTCAGTGTCAGCTTGTTTGAACTTGATTATGTCATCACGAAAGGTAGAATTCCTATCAGGTGGGAAGTATTTGACTAGGAATTTTTCTGCTAAGTCTGTCCAATTGCGAACAGATCCAGAGGGTAATGAGTTCAACCATGTTTTGGCTTTGTCCCTCAAAGAGTAAGGGAAAAGGTATAGCCTCAAGGCTTCTTGGGAAACTCCAGGGATGATGAAGGTATCACTGACTCCTAAGAAGTTTCTAAGATGGTTGTGGGGATCCTCATTTTCCACTCCAAAGAATTGTCCCACAGTGGACAACATTTGGAACATCACTGGCTTTAACTCGAAAGAGTTGGCAGTGATTTCAGGACGGATTATGCTGGGGTTCAGTTCCCCAGGCATAGGTACTAGGTAAGAGAGTATGGCGCTATCCTTGTCATTCGCTATTTCGATGGGATTGCGAGTGACAGGCACCGGATTTGGAACTATTCCATCCATTTCTTCTTGAGACAATTGCGGAGGAATTGCGGTTCCCGCAATTACTTGAGGTAAAGAGAGTTGGTTAAAGAGACGTTTCTTGGCTCTATTTCTGGCCCTAAGTAATCTCTCAGGATTGAACTCTAGATCACTACTTGAAGGCTCACTCATAAACTAACCCAATAGTACCTGCAAAAGAAATGAAACAGATCAGCTTCAATAGGCAATAAACTTGGTGTTTCAAACTTAACAAACTTCGTTTTCACTTAAATAAATCCCCGGCAGCGGCGCCAAAAACTTGTTGCGTGCTCAATGTGTTAAAATAACTAAGCAATAAGATAGAAAGAGCACTCAGAACATGCAAGCATACATGATCTTATAGCAAGTAGTAAGTATTTTTTCATTCGTTTTCCCACAGAGATTTATTATAAGCTATTCATGAAGTGTTTTGTTAAGAAAGAATGGATGAGTTTGATGGGGTAGAATTGGTTTTAAATTGTCTATTTTCTAAGGAATGTGTAGAGGGTAGCAACATAAACAAGTGCAAATCAAAGTTAAACTCAAAGGAAAAGAGATGAGATTAATACACGTATAAGAAAACAGCTAAACAGAATTGTGAACTTAGCAGAATTGCGGAAACAGCAATTCTACCGCAATTTTCCTAACAGCGAAAATGTGTAAAATGGAGAAACAAGGGCTACTAACGACTCCTCTATAGGCATTTTCTCACGATTCTCAAGCATTGGATCAACTCTCTATGCATCAAACTCACTCAATCTCATGTATCGTCCGATTCCATGCATTAGATTCTTTAGTTTACTCATGTCCAAGTAAGGTCTTAAGCATCTTGTTAAAGCAGAAAGTTATGGTTTGTACTAGGAAAACGCCTATTCCTAGGTCGTTTTCTGGCTACCTTGAAAGGCTAGCATGAGTGTATGACTCTGAACTCTTACTCCTTCCAGAGGTTAGGAGTTCTTTGGACAAAATGGATGGCCAATCGAAATTGTCCGTGGGATGAAGCTTACATACAATCAATGCTTCGAGAGCTATCCTACATGCTTGGTTCACGTTTTTTAGCCTATAGTATTGTCATTAGCATGCCCCTATGTGACTTAGTTACTCATGGATATAGGGAGAACAGAAATAAGAGTTGAAACAGACATGCTTAGAAAGAATTTAAAGACAAAACAGTAAGGAAAAACAGTAGATTTCAAAGGCAAGAAAATGTGAAATGCTGAATTTTGCTTTGATTACTTGATTGTTTGAATGAACAAAGGAAAGCTTAACGTAAATATCATAAAGGCAGAAAGCAACGAAATGCAATAAACTAGCTACTAGAAGGGAAACAACAACAAAGCAGAAATGGAAATTAGAAATGGAAGACAGAAAACAGGAAAAGAGCTTGAACGCCTCGTCGCAACCGCCTCGGCTGAAGGATGAGAAAGATCAGCCTTGCTTGGATGAATCCAATCGGGAGAGAAGATGAATCTTCTCTCCTTCCTATCAGATTGTCGACTCCAACCAGCTAAACTTCGCAAACCGACAGACGGCAAAGAAAAACAGGAGAAAAGATGGAGCTGCGAGAAGATTTCTACGCTATCGGATGATGCTTGAACCCTCGACTTTGACCCCCTTTTATAGCAATCTGCAGGTGCGTTTGGGCCAAGGAGAACCATCAATCTTCAACGTCGTACTTCAAAATGGATGGAGGAGAAAGAACGAATCCCTGAAATAACGGAATTTAACAGAAAAAGATCAGTCAACTTACGGTTTTCACTTGAAACATTGCGGTTTCAGCAATGTTTCCGCAATGCTGTCGCAATGTAGTTTTTTCATTCTTTTACTTCGGTTTTCAATCCTTTTCTTTCCTTTTGCACACAAGTCCTAATTTAGCTACCTTCTTTTAATTCTAAAAAAATAAGCATAGGTTTAAGCTAAATCCTATCAAAAACACCTAAGAGTGTGCATCTTTCTAAGCTAAATAAGCCCTAAATAAGTCACTTTTGGAGACATAACAGTGCCCAACCGAAGCATCAGCCCAGAACGCCCAGCGCCTAGGCGCCCGACATCGTTCCAGACCCGAGAGGCCAGCGCCCCTGCACTGGTCGCGCAGCGCCTCTGCGCCCAAACCCGAGAGCCCAGCGCAGCGGCGCTGCCCCGCAGCGCCTAGGCGCCCGTCATTGTTGCTTTCTAGAGAGGTTAGCGCCTGTTAAGTCTTCTAAAGTGACTTATTTAGGACCCATTTAGCTTAAGAAGATGTACACATTTAGGTGTTTTTGTTAGCATGTAGCCTAAACCTATGCTTTAATATGAGAATTAGAAGAAGGTAGCTAATATAGGACTTATGTACAATAGGTAGAAAAAGGGTTGAAAACCGAAGGAAAAGAATGAAAAAATGAGCATTGCGAATGAATTGCGAAAACATTGCTGAGGCCGCAATTATTCAAGTTAAAACCGTAAGTTGGCTGACCTTTTTCTGTTTAGATCCGACTTTTCAGGGATTCGTTCTTTCTCCTCCATCCATTCTGATATATGACGTTGAAGACTGATGGTGCTCCTTGGCCCAAACGCACCTGCAAACTACTATAAAAGGGGGTCAAAGTCGGAGGTTCAGTCATCATTCGAAGCGCAGAAGTCTTCTCGCAGTCCACCATTTCCATCTGTTTTCCTTTGCCGTCTGTTGGAATGAGAGTCTCAGCTGTTGGAATCGATAATCTGATAGGAAGGAGAGAAGATTCTTCTTCTCTCTCGATTGGATTCATCCAAGCAAGGCTGATCTTTCATCCCCTTCATTCGAGGCGACTGCCACGGAGTTTTTCAGCAATCCTTTACTGCTTTTCTGTTCTGTTCTTCTTAATTCTATTTCTGATCACTGTTGTTCTTAGTTTAGAGTTTTAATTACTGCATTTCGTTGTTGTCTGTCTTGGATTCATTTCTTTCAAAGCTTTCCTTGTCATTCAAACACTCAAAGTAATCAAAGTACAAGTCTGCATTTTACAGTTTCTACCTTGTTCTGCTACGGTTTTGTCTTGCTAATTTACACACATTTCTCTTCTAAGCATGTCTGTTTCATCTCCCCTTTCTGTTCTCCATATATCCATGAGTAGCTAAATCACTTAGGGGCATGCTAATGACAGAACTATAGGCTAAAAAACGTGAATCAAGTAGGCAGATTAACACTCAAACATTGATTGTATGTGAGCTTCATCCCACGGGCAATTTCGATTGGCCATCCATTTTGTCCAAAGAACTCCTAACCTCTGGAAGGAGTAAGAGTTCAGAGTCATATAATCATGCTAGCCTTTCATGGTAATCAGAAAACGGCCTAGGAATAGGCGTTTCCCTAGTACAAACTAAACACTCCTGTTTTAACAAGATGCTTAAGACCTTACTTTGAAGTCGAGTAAACTTAAGACTCTAATGCATGGAATCGGACGATACTTGAGATAGAGTGAGTTTGATGTATAGAGAGTTGATCCAAAGCTTGATAATCGTAATAAACTGCCTATAGGATAGTCATTAGTAGCCCTTAATTCGCCCATTTACACACTTTTGCTGTTGAGTTAATTGCGGATTAATTGCGGTTCTCGCAATTCTGCTAAGTTGCATTCTGTTTAGCTGTTTTCTTCCTCGTTTATTAATTCCATCTCTTGTCCTTTGCATCTAATTTCAACTTGCATTTGTTTATGTTATATCCCTTTATACATTCAGCAAAAATTAGATAATTAAAAACCAATTTTACCCCATCAAATTCATCCCATCTTTCTTAACAATCACACTTCGCGAATAGCTAAAAATGAGTCTCTGTGGAAAAAACGAATGAAATATACTTACTACTTGCTGTGAGACCATGTATGCTTGCATGTTCTAAGTGCTCTCTCTCTCTTATTTATCATTTTTATTAACACATTGAGCACGCAACAAGTTTTTGGCGCCGCTGCCGGGGACTTATTTTAAGTGAAAACGAAGTTTGTTAAGCTAGAAACACAAATCTTAATATCTATTGGAGCTGATCTATTTTCATTTCTTTTGCAGGTACTATCAAGCTAGTTTATGAATGAGTTTCCAAACCTCAACTCGCACAAAGAGAAACTTTGCAAGTGGAAAACGTATGTGTACGACAAAGTAATGAATACGCTGCAGAACTTAATTGGAGGACGAGTTTGCCCACAACAGTTTGAAGAATTTTATCAGCCATGTGCTTATTGTGGGGATAATCATAACTTGGAGAATTGCCCAACATTGAATTATCAAGAGAGGCAATATCAACAAAGCTATGACAACCATTATTCGTACATGTGTGAACATGATCAGTGGCAACTCTCAAATAATCCTTGGGAAGAGCATGTGCAAATTGCTCATTATGAAGAGTTCCCCCAACATGAAAACTATCAACATTATGCCCCAACTCCTAGTGAAGAATTATCACCCACTTTGGAGGCACTATGGATAGAATTCATGGAAAGGAATGATGCATCTATGAGGAGAATGGATGTGCAATTAGCTCAGCTCACAAATGACTTACAAGAGCTACTTGCTATAGCAAAATCACCACCACCATGCCCTCAGATGTTCGATTTTTATGATGATGAATCCTTTGTTACCTTCGAAACTGAGAAGAGTGATCCAATGGAATCTCCATATGAAATGGTGGAGTTGGTTGAAATCGTGCTGGATGAGGCCAAAGAGACTAATGCGCTGCTTGAGGAACCAGAATTTGAAATGTCTGATGATGCAACAAGCTCCTCCACCAATGAAAGAGTTGAGCCACCACCACCACAAATGCTCCAGCTGAAGGAGTTAGAAAGAGTTGTGCCAGCAAAAGAAGTCCCATCGCATCAAAGCTATGTTGTAGCAAATGTTGTAGAAACAAAACCAACGCACATAAAGTACAAACCTTGGAATGTTATAACATGCAGTCTCTTTGAAAGAATCAACAATTTCAAGGTGTGGCAGAATGTCCGACCCCGTAAATCAAGACTTAAGTATCTTAACGAAGCAGAAGTGATGCCTCGAAACATTGAAGAATATCCATATGAGGCAGATTGACAAGGGGAATTTCTGATCCCTAAACTCTTAAATTAGGATTTTATCATGCTTTGCTTAGATTTCGTATGTTAGGAGTAGTTTATTTTGGGAATGAAATATTTATTATGTGCCAACAATCACAGTCGTTTAGCAGGAATTGATGATGCACTGTGGGCCTATAGGATTGCATATAAAACACCATTAGGTATGTCTCCTTATAGGCTAGTGTATGGAAAAGCATGTCATCTTCCCTTCGAATTGGAAATCAAAGCCTTTTGGGCCTTAAAAGAACTGAATTATGGCGTGACCGGTGCTGGAACATTGCGGTATTTGCAATTACATGAGCTTGATGAGCTTAGACATATGGCCTATGAAAATGCTAAGATGTACAAGGAAAAAACCAAGATTTGGCACGATAGTAGACTTAGAGTTAAGGACTTTAAGAAGGGTCAACTTGTTTTGTTGTTTAACTCACGGTTGAAACTATTTCCAGGGAAACTTAAGTCTAGATGGTCGGGTCCATTTCTCATTACTAATGTGTGTGTTCATGGTGCAATAGAGATACAGAACTTGCAGCAAGGCCAACCATTCATGGTTAATGGTGCTAGATTGAAGCACTACTATGAGGAAGGAGATGTGAAGACTCTCTCGGCCTTCCTCTTGCGTGAAGCATGACGTTAAAAACGAGAGAGAACGAGTGGTTACTGTGCTCGTTTAGTCAAGGCCAATGCCTTAGTTTATTTTTTCTGTTTTTCCGATTATCGTTTGTATGTTTTGTGGTGTGATTTTAATTGCGTATTTAATGTTTGTTTTATTTGTTTTTGCAGGGATTCGAAAGAGGGGATCAAGGTGAGTAAATCCAGCTTTTAAAATAAAAAAACGATCGAGCCAAATAAAAGATACGGACGAGCGAAGTTTGAGATTTTTATGAAAAAATATCCCTGGAATTGCGCTGGAATTGCTGGATTCGCAAAAAAGAGCCGTTGGGATTTTTCCGTTGCCTTTATATCCGTTGGAAAGCGCTCGATCGATACGATTCTCTCATTCTCTGATTTCCAAGAACTCTGCGATTCTCTTCATCTTTGATTCTTCTCTCAAGATCTTCAAGACTCAGCAATGGTGTTCACACGAGCGGAGAGATCTGCAGCCAAGAAGAAGGCTGATGACGCAGCTGAAGCGGCTGCGAGGGAAGCGCTTCTCACCCTTGCAGACGATGGTGCCGTTCGCACCGGTCCTCTTCCCAAGCTTCCTATTCGTAGGAGGAAGTGGAGGGTGGTCACTGAGATTCCTGCTGGACCATCTGAGCCAGTGGGCACGCCCAAGAAACGCCGGTGGAGTGTCAAGACGGCCGCCGAACCAAGCACAGCAAAGACTCCCTCTGTGGAGAGTCAAGAAACTGATCGTGCATCCCACGAGTCAGCCAAAGAGGGTTCGTCGCCGTCTGCATCACCTGCGCGTAGTCCTCTCCCATCTGAACCAGTGCCAAGCGCAGAGTCGTCACCGCCTGCACAGAGCCCCGTGTTGTCTCCAGCACCTCAGAGTTCTGATCCGACACCTGCAGCAGCGCAGAGTCCTGAGCTGCCATCTTCGCCACTGAGTTCTGCGCAAACACCATCAGCAGAGCACAATTATCCACGGCCTGATCCTGAATTCCCTTATGGGGATTATCAAGAGTCCACGCAAGGCAGTGGAGATGCTGGGGAAGACGAAGTCTTCTCTCCTATGAGGGAAGATAGTCCTGTCAAGCCTGCACAGCAGGACGATTCTATGGAAGAAACGTTGGGGGCATGCCTCCAGCAGATCAATCTCAAGGCCAGGCTCAAGAAGAAGAAGAAGGCCACGATTGGCAAGGCCAAGAAGTTGAAGAAAAAGAAGGCCAAGAAGGTGCCATCGACGGACAAGGGGAGTACTGAGCCTTCGCTCAAACGCCTCAAGGTGGAGGCTGCTGCATCATCCAAACCAGCAGATAAGGGGAAGGCTAAACTCTACCCTGAAGACGAACCTCCGTCAGTGAGGTATGTCTCATCTGATGCGGAATCCAGGGGTGTTGAGCTCAGGAAGCGGGACCTATTGCACGAGAAGGGATTCCTTGATCGGCTTGCTGACCTGCCGCAGTTCTTGCGCGCAGGGGTGATCAACCATGGCTGGGAAGAATTCTGCAGACCGCCTAATCCAGCCTACACGAGCATGGTGTACGATTTCTACGCCAATGTGCTCAGCCCTGAGGATGGCCTATCTGTGGTCAGAGGGGTGGAAGTTGATTTCTCAGCCAAGGCCATCAATGAAGCCTTTGGTCTCAAGGGCCAACCGCACACAGATTATGCACGGATAGTTGATGAGCCGACTGAGGCCGTGCTGGAAGAGGCCATTCGCACAATTGGCCAGCCTGAAGCAGCGTGGACTGTCTCACGCAATGGTAGGCACACCTTGATGAGTGCCAATCTGACAGCAAAGGCAGTTGTTTGGTTTGCCTTTGTGAGGAGGAAGTTGTCCCCGGTGACCCACGAGACAACAATCAACCAGAGTAGATCACTGCTGGTTTATGCCATCATGCGCGGTCTCACGGTCAATGTGGGGGAGATCATGTCAGCTGCCATTGCTGAATGCGCCAGAAAAGGTAAGGGGCCATTATTTTTCCCCAACACTATAACAAAATTGTGCTTGCTTGCAGGAGTCCCCACCGAGCGCTTGGAGCAGCAGATGCCGTACACAGGCCATTTGGAGCTGCCTGCGAACCTGAGGCTGAGAAGAAAGGGGAACATGGAGTTTGAGTTGGATAGGCTGGCTGCTGAACAGTCCCTATCCATGGCCTGCTTAATGGACTTGCAGAGAAGATTGGCTCAATGGGCCAACTATGCGCAGGCGAGGGATAAGGAGGTTGCAGACCAGTTGGGATGCATCTTCCCGGACTTCCCCACCAACCTCCTAACTCCATGGGTGCCCCCACGACCAAGGCAACCAGATGAGGATGATGAGAATTGAGTGCTGGTTTGAAGAGCACTAAAGGGAGTATTGCTGTTCCCTTAAGAAACAAAAGACAATTTTTCTGCTTTCTGATAGGATATTGTGAATTATGCTGTTTTGTGTTCAACTTTTGATCTGTTTTTAATGTTTAGTTTTATGCTTTTTCTTTTGCTTAGCCTAGTCTGATGTTAGCTGAATAGGTAGGATAGTTTAGTTTTATTTTTAGGATGCATAAGTTACAGGAAAAAGCATGCTAGGGGCCTGAATCAATGTTATATCTGCCCGGATTGAATTGCGAAATAATTGCGGTTCCCGCAATTTTTGTGACTGATTGCATGCTTTGGACTGTCTGTTTAGTTAGGCTGTGATCTGTTAAATTCTATCTTTTGCTGCTAGCATGACTACCTTATATAGCTGATCTTGAAGCATGCTGGATGAGTGTCATAGGACACCCTTTGATAGTTTAAATTTGCCTCTGAATAGTGCTCAGCATGTATAAACCATAAGTCCTTAAGACTTTCTGTTTTTTTCAAATTTTCTGCTGCTGGAATAGTTGCTTTTAGAATGTTTTGCCTATGCCTAGGATTTTTAGATTCTCTTTGTTTTACTTTAGACTAGATGCTTCTAGGACAAGTTTGGGGGTGTGCCACCTCAGACACTCATTGGGGACAATGAGTAGTTGAAGTTTGGGGGAGGCCACCCTAGGCCTAGGAACATTCCTCTCTCCCTTAGAAACATAAGCATTCTTCTTCTCCTTTACAAAAAAATGATGAACTGAAAAAAATGAGAAATAGAATAAAGAGGGGAGTCTCTCTCAAGTTGCTGAGTAATCAGTGCCAAGTGTGTAAACCGCAAGTGGCATTGCATCAAAAGGCAACCCAAGGAGAGACTCCACCTAAGTAAAAAAGGAAAAAGGGAGAAATAGGGAAGAAGAATGTATGCTTGGGAGTTATAATCTTGTGGCTTAGATGTCCTATTTAAAAAAAAAAAAGAAATCTGATCCTCAATGAGCTAAGCACAAGGTTGTAGCTTTTAGGTTTGTCTAGGGAGATGAATGTGTATCCAATGTAGTGATGCCAGGGCTTAGGTTGTTCTCTAAAAGTACCACTGTCACTGTTAAATACTAAGACTGGCATGACTCTAAGGAATCCTAGACACATTAAAAATAAGCTAGAAGCATGTACTGAGTCTGGAGTAAAGCTTGGTAGAATTTGAAACCCGAGGGATAGTGGCATGACATCATAAAAGTAGCTAGATCAGTAGTAGGGGGTTAACAAAAACAGCAGGTATAGTAGGCAGGGAAAGTCAGAAGAAGCTTGATAAGAGGTTAGTTCTAAACTTAGAAGTGTGTCACAGGACAGCACTGCTAGAGATAGGGATATAGGGGAGTCGGTAAGTAGTTAAAGAAGAGAAAACAGCAGCCTAAGTAAGTCCTTAGTATGCTTGAGGACAAGCAAAGCCTTAAGTTTGGGGGTGTGTTAAGTCTCTGAAAGTGACTTATTTAGGACCCATTTAGCTTAAGAAGATGTACACATTTAGGTGTTTTTGTTAGCATGTAGCCTAAACCTATGCTTTAATATGAGAATTAGAAGAAGGTAGCTAATATAGGACTTATGTACAATAGGTAGAAAAAGGGTTGAAAACCGAAGGAAAAGAATGAAAAAATGAGCATTGCGAATGAATTGCGAAAACATTGCTGAGGCCGCAATTATTCAAGTTAAAACCGTAAGTTGGCTGACCTTTTTCTGTTTAGATCCGACTTTTCAGGGATTCGTTCTTTCTCCTCCATCCATTCTGATATATGACGTTGAAGACTGATGGTTCTCCTTGGCCCAAACGCACCTGCAAACTACTATAAAAGGGGGTCAAAGTCGGAGGTTCAGTCATCATTCGAAGCGCAGAAGTCTTCTCGCAGTCCACCATTTCCATCTGTTTTCCTTTGCCGTCTGTTGGAGTGAGAGTCTCAGCTGTTGGAATCGATAATCTGATAGGAAGGAGAGAAGATTCTTCTTCTCTCTCGATTGGATTCATCCAAGCAAGGCTGATCTTTCATCCCCTTCATTCGAGGCGACTGCCACGGAGTTTTTCAGCAATCCTTTACTGCTTTTCTGTTCTGTTCTTCTTAATTCTATTTCTGATCACTGTTGTTCTTAGTTTAGAGTTTTAATTACTGCATTTCGTTGTTGTCTGTCTTGGATTCATTTCTTTCAAAGCTTTCCTTGTCATTCAAACACTCAAAGTAATCAAAGTACAAGTCTGCATTTTACAGTTTCTACCTTGTTCTGCTACGGTTTTGTCTTGCTAATTTACACACATTTCTCTTCTAAGCATGTCTGTTTCATCTCCCCTTTCTGTTCTCCATATATCCATGAGTAGCTAAATCACTTAGGGGCATGCTAATGACAGAACTATAGGCTAAAAAACGTGAATCAAGTAGGCAGATTAACACTCAAACATTGATTGTATGTGAGCTTCATCCCACGGGCAATTTCGATTGGCCATCCATTTTGTCCAAAGAACTCCTAACCTCTGGAAGGAGTAAGAGTTCAGAGTCATATAATCATGCTAGCCTTTCATGGTAATCAGGAAACGGCCTAGGAATAGGCGTTTCCCTAGTACAAACTAAACACTCCTGTTTTAACAAGATGCTTAAGACCTTACTTTGAAGTCGAGTAAACTTAAGACTCTAATGCATGGAATCGGACGATACTTGAGATAGAGTGAGTTTGATGTATTGAGAGTTGATCCAAAGCTTGATAATCGTAATAAACTTCCTATAGGATAGTCATTAGTAGCCCTTAATTCGCCCATTTACACACTTTTGCTGTTGAGTTAATTGCGGATTAATTGCGGTTCTCGCAATTCTGCTAAGTTGCATTCTGTTTAGCTGTTTTCTTCCTCGTTTATTAATTCCATCTCTTGTCCTTTGCATCTAATTTCAACTTGCATTTGTTTATGTTATATCCCTTTATACATTCAGCAAAAATTAGATAATTAAAAACCAATTTTACCCCATCAAATTCATCCCATCTTTCTTAACAATCACACTTCGCGAATAGCTAAAAATGAGTCTTTGTGGAAAAAACGAATGAAATATACTTACTACTTGCTGTGAGACCATGTATGCTTGCATGTTCTAAGTGCTCTCTCTCTCTTATTTATCATTTTTATTAACACATTGAGCACGCAACAGCGCCCAGGCGCAATCCCGATTCTGCGCGCGCGCGCCCCCAGCGCCTTGGCGCCCACTTATGGCGCCTAGGCGCTGGCCCGACGGAAAAATGGGTATAAATACCCATTTTTCTGAATTTAGGGCAACTTTTGCTTGGCTCTTCTTCTCCCCTTTTCGAATTTGGGCATTTTTAGCCATTTGTGGCTCTCTTCTTCATCTCCATGGATATCTAAACAAGTAAGTGTTGATTTCTAGTTTGGTATTGTAAACAATTTGGTTTAAGGGGAGATTTGCCCCAATTTGTGTATGCTTTAGATTGGCTTGCTTATTGCATCTTCTTCCTTGTTCTTCATCTCAATAGCTTGTGTAATTGATTAGGAGTGACGCCCGAGTCCTTATGCATGCTTTACCGTGAAAGATTAGGACTTATAATTGCCTCAATCGCTAGGTAACACGAATCTAAGCATGGGTATTTAGTTTGCCCCAATTTGTGTATGCTTTAGATTGGCTTGCTTATTGCATCTTCTTCCTTGTTCTTCATCTCAATAGCTTGTGTAATTGATTAGAAGTGACGTCCGAGTCCTTATGCATGTTTTACCGTGAAAGATTAGGACTTATAATTGCCTCAATCGCTAGGTAACACGAATCTAAGCATGGGTATTTAGTTTGATCCCAAGTGACAGTTGGGGGTAGAAATTAGTTAACCTTCATGTTAGATTTGATGGAGCGATTTACCGCAGTGGAAAGCGATTTCGGACCGATGATACTCTAATTTCATCAATTTAACAAATAGAAAACATGCTCAAAACACGAAAATAAGAAATTTAGAATACATACCCTTGTAGTTCCAATTTCTTCAAGATCCACCGGCCGTTCCTCGTCACGAACTCTTCCGACCTCTTCTCACGAACGCTGCGAGGACCACCCCAGGTAGTCCCGCTATCCTCGGCGCCGAGCAACGGAGTGGTGGGACTCCGTTACAAGAGAAAAGAAAGGAAAAGAAAGAAGAAGGAAGAGCCAGAGAGAGAGAGAGGGGTTCAGAGGAACTTACAAATGAAAAATGAAAAAAAAAAACTTCTTTTTTTTTTCATTTTGTAAACCCTTGTTTCTTATCCCCTTCCTCTGCCTTTTGTTATCTCAAATGGCCTTTTGTCCAAAGTCATCCTATATATATCTTATATATCAAAATATATATATATATATATATATATATATATAATTATTATTATTTTTTAATAATAATAATAATTTTATTTATTAAACTTTTTAATAAATAAAAAATATATATATATATATATATATATAATTATTAATTAAAAATTTTAATTAATAATTATTATTTAATTCAATATCAAATATTAATTAAATAATATGGCTAAACCCGGTTTTCCGAAAACTGAATTTTTTTTACACATGAATCCCTATTCATGTTTTAGGCCATTTCCATATTTAAATCATATTTAAATATGTTCATCCTCCTTCCATAAACCGAATTTGAACAATTTAAATTCTTTTTCTTTTTTTCTTTTCTTTTATACTGTTGCACGGCGTTATTCGAGCTAGCCAGGAGAACCTAAAGGACCTACAGATCATGAGCTCAACCGATACGAGATTATTCGGTCAAAACTCTTTTAACCCGAATCAATCAACTTTCGTTAACCCCCGGAGACTCCACTATAGTCCGAGGGTTGCACTCTCCTCACTGTAGATATATTGTGTCCTCTGATATAACCGTCACGGGCAAGTCGACCATTCACAGGTTGTTCGTAATCACAGCTCTGGGTCATTTAAACCGTTTAACCCCTGCATTACGTCTTGTTCCTTAAGTACCACTTACACCTCTAATGAACAATAGATTTGTGGTCCAACCAACAGATCAATTAACACTCTCATCTCATGAGAGTGTGCGTGCTAATTGTTCAAGCCCCGAAGTCAGCTATTAAGGGAAAAACCTATCTACTAACCCTGAAGAGCGGGTTAGGAGTGAACTCCAATCTTGCTGTACTATGTCCCCAGCAACATATTCGACTTTATCCCCAAGATGGCAGGCTTATTGAGTCGGCGCTTATGGGCCACTCTCACCCGTGCAAGTCAAAGGATACTATCGAATAAACAGGAGTTCATAGCAAGCTCAGGATTGAGATCGAGTTACCTAGGCCATCAAATGAAAATGTTGGTCTCATCAGTAAACGGTGTTATAAAGAGAGAGCAACATATTTCGCGGTTCGGTCTTATACAAACTCTTTGTATAGGACGCCCTTACTCGCACATCTCCATGTGAAACGATTCAGATCACATCGTTTTGTACAATACAAAGTGAGCTGCATCCTATAGTGTTACCAGGATAAGGTACCCACCCTTATCCGTATACTTAGACCATTTTGACTGACTACTTGAGCCTGATCCACAATCATGTCATACATGAGGCTCAAGTACTCATATTCAGCCAAGGGTGTTGGTCATTGGTATAGGATAAACCAAACACGTTTCACTTTATTCCAGTAAACTCTTTAACTGAATAAAACTAATAACTCTTTATTCTAAATAGAATATTTACAAACATAACAGTTTACAAACCCCGAGTTTTAGGACATAAAACCCAACAAACTCCCACTTGGACTTAAACGTTTGTGGTGTACATGTTAGGTGGAGAAAACTAATATATAATATACCATAAGTTTTCTCCCACTGTCCTCTCCTGCAACTCGGAGCCCTAGACTCTTCTAGGTGTCTCTCAAACACTTTAGCCATGAGAGACATAGTAAATCAATCAGCATGAAGTACTGCGAGGCTTTCCTTGTGACCATCACATCTTCTCATAGCACTTTACTTGAGTTCAACTTATAAACCTATTGTTGCTTCACAAGCTGCAAATAGACTTAGCTACTACCAAGGAATTAACAATACAACTCTTGTATTCTACTCCTCTAAGTACAAGGACAAATCTTTAACCGGAATCCAATTCAATTGGACTAATATTACTGACAGCTCCCACTGCATAGCACATATCGGGTCATGTATCTCAAAAGATACATCTGACCTCCAATATGTAAATGCACTAGGGTGCATCTCGTATCCTCAACACTTGAGGTATCTCAGAAAACCATTTCGATAGACCATCGAATATTGACAACAACTTATCAATAAAAGATTTTAGAGACAACACTAGCGATTTGTTCTTACGACTCAGATCAAGTTGAATCCTTAGAACAAACTAAGCCTACCTCTAGATCAACTATTTGAGAGTGGGTCGCTAGTTTATGCTAAAATGTCAGAAGTGAATCCTACATTATTCTCAATGATTAGGACAAAAATTACGGGAATTTATTATGAAAGCTTTAACATTGATTAAACACTTGTCCAACAAGTTTTATCAATGTAATGTTGAAAACCATAAGATTTGATTTGAAAAACAAACCTTATAAATCAGAATATAAATGCTTATTCCAATTCATAAATGGATTGAAGAAGCTCGCAAACGATTTGCTCTTAATCCTGAAAAATGTATCTCCCTGGTTGAGACTAATAGATACTCTATCAAGATAGCTAGGCTTGCTATCCATATATCTTGTCCTATCAGATAGAAAAGAGTAATGGATACGAGTATACTATATAACTTATGTCTGACAACAAGAGATGAAGTTAATACACAATTAACCTCTTCTCTTCAGGACAATCCCTTTGCCAGAAAGTCAAGCCTCAGAGGTTTTCACCTCATAGACTTGGTCTGTGAACCTCTTGAAGATCCATGGCTTTGAGCCACTGGTTCTAGTTTATGAACTCACCGTCATCATCAATATGATAACTAGAGTCATACAACATACTAATACAGCAGGCCGAATTATCTCATAATTCTCCCACTGCATCGTCAAAGCTTTCTCAACACTTGAGAAGAACCAGCATAACTAACAACCATTGTTAATTTATAATTTAGCTTTCAATATAAAACAAGATAAGTCTTAGCATTTTAGTTGTTATCAAGTCTAATAGAATAGATCAGGATACATCTTTTGTGAAATGAACCATTCATTTATAAAAACAAAAGATATTATATACATAAAGTGTTCAACAAAAAACTTGAGTTTATAGACAATAATTACAACACTTGAAATTATTTCTATACAAACAACTAAAAACAAGCAAGCTCCCACTGTATAAACTGCGAAGACGTCTTCATAAGTCGTCTTCGTCAAGAAACAGGCAGACAGGAACTAGTTTCCTGAAATAGAATAACAAACATGATTAGTGGTTCCTGATTTTACATTCAGGTATGACAATCATAATCCACAAAACATGTTTAGACAGAAGATAAATCATATTTACCTTGTCGTTCATTATTTGCCTTTTTCTCTACTAGGTATTTAGGGCAATTTCGCTTTCAGTGCCCTTCTTCACCACAATGAAAACACTTTCCACTGTGTATAGCTTTAACCTTGCCTACAGCTGAGGTTTTTCCTTTCCTGGCACTTCTCTTCTTCTTGTGAATAATCTTATTACTCATAGTAAGAGGTCCAGATTTAGTCCCAGACCCAGACCCTTTTTGGAACTTCATAGAAGTGGTAACATTTACCTCACTCTCCTTTCCTTTCGAGGTATGCAGGGATTGATAAATCTAAACCTCGTTCAGAAGAGACGTCAGATTGTATTCTATCTTATTCATGACCATATTGGTCCTGAAGTGCAGGAAACTCTTCGGAAGAGATTCCAAGATAAATCCAACCTGACCTTGTTCGTCGACGGTTGCTCCATTTACTTCTGCTGTATTGAAGTACACCATCATGTTAAGGACATGTTCCCTAACAGAGGTTCCTTCAGCCATACGGCAGTTGTAAATGTGCTTGAGGGCTTCATACCTAAGAGATGAGAAAGTCTTTCCAAACATCTCTTGTAGTGAAGCCATGATTTCCTTAGCGGAAACCATCCCCTCATGTTTCCTTGACAAAATATCAGATATGCTTGCTAGGATGTAAACTTGAGCTTTATCATTAGCTCGAATCCAACCATCATATGCTTCACGAACAGTTCGTGAGCCATTTGAACCAGGAACCGGAGGACACTCCTCCGTTAAGACAAATCTTAGGTTGTCGAGAACCAAAACTGCATTAAGGTTCGACTTCCACGTCCCAAAATTTTCACCGGTTAATTTGTCGTGAGATAAAAGCTGTATAAACGAACTCGACATGCTGAAACAGAATGTAAAACTATTAGTGAAACGGTTTTAACCTATTTAAACCAATTAAAAGCTTTAGCAGTAAATAAAGTACCCAAACTCTTTATTTATATGCAACGATATTTTAGTGAGTTAGAATAGCACTCATTCACTAAACCAAGACATTCTTGACTAAATGCTAACTCCTGAATAACTCATATTCCTATAGCATCTTAGTTATTGTTTTTGGTCAAGATTTACTAACTCCTTAGCAAATCTCGTAAGTGTGACCCTCCATTTTTAGAACGCACAGGACGACCCCAACAGTGCAACCTAAGGGAATGTCAGAGTTGGAATGACCCTATGTTTCTTTATCCATAAATGGTGACTGACTTGTTCGACTCCCATGAAACGTCCCTCTTAAGGGATTGGTGCCACCAAGGGCACCTTGCAGGCGGAACATGGGAATCTCACGGTTCAATCCAAAGGAGGAGACCGTAGGATGTACTGACGTACTTCCTTCTCCCACTTACTATAGACACTTACTCCATTCACCTTGCTATTGAAAGTTGCAAACACCATCCGAAGGGGGTTGCCCTATTGACAACACGAGGCCGAGCAAAATTCTCACGTTGTGAACTTTAGGGAGTACGTAGCAGGAGAGGGATATATCATATATTCCTTCTCAACACTTCTACTAAGCATCATAGACGGTAATTTTTAGGGTAAAAACTCAGGTTTTATCAGGCTAAGTAAATAAAACCTTAAGTTTAGGCAAACATTTTACTTGAGATGTCTAGGTTATAAACACTTTACTAACCTCACACCTCTTACGCATGCTCATAAAGTCGGTTAACTTTACTCAAGTACCGGATCGTCCCCAGGTAGGAGGTATTCTGTCAATTCAAATCCTCCAACCTTAGACAGGAGTTCACCGGGTGAGTTTCTCATAACCTTAGCATTTACGAGATATCGACCTATTCATCTAATGAACCATATCGACTCATTTAACCATAAATGAACATGCTTTTGTTTGTTATAGATTTTAAAAGTCTAAGTCATTTTTACAACACTTGCAAAACTAGACTTTCTACAACAACTTCTACATGCTTCTCAAACATGCATTCGCTAAGGCATGACAAGTTGAATATTTAACTTCATAATCAATATAACACTTATATCGATTATGCTCTTAAAAATACAACTTCTAATTCATAATCAATATAATACTTATATCGATTCTCATGAATTAAGCATGCATCCTATACATTATAACAATTATAACATACAATATGCATCTAAAGTTGGATGTTTAATTTCATAATTAATATAACACTTATATCAATTATTCTATTAAGCAAACAACAACTAATTCATGAATTAATATAACTCTTATATTAATACTCATGAATTAAACATGCATCCGATATATTATAACACTTATAACCTACAATATGCATAAAACCATGGCAACGTATGTTGTATATTTAATTTCATAATTAATATAACACTTATATCAATTATTCTATTAAATTAACAACATTTAATTCATGAATTAATATAACTCTTATATTAATACTCATGAATTCCCAAATATGCATACTATATATTATAACACTTATAACATATTTTCAATGCATGGAGCATGCTTCCTACGGTGGGATTTTAAATCTATATGACATACGTTATGCACATACAAACTGGAATTTAATTAAAACATACATACACTATGCATAATTAATTAAACACACTAAAGTGGATCGATTTTGGCATTTAGCAAGCAATAACTATTTTATTACAAGCTTGATTAACAAGCTAAGTCTTCAGTGGACTACGAACTCTTCGCACCGCCTTTGATCAGCTTGCTTCCCCGAACGCTTCAGCCAAATTATCTTCGAATTTCTCTTCGTATTGCCTAGAATGAGTTTGAACTAACACCGAACAATTCGGCCAGCTCAAAACTCGAGCTTCTTTCACAAAGAAACCTATATGGACTCTAATGACTCTAAAAGTACATACACTCTAATGACTCTAAAAGTACATACTCTTTGGCACACATTAAAGACCATACATTCTCGGGCAATTACAAATAAAGAAATTCAAAACGAAACTATGTCAAAATCGATATTCACTTTAGACACCAATTCAGAAACAATTTCTAAATTAAAATACCCACCAACTTAAATTGATGCAAATTGAGTTAATCACAAAATCGCTCTGATACCAATTGATGGAGCGATTTACCGCAGCGGAAAGCGATTTCGGACCGATGATACTCTAATTTCATCAATTTAACAAATAGAAAACATGCTCAAAAGACAGAAATAAGAAATTTAGAATGCATAACCTTGTAGTTCCAATTTCTTCAAGATCCGTCGGCCGTTCCTCGTCACGAACTCTTCCGACCTCTTCTCACGAACGCTGCGAGGACCACCCCAGATAGTCCCGCTATCCTCGGCGCCGAGCAACGGAGTGGTGGGACTCCGTTACAAGAGAAAAGAAAGGAAAAGAAAGGAAAAGAAAAGAAGAAGGAAGAGCCAGAGAGAGAGGGGTTCAGAGGAACTTACAAATGAAAAATGAAAAAAAAAAACTTCTTTTTTTTTTCATTTCGTAAACCCTTGTTTCTTATCCCCTTCCTCTGCCTTTTGTTATCTCAAATGGCCTTTTGCCAAAGGCATCCTATATATATCTTATATATCAAAATATATATGTGTCTCATGCAAGACACATATATATATATTTAATTATTATTATTAAAAAATAATAATAATAATTTTATTTATTAAACTTTTTAATAAAATATATATATATATATATAATTATTAATTAAACTTTTTAATTAATAATTATTATTTAATTCAATATCAAATATTAATTAAATAATATGGCTAAATCCGATTTTCCGAAAACCGACTTTTTTTACACATGAATCCTATTCATGTTTTAGGTCATTCCCATATTTAAATCATATTTAAATATGTCCATCCTTCTTCCATAAACCGATTTTGAACAATTCAAATTCTTTTTTTTTCTTTTCTTTTATACTGTTGCACGACGTTATCCGAGCTAGCCAGGAGAACCTAAAGGACCTACAGATCATGAGCTCCAACGATGCGAGATTATTCGGTCAAAACTCTTTTAACCCGAATCAATCAACTTTCGTTAACCCCCGGAGACTTCACTATAGTCCGAGGGTTGCACTCTCCTCACTGTAGATATATTGTGTCTTCTGATATAACCATCACGGGCAAGTTGACCCTTCACAGGTTGTTCGTAATCACAGTTGGGTTTAAGCCCCAGAGTCAGCTATTAAGGGGAGACCTCTAATGAACAATAGATCTGTGGTCCAACCAACAGATCAATTAACCCTCTTATCTCATGAGAGTGCGCGCGCTAATTGTTCAAGCCCCGGAGTCAGCTATTAAGGGAACAACTTATCTACTAACCCTGAAGAACGGGTTAAGATTGAACTCCAATCTTGCTGTACTATGTCCCTGTTAACTCTCCAAATGAGATTTATTTAGGCCATTAAATGATAGCATCCGTGAAGTCTTTAGGGCATTAGAGTTAGGATTGAGCTTAAAAGTGTGTAATTAGTGGCTTTTATGATTTGAGCGTTGCATGAGAGCTTGTGTGAAAATATGTGCATAAGTTGTGCTCTTTTGTATTGAAATAACTAAGCAATGACCTTTCAGGATTTCGCTAAAGCCTCGCGAGGATCGCATTATGTCACGGAGAAGAGTTGCTGTAAACAGAGCTTTGCGTTCGCAACGCATCAGCAAAGGTGGCATTTTTATCAGAACTTTGCGGCCGCAACGCATCAGCAAAGTTGGGACCTTTGCGGAATTTTTGCAAAACTTTCGCAAAACCTGTACCCGAGAACGTGGGCTGGCAGACTTTGTCCCCTTCCGTACACACAGAAAAGCAAATCTGCTTTTTGGCAACCAATGAGAAGAATATGGCCGTTTTTTTGGAATCTTTTGGGGAAACCCTAATGGTATTTAAAGAAAATGGTGGAAAGAGAAAAAAAAAAAGAGTTCATTCATAGAAAAAAGTCTTAGAAAATCGATTTTGGGAGGAGTGACCTCCATTGAAGGAAGCTCCATCACCCACAAGGTGAAGAAGAAGGAAAAATCTGGAGAAAAGCTTCTTGGAGGAAGGATTTTTGAAGGAGAAGTAGAGTTGTTGCTTGAAGAAACCAAGAGGAATCCGTGGAGCTCAATATCATCTTCTTCAACCCTCTAAAGCTTCTTCAACCCTTTTCTCTTCATCTTTACTCTTTTCTTTTATACCATAGTTTAGCTTAGTGTTGTAATGAACTTCTCTACTGTTTTGTTTGTTGTTTTTAGCATGTTGAACTAATTTCCCGAAGGTTTGCTAGGATGAAACAATAGCAAGCAACTAGTGATTTCAGCATGTTAAATAAGCATATATGTTCTGAGTGTGTGAACTTCAGCCCAAGTGTGTTTTCGATCGGCCATCCATTACACATTAAAGACTTCTGAACCTCCGGATGGAGTAGGAACTCAGAGTCACTCACTCATGCTAGCCTTTCATGGTAGTTAGAGAGGAGTCTAGGAATAGTCACTCTCCTAGCACGTTTAATAGCATGTTGATATAAATAGGTTGTTAGTCTTGTTTGGATATGAGCAAACTAAGAACCTAATGCATATAATCGAAAAATGTATGAGAATCTGCTTGAACGGTGCATGCTCTGCTTATTTGGTGCTGAATGATCATGTTGTGTAGTTGTTGTGTGATTCCTAGCTTGCCTTGTTCTTTTCTCTTAGAACTTAGTTGATTGTTAGCCTGTTGCGAATGTTCTGCTAGATCCGCATTATATCTTACAACTGCAAGTTACTTTAGCATTCTTAGCCAGTAGACAGCTTAGTTTACACCCGATCTATGAGTTATTACATGAGTCCTAGCCTACCCTGTTTGTTAGTATAGATTTCTGTTGCTGTCTGTTCGCTAGTATTTTGCTGTTTACGCATTTATATTTGTAGTCTTGTCTGAAGTTTTCTGCAAGTTGTTATTATCTCAGCATTTGCGCTATTTACATGTTTCTGCATTTTGTATTTTCTGTCGTTATTTCAGCAACCCAACTAACAACATTTTGTCACCGGTTACATTTTCCTTCAATCAATCTGTACTTAGCATAAACTTATTCAAATCTCTGTGGGAAAACGATATAAAATATACTTATCACTTGCTGCAGACCGTGTATACTTGCATGGTTGTGTGCTCATTTTAATCAATTTATACCCCTACTGAGCACACATCAAGTTTTTGTATGTCCCCAGCTACCTATTCGACTTTATCCCCAAGATGGTAGGCTTATTGAGTCGGCGCTTATGGGCCACTCTCACCCGTGCAAGTCAAAGGATACTATCGAATAAGTAGAAGTTCATAGCAAACTCAAGATTGTGATCGAGTTACCTAGGCCATCAAATGAAAATGTTGGTCTCATCAGTAAACGTTGTTATAAAGAGAGAGCAACATATTTCGCGGTTCGGTCTTATACAAACTCTTTGTACAGGACGCCCTCACTCGCACATCTCCATGTGAAACAATTCGGATCACATCGTTTTGTACAATACAAAGTGAGCCGCATCCTATAGTGTTACCAGGATAAGCTACCCAGCCCTATCCGTATACTATAGACCGTTTTGACTGACTACTTGAGCCTGATCCACAATCATGTCATACCTCATATTCAGCCAAGGGTGTTGGTCATTGGTATAGAATAAACCAAACACGTTTCACTTTATTCCAGTAAACTCTTTTACTGAATAAAACTAAAAACTCTTTATTCTAAATAGAATATTTACAAACATAACAGTTTACAAACCACGAGTTTTAGGACATAAAACCCAACAAGATTTTGAGTAATAGGAAAAATCGATTTAGTCTCAGGGTTAATTCGTCGCAATGTTCCCGTCTCTGTCCGTTAATCAATTTAGGATTGATCGCTTTAAATTGGGTAATGGGCAAAAACACTTAGAGTTGCACTTTCTAACTGTATTTTTGGGTCATTTGAGTTAGAAATAACCAAACAAATTGCGTGTTTTAAGCGTTGTGTCTATGTCTTTAGTTATCGATGAACCGAACGCCAATTGTGATCAATCCCATTCTTTGAAGTCAAGCATGCTCATTTAAATTTGTCACTTCACAGTTTTATTGTTTAATTTTCCGTTAGCTACAGTAATTTAGAGCTCCCTTTTACAATCCAACTTTCCCTATTTTTACCGTTAGCAACTTAGAATTAATCAAGTTTGAATTAAGCTAATTCCCTGTGGTTCGACCCGGTCATCACTAACTACAAATTAGTCGATATAATCGGCCTATAAATATTATTTTGGTGGGCTTCGACAACCCGAAATTTGTGAACGTACAAAAGTTCACTACCACTTAAGCCCTTGCTACTTATCGATTGAGGCAATTATACGTCCTAATCTCTAGCGTTCTAGCATGCATAGGAACTAGAGTGTCAATTCTAATTAAGCTACACATGCTAATTAAACACAATCATGGGAAGTAAATGCAAGAAATTCTAGAAGCTAAACATGCACAAAAAGGGGCAAATCTCCCTTCAATCCATAGTTTACAATCCCAACTCAAAATCAAGCACTATACCTCTAGGTTTCTATGGAGAAGAAGCTCCTCCAAGAATCCATGGAGGTTCTTCTTTTCATACAGCCAAAAATGAAGAAAACCCAGAAAAAGTGGGAGAAAAACGACAATCCCGAGGAAGAAGGTGAATAGTGAATGCCCTAAAATCGGTAAAAAAAACGTTTTTATATTCGTCGTAGCGTCGAGACGCTATGGACGCAAAATTCAGCGCGCGCCTCTTCGGAGCATCTCGACGCTTCGGGGCAGTGTCTCGACGCTTGCTCTCAGGTCTGATCTTCAATTTAATCCTTTGGTTGCTCCATTTTGGCAAAAACTCTATTTTTGAAGCTCCTCTTCTCTCGAACCGATCCCGAAGCGTCTAAAACATCCATCTAAGCTCTGGAACATGGTTTTGGGCTCCTTTAGCTCCCGACCATGAATTCACCTATAACAAGGCATTTTAATCAATAATAAGCATGGTTCTAGCAAATATTAAGGACATTATAATAGCTCTATTTTAGAGCTATCACATACCCAACTTGTTTACAAGTATTTCAAATGCCAACCTAAAAATCCCTTGGTTAGAATATTTGTTGTTTACTCCTTTGTAGTCACAAACGATATGTAGATGGTTTCATTTTCCAAGTTTTCCTTTATGAAATATCGATCAACTTTGATGTGCTTGGTCTGGTCATGTTGCCCCGAATTATGAGCGATACTTATCGCAGCTTTGTTGTCACAAAATAACTTAATTGGAAGATTGATTTCTAGTTTTTTTTTAAATAAGGACAAACATGACGATTTATTTCTAGCTTTAATTCTCCGAGTACACGTTTGATCCACAATACTTCGCGTACTCCATTAGCCATTGACATGTATTCAGCCTCCGCACTACTTCTCGGCACAACATTTTGTTTCTTACTCCTCCATGTTACTAGATTACCCCACACATAGGTATGGTAACCAGATGTAGATTTTCTATCCAACATTGAACCTGCTCAGTCTGAATCAGTGAATGCCTCTACATTTCTGCTTTCTGTTTTACGAAATAACATACCCTTTCCTGGACAACTCTTCAAGTACCTCAATATCCGGTGAGTTTCTTCAAGGTGTTATTCATATGGAACATGCATAAACTGACTAACCATGCTTAAAGCAAATGAAATATATGGTCATGTGTGAGCAAGGTAAATAAGTCTCCCAACCAGTCGCTGGTACTATTGTACATTGACCGGAACCCCCTGCTTGATGTCACTGAGTTTTGGTTTGGGTCTATGAGTGTGTCAGCAAGCCTACATCCACTCATCTCTGTATCTCTCAATAGATCTAGGATATACTGTCTATGTGAGACCATTATACCCTTTATGACCTTGCAATCTCCATGGCTAAAAAATATTGCAACTCTCCTAAGTCTTTTACTTCAAACTCTTTAGCAAGCTTCTCCCTCAGATTCTTCAACTCCACTTGATCATCCACGGTCAAGATTATATCATCAACGTACAAAATCAAGACAACAATTTTCCCTTCACTTGAGAACTTCATGAAGAGCGTATGGTCTGATTGTGCTTGATTGTATCCTTGATGTTTAACAAACTGAGTAAATCTGTCAAACCAGGCTCAGGGTGACTGTTTGACACCATAGAGAGCTTTCTCCAACCTATAGATCTTGGAGTTAAAACGATCTTCGAATCCCGGAGGGGGAGTCATATAGACTTTCTCTTCTAACTTGTCGTTTAAAAAGGCATTCTTCACATTATTTTCTGAGAGTCCACTCTTGATTTGCTGCAACTGATAACAAAATTCTTAGTGTTAAGTTTAGCAACTGGAGCAAATGTTTCAATGTAATCAATACCATATGTTTGTGTGTATCCTTTAGCTACAAGTCTTGCCTTGTATCGCTCTAGGGTACTGTTGCGTGCTCAGTAGGGGTGTAAAATGGTTAATTAGAGCACTCAGTCATGCAAGCATACATGATCCGCAACAAGTGATAAGTATAAATTATGTCGATTCACACAGGGATTGTGCAAACAACAACGATTTTAAATGTGTTATCTTAAACTAAGTAACCAGTGACAAATTGATTTTTTTTTTTGTATGTTTGGTTAAAATTGTAAATGACGCAAAGAAGGCGCAAACTAAAAATAACAAGGTAAAGGTCATACACAGAGTGAAATGGACAGTAACAAACTTAACTACAAAGAACAACAATTATGCGAATCTAGCAAAACTTTAGCGAACAAGCAAATAACACAGAAATACTTAGATGACAGGCAAGGCTGGCCAGGATTCATACAGTAGCGCTTAGATCACTACTTCAGCTGTGATTAGGCAAGTATATGCACCGTTCTAGCAGAGACTCATAAGATCTCTCGATCTTAAGCATTAGGCTTCTAGTTCATTCATATCCAAACAAAACTAGCAACCTATTTATACAAGCATGCTATCTAACGTGCTAGGAGAGTGACTACGATTAGACTCCTCTCTGGTTACCATGAAAGGCTAGCATGAACATACGACTCAGACTTTCTACTCCTCTCGGAGGTTCAGAAATCAGTAATGCAAAATGGATGGCCGATCGAAAATGCATTATTAAATGAAGATCACATATGCTCAGAACATTTCATGTCAATCAAACGCTGAACTATTAATCTATTCACTACCGAATCATCCTAGCCAACCCTTGAGGATTTAACTACTCATGCTACCAACAGAACTTAAGGCAACAACAAAGTTCATAACTCAGAAAAGAAAGCTAAACTATGAAATATCAGAAGGAAGAAAACAGTAAAAGTAATCAAATCCTTCGGCTGCTGCAACTTGTCACAGCAGCTTGTCTCTCTTCTCCGATTCCTTCCTATTTAGCTCTTCCTTAGATGAAAAATGCTCAACTCTAGCTTGGAAGGGGCTGCTTCAATGGAGGGTTCTTCTCATTTTTCCCAAAAACCCTGAAACCCGAGAGCTTTTCTCTTGAATTCCACACAATTCTTCTCTCGGCTCTCCTTTTTCTCTTTCAGCTCTTTTTCTATTTATATTCCCGGGGAATACAGCCAAGCTTGCCCTAAAATGGCCTCCCCTCCTCACTGAAGGGCTGCAAATGGCACAAAGCATCTTGAGCGTACGGTAGGAGACAATCTCTGCCATTTCTGCTGCATCAGATACAATTTTTGTTGATGCTTTGCGTCCGCAAAGTTTCTTTAAAGGCGTCAGCTTTGCTGCTGCGATGCGACCGCAAAGCTTCTTGAATAACGCTGCCTACTCTTTTCCACATGTTGCAAGCCACGTGAAGAACCAACGACACCTGAGAAGATAAAAGCTAAGTTATTTATGCACAAAAGAGCTCTCATACTTACAATTTCTATCTAAGGCTCAAATGCTAAACTCTTCTCAACTAACACTAACTCAACACGCTTTTCAGGATATTTCATTTTATTTCATCAAGAGGACTCCACATTTTTCTTCATTTTTAAGCCTAAATAACTCTCATTTGGAGAGTTAACACACCCCCAAACTTGAGATATTGCTTGTCCTCGAGCAATACTATAGTTTATCCTTTCCTAATTCACACATAACATAGCACTTCAACCAAACTGCCATTGCCCGGTCTATCTATTATGTTACTGAACTCTCTTCTGCTAACATAAACTAGCAAGGCTGCTAGCCAGCAATTCTCCCATAGCTAGGTGCTAAAAGCTTTACTGTCCTGCGACTGAATTAAGACAACACAACCACTCCCTTCTCTAATTCTTCAAACTTCTTTTGCAGACTTACAACCTTATCATTCTAGATTTCTGCTTAGTCTTAGGCTTTACTTATCACAGCTTAGCTCAAACTCTCCTTCCTCCCTAATTCTTGTGTCCAGTACATACTTCTAGCTTTTCATTAAGTTTCTTTCTTAACTTCAATAACTCCTTTCGGCCATGCCACTTCCACACACTTTATGTAATCAGTTTTCAACTTTCAGAATAATTGAAACATGACATCGCCCTCAAGGATATCATTCTTTTTCTAAGCTCACTCCTCAAATACACCCTATTGCGTGCTCAGTGTGTATGTAAATTAGATGTAAAGAGCACTCAGATCATGCAAGTATACATGGTCTGCAGCAAGTGATAAGTATAATTTATATCGTTTTCCCACAGAGACTTAGTTGAGTGACTAGCGATTTGGTGTGTGTTAGATTAGATAAAGTAACTTGAATTGAATGGATTTTGGTTTGAGGCACGGAATTAGAAAAGGTGCAAGGAGAGTGCAAGGTTAACACAAATCAAAATAAGCTAAAGGATACTATGATGTTGAAAACTAGTATTGCGGGTCTCGCAATACCTTCGCAATGGATTCGCAATGGATTAAAATGTTAATAAAAGACTAAGGTAAAGACAGGAAGTGCTATTGCGATTCTCGCAATATGATCGCAATAAACTCGCAACGATTAAAATCTAAAATGAAGACCACAAGGTTGGCTTAAGAGTCATCTATAGGCATTTAACTATGATCATTCAGCAGTAAATTAACATCTCATGCATCGTCTTAGCTAGATCTCATACATCTTCCGATTATATGCATTAGATTCTTAGATTACTTCTGTCCAAGTAAGGCTAAAAACCTATTCATAAACACATACTAACAAACGTGCTAGGAGAATGCCTATTCCTAGGCCACTCTCTGTTTACCATGAAAGGCTAACATGAAAGAACGACTCTGAATTCTTATTTCTTCCAGAGGTTAGGAATTCTTTAGACAAAATGGATGGCCGGTCGAAATTGCCCATGGGGTGAAGATCACATTCATTCAATGCATTCATGCTACTTTACATGTTGATTTCACATAAGCCTATCCTATAGATTCATCTTCAGCAAACCTCCATTAAGTTAGCTACTCATGGTTCTAGAACTTAAAAAAATTAATCGATTACTCATGAAATGAAGAACTCAACAAAACTTATTGATGACTATTTAAAGGCAAATCAAATAACAATTCGTAAGCACACATAAGACAATCTGAAGCAGTAATTAAAGGAGAAAACAGTAGATGATTCGATACAACACTTTAAACGAAAACAGTAGCTAATATGGAAAGAAATTAAATGAAAGCAGTAAGTTGAGTAAAGATCTTTCGAAGCCACGAATCGCCTCGGATGAAGGGGAAGATTAGCTGATCTTGGGGATGAATTCAATCAGAAGAGAAGATGGATCTTCTCTTCTTCCTTTTGAATTATCGACGCCAAGGGCTTTGTTTCTTCGATCCAACAAACGGGAAAAAGATTTCGTATTCGGGTGTTGGCTTCTGCCGATTTTCTTCACTTTCGAGTTGTTGTGTGGATTGAATTGATGGGAATTCAATTTCAATATTTTGATCCTCCATCCAACTCTCTTTATATAGCCTTCAAAGGCTGCTCCCTAATCATGGATCACCATCCAATTTGTGAGGTAACATTCCTTACACGTGGCAGCAGTAGGGAGAGTTGATGGCTGAAAAAACGCAACAGCTAAGACTCACGGCTGGAAAAAACGCAGCAAAAACGACTGATATTGCGATTGTGTTGCGAGAGTCGCAATGCTCTGTTTCTAGCTTCTCTTCGTCTGATCCATTGCATGCTTTGCAAAACTTCAGCAATACATCTGCAAGGTATAAATTAGCCATTTTTCACCAATTTGCACACTTTTTCGTAGCTTTTCCAAATAAGCCTTAAATTAGCATCATTTCACAAAATGTCACTTTAAACACACATTATGCTAACTTCTTAACTAAAATGCTCAAGAGATTCCATGAATATCAAGTAATTAAGGCCCTAAATAACTCTCTTTTGGAGAGGTAACACACCCCCAAACTTGAGTTATTGCTAGTCCTCGAGCAATACAAAGGCTTACTTTCCTCCCTTTTTCTCTGCCTAGCTGCTGACTCTTGTCCTTATCTCTACTTAAGTACTTGCATATTCTCTCAGTCTTACTGTCAAAGGCATTGCTGTCCTGTGACACCCTTCAAGCTAAAACTAACTTCATGTTTTGTCATTCTGAATTCACTTGCCTTTAAAACCTTCAGTTTTTACTAACTTCCTATCTTTTGGTTTATCTGCTTATGTCATCAAGCACACTGTGCAGTCATCCCTAAGCTTTAAAATCTCCCTAGTTTTAATTCAGACTCAGTACATGCTTCTAAGTTTTTATTCTTTTGTTACCCAGTAATCCTTTAGAGTCATGTCATGCTTAGAACAACACAAGTATCAGAGTACAGAATCCATAGAACAGACTAAGCCATGGCATCACTTCTATTTTAGGACAGACACTCATCTCCCTCAACAAGCCTTCTAGTTACAGCCCTGTGCTTAGCTAACTTAGGATCAGAGTTCATTACATAGGACATCTAAGCACCCAAGGCTGTACCCTCTTGGTATACATCATCCTTCTTTGTTTTCCAATTTGTTTTTTCTTTGCACCTCTTTCTTTCCCTTAAGTATGCCTTTTGATGCAGTGCCCCTTGTGGGTTACACAAGTGGCCCTGATTACTCAGCAATCTTAAAGAAAAGACAATGCTTCTTTTTCTTTTATTGTATTCTTTTTTTTTTTTTTCAAAGAAGGACAATGCATATCTTACTAAGGGAGAGAGGAGTGTTCCTAGGACTAGAGGTTGCCTCCCCCAAACTTGAACTTCTCATTGTCCCCAATGAGAGTATGAGGTGGCACACCCCCAAACTTGTTTTAGAAGCATCTAGTCTAAGTTAAAATCAGACAGAAGTTAACCACTTTCCCTCATTTTTCTTTTCTTTTTCTTTAATTCAAACAACCAACTAAAATTTTCAAAACTACACTCCAAAATAGCCTTCTTTAAGTCATAATCTCAAATTAAGCTTCAAATGTCAATGTTGATAAACTCATAGTCAATCTTTAAAGAAATAAATCCAAAAATCATTCTCCTAAATGAAATTGAACTTGCTTGAAGTTCACGGGCGTTACAATCAGGCTACAAGTATCGATGATCCAGAATGCGAAATGAATGTACAAGCAGAATTAATGCATAGGCTAACCACATAGCATAACTGTTGCGTGCTCAATGTGTAAAATAAAGAAGCAATAAGAGGGAGAGAGCACTCAGAACATGCAAGCATACATGATCTTATAGCAAGTAGTAAGTATTTTTTCATTCGTTTTCCCACAGAGATTTATTATTAGCTACTCGTGAAGTGTATTGTTAAGTAAGAATGGGTGGATTTGAAGGGGTAGATTTGGTTTTAAAATTCCTATTTACTGCTGAATCAATAAAGGATAGCAACATGAACAAGTGCAAGTCAATGATAAACTCAAATGAAAAGAGAAGAGATTAATAAACGAAGAGGAAAATAGCTAAACAGAATTTTTAACTTAGCAGAATTGCGAGAACAACAATTCTACCGCAATGTTACTAACAGCGAAAGTGTGTAAAATGGAGAAACAAGGGCTACTAACGACTCCTCTATAGGCATTTTCTCACGATTCTCAAGCATTGGATCAACTCACTATGCATCAAACTAACTCAATCTCATGTATCTTCCGATTTCATGCATTAGATTCTTTAGTTTACTCATGTCCAAGTAAGGTCTTAAGCATCTTGTTAAAGCAGAAAGATATGGTTTGTACTAGGAAAACGCCTATTCCTAGGTCGTTTTCTGGCTACCTTGAAAGGCTAGCATGAGTGTATGACTCTGAACTCTTACTCCTTCCAGAGGTTAGGAGTTCTTTGGACAAAATGGATGGCCAATCGAAATTGCCCGTGGGATGAAGCTTACATACAATCAATGCTTCGAGAGCTATCCTACATGCTTGGTTCACGTTTTTTTAGCCTATAGTATTGTCATTAGCATGCCCCTATGTGACTTAGTTACTCATGGATATAGAGAGAACATAAATATTAGATAAAGTAGGCATGCTCAGAAGAGAAATAAACTTAAAACAGCGAAGCAAAACAGTAAATCGCAAAGACAAGAAACTGTGAAAGAATGAATTGTGCTTTGATTACTCGATTGTTTGAATGAACAAAGAGAAACTCAAAGTGTTTAACTTAAAGACAGAAAGCAACGAAATGAGATGAACTAACTAATAGAAAAGAAACAACGGAAAATAACAGAAAAAGATCAGTCAACTTACGGATTTCACTTGAAACATTGCAGTTTTAGCAATGTTTCCGCAATGCTCATTTTTCCTTCTTTTAACTTCGTTTTTCATTCCTTTTCTTTCCTTTTGCACACAAGTCCTAATTTAGCTACCTTCTTCTAATTCTCATATATAAGCATAGGTTTAAGCTAAATCCTATCAAAAACACCTAAGAGTGTACATCTTTCTAAGATAAATAAGTCCTAAAAAGGTCACTTTTGGAGACGTAACACACCCCCAAACTTAAGGTTTTGCTCGTCCTCGAGCAATCTAAGGACTTGTTTAGGCTGCTGTTTCATCCTCTTTAACCACTTACTGACTCCCCTACATTCCTACCTATAGCAGTGTTGTCCTGTGACACACTTCTAAGTTTACAACTAACCTTTTATATTGCTTCTTCTGACTTTGCACGCCTAATACTCCTGCTGTTTCATTAACTCCCTACAACTGATCTACTTGCTTCTGTCACATCGTGCATCTATCCCTAAGGTTTCAAATTCTGCCTAGCTTTACCCCAGACTCAGTACATGCTTCTAGTTTTTACTTTTGAGCTACCTAGGATTCCTTAGAGTCATGCCAGTCTTAGTATTAACAAGAAATCACAGCTTCTGTTGGCTCATCAACTATACATTACCAACTTTTAAAAACTTGTTGCGTGATTTAATGCGTACCGCAAGTGTACGGGTCAAGTTTTAATATAGTGATTTAAGTAAAGAGTATCGTCCACAGGATTGGTTTTCTAGATCAATTGAGTACCGTAGGTACTAACCACAAATTCTATTTAGATTAAAAAGACTTTGAAGTGAGTGAAAAATAAATGACTGAAAAATAATGAAAAACCTTTAGGAGAGAAAACCTAGGGAATTGATTTCATCGAATAGATTCATGCTTAATTAATCTATTAATCCAAAAATAGTCATGCAAACAATTATAAGCCAAGAAGTACAAAACTCATAAAAGACTCGCTAGAGCTCTATTAATTCTCTTCCCTTAATATAAAACCAACATGCCTGTCTAGTTTTAATAGAAAAGAAAGGCATTAAGCAACTTCTATTATCGGCCTCTAAGAGAATTCTTCATTTCCATGCAAGAATTTACAAGTAGTCAAGTGTTTGAGTTCTACTCTAAAATCTACTCTTCCAAGCTAGAATTAAAGCAATCAACAATTTATACTTTGGCCAAAAGATAAAAGCATTAAGCAAACAAACACAAGAACAATTGTTGCAATATGAAGAACATTAGATTAATCAAGCATGAAAACTAAAACGATTACATCAATCCCCTAAGTAAAAGTCTAGCTACTCATAATCACTAAAATCATGCTTAGACAATGTTTAGAATCCATAAAATAAACAATAAAATCAAAGGTAAAAGGAGAAAAACTCTTGTCGCGTGCCAAGCCTCGTTCCCGATGTGATTTGCACGTTACCGAGCCTCTGAATCTCTTCCTCCGCTCTCTAGAGTGTCCCTCACGCCTTTCCAATGAGTGTATTTCGAAATTAGGGTTCAAATCTCCCAAAAATTGGCTTTCTTTTATCGAATGGAGAAAAATATGCATTTATAGGAAAAATCGTCATAGCGTCTCGACGCTAGGGGTAGCGTCTCGACGCTGCCCTTTAAAAACGCGTGAAAACTGATATGGAAAGCCAGCGTCGAGCATAGAGTCGAGACGCTATAGCTCGACGCTACAGGTATATGTATTCCAAATGCGGAATGTATAACAATATCAGCTGAGTGGCGTGGTGGTCTGGGCGGTCCATGGGTGAGCTGTGCGTGCGCGCGCCTGGGTTTGACGTTGGGGCTGTACATCATTTGTTTTTATTTTTTCTGAGAGGGATTAGAGCGTCGAGACGCTGTCCCCTCGGGAAAAATGGCTTGAAAACTCATTTTGGAGCGTCTCGACGCTCCCATAGCGTCTCGACGCTATCCCCTCGGCATTTTTGGCTTGATTTCTTCTTTTTCTTGGCTCTTGGTCATCAAAGCTCATATTTTAAGCTAATTTTTCATGCCATAACTTCTAAAAAGCTCCGGTTTGCTCCAAATGTTCGAAATCTACAATTTAGATAAATAATATCATTAAAACGTTCATTTAAACTCCAAAACTAGCATAATAACGGCTCTAAAGATAGCCCATTTAGTGTGCTATCAAACACCCCCAAACTTAAGCTTTTGCTAGTCCTCGAGCAAAATAAAACAAACCAATAAATGAATTAATGAATGCATGCTCGTGACTCGAACCTCAATGTTCTTAAGACAAATAAACCACAAAAGAAGGCATATTAAACCACGACCTATCAACAATAAATTTTAAAAATCAAAACATTTTATCTCTTGCATGTGTGCTCACTTTTCTTCCCTTAATATCTATGAATACCAATCAAACTAAACATACATCAATAACTTGAGTCATAGTGACAATCGAGAGATTAAGCAATCATAGACTTCAATTTTATAACAAAAAACTCAAGTATCTCATAAAATTACTAAAATCGAATGCACAAGACTTGATACCCTCACATAGAATCACTCAAAACACTCAACTGTTTAGGGTATATGAAAGATAAACGCTCAAACCAAAACATAAGAGACATTTACCATATGCTTGCTAATATATCACATCTTCATCATCGATGAATTAGATTGAATGTAAAACTTCAAGGGTCTTGCTTTGGTTGTAATTTGGCTTAGGTAAGGGTGGATGGATGAACATTTTAAGCTACTAGGTTGGAAGAATTATAAGACTGTACCACATGAAATTTTCTTTTCTTTTTTTTCTTTTCTCAATTTTTTTTTTTTCTTTCTTTTTTTTTTTTTCTTTTTCTTTTCTTTCTTTTTTTCTTTCTTTTGTCTCTAAAAGAAGCTAATGAAATGAATGCTTCCTTTTGAATATTCTATTAACACCATTCAACTTTCTCCTTTGGACGGATTGACACATCCTGTGGTAAACACTTATAAACCTTCCATTAATGGTTCAAAGAAAGAAAAGCAACAAGAGAATGGGTATAAGGCTTGTTATGTGGTAATGTTCCAATGAAAAGGCCTAAGGCTCAAAATTTGGCTTTCTAAGGATTATACCAAGGTAGGCTATTTAAGAAAGCTAAAAGTGGTTTTACCTAAACGCCCTTTGTGAAGTTAAACATTCAAGTCAAATTCAGAGATGTCAGACATGCATAACAAAGCAAGTTCTAGAAATATCAATCATGCATGGCAATCACTCAATTTAAGAAAATAGAGCACCATGTTAAGAGGTGCTTATTGGCTCAAAAGCTCACAGAAAAACATGGTATTTTGGTATCCAATCCTATGCATTCTTCATTTAGCAACAAAAAATTGAGACACCATCATAAAACTTTTCAAAGAAAAATCTAATCATGCTTATCTCTTTTATGCATTAAAACTCAAACTAAAGATGCATTTTTAGCTTAGAAGGTATTCAAACATATCAAAAGGGACTAAAATAAAATAAATTTTCTCCGTTAACCGGTATGGTCTCATAGTCCAACAAAGGCAGAATATCAAACTCTAGAACACTTCCTAGGTTGTCCTAATCACGAGCAATGCAACAAAGATTCAACCATGAAGATCATGCTAAAAAAAAAAATATAAAATTCACCTAAAACATGCATAGTTCCACCCCCAAACTTAAAACATACATTGTCCTCAATGTATAGTCAATAATATGCAAAGGACAAGAAAAAAAATAGATAGGGGATTTGGAAACTTCCCTGAAATGCAAGTGAATCCACTATCTTCTGAGATGTGCAGAAAAAATTGTTGATCAGGCTCCTAAAGGAAAAGTAAAGGAATATAAGGACAACATCACGCCACAAAAGAATTAAACAAAAGAAAACAGATAAAACAAACTAAAAACTCAAAATAAACTTGGGTTGCCTCCCAAGAAGCGCTTTGTTTAACGTCTTTGGCTAGACGAGGCTCATTAAATGTATCATGGTGGTCGCTTTCCCATGTGTTTCACCTCCACCTGTTTCACCTGCTCATTCTCATTGTCTAAATTTAATTTATCTAAAATATCAGAATTTGCCACAAATTTCTCAAACTCATTAGTAATGGAATCAATCATGTCCACACGAAAACAATCACTTTCTTCTTCATGGAATTTCATAGAGTTATAAATATTGAAAGTTACCTCTTCGTCGTTCAATCTTAGAGAAAGTTTACCCTGTTGTACATCGATTAAAGCTCGTCCAGTGGCTAAGAAAGGTCTTCCCAAAATTATTGGGACTTCACTATCTTCTTCCATGTCTAGCACTACAAAATCAACAGGGAAGATAAACTTGTCAACCTTAACCAATACATCTTCTACAATACCTCTAGGATATGTGATAGATCGATCAGCTAACTGAAGAGATATGGTGGTAGGTTGCACCTCCCCCAAACCTAGTTTCTTGTATACAGATAAAGGCATCAAGTTAATGCTAGCTCCTAAATCACATAAAGCTTTATAAGGAGAAGAAGAATTTCCCATAACACAAGGGATAGTAAAACTTCCTGGATCTTTTAATTTCTGAGGCAATTTTCTCTGAATGATGGCACTGCATTCCTCATTAAGGTTGATTGTCTCGTAGGCCTCCAGTTTCTTCTTGTTGGACATGATGTCTTTCATGAATTTTGCATAATGTGGCATTTGAGCAAGAGCATCTGCAAATGGGATATTAATATGAAGTTTTTTAAATATGTCTAAAAATTTAGAAAATTGAGATTCAAGCTTTTTCTTTTTAAACCGCTGAGGATAAGGAATAGAGTTAGGAACAAAAGGAACAGAAGACTTAGTAGATTGTTCAGCTTCAGGTGATGCAGTAGTCTTCTTTTGTTCTTCCTCAACCTGAATAAACACATTAGTAGATGGCTCTAAAGTGAACTCTTTTTCAGTAGACTTCTCAACAGGTTCTTTTGCAATCTCATTCACCATCCTTCCACTTCTTAATGTGATAGCCTTGCAAGCTTTGCATTGCTCCCTTGGGTTTACCTCAGTGTCACTAGGATATTTACCTTTATGGAGACTGTTAATAGATGTGGCCATCTGACTCATTTGTACCTCCAAATTCTTTATGGCCGCTCCCTGACTAGTCATTGTGCTTTCCATTTGGTTGGCTCTATTTCTTGATTCTGTAACGAATGCTCCAACCAATTCTTCAAGGGATGGCTTCTTTTCAGGCTGTTGAGAAGTGGATGCAAAACCTGGTGGAGGCTGCAAAATATTCTTAGTATTAGCATAGGAAAAATTCTCATGATTTCTCAAACCTGTATGGTAGTGAGTAGGAAGATTATTTTGCATCTGTTGGCCTCCATAGTTGAAATTTCTATTGTTCACATATTGGGCCTGTTCCAAGTTGTATTCCTCACCAGATGGAGGGGTATGAGATGCTGTTAAGGCTGCAATAGATTGAGTGACACCTATTCCTGCAAGTTTGTTCATTGCATTAGTCAGAGATGCAATTTGAGCCTTAAGGGAACTTACCTCATCCACCTCATGGAGGCCAGCTACTGTTTTATAGTTGGAGCGTTCATTTGGCCAATGATAGCTCGTAGTTGCCATCTCCTCTAATAGTGTACGAGCTCCATCTACAGTTTTCTTCAGGATAGTTCTTCCTGATGCTGCATCTACAATTGTCTTAGTTTGCCCTGTGAGTCCATTGTAAAAAAATTGAATTTGTAGCCAGTCTGGATACCCATGCTCAGGACACTTCCTTATTAGTTCCTTGTACCGCTCCCATGCTTCAAACAATTGTTCACCCTCATTTTGTCTGAAGGTTCCTATCTCAGTTCTAAGCTTGGCAGACTTAGCAGGTGAGAAAAATTTAGTTAAAAATGAATGTGCCAACTCCTCCCAAGTGGTGATGCTTCCTGGTTGTAATGATTCTAGCCAATCAGTTGCTTTTTCCTGTAAAGAAAAAGGAAAAAGGCGTAAGCGAATTGCATCAGTAGAAACACCATTAATTTTTACCGTGCTAGAAATTTCTAAGAATTTCTTCAAATGGGAATTGGGATCTTCAGTAGGACGGCCCCTGAATGCATTGTTCATGGCCATTTGAATCAGTCCTGTCTTCAACTCAAAATTGTTGGCATCTATAGGTGTGAGGACTATCCCAGATTGATTAATGTCAAATGTGGGCTGGAAATAGTCCATAATGGCCTTGTTCTCCTGTACGGCCATATTCGGTTGTGCCATTGATTTGTCCTTCTCTTTATGGATTTTTCGATTTCTCTTGCAGGTCTTTTCTATCTCAAGATCGAAGGGGAGTAAGGAAACTCCCTTGTCCTTTCGCATAAACTGAAACACGAACCTGACAAGAAAAACACAAATAACAGAAAATTAATAAAAAATAAAAACAATCTAAAGTAAGATTTGTTGAATTCTCCACAATATCAATTGATCTAAATATGCCAATCCCCGACAGCGGCGCCAAAAACTTGTTGCGTGATTTAATGCGTACCGCAAGTGTACGGGTCAAGTTTTAATATAGTGATTTAAGTAAAGAGTATCGTCCACAGGATTGGTTTTCTAGATCAATTGAGTACCGTAGGTACTAACCACAAATTCTATTTAGATTAAAAAGACTTTGAAGTGAGTGAAAAATAAATGACTGAAAAATAATGAAAAACCTTTAGGAGAGAAAACCTAGGGAATTGATTTCATCGAATAGATTCATGCTTAATTAATCTATTAATCCAAAAATAGTCATGCAAACAATTATAAGCCAAGAAGTACAAAACTCATAAAAGACTCGCTAGAGCTCTATTAATTCTCTTCCCTTAATATAAAACCAACATGTCTGTCTAGTTTTAATAGAAAAGAAAGGCATTAAGCAACTTCTATTATCGGCCTCTAAGAGAATTCTTCATTTCCATGCAAGAATTTACAAGTAGTCAAGTGTTTGAGTTCTACTCTAAAATCTACTCTTCCAAGCTAGAATTAAAGCAATCAACAATTTATACTTTGGCCAAAAGATAAAAGCATTAAGCAAACAAACACAAGAACAATTGTTGCAATATGAAGAACATTAGATTAATCAAGCATGAAAACTAAAACGATTACATCAATCCCCTAAGTAAAAGTCTAGCTACTCATAATCACTAAAATCATGCTTAGACAATGTTTAGAATCCATAAAATAAACAATAAAATCAAAGGTAAAAGGAGAAAAACTCTTGTCGCGTGCCAAGCCTCGTTCCCGATGTGATTTGCACGTTCCCGAGCCTCTGAATCTCTTCCTCCGCTCTCTAGAGTGTCCCTCACGCCTTTTCAATGAGTGTATTTCGAAATTAGGGTTCAAATCTCCCAAAAATTGGCTTTCTTTTATCGAATGGAGAAAAATATGCATTTATAGGAAAAATTGTCATAGCGTCTCGACGCTAGGGGTAGCGTCTCGACGCTGCCCTTTAAAAACGCGTGAAAACTGATATGGAAAGCCAGCGTCGAGCATAGAGTCGAGACGCTATAGCTCGACGCTACAGGTATATGTATTCCAAATGCGGAATGTATAACAATATCAGCTGAGTGGCGTGGTGGTCTGGGCGGTCCATGGGTGAGCTGTGCGCGCGCGCGCCTGGGTTCGACGCTGGGGCTGTACATCATTTGTTTTTATTTTTTCTGAGAGGGATTAGAGCGTCGAGACGCTGTCCCCTCGGGAAAAATGGCTTGAAAACTCATTTTGGAGCGTCTCGACGCTCCCATAGCGTCTCGACGCTATCCCCTCGGCATTTTTGGCTTGATTTCTTCTTTTTCTTGGCTCTTGGTCATCAAAGCTCATATTTTAAGCTAATTTTTCATGCCATAACTTCTAAAAAGCTCCGGTTTGCTCCAAATGTTCGAAATCTACAATTTAGATAAATAATATCATTAAAACGTTCATTTAAACTCCAAAACTAGCATAATAACGGCTCTAAAGATAGCCCATTTAGTGTGCTATCAAACTCCATGTTTCCCTTCCTTCGCATCCTCAAGGCAGTAGGCAACTCCAGGTAGCCCGTGTAGGCCAGCTGCCTTTCCATTCGCTCGATTGGGACCCCTGCACGTAAACAAAGCTTAGTAATTGTATTAGGAAAGAAAAGTGGACCCTTACCCTTTTTGGCGCAGTCAGCGATTGAGGCGGCAATGACCTCGCCAACGTTGATTGTGAGGCCTCTCATGATCGCGTAGACCAGCAGCGATCTGCCTTGGTTGATGGTCGTCTCGTGGGTCACTGGGGACAGCTTCCCTGCACGAAGGAAAACCAGACAGCCGCCTTGGCTGTGAGGGTAGCACTCATCAGGGTGTGCTTCCCATTGCGTGAAACTGTCCACGATGCCTCAGGCTGGCCAATGACTCGGATTGCTTCCTCCAGGACAGCTTCTGTTGGCTCATCAACTATCCTTGCATAGTTAGTGTGTTTTTGACCCTTGAGGCCATAGGCTTCGTTGATTGCCTTCGCTGAGAAGTCCACCTCGACTCCTCTGACCACAGACAGGCCATCCTCAGGATTCATCAAATTGGCGTAAAAGTCATACACCATGCTGGAGTAGGCGGGATTGGGTGGCCTGCACAGCTCTTCCCAGCCGTGATTCGTGATCCCTGCGCGCAAGAATTGCGGCAGGTCAGCGAGCGCGTCGAGGAAGCCTTTCTCGTGCAGCAGGTCCCTCTTCCTCAGCTCAGTGCCCCTTGATTCTGCATTAGAGGACACATACCTCACTGATTGAGGCTCATCTTCGGGGTACAGCTTGGCTTTCCCCTTGTCTTTTGGTTTGGCTGATTCAGCAGCCTCGATCTTGAGCTTCTTCAGAGATGGCTCATCACTCACCTTCTTTGATGAAGGCTCGCCCCTGACTTTCTTTTTCTTGGACTTCTTTGAGGCTTTTGGCCGTTTGGCCTTGACAACCTTGGCGGTCTTCTTTTTCAACCGTGCCTTGGTTGTGATCTGCTGGAGGCAATCCCCCAACGTCTCATTCATCGAATCATCCCCCTCTGCAGGGCTCTCGGGGCTGGCTTCCCTCAAAGGAGAGAAGACCTCTTCTTCTTCAGCTTCCTCACTACCCTGCGTCGATTCTTGACGCTCTCCATACGGAAATTCGGGATCAGGCTGCGGGGAGATGGGTGATGCTTCAGGGCTCTGCGTCGGTGGAGTGTGTTCAGGGCTCTGTGGCGATGGAGAAAGCTCAGGGCTTTGCGCTGGTGGAGATGGCGAAGAGCTTTGCTTGGCCGACTCGTGTAACAGACGGCCTCTTTCTTGACTCTCCATAGAGGGAGTCTTTTTCTTGCTTGCTGTGTCAGCCACAGCCATACTCCACTTACGTTTCTTGGGCGTTCCTGCTGGTTCAGAGGGTCCAGCAGGGATCTCCGTAACCACCTTCCACTTCTTCTTGCGGACAGACAATTTGGGGAGTCGTTCAGTGCGCGCAGCCTCAGCATCTGCCAGGGCGAGGAGTGCTTCCCTCGCAGCAATTTCAGCGTCTTCAGCCTTCTTCTTGGACGCAGATCTTTCAGCTCTCGTTAGCACCATTGTGGAATCGTAGGGATCTGGAAAGAGGAATTGCAGATGAAGAGGGGGAGAGATTTCTTGGAGTTCAGATAATGGGAGAAACGTACGGATCAGCGCGCTTCTAACGGCTATAAGTAATGATGGAAATCCCAACGGCTATTTTCGTTGCGGATTCTGCAAATCCAGCGCAATTTTAGTGACCGTTGGAGATTTTGCCGTTTCAAATGCTAATATCTTCTCAACTGAATCTTTGATTTGGCTCAATATCTCCCTCGATTTTTTATCTTGATTTCATCTCCTTGATTCCCTCTATCGATTCCCTATCAAAAGAAATAAAATCAACATTAAATTCTTAATTAAAATCACACAAAAATGTACACAAACCGTAATCGAAAGAACAACAAAAAATAAACTAAGGCAAAAAGCCTCGACTGGACGAGCACAGTAATCACTCGTCCTCTCTCGTTCTTATTTTCACTTTTCAGTCAAGAGGAAGGCCGAGAGAGTCTTCACATCTCCTTCCTCATAGTAATGCTTCAATCTTGCACCATTAACCATGAACGGTTGCCCTTGCTGCAGGTTCTTAATCTCGATTGCACCATGAACAAATACGTTAGTTATCACAAAAGGACCTGACCATCTGGACTTAAGTTTGCCTGGAAATAATTTCAACCGTGAGTTAAATAATAAGACAAGCTGGTCTTTCTTAAAGTCCTTAATCCTAAGTCTACTGTCGTGCCAAATCTTGGTCTTTTCCTTATACATTTTAGCATTTTCATAGGACATATGTCTAAGCTCATCAAGCTCATGTAATTGCAAAGACCGCAATGTTCCCGCATCGGTCACGCAATAATTCAACTCTTTTAGTGCCCAAAATGCTTTAATTTCTAATTCGAATGGTAAGTGACATGCTTTTCCATACACAAGTCTATAAGGAGACATACCTAGAGGTGTCTTATATGCAGTTCTATATGCCCAAAGTGCATCCTCGAGTTTAAACGACCAATCTTTTCTATTGGGTTTGACCACTTTTTCTAGTATGTTTTTAATCTCCCTATTCGAAATTTCAGCTTGTCCATTCGAATGTGGGTGATAAGGGGTGGCTACTCTATGTCTAACATTATATTTAGCCAACACTCTCTCCATAGCTCTATTAATGAAATGTGTCCCTTCATCACTAATTATAGCACGAGGTGTTCCAAACCTAGTAAAGATATGTCTATGAAGGAACTTAATGACTGTTTTGGCATCATTATTTGGACATGCAATGGCCTCTACCCACTTAGATACGTAGTCTACTGCTACCAATATGTAAAGGTTACCTGATGATGGGGGAAATGGTCCCATGAAATCAATGCCCCACACATCAAAGAGCTCCAACTCTAAGATGTAAGTGAGAGGCATCTCATCCTTTCGACTAAGGTTACCTGTTCTCTGGCATTCATCACAGTTGTGTGCATAGTTGTGGGCATCCTTGAAGATCGTTGGCCAATAGCAGCCACTCTGGAACACCTTTGCAGCTGTCCTTTGACCACCAAAATGTCCACCATAGGGGGCTGTATGGCAGTGCTGCAACACAGAATTTGCCTCCGCAGCTGAAACACATTTCCTTAGCAGACCATCAGCACATGTCTTGTAGAGTGTGGGATCATCCCATATGAACTTCCTAGCTTCATGAAGGAACCTCTTCTTTTCTTGTCCTCCCTTGAAAGTTGGTAGTACCTGCGATGCAAGGAAGTTAGCAATGTCAGCAAACCAAGGTTCTTCATCGTTATCACGATGAGTCAACACAAAGACATGTTCATCAATAAAAGCATCAGAAATTGCGGTTTCCGCAATGTTTCCGCAATTATGCTGCAATCTAGAAAGATGATCCGCAACCACATTTTCACATCCTTTCTTATCTCTAATGTCCAGATCAAACTCTTGCAGCAGCAATACCCATCTAATCAACCTAGGCTTAGCATCAGCCTTCCTCATAAGGTACTTTAAAGCAGAATGGTCAGTGTACACGATTGTCCTAGTGCCTACAATGTAATTCCTAAACTTCTCACAAGCAAACACTACAGCTAGCATCTCCTTCTCAGTAGTTGTGTAGTTACATTGTGCCTCATTAAGTGTCTTACTAGCATAGTATACAGGGTGTGTTAACTTGTCAATCTTTTGTCCTAACATAACCCCTACAGCATAGTCACTAGCATCACATAACATCTCAAAGGGGAGATCCCAATTAGGCCCTACTATAATAGGTGCTGTAACTAGTGCTTCCTTAAGGGTTTTCCAGGCTAGGAAACATTCTTTAGAGAAGATGAATGGTTTGTTCAGCTCTAGAAGCTCACATAAAGGCTTGGAGATCTTAGAAAAGTCCTTAATGAACCTTCTATAGAAGCCTGCATGCCCTAGGAAACTTCTAATGGCTTTGACATTCTGAGGTTCTACCAATTTCTCTATTATTTCAATTTTGGCCCTATCGACCTCTACACCTGCCCTAGACACTCTATGACCTAAGACAATCCCTTCGTCCACCATGAAGTGGCACTTCTCCCAATTTAGGACTAGGTTGGTCTCCTCACACCTAGCCAGGACTTGTCCTAAGTTCTCTAGACAGTTTGTGAATGAATCACCAAAGAATGAGAAATCATCCATGAATATTTCTATCATGGACTCATCCAAATCAGAGAAGATTGCCAACATGCACCTTTGGAATGTTGCCGGTGCATTGCATAAGCCAAAAGGCATTCTGCGAAAGGCAAAAGTTCCAAAAGGGCAAGTGAAGGTTGTCTTCTCCTGGTCCTTAGGGTCTATAGTGATCTGGTTATATCCTGAATAACCGTCTAAGAAGCAGTGGTAAGCTCTACCAGCTATCCTATCTAACATTTGCTCAATGAATGGTAGAGGGAAGTGGTCTTTTTTGGTTTCCTTGTTTAATTTCCTATAATCCATGCAAACTCTCCATCCTGTGATAGTCCTAGTTGGAATCAGTTCATTGCTCTCATTGACTACCACAGTCATCCCCCCCTTCTTAGGTACACATTGTATAGGGCTCACCCACTGACTACTAGCTATAGGGAAGATCACACCAGCATCTAACCATTTTATTATTTCCTTTTTAACTACCTCTTTCATAGAGGGGTTCAACCTACGTTGGTGATCTACTCGGGGTGTATGCTCTTCCTCTAGTATAATCTTATGCATGCAATAGGAAGGGTTAATGCCTCTAATATCAACAATAGTCCATGCAATAACCTTCCTATGTTGTTTAAGTAATAAAATCAGCTCAACCTCATGCTTCTCACTTAGTTTAGATGAAATAATTACAGGCAGAGTCTCATTACTTCCTAAATATGCATACTTAAGATGTGTGGGCAGTGGTTTTAATTCTAAGACAGGTGGATGCTCAATGGATGGTTTTAAAGGATTCAAGGATCTGTCAGTTAAGTCATTAGTCATACAAACATGTTGTATCCTATCTACAGGTACATCCATTATCTCAGAAACATTCAAATCAGTTAAATCTAATTCTACATAGTTATTAGCATGCTTAGTCAATAATTCATGCTCCAGCTGTTCTTCCATTAGTGAGTCTACAACGTCCATGCTAGCACAAGATTCAGAGTCAGAGGGGTACCTCAAGGCTTTATAAACACTAAATTTGACCTCCTCATCATGAACCCTCATGGTGAGCTCACCTTTCTGGACATCTATCAGGGCCCTACCTGTGGCTAGAAAAGGTCTGCCTAATAGGATGGGGACCTCCTTGTCTGCTTCATAATCCAGGATGATGAAATCTGCAAGGAAAATAAACTTGTCAACCTTTACAAGAATATCCTCAATCTTACCCTCAGGGTAGGCTATGGATCTGTCTGCTAGTTGTAAAGTGACAGTGGTCGGACGTGCTTCTCCCATTCCTAGCTGGCGGAATAGTGATAGGGGCATGAGGTTTATGCTGGCTCCCAGGTCACAAAGAGCTCTGCCCACGTGCTTGCCTCCTAGCTCTACTGGTAAGGTGAAGGAACCAGGATCCTTCTCCTTCTTGGGTAGCTTGTTCTGTAGTATGGCGCTGCACTCCTCAGTGAGATTTACTGTTTCAAACTCACCAATTATTTTCTTGTTAGTGATAATATCCTTCAAAAACTTTACATAAGAGGGCATAGACTGTAAAACTTCTACAAAAGGAATATTAACATGCACTTGCTTAAGAATTTCTAAAAATTTGTTAAAGTGCACTTCCTGTTCTTGTTTTTTCTTAAGCCTTCGAGGAAATGGAGGTGGTGGCACATATGCAGGCACTTCAGGTCGCCTCAGGATAGGTGGGGGCCTTGGGATTTCTTCTATTTCCTCTATAATTGGCTCCAGCCTTGGTCCTGATGTGCTTGGTGATGGTTGACCTTGGTTTGGCAGAGACTCCAGTGGAGCACTAGACTTATTGTTCTCTACCCTCTTTGGTGTTTCTTTTGTGTTGCTCACCAATGGTCTTCCACTTCTAAGTTCAATTGCTTGAACTTGTTCTTTTCCATCTCTCCTTGGCACTTCAGTGTCAGCAGGAAGTCTACCTTGGGGCCTACTTTTGAGTTCATTGGCTAGTTGCCCTATTTGGTTCTCTAGGCTCCTGAGAATAGCTTGCTGACTCTGTAGAGTGGCATCATTCTTGGCTATGTATTCCTTAAGTAAGTTTTCTACAGAAGATCCTACAGGTTGGTTGTATGGTTTTTGATACATGGATTGGTTATGTTGGGGAGTGAAACCAGGTGTTCCACTCGGTCTTGGTTGGTTAGGAGCTTGGTTAGCATTTTCTTGGCCACCCCATGACAGGTTTGGGTGGTTCCTCCAACCAGGGTTGTAAGTATTAGAATAAGGGTTGTTCCTAGGCTGCTGCTGGCTTCCAATATAGCAGACTGAGGCTGGATTCCCAGGGCAGTATTCATACAGGTGCCCTTCCCCACAGAATCCACAGATAAGTGTCTCACCTTGACTTGGTTGGGTGCCCATTGACATGGCTGTGGCGGTGTTGACACTTGTTTGGAGATTGGCTTGAGCCATTTGTTTAACTAGGTTGGTCAGGGCGCTTATTTGACTACTCATAGCATTGAGTGTGTCCTTATCTTGAGCTCTAGTTGGCTCTATTGGATCATCTGACCACCTACAGTGAGATGCTGAGATCTTCTCCAAGATCTCATAGGCTTCATTATAACTCTTGGACAACATGGAACCTCCAGCAGATGAATTTAAGACTTGTCTGGTGCTGGGGTTGCATCCTTTGAAAAAGACCTCTATTTGGATACACCATGGGATGCCATGGTGTGGACATTTAAGTAGAAGGTCCTTGAACCTTGTCCAAGCTTCGTGAAGAGACTCATTCTCAGCTTGTTTGAACTTGACTATGTCATCACGAAAGGTAGAATTCCTATCAGGTGGGAAGTATTTAACTAGGAATTTCTCCGTCAAGTCTGTCCAATTGAGGACTGATCCAGAGGGTAATGAGTTTAACCACGTCTTTGCTTTGTCCCTCAAAGAGTAAGGAAGAGGTAGAGCCTCAAGGCTTCTTGGGAAACTCCAGGGATGATGAATGTATCACTGACTCCTAGGAAGTTTCTAAGATGGTTGTGGGGATCCTCATTTTCCACTCCAAAGAATTGTCCCACATTGGACAACATTTGGAACATTACTGGCTTTAACTCGAATGAGTTGGCAGTAATTTCAGGGCGGATGATGCTTGGGTTTAGCTCCCCAGGCATGGGAACTAAGTATGAGAGAATGGCACTATTCTTATCATTCGCTATTTCGATGGGATTGCGAGTGATAGGTACCGGATTTGGAACTAATCTATCCATTTCTTCTTGAGAGGATTGCGGAGACTCTGCGGTTTCAGCAATTATTTGAGGTAAAGGGGGTTGGTTAAAGAGACGTTTCTTGGCTCTATTTCTAGCCTTAAATAATCTCTCAGGCTCAGGGTTGAACTCTAGATCACTACTTGAAGGTTCATTCATAAACTAACCCAAATAGTACCTGCAAAAGAAATGAGATTAGATCAGCTTCAATAGATATTAAGAGTTGGTTTTCGAACTTAACAAACTTCGTTTTCACTAAAATAAATCCCCGGCAGCGGCGCCAAAAACTTGTTGCGTGCTCAATGTGTAAAAGAAAGAAGCAATAAGAGGGAGAGAGCACTCAGAACATGCAAGCATACATGATCTTATAGCAAGTAGTAAGTATTTTTTCATTCGTTTTCCCACAGAGATTTATTATTAGCTACTCGTGAAGTGTATTGTTAAGTAAGAATGGGTGGATTTGAAGGGGTAGATTTGGTTTTAAAATTCCTATTTACTGCTGAATCAATAAAGGATAGCAACATGAACAAGTGCAAGTCAATGATAAACTCAAATGAAAAGAGAAGAGATTAATAAACGAAGAGGAAAATAGCTAAACAGAATTTTTAACTTAGCAGAATTGCGAGAACAACAATTCTACCGCAATGTTACTAACAGCGAAAGTGTGTAAAATGGAGAAACAAGGGCTACTAACGACTCCTCTATAGGCATTTTCTCACGATTCTCAAGCATTGGATCAACTCACTATGCATCAAACTAACTCAATCTCATGTATCTTCCGATTTCATGCATTAGATTCTTTAGTTTACTCATGTCCAAGTAAGGTCTTAAGCATCTTGTTAAAGCAGAAAGATATGGTTTGTACTAGGAAAACGCCTATTCCTAGGTCGTTTTCTGGCTACCTTGAAAGGCTAGCATGAGTGTATGAATCTGAACTCTTACTCCTTCCAGAGGTTAGGAGTTCTTTGGACAAAATGGATGGCCAATCAAAATTGCTCGTGGGATGAAGCTTACATACAATCAATGCTTCGAGAGCTATCCTACATGCTTGGTTCACGTTTTTTTAGCCTATAGTATTGTCATTAGCATGCCCCTATGTGACTTAGTTACTCATGGATATAGAGAGAACAGAAATATTAGATAAAGTAGGCATGCTCAGAAGAGGAATAAACTTAAAACAGCGAAGCAAAACAGTAAATCGCAAAGACAAGAAACTGTGAAAGAATGAATTGTGCTTTGATTACTCGATTGTTTGAATGAACAAAGAGAAACTCAAAGTGTTTAACTTAAAGACAGAAAGCAACGAAATGAGATGAACTAACTAATAGAAAAGAAACAACAACTAAACAGTGCTGGAAATGAGAAATAAAAGACAGAAAGCAGTAAGTGAGCTGGAACGCCTCATCGCAACCGCCTCGGCTGAAAGGAGAGAAAGAGTAGCCTTGCTTGGATGAATCCAATCAGGAGAGAAGAGGAATCTTCTCCCCTTCCTATCAGATTGTCGATTCCAACAGCTAAGCTTCCCAACCCAACAGATGGAAGAGAAGAACAGGAGAAAAGATGGAGCTGCGAAGAGACTTCTACGCTTTCGGATGATGATCAAACCCTCTACTTTGACCCCCTTTTATAGTAATCTGCAGGTGCGTTTGGGCCAAGGAGAACCATCCATCCTCAACGTCGTATTTCAAAATGGATGGAGGAGAAAGAACGAATCCCTGAAATAACGGAAAATAACAGAAAAAGATCAGTCAACTTACGGATTTCACTTGAAACATTGCGGTTTTAGCAATGTTTCCGCAATGCTGCCGCAATGCTCATTTTTCCTTCTTTTAACTTCGTTTTTCATTCCTTTTCTTTCCTTTTGCACACACAAGTCCTAATTTAGCTACCTTCTTCTAATTCTCATATATAAGCATAGGTTTAAGCTAAATCCTATCAAAAACACCTAAGAGTGTACATCTTTCTAAGATAAATAAGTCCTAAAAAGGTCACTTTTGGAGACGTAACAATAACCATAAGGACCCTTTTGGTGTTCGCACATTAGAAGATAACTTTTGTTCTACTTCTATTCATAAAAGCAGGATATCTTAGTGTGCTAGGTGAGTGACCATGTCTAGACTTCTCACTGATTACCATGAAAGGCTAGCAAAAACATGAATATTCAGAAAATCTTACTCCTTTCGAAGATCAAGAAATCAGTAATACATAATAGATGGTCGATCGAAAATGCATTATTAGAAGTAAACCAAACATGCTTTGATAGTTGTTGCGAAAATAATGCTAAAACATTCATTCCGTAAACTAATTCATACTTCTAGCCCTTCCCTTAAGAAGTTAGTTCATAATGTCAAAGAGATGAACAACAATAACAATGATATTCATTACAACGCTACTGAAAAAGGATAATACAAGTAGTAAACAAGAAGAACAAGAAGAAGGAGTGAGGGAAACCTTCAAATGTCGTCGGAAGGGTGTCTTCAACCACAATGCTCTGTTGCTCCTTCCTTTGGCGATTGATAGCCTTGGCCAACACCTTGAATGGCTCTGAAAACCGAAGCTCTCAGTTGTCCCTTCGAGATTCTTCTTCCCCAAGAGAATGTTCTTCTCCCTAAACCAAAAATCCTAAGAATACTCTTCCTTCAATAATGATTTGATTCCTCTTCTCTCTTTCATCCTTTTATTTATATACCATTAGGGTTTCCTAAGTAATTGCCCTAAAATGGACAATTCAGTCTTATTGGATGATAGAAAAGCACCTTGCTTTTCTGTGTGTACGGAAGGGGACAGAAATTGTCACAGCACGTGGCAGAGTACAACTTTTGCGGAGGTTTTGCTCTCTCACAATGTGTTCCACAATTCCAAAGATCTCAACTTTGCGTTCCTTTTGCTGGTACGCTTTAACTGCGAACCTCCTGAATAACCACAAAAGCGTTATTTACTTATAATTCAGGCTCTAATATCTACATAATAAGCAAAAGAGGTTCAAAGATGGTTCTTAAGGAAATTTGACACAAGTAACTCAAAATCATGCACTTCTACAAGCAACTATTCTAATAAGGGCTCATTTTATCTTCTAAAATACTCTGAATAACTCTTATTTAGAGAGTTATCATTCTATCCCTCTCTGATTTGTCTCCGTCGGACGTCGTTCTTCTCTGAAGACCCACAAGCGAGCGTCGACCACGATAATGTCTCCAGCGACGGCGCGACGTGGCAGCAACGGGTAAGCTTTCCTCCTCCGATGATTTCTCGTATTGGTTGTTGAGCGTCAATTCTAACTCGAATGCCATTCAAATTTGATTTTTGTTATTTTTAAACGTTTTGTTCATCCTCGAGATTAAATACCCACTCTCTTCCAACGTTAGATTCGCGAAACTAAGCCTTTGAGCCTGTGTTGTCCAACAAGGCTTTACATATTTGCAGTGAGTTTCAGAGTTTCCACACGGAAGGCCGCGACATAATCTGGTGGGGCAAGAGCCACCACAATGCCTCGGACCTCGTTCCTCAAGCCCATAATAAAGTGTTCCGCTTTCGTGGCTTTTGTAGCCACAAACTCAAGGGCGAAACGAGACAACCTGTTGAACTCTACTTCATACTCTGTCACAGACCGATTTCCTTGCTTGAGGTGCAAGAACTCTTCTTGCTTTCTATACCGAGTTGCAACCGGAAAATACTGTTGGTAAAAGGGTTCCTTGACTTATGACCAGGTCACCGAACCTCTGCTAGAATCGATCGACCTTTCGATCGACTCCCACCATAGTTGAGCATCGTCTATTTGTATGAAGGCTGCTGATAGCTCCAAAATAGAGCTATTATTATGTCCCTAATATTGGCTAGAACCATGCTTAATATTGATTAAAATGTCTTTTTGTAGGTGATTTCATGGTCGAGAGCTCGAGGAGTCTAAGGACACGTTTCGGGACTTAAATCAACGTTTTAGAGCTTCATGGATGCATTAGGAGTGAAGGGGCTTGAAGCATGAAGAGTTAGGCAAAAATTGCCTTGAAAAGGGGAATTTTTGGCCATCAACCCGAGAGCAAGCAAGCATGAGTAGTAGCGTCAAGACGCTTGCTCGACGCTGGCCGAGCGTCTCAACGCCGACCCGACAACCTTCTGAAGATGGGCGCGCGCGCTCAACGCTACTGAATGCTGCCAGCGTCTCGACGCCAGCCCGCGCACGCGCGCGGCAAACTTAGGGCACAGCGTCGAGACGCTTGCCTAGCGTCGAGACGCTCCGACGGTTAAAAGCGTGAAAACGCCCAAATTTTGGCGAACTTTCAATCTTCTTCTTCTCCACAATTTGGTCTCGGGTCTCCGCCATTTCTACACCCATTTTAAGCTTTTCTTCTCCTCTTCTTGTATGTTACTAAGTTCTTCCATGGGGGGTTTGATTTATTCATCCTCCATGGAAGGCTAAACAAGGTAAGTGTTTAATTTTGAGTTTGGGATTGTAACTATGGATTTTTGGGGAGATTTTCCCCTTTGTAAATGTTGAGCTAATTAGTATTTTTGCATCTCTTTGCTTGTTCTTCATCAATTCTAGCATGTATAGCTTAGTTAGGTTGACTCCCTAATTCCTATGCATGATAGAGTGCTAAAGATTAGGACGTATAATTGCCCAAATCGCTAGGTAGCAAGGGCTTAAGCATGGCTAGGTAATTCAACCCAAAGTGACAGTTAGGGATTTGAATTAGTTAACGCTTTCATGTTAGGTTTAGGGCGAGAGAGAAATCGGGTTAGTCTTAGGATTAAACCGTCACAATGTTCCCGTTACTGGCTTATGGTTAATTTAAGGGTCGCTACCTTGAATGGATTATTGGCCAAGAACAATTAGAATTGCACATTTCTAATTAAATCATTGGGTCATTTGAGTTAGAAATTAGCAAAATGAATTGTGTGCTGAAGCATGATTAGCTGATTAATTGTATCGATGAACTGAACGTCCATAGCGAGCAATCCCATTACTCGAAGTTAAGCACAACCATTTAATTTTTGTCAATTCGCAATTTAGTTTTCCATTAGCATCGATTCTAGGAGCTCCCTTCCCCCCAAACTAAATCACCATTCTTTTTACCATAATTTTACTATCATCTCACCATCTTTTTACCACCTTTTTACACACTTTTTATAGCTAGCAATTTAGACTTAGTCGATTTAAATTTCCTAATTCCCTGTGGATCGACCCCGTTACCATTAAGCTACAAATAGCTCGGTGGATTCGGGTTTATAAATATTATTTTGGCAAGCCTCGACAGCTTGAATTTTGGAGTACATTCAAAAAGTCCCTCTACCAGCTGCACACTGCACTTTCTGCTCCTCGAGGCATCTCATATAACGAAAAATTGTTTCAATGGACGACAACCATATATGTGTTTTCGCCGGATCTGCGAACGACCCATTGAAGGAACGGGGGTCATACTTCCTGAAATCTCGCAAATGTCGTGCCTCTTTTGACAGATCTTTCTGGTCTCTGTTCACTTGAGCCATCTGGTTAGCTACTGCCATCTGAATCAACGTTTGCATGACCTCCATCATTGCCGCCGTTAATATGGTTGCTGCCTGTTGAGCTGCAGGTGTGTTATCAGTCTGAACAACTGGCTGAACTGTGGGAGTCAGTCCCACTGGCGGTCTCTCAACCTCGTTGTCTACCTGAGCCGAGGGTATCTGTCCCACTGATGTCTCCTCAACCTGGTTACTTTACAGGCCTTTAACAAACTTACCCCACTTATCGGAGCTTTTCTTACGAGGATTACTTGACTGACCTCTACCAGACCAACCTCGTCTGACTAATTCTCTGTTACGTGTCATAACCTACCAAATATAATTCAACTATTTTATCAAATAATCAATCAAGACAATAACAATTGCTAATGCATTAAGCTATTCAAATGCATTTAAATACCATCTTTCATAAAGCTTCTTAAATATGAACTTACGTCGCAATGGCGAGGTACTTGTTGGTGAGCCATGGGAACACTTAGGCTTAAGATGTAAGTGAGTCTACAAAACCCTTAAACTTGGGCTATAATACCAACTGTAACGACCCGACTTCCTATGTCACTTTAGGGTGTCGTTACTACATGCATGACGTCATAAATCTCAAAATATAATTTAAAATTTTATTTTAGAAATAAAGAAATCAAAATTATAATTGTTCATAACAAATCAACATCAAAGCAAATACATTTATTTTGGGATCCCGATAAAACATAAAATTAATTGATTAAGTTCATTTAAGACAAAATTTAAAACCAAAACTATCAGTTCAAAACCTTAGCAAAAACGTTTGAACTGACTCAATGAAATAAGAAATGAATATATAACTAAATGCGGAAGCTCTGACTTCTCAGATCCCATACCTTCACCAACCGATCACCTCGTCAAACGCCCTGTATGTTCCTGACATTACGTGAAAAAAAGGTTTAAGAAAGAATGAGTATTTTAAATAAAATACTCAGTAAGTAACTTCATTACTGGGGTCAGGTTATGCAACATGACTGACTGAAACTTTAACTAGTGGGACCTAAACATGTCTTTTCAGCTTTCCACCGCATTCCCGTTCCGCTAGACGTGCATCAATTTCATATACATCAATCTCGAATACATCAATTTCATGTACTATGAACGTTCTAGGTATGCATCACTTTCATGCACAGGTGAGCATCACTTTTGTCGCAACGTTTTTGCGACGCGGAGCGGCCGACAACCTTCTGTTAAACAGGGGTTTTCACAAAAAATGGAGTCGCCACCAACCATTTCGGGTGTGATTGGTCACCTTAAAAACACGGTCTACGAAGTAAAAAAACGAGGTTCGGGGTTCGTTTGAGTGTAGGGAAGGTGCTAGCACCCCACAACATCCCGTTTAAAAACGGTAGTCAAAACGTTTTATCCTAATTATTTAGCTAATTTCAAATGATCCTTAACAAATAAAATAAACAATTAAAAATAATACAATGTCTCAACTAATCTTATCCTAACTTTGAAGAAAGTAGGAATTTGATTTTGTGAGCGAGATTATTGATTTCGCCATTAACGCCTTAATCCCGATACCGAGATCATACGACAAAACAAGAACTTTAAAAATCATTTAATAAAATCGTTTTGTTTCAAATTCAATTTGAAATCCGATTAAAACTTGAATTAAAATTAAAACACTTTTTCTTTGAAAATAAACAATTTTGAAGTTTAATTTAAAACTTGATTTGAAATAAAAAAAAATCTTTTTGTTTTGAAATAGTAAATCGAAATTCAATTTTAAAATCAAAGGAAATCCTCTTTTTTAAAAACAAAAGCGGTTCTTGTAATTAGCGCATAATGGCGGTAACAATAAATCCTCAAAAATAGGGAAACCCTATTTATCCCGGGATTTCAATAAAATTAAAATACCCTCGAGATGAGAGGAACAGTCCTTCATCTCTCCCGGGGTTGCAAATTAATATTAAAATACCCTCGAGATGAAAGGAACAGTCCTTCATCTCTCCCGGGGTTGCAAATTAATATTAAAATACCCTTGAGATGAAAGGAACAATAATTTATCTCTCCCGGGGTTGCAAATTAATATTAAAATACCCTCGAGATGAAAGGAACAGTCCTTCATCTCTCCCGAGGTTGCAAATTAATATTAAAATACCCTCGAGATGAAAGGAACAGTCCTTCATCTCTCTTGGGGTTGCAAATTAATATTAAAACAATGCGCATAAAGTAACGATAAAGAAAATAACGAAAATAAAATTAAAATGATGTGCATAAAGTAATGATAAAGAAAATAACGAAAAATAAAGCGACAGTTAAATAAACGAGTAAGCTAACGTGAATAATCCCGAAAACAAACTTAAAAATTAAAAACCGAAACTAATAATAAACCAGCAGGCATATAAACAAACAAGCAGGTATATTTCGAATAGCAGGGGTATATATTGAACATGCAGGGTATATATAAGCACAAAACAGACATGTGCTTCAATATAAGGACAGGGGCATTTTAGTAATTAACCCAAAATTAAAATGATCAAGAGTTACCCACGCGTTCTCCAGCCGTTTGGAGGTCTTCTTCACAAGGTCGCCGCCGGAGCTCGCCACCGTTCAATTGTCGTCAGGTTGAAGCTCAAGGGGAGGAGGAGTTCGCTGGAGTTTGAAGTTCAAGAAGCTGGTTCGAGAAGAAGATGAGGCTGCCGGAGCTCACTGTCTTTCGAAGCGATCCGCCAACGTTCGAAGAGGATGAAGCTTCTGTCTGGGTCTGGGTTGCATTCGCCGGAGAGATGAGCGACCCGCCGCTGGTTTTCTCGGAGATTGAAGGTAAAGCTCTGTCGTCTGGTTCAATCGGAGAAGGAAGGTCGCCTCCGCTCACTCGGGTTCAGATCCGTCTTCCCCTCGCCGTCGTCTGGTTCAAGCTTGCGCCGCCGTCGCTTCCGCAACTTCGCCTTGAAGATCCGCCATCGAAATCGAAGTCAGTCGTGGTTCAAGGAAGATGGTGGAGCTCCGTCGTTGTCTGAGGGAAGGGGTCGTCTGGCTGAAGATTGCGCCACCGCAGATCTGAAGGGATGAAGCCGAAGCTAGCGTCTGGTTCGTTCGCCGTCGGAGGTTGAAGATGGAGAAGTGCGCTGTCGAAGGTGTCTGCCTCAAGAAAAAGATCCGTCGCAGCCGTCTGGGTTCGGAGTTGGAATGGAGCTCCGTCAGAGGAGAGGAAGACGAAGTCTGTCGTTAGCGAGGCCGCGTCGCCGTCTGGGTTCGAAGGGATGCCACCGTTCAGCTTGGGTTTGCTGCGAAGTGAAGTCCGCCGTGAGGTTTGGAGAAGACGAAGATCGTCGTCGCGTGCGGTGGCTCTCCGCCGTGGTCTTACCAGATCTCCTCCGCCTTGCCGCCGTGCGTGGTGAAGTTGGGTGGTGGCCGGATTTGATGGAGGTGATGAGATGAAGGAGATGATGAATAGTGAGGAGAGAGAATGGAGAGAAAATATTTTTTTAATGAGCTTTGGGATCCCAAAATTTTTTGTCTCTTTCTCCCCCAATTTCCTCTAACTTTTCCTCTATTTTCGTCTTCTCTCTTTATATTTATAGCAAGCATTAGGTCACAAATGGGTCTTGGTTTGGTTCTTCTTTAAATTTCATGACCAACAAATCATAGAACTGAACCTAAACACTAACAAACGAAGCACTAGACCAAGCACTAAACCAAACACCCTAAAACAACCCTAAACTGACATCTTGAAAACCAACACACCTAACCCTAAAACATAAAACACGACACCCTAAAAAAAGGAAACACCCAAAGCTAAAAATCTAAAAACGAAACGCGTCGGGAATCCGGGATCGAAGCGCTAAACCCAAAAACAAAACCAGGACGCTTCGAACGACCCACTAACGGAATACAATTTTTTTTGGTGATTTTCTTGAAAACTTCGAAATTAACGGAAAAACTCGAAATTAAAGAAAAACTGAAAAACAAAATACTAAAAATAGGTAAAAAAAACATAAAATGAGTGAAAAACTCAAAATGATGATAAATAAGGTCGGACGAAATACGGTGTCAACAGCTTTCATACACAGGTAAGCATCACTTTCATGCACAGGTAAGCATCACTTTCATATCCACTAGCTCTACACACATCCCTTTCATATATGTAGAGCCCCTAAACATGCATCAATTTCATGCACTCAAAACTATCAGGATATGAAGGGTAACTACCTTAAAATTTCATGACTCATATGTCACACACAAAGTCATGGGGTCCCACCTAAACTATCAGGATATGGAGGGTAACTACCTTAAAATTTCATAACTCATTGATGTCATCTTCACATCTGAGTTCGTCCTAAAAAAATTGAAAAGGTCACAATTGTGTGGGGGTGAAATTCAAGTCATTCTTCTCCCATTGAACACATGAATTGATAGTTACTCGATGAAAATATCAAGATTTTAAACTTGTAGTGACAAGATATTCAAGAAAAATATAAAGATATGACATTGATAGATACTCAAGAAAATACTAGGAATATTCACGTGAGGAAAATATTCTACATACTAACAAAGTGAAGAAAAAAAAAGAAGAAAAAATATCTCAATGCCCTTTAAACGAAACTATAATCCATATTTACATTATTTGAACAAAACTCAAAGATATAAGACTACTCCAACCTTACCAAAAAAATGTCAATTTGATCCATTTCAATTGCTTCTCGAGTGGCCATAACTCAAAAGGTATGACTACTCCAACCTTAAAGCAAATGTCAATTCGATCAATTTCCATCCTTTCTCGAGTGGTCAGGATTAACTTTAGATGGGCCAGATTCATTCATCGATGTGAAATTTGATAGTTGTTCCACACGTGGATTTGATGGATTCACATTAATCAAAAGAGAAAAAAAAAACATATAGAAATATATGTCAGAGCATAATGATTTGCATCTAAATCCAAAAAGAGAAAAAAGGGAAGAAGAAAAAAAAGACTACGCTCCATTTCCATGCAACTCTAAAAGTTTTAAAGAGAAGATTTATCTATTTATATTGATTTTAGAACGAATGAAAGATGTGATTTGCTTGAAAATTATCCAACAAATGGGTACAACATGGTATTCAACTTAATTACAATGCATTCATGATAATGTATTATCCATTTATCCAAGTTTGAACTAAAAAAGACAAAGAAAAAACAAATAGAAGCAGAGAGTGGAGATGGTGGCTACCAAGTTCTGGCAATAAGTACTGAAGATGATGGCTTCCAAAAGTTTGTGGCAATGTAGAAACATCATCGGGATTCCTATTAGGGTGGTAAAATATGGATTGAAGAGCTTGTTCAAAGTCTCTCTACACCGAAAGAACGATCATATAATATTGATTTCGAAGAGAATAGACATTATTGTTTGACACTTTAGATTGACTTTGACTTAAAATAAAAATAAGACAAAAAAAACACAAGAAAAGAAAAAATCCAATCCAATCAAACTATTTACATCCATATTTAAAGTTAGGTTATACAAAGTGAGTTTTATAAACACACACAAATGTAAAAATAGAGTTAATTTACCTGCAACTCATTCATGACATTGAATTTCAAAGGATAGACAAACTCGAAAGCCTCAATTGTGTGGGGTGAATTTCACGCCATGCTTCTCAGTTCGTCATAAAAAATTGAAAATGTCCCAAATTTAGGTGGGACATTTTCAAATGTTGAAAACTTTAAACTGCGAATGACTTCTAAAATATGTCTATTTTTCCTCTCTTCTATGTCATTTTGTGGTAGTGTATCTGTGCAAGATTTTTTATGAATATTTCAATTTTCTTCAAAAAAAAATAAATTCAAAACTTGTGCAAAATATTCTCTCTCATTATCACTCATAATCATTTGAATGTTTGTGTTAAATTGAGTTTGAATCAAATTGTAAAAGCGTTTGAATCCAGATTCAACTTCTAATTTTTCTTTGAACAAATACACTCAACTAACTCTCATGTGATCATCAATTAATGTAACAAACCACCTCTTTTTATTATACGTTGATATTCTAGATTCACCACAAATATCACTATGTCTGAGAGAAAAAGGTTTGGAAGGCTTATATGCACGTGGAGGATATGTGTTCCTATGATATTTTTCTAAAGCAAATATCTCACATTGGAACGACGAGGGATCTTTATTTCTAATTAAATGAGGAAACCATTTTTTTAAATTACGAAAACTAGGATGACCTAGTCGAAAATGTTGTAAATAAATTTCTTTATCACCAGGAATGGAAATAATTTGCAGGCAGGAGTTCTCTTAACCTTTTTATTCGAGTGATTTACCTCTTCAAATAAATAGAGATCATCACGTTCTGTAGCATTGTCAATCCTCCTCCTTGTTGCCAAATCTTGGAAGACACAGTGAGATGAAAGGAAATTAGCACTACAATTAAGGTCATGGGTTATTTGTTGTTAGATATGAGATTTGCATGAATAATTAGAAACATGTAGAAATTTAGATAAAGATAAAGAAGGCGAGGTTTTTATGTCTCCTATCCCTGCAACTGCAGAGTAAGGTCCATCAACTATTCAAACTTTTTTATTGCCTGCACATGGTTTATAGGTACGAAGAAAAAAAAAACAGAGTTTCCTGTCAAATGGTTAAAGGCACCTGAATCATTGATTCAAGTGCTATTATTGGTGGAACATAAGTAAGAGGAAATAGAAACAATTTTCCCTTTTTTAGAAAAGGAACATGAATGAATATCAGGATTGGAACTAAGTAATTTTTGTGAGACTTTGAGTAGTTTAATGAGTTACTTTATCTGATCCTTTGTGAATTTTTGTTGACTCGATTTGATGTGCTGCTCTTGTGAAGCTCCAGTCACGGCTTGGAAGGCTCTCTCAGACTTCTTCTTCCTAACTCCGGGTGGTTTCCCAATAAGTTTCCAGCACGTCTCTATCGTATGCCACAAATTTTTGCAATAGTCACACAAAGGTTTCTTCTGACTCTTTACTTCTTGTTCATCCCCCTCTGACAAACAAAACAGAGGTTTCAGTGGCTAGTTCTGTTACACCGCCATACCTGATTTTCCTTCGATTTTCTTCCAATCGAACAACTGATAAAACTTCTCGGATTGAGGGCACCAGACGTCTCCCAAGAATTATCTCATTCACCTTATCAAGTTATCTATTAACCCCTGCAAGAAACATGTATACACGATCGTTCTCCTCGTTTATTTTATGTCAGGCATAATCATTAGCATTCTCTTATACATCGTCCTGACAATAATTCAGCTCCTACCATAATAGCACCATCTCATTGTAGTAGCTCGTCACATCTCTATTCCCTTGTTTGGACTGCCACAATCATGTCTTTAGCTCAAATATTTGCGACGAGTTTTCTAGATTTGAGTAGGTTTCTCGGATTGAGTCTCATACCTCTTTTTTCGTCTTTATAAATAGATGTGGCTTGGCAATCGAAGCATCCATGGAATTGAGCATTCGCGCTATGAGGAGTGAATTCTCCGACCTCCAGATTTTGTAGCCATCTTCACTCTTTTGGTCTTTTCGCTTCTCTAGTGATAGAGTCAAGCTTTCATCTTCCATCATTAGCAAGTTTCACAGATTTTGATCACTCTAAGTAGTTCCTCCCATTCAATCGATGCACGGTATGTGTGATAGCACACTAAATGGGCTATCTTTAGAGTCTTTATTATGCTAGTTTTAGAGTTTAAAAGAATGTTTTAATGATATTATTTATCTAAATTGTAGATTTCGAGCATTTGGAGCAAACCGGAGCTTTTTAGAAGTTATGGCATGAAAAATTAGCTTAAAATATGAACTTTGATGACCAAGAGCCAAGAAAAAGAAGAAATCAAGCCAAAAATGCCGAGAGGATAGCGTCGAGACGCTATGGGAGCGTCGGGACGCTCCAAAATGATGAATCAAGCCAAAATTCCCGAGGGGACAGCTACTCGACGCTCTAATCCCTCACAAAAAAAATAAAAATAAAAGATGTATTGTACAAGCTCGGATTTGAACCTGGGCACGGGTACACGCACAGCTCACACAAGGAGGGCCCAGACCACCGCGCCACTTTAGCTTTTCTAACCATTTTCCGGACGTCTATTACATATTCCTGTAGCGTCGAGCTATACCGTCTCGACGCTATACTCGACGCTGGCTTTCCATATCAGTTTTCACGCGTTTTTAAAGGGCAGCGTCGAGACGCTACCCCTAGCGTCGAGACGCTATGACGATTTTTCCTATAAATGCATATTTTTCTCCATTCGACGGGGAAGCCAATTTTTGGGAGATTTGAACCCTAATTTCGAAATACACTCATTGGAAAGGCGTGAGGGACACTCTAGAGAGCTGAGGGAGAGATTCGGAGTCTCGGGAACGTGCAGATCACATCGGGAACGAGGCTTGGCACGCGACAAGAGTTTTTCTCCTTTTACCTTTGATTTTATTGTTTATTTTATGGATTCTAAACATTGTCTAAGCATGATTTTAGTGATTATGAGTAGCTAGACTTTTACTTAGGGAATTGATGTAATCGTTTTAGTTTTCATGTTTGATTAATCTAATGTTCTTCATATTGCAACAATTGTTCTTGTGTTTGTTTGTTTAATGCTTTTATCTTTTGGCCAAAGTATAAATTGTTGATTGCTTTAATTCTAGCTTGAAAGAGTAGATTTTAGAGTAGAACTCAAACACTTGACTACTTGTAAATTCTTGCATGAAAATGAAGAATTCTCTTAGAGGCCGATAATAGAAGTTGCTTAATGCCTTTCTTTTCTATTAAAACTAGACAGACATGTTGGTTTTGTATTAAGGGAAGACAATTAATAGAGCTCTAGCGAGTCTTTTATGAGTTTTGTACTTCTTGGCTTATAATTGTATGCATGACTATTTTTGGATTAATTGATTAATTGAGCATGAATCTATTCGATGAAATCAATTCCCTAGGTTTTTTCTCCTAAAGGTTTTCCATTACTTTTCAATCATTTAATTTTCACTCAATTTCAAAGTCTTTTTAGTCTAAATAAAATTTGTGGTTAGTACCTACGGTACTCAATTGATCTAGAAAACCAATCATGTGGATGATACTCTTTACTTAAATCACTATATTAAAACTTGACCCGTACACTTGCGGTACGCAATAAATCACGCAACAAGTTTTTGGCGCCGTTGTCGGGGATTGGCATATTTAGATCAATTGATACTGTGGAGAATTCAACAAATCTTACTTTAGATTGTTTTTATTTTTTATTAATTTTATGTTATTTGTGTTTTTCTTGTCAGGTTTGTGTTTCAGTTTATGCGAAAGGACAAGGGAGTTTCCTTACTTCCCTTCGATCTTGAGATAGAAAAGACCTGCAAGAGAAATCGAAAAATCCATAAAGAGAGGGACAAATCAATGGCACAACCAAATATGGTCGTACAGGAGAACAGGGCCATTATGGACTATTTCCAGCCCACATTTGACATTAATCAATCTGGGATAGTCCTCACACCTATAGATGCCAACAATTTTGAGTTGAAGACAGGACTGATTCAAATGGCCATGAACAATGCATTCAGGGGCCGTCCCACTGAAGATCCCAATTCCCATTTGAAGAAATTCTTAGAAATTTCTAGCACGGTAAAATTTAATGGTGTTTCTACTGATGCAATTCGCTTACGCCTTTTTCTTTTTCTTTACAGGAAAAAGCAACTGATTGGCTAGAATCATTACAATCACGAAGCATCACCACTTGGGAGGAGTTGGCACATGCATTTTTGACTAAATTCTTCTCACCTGCTAAATCTGCCAAGCTTAGAACTGAGATAGGAACCTTCAGACAAAATGAAGGTGAACAGTTGTTTGAAGCATGGGAGCGGTACAAGGAACTAATAAGGAAGTGTCCTGAGCATGGGTATCCAGACTGGCTACAAATTCAATTTTTTTACAATGGACTCACAGGACAAACTAAGACAATTGTAGATGCAGCATCAGGAGGAACTATCCTGAAGAAAACTGTAGATAGAGCTCGTACACTATTAGAGGAGATGGCAACTACGAGCTATCATTGGCCAAATGAACGCTCCAATTATAAAACAGTAGCTGGCCTCCATGAGGTGGATGAGGTAAGTTCTCTTAAGGCTCAAATTGCATCTCTTACTAATGCAATGAACAAACTTGCAGGAATAGGTGTCACTCAATCTATTGCAGCATCTCATATCCCTCCATCTGGTGAGGAATACAACTTGGAACAGGCCCAATATGTGAACAATAGAAATTTCAACTATGGAGGCCAACAGATGCAAAATAATCTTCCTACTCACTACCATCCAGGTTTGAGAAATCATGAGAATTTTTCCTATGCTAATACTAAGAATATTTTGCAGCCTCCACCAGGTTTTGCATCCACTTCTCAACAGCCTGAAAAGAAGCCATCCCTTGAAGAATTGGTTGGAGCATTCGTTACAGAATCAAGAAATAGAGCCAACCAAATGGAAAGCACAATGACTAGTTAGGGAGCGGCCATAAAGAATTTGGAGGTACAAATGAGTCAGATGGCCACATCTATTAACAGTCTCCATAAAGGTAAATATCCTAGTGACACTGAGGTAAACCCAAGGGAGCAATGCAAAGCTTGCAAGGCTATCACATTAAGAAGTGGAAGGATGGTGGATGAGATTGCAAAAGAACTTGTTGAGAAGTCTACTGAAAAAGAGTTCACTTTAGAGCCATCTACTAATCTGTTTATTCAGGTTGAGGAAGAACAAAAGAACACTACTGCATCACCTGAAGCTGAACAATCTACTAAGTCTTCTGTTCCTTTTGTTCCTAACTCTATTCCTTATCCTCAGCGGTTTAAAAAGAAAAAGCTTGAATCTCAATTTTCTAAATTTTTAGACATATTTAAAAAGCTTCATATTAATATCCCATTTGCAGATGCTCTTGATCAAATGCCACATTATGCAAAATTCATGAAAGACATCATGTCCAACAAGAAGAAACTGGAAGCCTACGAGACAATCAACCTTAATGAGGAATGCAGTGCCATCATTCAGAGAAAATTGCCTCGGAAATTAAAAGATCCAGGAAGTTTTACTATCCCTTGTGTTATGGGAAATTCTTCTTCTCCTTATAAAGCTTTATGTGATTTAGGAGCTAGCATTAACTTGATGCCTTTATTTGTATACAAGAAACTAGGTTTGGGGGAGGTGCAACCTACCACCATATCTCTTCAGTTAGCTGATCGATCTATCACATATCCTAGAGGTATTGTAGAAGATGTATTGGTTAAGGTTGACAAGTTTATCTTCCCTGTTGATTTTGTAGTGCTAGACACTAGACATGGAAGAGGGCAGTGAAGTCCCAATAATTTTGGGAAGACCTTTCTTAGCCACTGGACGAGCTTTAATCGATGTTGTAACGACCCGACTTTTTATAACCTCACTCTAGGACCATTACTACATGCATGACGTCACAATCCTCAATAAAAAAATTTAAAAAAACTTTATTTTAGAATTAAAAGAATCAAGACAAATACATTTAATTCAGAATCTCAGTAAAACATAAAACATAATCAAATAAGTTCCTTCAAAATCCATATAAAACCAAAACTAACTATTCTAATCCTTAGCATAAAACGTTCAAGCTGACTGTATGAAATAAGAATTTAAATAAATGCGGAAGCTCGAACTCCACGTGTCCCATGACATCATCAACCGATCACCTCATCAAGCGCCCGATATGTTCCTAGTAATACCTGAAAAAAAAAAGGTTTTAAGAAAGAATGAGTATTTTAAATAAAATACTCAGTAAGCAACTCCACTACCGTGGTCAGGCTGTACAAACACATGCAATAATGAGCTGACTGAAGACTTTAACTAGTGGGACCTAAATCTGCCTTTTTAGCTTACCACTCCGTTCCTGTTCTTCTAGATATGCATCAATTTTATACACATCAGTCCCAGATACATCAATTTCATGTACGGGAAACCTTCTAGGCATGCATCACTTTCATACACGTCAACCTCTAGGTATGCATCACTTTCATGCATAGGTGAGCATCACTTTCATACTCACCGGCTCTAAGCACATCACTTTCATGTGATTAGAACCCCTAAACCTGCATCACTTTCATGTAGACAAAATTTACAAGAAATGGAGGGTAGCTATTTTAGGATCTCATGGCCCCTATGTCACACACAAATGCATGAGTCCCACCTAAAACCTTTTAGATACTAGAAATGTGGAAATGATGCAACATAGAGTACTTGTCTCTTACGCATTAACTACACACTTCACACTTTCAACATGCATCTCATTTATCACACTTCACAAGGTTCATCAAATAAAAACATAACTTGTTCATCAAATTAGTCGCAACAATTGCAAGGACTTCATTTAACTTCACACTCATAAACCATTCATAAACATAACATTGAAAGCATTGTAGAAAAATCTTAGAAATTTTGGCAAAGTCTCCCTTGAAAATCAGATAAACCACACCTGAAATAAAAACACACATCATAAAAACATTCCCAAACACCAAAAACCAATTCAGAAAACGACACCAGAAACCAATGCAGAAAACATCATTGAAAAGTATTCAGACTCATTCAGTCACCAACCAATTTTCTCAACCTTCCATTAAACAACATACATTAGCACAACAAACACGCATCAACCTATAGATCTATCAGCACACAATTCCCAACCTAGCACTAAGGCGTTACGGCAGTAAAGTTACTTATCTTAAAGCTAAGTCCGACGAGACGACTAAACCTGTTCACGAAAGCTCCTGGTCTCAACCTACAATGAAATTCTAGCGCTTAACACTACTTTTGAGACTAGGACTAGTGCTGTAAAATTTGTTCAACAAGTGGACTAAAGCTTACCTACGCATTCCCAACTCACCGCCACTACTAGGCTAAATTACTTCATCCCGAACTTAGTTTCAACACCGAAATAGCCAATGTCGAGACAAATCAAAACTCCCTGCGACGATGTCAAATCTTGGTAGACAACACGTTCCAAGACTATGTTTCGCCAATCTAATGTTGGAACGGACCGAGTATTGAATCTTGAAGCAGAACAAAACGTTTGAAACTAACAACAATTAGATTTGAAAGGAGGTTTGGTTAAAATCAATATTCAATGGACAAGACATGAGATCGTTGGAAGGGGAACGAACTTTACCCGCTAGTCGAATGTTGCCGAAAGCTCGCTGGTAGAACGTCGCCAACGATCTGATCAGAGTGGGAGAGGGTGTGACGGCGGTCGGCGTGCGGCAGGGCGAAGCGACGATGATGTTTGCGGCTGGGCGACGAACGACCGGTGGCGGCGTGCGACAAGCGGAGCGAAGAGGGAGAGGGAGAGAGACGTCGTCGACAACGTGGTGGTCGGAGTCGAGGGAAATGAGAGGGAGAGAGAACTTGGGAGAGAGTGGGCAGCGTTCTGAATCGTGGGTCTTCTTCACAATGTAGAAGACCTGCGTTTTTTTTTTAACTTTTACTTAATTTTTTTATTTTTTTAAATATATTATATTAATATTAATAATAATAATAATAATATTATTATTATTAACAATTCATTAACTTTTAATTAACTGGGTCAAAACACTAATCTAACCTCTTTTTTTTCTAATTTATTCTACAAAGTCATTTTCCTTCTTTCTTTTCAACACGCCTCAAGGACCCAATTGAACTCAAATTAATCTTAAATGAAACGCGGGGCGTTACAATCTTCCCACCTTAAGAACTTTCGTCGTCGGAAGTTTGTTACTCAAACGACTCTAGATACTTGGCTCTCACCTCATAATCTTTTTCTCAAGTTGCTTCTTCGGTCTTTTTTTTTCCACTTTTACCAAAACGACTGCTCGGTCTCTATGTACAATAGTCTTAGAAACCAAAATCTTAACAATTTCCTACCCATACGATAAATGATCATTTGTGTGCAAATTTTGGATTCAACATATGAGAAGGGTCAATGCACATTTCTTTAACAACGACACGTGAAATACATTGTGCACTGCAACCCATGTTGTTGGCAAAGCCAATCTATAAACAACTAGGTCAATGTACTCCAAGATCTTAAAGGAACTAATGTAACATGGGTTAAGCTTTCCCCTCTTACGATAACACAAAATTCTTTAAATTTGTGTTATTGGAAGAAATACATGACCGTCCACGTCAAAAACTAACTCCTTGCTATTGAGCATGTCTTCTAGAACCTTATTTGAATGCTCCAACTGTCCATTAGTTTGGAAATGGGATTCAATACTGAAATCATATTGAGCGTCAAGTGCTTTGTATAACCTTTGCTAAAACGTCACGGTAAATCGATGGTTATTGTCTAACACTATTGACTTGGGTACACCATGCGGTCTAACAGTTTCATTCAAGTATAGCTCTGTCCACTTTTCCACACTAAAATACTTAAGGATTGTAATAAACCACAAACTTATGCCTCGTAGCTTTCACTTAGTAGCATGTGAAGTACTAAATAACAAACTAAGAAGTCTTTTTTTTTTTTACTCCATACTAATCCACCAGTAATACCTTTTGTGATCCTTATAAATCTATGTACTACCCGTACATATTCAAAAATATGTTTCACGTACCTCATCTAACGACTCTTATCTTAAACGATATCTTTTTGGCACACAGTTTTCCTTGGTACGACAAAGACGTGTCATTAGTGAGAATAAAATCTTCTTGACCCACCTCACTCGAGCTTTTAACAAATTTTGAATCCTCTTATTGGGCATCAACAATATGTTGTAAGTTCCCACGAGTGGGGTAATTAATCTCATGTCCCTTTGGTTAAAACGTGGCATAAGCAATAACTTTCACATTCTGCATTAGTACATCATCTATTCCTTCCCTTGAAGCACCACCAAACTACTAAACCTTTTGTACTGTCAGAAACATACAACACTAGAGCAAGAGTTAGTCGTTCTAACTCTTGGAAGCTTTTCCCTCAATCCTTGCTCCAACTGGAAACGGTGTTCTCGCGCATTAGTTGAGTCAATGGTGTTGTCAAACTAGATTTTTTTATGAACAAACCTTATATAGTAGCCTCCCACCAGACTGAAGAAACTTCGTATTGGAATTTGTCACTATACTAGGCCTAGGTCAACGTCACAGACTGCTTCAACTTTATAATGCTCAATTATAATGTTGCCCTTGCAGGTAGGTGCCTAAGAAAATCAACTTTATCCAACCAGAACTCACACTTGGCAAACTTGGCGTTCTTGAAGTGAGCGAAGCACCGAGCTCAAACTTGAAGCAAGTGAAACCTCGAACTAGGAATTGAAGTGACCAACGCTCGAGGTCTAACTTGAAGCCTCGCTGCTTCTCAGGGCCGGTGAAACTTGGCTGGGGTAATCCTCATGTTGCTTCTTATTCTTGAAATAAACAAATATGTTAACCATGCCTACTATCATGAACGAGTCTAGAAAGCTCTCGAGTGTTTCAATCAACTCATATGTCTCTATAGGCACTAATACGAACGAGTCTAGGATGTTCTTTGAAGACTCAACTCATGAGATTTCTAAAAGCTACAAGAGCAATGTTGAATGCACTGACATCACAACAAACTAATATTGACTATACTTGGTCTTCGAATGAAGTCTTTGCAAACTAACACCCTTCATCCTTAACTGATGATCTTTTGATCGCAACCTAACCTTTGAGAAATCCTCTGCCTTTAAGAGAGGGTACTTGTCCCTTATTGTCACCTTGATTAACTTTCGACAAACCAAACATAACCGCACCGAACCGCTGGTATACCCCAAGATGAAACACTAGGGGGTATGGAGTCTTGGTCCAGTGGTCCTTGTACCCATGACTTAGGCTACTTTGATCCTTCCAAGACTATTTTACACAGAGTCATAAGAATAAGAGTTGTTCCCGACTCGAGCTCTTCGCGGAAATATACCTCTCATGTTGGTTGTAAACTTGGAAGGTCCAACTTACTTTACTTAACACAACACCATTTTATCCATTTCCTCCATTCTGGCTTTGTTTCTCCTTTCCATCAAATTGATAAATTCACTAGTGTCTTGTTTTAGTTGATCCAAGTCAAATTCTTTCAAGCTTGCTAATAAGTCAAACAATTTACCTTCTCACTAAGAAAAGTTCAAAGTTTCATTTAATGGTCCCCTGAGAGGTACTACTAATATATATATATATATATATATATATATATATATATATATTCGGTTAAACGGTCATCTCCTCCCACTCCTATGTATACAAAGATAAAACTCAACAAAGCACTCTTCCAACACCTTGATTGTCTTTGTTTAGTCTATTGTTCTGAGGAAGAAGTTCTCCTACAAGAATTGAGTTCATAGCCAAAGTCTTATGAAATTCTTTCGACCAATACATTCTAAACTCCACATAGGAACAATATCTCTTGTACCAATTTCAAAAGTTTGTAAACACAAATAACATCGTGGAAAGTTCAGTCATAACACAATGACGTACTTGCGGGCTCAACATGTGTAGTTCCTTTGTCTTTCAAAATAGAAAAACTTTTCCATTTTACCTTTTTTTCCTCATTCTTTTCTTTAGTAAGGTCATTAGACTTAAGTGACCCATTTCATTTCTCAAGTGAGACATATCTCCCACACCAAAAACATGTCTCTATTTATAATCCTTCCATAGAACTTACGTTTGGAGTTCCAAATTGAATCTCTAGCATAAATTTTCTTAATCTTATGGCCTTGCATTATAACCTACCAAAAACCTTCCTTTGGACTAATTGCTAGAGCATTTTCATTATAACAATGACATAGACAAAATTCAAGTAATTTGAAGTACCTTGAAAATAACTATTCAGTTCAAAATCAACAACTTACTTTTCCATTTAAAGTCTAAGTCATTTTTTTAAACTACTTTGGCTTCCCTTGTTTTCTCATTATAGCACAAGTTTCTTCTCACTTTTTTTTTCTTTTTTTTTTTCTTTTCAGGTCTCGGGTCTTTTAAGACTACTTTCGCCTTCTTAAAAGAACACAACTAACTAACTAAAGTATTAAAAAATACTTTGTCATATTATCAAACAATCTCATCTTATTACTTTTTCATTCTTTTGGCATGATACGAGAAAAACCAGCCCATAAAACCTTAAACTTTACCAGGCTAATCCTAATATGTCATTCCTTTAAAAGTCCTACTAAGAAACATCAACACAAGTAAACTAGTGTCCTTTAAAACTTTAACCTCTTAGGATTTTTATTTTTTTTTATTTATTTACCAACTACTTTAACCTCAAACTTAAGCATACACTTCATATTGATAAACTTTCCTTTAGAATCAAACACTTACAATACTCATAAATAGACACAACACCAAACAAAACATTCAAAACATTTACATTCATCATATACAATACTCATGAACATATATATATATATATATTTTTTTTTTTTTTAAAACCAAACATTTTTATAACAATGACATACCTGGCGATGACGAAGGACCTGTTGATGAGCCATGGGAAGATTTAGGGCTTACGATGTAAGCCAGTCTACAGAACCTAGAACTTAGGCTCTGATACCAACAGTAACGACCCGACTTTTTATAACCTCACTCTAGGACCGTTACTACATGCATGACGTCACAATCCTCAATAAAAAAAAATTAAAAAACTTTATTTTAGAATTAAAAGAATCAAGACAAATACATTTAATTCAGAATCACAGTAAAACATAAAACATAATCAAATAAGTTCCTTCAAAATCAATATAAAACCAAAACTAACTATTCTAATCCTTAGCATAAAACGTTCAAACTGACTGTATGAAATAAGAATTTAAATAAATGCGGAAGCTCGAACTCCACGTGTCCCATGACATCATCAACCGATCACCTCATCAAGCGCCCGATATGTTCCTAGTAATACTTGGAAAAAAAAAAAGGTTTTAAGAAAGAATGAGTATTTTAAATAAAATACTCAGTAAGCAACTCCACTACCGTGGTCAGGCTATACAAACACATGCAATCATGAGCTGACTGAAGACATTAACTAGTGGGACCTAAATCTGCCTCTTTAGCTTACCACTATGTTCCTGTTCTTCTAGATGTGCATCAATTTCATACACATCAGTCTCAGATACATCAATTCCATGTACGGGAAACCTTCTAGGCATGCATCACTTTCATACACGATAACCTCTAGGTATGCATCACTTTCATGCATAGGTGAGCATCACTTTCATACTCACCGGCTCTAAGCACATCACTTTCATGTGATTAGAACCCCTAAACCTGCATCACTTTCATGTAGACAAAATTTACAAGAAATGGAGGGTAGCTATTTTAGGATCTCATGGCCCCTATGTCACACACAAATGCATGAGTCCCACCTAAAACCTTTTAGATACTAGAAATGTGGAAATGATGCAACATAGAGTACTTGTCTCTTACGCATTAACTACACATTTCACACTTTCAACATGCATCTCATTTATCACACTTCACAAGGTTCATCAAATAAAAACATAACTTGTTCATCAAATTAGTCGCAACAATTGCAAGGACTTCATTTAACTTCACACTCATAAACCATTCATAAACATAACATTGAAAGCATTTAAGAAAAATCTTAGAAATTTTGGCAAAGTCTCCCCTGAAAATCAGATAAACCACACCTGAAATAAAAGCACACTTCATAAAAACATTCCCAAACACCAGAAACCAATTCAGAAAACGACACCAGAAACCAATGCAGAAAACATCATTGAAAAGTATTCAGACTCATTCAGTCACCAACCAATTTTCTCAACCTTCCATTAAACAACATACATTAGCACAACAAACACGCATCAACCTATAGATCTATCAGCACACAATTCCCAACCTAGCACTAAGGCGTTACGGCAGTAAAGTTACTTACCTTAAAGCTAAGTCCGACGAGACGACTAAACTTGTCACGAAAGCTCCTGGTCTCAACCTACAATGAAATTCTAGCGCTTAACACTACTTTTGAGACTAGGACTAGTGCTGTAAAATTTGTTCAACAAGTGGACTAAAGCTTACCTACGCATTCCCAACTCACCGCCACTACTAGGCTAAATTACTTCATCCCGAACTTAGTTTCAACACCGAAATAGAGGGGCTTCCAATGTCGAGACAAATCAAAACTCCCTGCGACGATGTCAAATCTTGCTAGACAACACGTTCCAAGACTATGTTTCGCCAATCTAATGTTGGAACGGACCGAGTATTGAATCTTGAAGCAGAACAAAACGTTTGAAACTAACAACAATTAGATTTGAAAGAAGTTTGGGTTAAAATCAACATTCAATGGACAAGACAAGAGATCGTTGGAAGGGGAACGAACTTTACCCGCTAGTCGAACGTTGCCGAAAGCTCGCTGGTAGAACGTCGCCAACGATCTGATCAGAGCGGGAGAGGGCGCAACGGCGGTCAGCGTGCGGCAGGGCGAAGCGACGATGATGCTTGCGGCTGGGCGACGAACGACCGGTGGCGGCGTGCGACAAGCGGAGCGAAGAGGGAGAGGGAGAGAGACGTCGACGACGTGGTGGTCTGAGTCGAGGGAAATGAGAGGGAGAGAGAACTTGGGAGAGAGTAGGCAATGTTCTGAATCGTGGGTCTTCTTCACAATGAAGAACACGTGCGTTTTTTTTTTAACTTTTACTTAATTATTTTTTTTTTTAAATATATTATATTAATATTAATAATAATATAACAATTCATTAACTTTTAATTAACTGGGTCAAAAAACTAATCTAACCTCTTTTTTTTCTAATTTATTCTACAAAGTCATTTTCCTTCTTTCTTTTTAGCACGCCTCAAGGACCCAATTGAACTCAAATTAATCTTAAATGAAACGCGGGGCGTTACAGATGTACAACAGGGTAAACTTTCTCTAAGATTGAACGACGAAGAGGTAACTTTCAATATTTATAACTCTATGAAATTCCATGAAGAAGAAAGTGATTGTTTTCGTGTGGACATGATTGATTCCATTACTAATGAGTTTGAGAAATTTGTGGCAAATTCTGATATTTTAGATAAATTAAATTTAGACAATGAGAATGAGCAGGTGAAACAGGTGGATGTGAAACACATGGGCAAGCGACCACCATGATACATTTAATGAGCCTCGTCTAGCCAAAGACGTTAAACAAAGCGCTTCTTGGGAGGCAACCCAAGTTTATTTTTGAGTTTTTAGTTTGTTTTATTTGTTTTCTTTTGTTTAATTCTTTTATGGCGTGTTGTGGTCCTTATATTCCTTTACTTTTCCTGTAGGAGCCTGATCAACAAATATTTCTCCACATCCCAAAAGATAGTGGATTCACTTGCATTTCAGGGAAGTTTCCAAATCCCCTATCTATTTTTTCTTCTCGTTTGCATATTATTGACTATACATTGAGGACAATGTATGTTTTAAGTTTGGGGGTGGAACTATGCATGTTATGCATGTTTTAGGTGAATTTTATATTTTTTTTAGCATGATCTTCATGGTTGAATCTGTGTTGCATTGCTCGTGATTAGGACAATCTAGGAAGTGTTCTAAAGTTTGATATTCTATTGTAGTTGGACTATGAGACCATGCCGGTTAACGGAGAAATTTTTATTTTTTAGTCCCATTTGATATGTTTGAGTACTTTGTAAGCTAATGATGCATCTTTAGTTTGAGTTTTAATGCATAAAGAAGATAAGCATGATTAGATTTTTCTTTGAAAAGTTTTATGATGGTGTCTCATTTTTTGTTGCTAAATGAAGAATGCATAGGATTTGATACCAAAATGCCATGTTTTTCTGTGAGTTTTTGAGCCAATAAGCACCTCCTTAACACGGTGTTCTATTCTTCTTAAATTGAGTGATTGTCATGCATGATTGATATTTCTAGAACTTGCTTTGTTATGCATGTCTGGAATCTCTGAATTTGACTTGAATGTTTAACTTCACAAATGGCGTTTAGGTAAAACTACTTTTAGCTTTCTTAAATAGCCTACCTTTACATAATCCTTAGAAAACCAATTTTTTAGCCCTAAACCTTTTCATTGGAACATTACCACATTACAAGCCTTATACCGATTCTCTTGTTGTTTTCCTTTCTTTGAACCCTTAATGGAAGGTTTATAAGTGCTTACCACAGGATGTGTCAATCCATCCTAAGGAGAAAGTTGAATGGTGTTAATAGAATATTCAAAAGAAAGCATTCACTCCATTAGATTCTTTTAGAGACAAAAGAAAAGAGACAAAAGAAAAGAGAAAAAGAAAATAGAAGAAGAAAAGAAAAGAAAAATTGAGAAAAGGAAAATAAAAGAAAGCTTCATGTGGTACAGTCTTATAATTCTTCCAACCTAGTAGCTTAAAATATTCATCCATCTACCCTTACCTAAGCCCAATTACAACCAAAGCAAGACCCTTGAAGTTTTACATTCAATCTAATTCATCGATGATGAAGATGTGATATATTAGCAAGCTTATGGTAAATGTCTCTTATGTTTTGGTTTGAGCGTTTATCTTTCATATGCCCTAAACAGTTGAGTGTTTTGAGTGATTCTATGTGAGGGTATCAAGTCTTGTGCATTCGATTTTAGTAATTTTATGAGATGCTTGAGTTTTTTGTTATAAAATTGAAGTCTATGATTGCTTAATCTCTTGATTGTCATTTTGGCTCAAGTTATTGATGTATGTTTAGTTTTATTGGTATTCATAGATATTAAGGGAAGAAAAGTGAGCACGCATGCAAAAGATAAAATGTTTTGATTTTTTAAAATTTATTGTTGATGGGCCGTGGTCTAATATGTCCTCTTTTGTGGTTTATTTGTCTTTAGAACACTGAGGTTCGAGTCACGAGCATGCATTCATTAATTCATTTAATGGTTTGTTTTATTTTGCTCGAGGACTAGCAAAAGCTTAAGTTTGGGGGTGTTTGATAGCACACTAAATGGGCTATCTTTAGAGCCTTTATTATGCTAGTTTTGGAGTTTAAAAGAATGTTTTAATGATATTATTTATCTAAATTGTAGATTTCGAGCATTTGGAGCAAACCGGAGCTTTTTAGAAGTTATGGCATGAAAAATTAGCTTAAAATATGAACTTTGATGACCAAGAGCCAAGAAAAAGAAGAAATCAAGCCAAAAATGTCGAGGGGATAGCGTCGAGACGCTATGGGAGCGTCGGGACGCTCCAAAATGATGAATCAAGCCAAAATCGTCGGGACGCTCCAAAATGATGAATCAAGCCAAAATTCCCGAGGGGACAGCGTCGAGACGCTCTAATCCCTCACAGAAAAAATAAAAATAAAAGATTACAGCCTTGAATTCGAACCTGGGCAAGCACGAGCGCAAAACTCACACAAGGAGCGCCCAGACCACAACACCACTTTAGCTTTTCTAACCATTTTCCGCACGTCTTTAACATATTCCTATAGCGTCGGCGTTTTTAAAGGGCAGCGTCGAGACGCTATGACGATTTTTTCTATAAATGCATATTTTTCTCCATTCGACGGGGAAGCCAATTTTTGGGAGATTTGAACCCTAATTTTGAAATACACTCATTGGAAAGGCGTGAGGGACACTCTAGAGAGCCGAGGGAGAGATTCGGAGGCTCGGGAACGTGCAGATCACATCGGGAACGAGGTTTGGCACGCGACAAGAGTTTTTCTCCTTTTACCTTTGATTTTATTGTTTATTTTATGGATTCTAAACATTGTCTAAGCATGATTTTAGTGATTATGAGTAGCTAGACTTTTACTTAGGGAATTGATGTAATCGTTTTAGTTTTCATGTTTGATTAATCTAATGTTCTTCATATTGCAACAATTGTTCTTGTGTTTGTTTGCTTAATGCTTTTATCTTTTGGCCAAAGTATAAATTGTTGATTGCTTTAATTCTAGCTTGAAAGAGTAGATTTTAGAGTAGAACTCAAACACTTGACTACTTGTAAATTCTTGCATGAAAATGAAGAATTCTCTTAGAGGCCGATAATAGAAGTTGTTTAATGCCTTTCTTTTCTATTAAAACTAGACAGACATGTTGGTTATGTATTAAGGGAAGAGAATTAATAGAGCTCTAGCGAGTCTTTTATGAGTTTTGTACTTCTTGGCTTATAATTGTATGCATGACTATTTTTGGATTAATTGATTAATTGAGCATGAATCTATTCGATGAAATCAATTCCCTAGGTTTTCTCTCCTAAAGATTTTCCATTACTTTTCAATCATTTAATTTTCACTCAATTTCAAAGTCTTTTTAGTCTAAATAAAATTTGTGGTTAGTACCTACGGTACTCAATTGATCTAGAAAACCAATCATGTGGACGATACTCCTTACTTAAATCACTATATTAAAACTTGACCCGTACACTTGCAGTACGCAATAAATCACGCAACAATGTGTATAGATGAATTGTAGGTCTCCACGGTGGTTGCTCGAACTGAGGATGGTTTTTGGGTACTAGTGTGACGACCCGAGCTCCTGGTTAGAGAAATTTATTTAATTGTTATTGTTATCGAGCTCGATAGTGGGTTTAAGTGGAATGATCATGTGGAATTTGGGCTTAACAGAGGCTTGGGCTAGTCGTTTGACTAAGTGAAATAAGGGATTAGAGAGTTATCAATAATAATAATAATAATATTATTATTATAGCAAAAAATTAGAAGTACAACGCAGCGCAGGTCTTCGTGAAAGAAGATCCACGCCGCCATCTCCCTAACTCACCATTTCCCTCAACTCCGACCAACCCCACACTGCCACTCCCCTCGTCCACTTCGAACGTCGTCGAGCGTGTTGTCCAACAAGGCTTTACATCTTCGAAGTGAGTTTCAGAGTTGCCACAATAAGGGTTGCGGCATAATCTGGTGGGGCAAGAGTCGCCACAATGCCTTGGACCTCGTTCCTCAAGCCCATAATAAAGCGTTCCTTTTTCGTGGCTTCTGTAGCCACGAACTCAAGGGCGAAACGAGACAACGATGATGGTTTTTTTTTTACAATTTTTTCTATAATTTTTCATATTTTCATTGTTAAGGACTTATTTTAATAAATTTTAAGAATGTGGTTTTTGCCTTTTATTTTATGTATCATTCACAAATTTCTTTGAAGATAACAAAAAAAATTTTATCACAATACTTCACATTCATTTTTCAATATCACTCACATTAATTATTCATTTTATTTAGATAGTTCGAAATAAAGAAGAGTTGTACAATAGTGTGTTAAATATTACATGTGAATTTGAAATATTTTAATCAATTAATTTAAATGGATCCAAATAAGCTGATGTTTTTATTTCTCTCTATTGTAAGAATATTACATTTTGAATTTGATTTAAGTACTAATTTTGATTGAACAACCTAATTTATATTTAAAATAATAAAAATAGGTTGAATTTCATTTTTAGTCATTTTATACATTTTGTTTAAATTACGTTTTTTTAGTAGTTAAAAATATTGTGGGAGGGAGAGAGAGAGAGCGAAAAATGGGACAGACTTGAATAGTATCTCAGACTTGAATAGTAATTACTGTAGAAGTCTGGGGAGTTGAATAATAATTATTGTTGAAGTCTGGGGAGTTAATATTTTTTATCCGAGTTCAAGAAGTCTGTGGGCCAAACACCCCCTAAAAGTTTTAAAGAGAAGATTTATCTATTTATATTGATTTTAGAACGAACGAAAGATGTGATTTGTTATAAAATTATCCAACAAATGAGTACAACATTGTATTACACTCAATTACAATGCATGCATGCTAATGTATTATCCATTTATCCAAGTTTGAACTAAAAAAAGAAAAAAGAAAAAAAAATAGAAGCAGAGAGTGAAGATGGTGGCAACCAAGTTCGGGCAATAAGTACTAAAGATGATGGCTTCCAAAATTTTGTGGCAATGTAGAAACATCGTTGAGATGCCTATTAGGGTGGTAAAATATGGATTGAAGAGCTTGTTCAAAGTCTCTCTGCACTAAAAGAACGATCATATAATATTGACTCCGAAGAGAATATATATTATTGTTTGACACTTTATATTGAATTTGACTTAAAATAAAAATAAGACAAATAGAAGACAAGAAAAGCAAAAATCCAATCAAATCAAACTATTTACATCCCAATTTAAAGTTAGGTTAAATAAAATGAGTCTTATAAACAAACAGAAGTGTAAAATAGAATTTCAAAGGATAGTCAAACTCCAAAGCCTCAATTGTGTGGGGTGAATTTCAAGCCATTCTTCTAAGTTCGTCCTAAAATAATTGAAAATGTCTCAAATTTAGGTGAGATGTTTTCAAATATAATTTGGCGTTTTTTTTTTTTAAACATTAAACTGCGAGTGACTTCTAAATATGTCTATTTTTCCTCTCTGCTATGCCATTTTGGGGTGGTGTATTTGTGCAATATTTTTTATGAATAATTCAATTTTCTTCAAAACAAAATTTCAAAACTTGTGCAAAATACTCTCTCCCATTATCACTTATAATCATTTGATGTTTGTGTTAAATTGAGTTTGAATTGTATTGTAAAAGCGTTTGAAAACAGATTCAACTTTTTATTTTTCTTTTAACAAATACACTCAATTGACTCTCGTGTGATCATCGGCTAATGTAACAAACTACCTTTTTTCATTATACGTTGATATTCTAGATGCACCACAAATATCACTATGCCGGGGAGAAAAAGGTTTGGAAGGCTTATATGCACGTGGAGGATATGGGTTCCTATGATATTTTTCTAAAGCGCATATCTCACATTGGAACAACGAGAGATCTTTATTTCTTAATAAATCAGGAAACAATTTTTTTAAATTATGAAAACTAGGATGACCTAGTCGAAAATGTTGCAAATAAATTCCTTTATCACTAGGAATGGAAATAATTTGCAGGCAGAAGTTCTCTGAACCTTCTTTGTTCAAATGATTTCCCTCTTCAAATAAATAGAGATCATCACGTTCCGGTAGCATTGTCAATCATCCTCCATGTTGCCAAATCCTGGAAAACGCAATGAGATGAAAGGAAATTTGCAATACAATTAAGGTCATGGCTTATTTTGTTGTTAGATACGAGATTGCAGGAAAAATTAGAAACATGTAGAATTTTAGATAAAGAAGGAAGGTGAGATTTTTATGTCTCTTATCCCTGTAACTGTTGAGTAAGATCCATCAACTATTCGAACTTTTCTATTGCCTGCACATGGTTCGTAGGTACGAAAAAAAAAACTAGAGTTTCTTGTCATATGGTAAGAGGAACTTGAATCGATGATCCAAGTGTTATTATTTATGGAACATAAGTAAGAGGAAATAGAGACAACTTTACCATTTTGAGCGAAGAAACATGAATGAATATCAGGGTTGGAGCCAGGTAATTTTTGTGAGACTTAGAGTAGTTTAATGAGTTGCTTTATCTGATCCTTTGTGAACTGTGGTTGACTCAATTTGATGTGCTGCTCTTGTGGAGCTTCAGTCACGACTTGGAAGGCTCTTTCGGGCTTCTTCTTCCTAGCTCCGGGTGGTTTCCCAATAAGTTTACAGCACGTTTCTCTCGTATGCCACAGGTTTTTGCAATAGTCACACAAAGGTTTCTTCTAACTCTCTGCTTCTTGTCCTCCCCCTCTGGCAGAAAAAGTAGAGGTTTCAGTGGTTAGTTTTATTATACCGCCATACATGATTTTCCTTCGATTTTATTCTAATTGAAAAGCTGAGAAAATTTCTCGAATTTAGGGTAGCGGACGTCTCCCAAGAATTCTCTCATTCACCTCATCAAGTTCTCTATTAACCCCTGCAAGAAACATGTATACACGATCGTTCTCCTCATTTTTTTGATGTCGGGCATAATCATCAACATTCTCCCATACATTGTTATGACACTGATTCAGCTCCTGCCATAATGACACCATCTCATTGTAGTAGCTCGTCATATCTTTATTTCTCTGTTTGGACTGCCACAATCTTGTCTTTAGCTAAAATATTTGCGACGAGGTTTCTAGATCTGAGTAGGTTTCTCGGATTGAGTCTCAGACATCTTTTGTCTTCTCCCACAACTCTGACCAAGCCCACACCGTCGCTCTCCTCCTCCACTCTGAACGCCGCCGCTCTCTCGCTCTCCGATTTGCCTACACCGAACGTTGTTCTTCTCCGAAGACCCACCAGGGAGCGCCCACCCATGACAACATCTCCTACGGCGGTGCGACGTGGCAGCAGCGGGTAAGCTTTCCTCCTCTAATGATCTCTCGTATTGTTGGTCGAGAATCGATTCTAACCCGAATCCCTCTGAAATTTGAGTTTTGTTAGTTTCAATTGTTTTGTTCAGCCTCGAGATTCAATACCCACTCTCTTCCAACTTTAGATTTGTGAAACTTAGCCTTCCAGCGTGCTATCCATCAAGGCTTTACATCTTCGCAATGAGTTTCAGTGGATAACGAGGCTTCAATTTCTTTTTGAATTCATTTCAAATGTTGAAATTTTGAATATAAAATTTAGGATTTTGTTTAATTGTCCTGATTTGTCTTGGCCTTGGAAACCAAGTTCGGGTTGAAGTAACTTACCCTAAGAGTGACGGTGAGCTGAGACTGCGTAGGTAAGCTTTAGTTCACTTGTTGAATGATATTTACAGCACTATTTGTAGTCTCAGAAGTAATGTTAAGCGTTGAAAATTTATTGTAAGTTGAGACCAAGACTTTTCGTAAGCGAATTTAGTATTCGTTGATCTTCGTTTTAAGATAAGTAATCTTACTGTTGGCTAGTCTTCGGGCTAGGTCGGAAACTATTGTTTAAAATGTGAAATATAATTTTGTATTAGCTCTGAAAGCTTCTCTTATGTTGAATAAATTATCCAGGTGATGTTGTTGAGGAATTTATGAATGATGATGTGAGATTGTGGTGAATGATGTTTTGAGCATGTCATGTTTTATTTTGATGAGCTTTATGTTATGGTAATGCATGAAATGCGAATTATAAAGTTGAATGAAGCTGAGATTAAGTATTTATGAATAAGATGCATGCTGCAAGATGATGATTAATGAATGAGAGAAAATTACTCAATGTTGCATCAATTCTAGTATCTAAAATGTTTAGGTGGGACCTTATGCATTTGTGTGTGACGTATGAGTCGTGAAATTTTAAGGTAGTTACCCTCCATATTCTAATAGTTTTGAATGCATGAAATTGATGCATGTTTAGGGGCTCTACATACATGAAAGTGATGTGCGTAGAGCTATTGGGTATGAAAGTGATGCTCACTTGTGCATGAAAGTGATGCATACCGTAGAAAGTTTCTAGTACATGTAATTGATGTATATGGGATTGATGTGTATGAAATTGATGCACATCTAGAGGAACGGAATGGGGTGGTAAGCTGAAAAGGCATGTTCAGGTCTCACTAGTTAAAGTTTCAGTCAGTCATGTTGCATGTATTTGCATAATCTGACCCCAATAGTGAGGTTACTTACTGAGTATTTTATTTCAAATATTTATTCTTTCTTCAAACATTTTTTTCAGGTAATGTCAGGAACATACAGAACGTTTGACGAGGTGATCGGTTGGTGAAGTCATGAGATTTAAGAAGTCACAGCTTTCGCATTTAGTTATTTATTCATTTTTTAATTCATTGAGTCAATTCAAATATTTTTGCCAAGGTTTTAAACTTATAGTTTTGGTTTTAAATTTTGTCTTAAATGAACTTAATCAATTATTTTTATGTTTTTGCCGGGATCCCAAAATAAATGTATTTGTTTTGATGTTGATTTGTTCTCAACAATTAGAGTTTAAATTTCTTTATTTTAAAATAAAATTTTAAATTATTTATTGAGATTTATGACGTCATGCATATAGTAACGACCCTAGAGTAATGTGATAGGAAGTTGAGTCGTTACAACTTGTTTCGACGATGATGGAGTTCTGAGGGTCGGTTTCTAAGCTGTCAGACATGCTTTCTGGTTGTGTATTCATCACGTTATATATATATCGGTTCAAGTTTGGTTTGATTTGGTCTGGTCCGGTTCGGTTCGGGTTTGGGTTTAGTTTGGTTCGGTCTGGGATTTTCTCTTTTTAGAATTAGGTATTTAAAAAACCTAGTAGAACGTTGAAGATTTTAAAAAACCTTTAATGAGTTTATTTTAGGCATAGTAAAATAGGTTGTTTTTTAGTTGTTTTGTTGGTTTACTTTGACATTTTATCAATTAATTTAATAGTTTATTGTTTCTTTGAATTATTGAAGAAAATTGGAAGAAAGTTGAAGCAAAGAGATGTTTCAAGTCAAAGTCCAAGAGTGCAGCAGCGATTTACCCTACAAAAAAAAAAAAAAAAAAAAAAAAAAGTGCAACAATTTAAAAAAAAAAAAATTAAAAATTAAAGATCCTAGGCGCCCAAACCAGCGCCTAGGCGCCGTGACAGTCCACATGATTGGCAGAATGCACGGCGCCTAGGCGCTACGACTACTGAGGCGAAGTTTTTTTTCACGATTTTATTGCGCCTAGGCGCTACGACGACTTTTTCCCTAAGTATAAAAGCAATTCGTTATATTTATTAAAAATAAATTAAAAAAAAAATCGGAGGGAGATTGACGAGAAGACATAGAGAAACAGCTGGGCACTGATTTTGAAGATTTGAGCACCCAAACGAAGCGAGAGCGAAGCTAGGAAACTCGTTGAGATTTGTTTTTTTCTTTTTTTTTTCCCTTCTCTTTTCTCACTTATTATGTTTCTAATGTTTAATGTTGAGATTGTTGTTGAGTTTTTCATTATGAACTAACTTCTTTATCTAGACGGTGGATGTAATCGTTATTGAATCATATTCTTCGTAGTTAATTCTTAGAACTTCGATTTCATATTGGATTGTGAAAACTTTTATGAGCTTAATGCATGTTAGGATTTGGTCAATCTTACTTTGAATTGATGTCAATGCTTTGAGGTCGGGAGACAATTATCATTGATGATCCTTAATTAATTTCTCAATTTATACAAGTGAAGACATATCCTTGTAGGTTTTGTGGCAATTGTAGTTTTACATTCTTCATAATTGGATTGTTTGAATTGTCGTAGAAATATAGGCAATTTACTTTTTCAATGAATATTGTTATTGTTCGAGAGAAAATAGCAAGTCTATAAGGTATAGAACTTGTCAACAATCTAAAAACTAAATAATTCTAACTATTAATAATTGAAGAGTATGAGGAGATAGCGATGAAATCTTTACTCTAGAATTTCAATCAACTGAATTTACTCATTGTTCTTGATAGTTTTAGTGTTTTAATAACTTTAGTTCAAAGCATTTTAATAATTCATTCACTCTTGTTGATTGATTGCTCAAATAAAATTGAAGCTAAAGAATTTGGTAATTAGTAACTTTAATTCCCTGTGGAGAGCGATAATTGATACTTATACTATTGTATTACTTGGGACGATTCGTACACTTGCGAAATCAACAACAACCTACGGGAACTCAAGTTGAGAAACGTCTAAGGTCTGAAAGCGTCGTTGAAACACCAATAGAAGATCTCGACGGATCTAAAAAACGTCAAAGGAACTGGATCTATATTTTGGAGGGCTGCAACGGGTCTGGATGGGTATACCACCGAAGGATGTGCAGATTCGGAAGGAAGAACTCTCTGATTTTTGTGCCTGCTTTTTCCGAAAAACAAAATAAAAAAGTTTGGTTTTAGCTTTGTATCAAGGCTCTGATACCATGAAGTTTTCGGGAATAAGATCACTTATATATTTGATGAGCCAAAGAAAGACAATTTATACATACAAAGGTAACCATCTAGAATATCTAACGACATGAAAATAGGATCTGGAGAAAAAACTAATTCCTAAATATTGAACTAAAAAACTCCTAAAATTCATCTTATAAAAATTACCAAGTTATTTTGAATTTATTTTATTGATCCAAATTCATCTTATAATAATTACAAAGTTGTATAGAAGATTTACAAATTACTCACATCTGGGTGATAAGACTTCTTCTAAATTTTCTTACGATACAATATGAAATATTGCTATATTGGTATTTGTGATTACTCCTTTAGCTTTCTTTAAGTTGCATAGGGTTTGGAGCCTTCCAACTTTGCTCTAATTTGACTACGTGTGTGTTTGGACTAACTTCCTAAGGGTTTAATTTTGAAAAAAAAGTAATTTTAGCAAAAGTTGTGGTGTTTGACAACCACTCAAAATGACTTCTTAGAGAATAAATTTTAAAATTAAGTCATTTTGGATGAAACACTTGATATTAACTTTTAAAAAAATATAGATTTTTTTTTATGTTGAATTGGGAATCCTCTCTAATTTTCATAATATATTAAAATTATCAAAATACATTCAACTACACCTTTAAATTCTCCACCCATGGTTGTCGCCGGTGACCTCAGGCAACCACCAACGACGACCTCCGACAACCTCTTCTGGCGACCACTGTCATCGATCTCCGGCGACCACCACCACCCACACCTCATTACTAACCTCCGACAGTAGTCAACGTCAGTCATAGTGTTTTAAATACAATTTTGAACTTACTAATTCTTATGGTTTATTAATAGTTGTTATTTATAGTAATTTGACATTAATAGAAACATTTTAATGTAGAGCAAATCAAACAAACTTGGGTATAAAAACACTTACGAGAAAATGCAACCAAACATATGAGTATTTTAATTATAAAAATTTCTATAAAAAAAAATGTTTAAGATAAATGACTTCTTGGAAAATATTTTTTTAGTAGTCAATCCAAAGAGGCCTCGCATCTCAGTCCACAAATAAATTTCTCTTCCAACAAATAAGTAATAACAATTCGAGATATTCTCACAAATGGGCTATTCTTTAACTCGTATTTTCATAAATGTCTACTATAATTTTATTTTTATTTCTATATTTTTTGTGTCATTTAATTTATTTGTTTAATTTGATTTTACCAATTTACCCTTCATTTAAAATTCAAAAAATAAATATATTTTATTACTTTTTTCATCTTACAATTTTAATTAGGTGATTTTACTTCTGACAATTATCAATTATCATTAATTAGATTTTGTTATTAATTAGATTTTATTTTGTATGTCATTTGTTACCAAAAATAATTTCTTCCATCAATTTCTCTTATTCTCTCTAACCACCATTTTCAATTGCTACAATCAGAATGGCTGTCGCCGCCGGCTGTTTTCGCCACCCCATTATCGAAGTCGTTCATTTATCATCGACGCTTCTTTATCCGATGTTTCTTTATCGTCGCCGTCCATTATGGGTACATTTTTTTATTATTTTGTATCGTCATCGTTCATCGTCTTCACTGATTTCAACATATAAGTTTTTTCTTTGTTAAGCCAAAAATGATTCTTTTTTATATGTATTTATTATATAATATATACCAGGTATATATAGTATTTACCACGTTCAAACGATTTCCTCCATCAATTTCTGGCTTGTGTCTAAAAAGGGTAAGATCATACCTTGTTATAGTTTGATATTATTCTCGAAACAATATCAAAATTTATATAAAATACCCGTATATCACTACAACAAAAATGACTTTTAATTGCGGGTAATTATAGCAGAAATTAATTCCCGCTATTAAAAAAGATGAGCTTATTCATTCTTAAAAAAAAAGGCGCTCAAATCTCCCCCCTCTCTCATTTTTTCAAGATTTTCACATTACGGAGGATTCCTTCATCTTTGCAAAAACGCAAAACGGAAAAGCAAACCTTCGCCTCCATCCTTCATCTCTCTCTGCTTAGATTTTCCATCCTTCCTTCATCTCTTTCAGCAAAAACACAAAACCTAACGCAAAACCAGATCTCCTCATTTTCCTCTTCGATTTCTAGAGGCCCATTCGACGTCCAGAAGTTCCATTCGATGAAACCCTCTCCTCGATTTCCTCCTCTCTCTCGCTCTCTCTGTTTTGTCTGAACGAAGATCTACATCTTTGAAACAATGGTGAGATCGTCATTTTTCAATGATTTTTAATTGGTAAAAGTTGTAATGGATTTCATCAAACTAGTTTCATACTGTCCATTTCCGAAAATACCTAATTGATTTACCATCTTCTTTTCTTCTTCTTCTCCATTATTTGTAGCGATCCTGCATCCATCATAGAAAGAAGAAAGAAGAAATAATCGAAGAAAATATGGCTCGAGGGAAGATCCAGATCAAGAGTTTAGGGTTTAGAAAACTCTAAGGTGATTGGTTCAACTTTTAAGGCACTGAGATTAGGCATTCTTTTCTTGTTCTTTTCATACATGAGAATATATATTTGTTTTTATTTTATTACCATTTACAATTTGGTTTTAGTATTTGACAGTAGACTTTTTCTTTCTGATTTTTTTTTGTTTTGAGTGTACATTCAATTTTCATATTTTCGAGTTGATTTCTCTGTATGTGTTTGTAGATACATCTTGAACTTCTATTTCTTTGCAGGCTGGTTAGATCGGCACATGTAAATGGTGCAACATAATACTAATTCAAGTATACCAACTACAAACTAAATCTATAAGGCCCAGTATGATAACTAAAACATTTGGTTTTTTGAAAATTGTGCTTGTTTATTTTAGTAGTGTTTTGCTTCATTTCTCCGCCAGATCTTCTCCAAGACCCCATTCGATTTCGCTTTCTGCTCTTTCGTCAGCTCTCTCCCTAAGAATTTCTTCTGCCCTTCAAATGGATTTGAAAAGTGAGATCGTTTATGATAGTTCCAAAAACATCATTAAAACGCTATAATAGCGGTTCATTACACCGCTATAAAAACTTTCCATGACGTGGTTTTAACGTTATTAAAAAGTTTATAATAGCGTTTTCTAATACCGCTATAAAAAGTTTTCATAGCGGAAAATATTCGAGATGGAAACTGGGTTATCTATAGCGGTTTTCATAGCACTGAAAAACCGCTATTAAAGGTCAAGGACTTTCAATAACGGGGGCTATGACAGCGTTTCAAAAACGCTATGGAAAGCCTACGATAGCGGTTTTCTGACGCTGTGGTATGTGATATTTGTTGTAGTGTATATACCTTGTATATATCTTAAACAACAAACAATCACATAAACTACGATCATTAATATTATCTTGATATATACCATAATATATACATTGTTATATGTATACACCATGATGCTAGAATGATATATACCCAAATTTATACCATGTGTATATGTGAAACAACAAACAGTCACATAAACTACGACCATTAATAATACCCTGATATATATCGTAATATATACATTGTTATATATATATACACTTATATATACCCTGTTTATATCAGAAAACACAAACCATTAAAATATTTCATGATATATACCTGGTGTATATAAACCCTGTTATATAAAACAAAAACTCCCAAACTAAAAAAAATAAAAGAGTGCGGCGAAACCACAAAAGATACTTTTGGCATAAATCAACCACGACCTATGGGTACTGATGACAATTGGGTGTGGGGTACATGCAGCGACGTTAGGTGGTTAGCGACGGCGATGGTGTGTATGAAGTTGGGGAGTCGGCGGCGAAACGACAAAGAGGGCAGCGACATAAATCAACAACGATCTATGGGTACCAACAGCGACTGGGCGTGGGGTACTAACGACGGCGTTGGGTGGTTACCGGCGACGATGGTGTGGATGAAGTTGGAGATTCGCCAGCAAAACCACCAAAGAAACTGACGGCGTAAATGAACCCCGAGCTATGGGTATAGGTGGCGACGGTGTGGTTGAAGTTGGAGTGAAACCACAAAAAAATCTTAGAGATATCCCTTTTTTAATATTTTTAGTAATTAATTCCAAATCAGTCAAATGAATCTTGTTTTTATATAGGAAAATGTAAAATATATTATATAGGGATAGAATGGTAAAACTACTAATTATCTTATTTCCTATTTTTATACCGAATAGAAATGAATATAATAAAAGGCTATGTTAAACATTTTTTAAATATCTTATATCTTATTGGCCCATTTGTGTTTAAACTCCTAATAATTTCATCAATTCTGGTGTATTACCACAAATAAACATAACATTCCCCAAAAACAAAACGTTGGCTTATCAGAATATTTTTCAAAAAATTCAAAACAATAAACATACTTTCACTCCTTCAAAACAATTTAAAACATTTTGATACGAACCAGAGCGTCTCAATCGTGCCATATGAACTCAAACTACATTCATATTCACTCATGGTTGGTTATGGAAAGCTCATTAGATTTAATGTTTTATTTACCATATTTTAAACTTTGCATTTATGTTGTCTTCATATCATAGGTTATATTTTCTTAGTGATTATTATGACTTTAATGCATTTTAGAGTTTATTAGTTGGATTAGTGGATGAAAATTAATATGGTTATTGGATGGAAGTTACAAGCCTTTAAATCTCAAACCCGAAAACCCCAAAAACGCAAATGGAATCAACCCAAGGAAAAAGTTTATAACGAATTACCTTGACGATCAAGATCAAGAGTAAGAAACTTGTTTCTAAACTCGTGATTCGAATCACTCCACAAGAAGTATTATCAACACAACTTGAATGATCCTAGCATGCAATATCTAAACACAAGAAATTGCAAAAGTTGGAAGAATTAGCTCTCAACCAAAGCTTAAAGGATAAACTCACTTTAATTCAAATTGATGATAATTGTTGTTGTTTTTACAAAGACTCCAAAAGAGCTTTATATATAACCCTTGAAAATTCTAGCCACTAACTCCCCCACTAACAAGAGTAATTTTAGTCATTACTCTTGTTAGTGGGGGAGTTAGTGGCTAAAATTACTCTTGTTAGTGGGGGAGTTAGTGGCTAGAATTTCCAAGGGTTATATATAAAGCTCTTTTGGAGTCTTTGTAAAAACAAAGACAATTATCATCAATTTGAATTAAAGTGGGTTTATCCTTTAAGGTTTGGTTGAGAGCTAATTCTTCCAACTTTTGCAATTTCTTGTGTTTAGATATTGCATGCTAGGATCATTCAAGTGATGTTGATCATACTTCTTGTGGAGTGATTCGAATCACGAGTTTAGAAACAAGTTTCTTACTCTTGATCTTGATCATCAAGGTAATTCGTTCTAAACTTTTTCCTTGGGTTGATTCCAATTGCGTTTTTGGGGTTTTTGGGTTTGAGATCTAAAGGTCTTGTTCTTCAGCAAGGTTGTTAGATCCACTCGTGGGAGTTTTTAACATTTTGGTATCAGAGCTTTTGGCTCAAGATCGGATATATGTTTCATTTGTGTTTCTCTTTATTTTGTCTAGTTTCTTAACATTTTGGTATCAGAGCTCTAGGCTCAAGATCGGATATATGTTTCCGTTGTTATTTTCTTCTTTTTCGTTTTGAAATTTTGTTCTTTTCTTCATCTCTTTGTATTCTGTCCAAAAAATAAAAAAAAATAAAAACAAAAAAAAAAGTATTACTTTCATTCTCTGTTTCTTGTTATTGTCTTCTGCAACATTGTAGATCACGCCTTGATCTTCAACTTTGTCTGATATATGAACCTGAAATTCGGCTTGCATAAAGCATGTTTCATAAAAGAAGTTCAACCAAATTCATGTGTCATCAAGTACAAAGACGTCATGAGACTTACAATATTGATGCTCACTTTTGGAAAGGTTTTCGACATAATATAGTCGAGATACGTCAATGCATGAATGATCTTTTCGAAATACATCAAGAGTTAAATTTGCGAGATCAAGCAAGGAGACAAGCCTTACATTCCATTCAAAGAGAGGAAGATTTCCCCAAGCCTCAAGAGGATGTTACACATGATGAAGATCGTTCAATGCCTCAAGAGGATGACCAACAAATTCAAAATGAGGGTGATCATCAAAATCTAGAAGAAGAGACCATTGTTGAGGTTATTATGGAAGCCAAAGAGATAATTGAAGTATGTTGTGAGAATGAGACGACAACAAAGTCTATAGAAAAACTTGAGACTTGTATCGAGATTAAAGAGAAAGAGGGTTCAGTTATTCGAGTTTGTGAGAAGAATGTTGTTTTGTTTTCAAAACGACACATACAAGAACTTGTAACCGAAAAGACTTGCTTTCTAACGGGTGCACTTAAACGAAGTGTGCCTACTTTTTCTTTTGAATTCTTGCAGGAAATTAAAACGCTTATTGAAAAGAAAGATTACAAGGTTGCTTTACAAATAAGTCAATGTCGAGCACGTGAGAATTACAAGACCAAACGGCTTCATAAGAAGCGACACTCTCATCTCAATTTTGCATCTCTTCATGGCCTAAAGTTCAAAGTGAAGAAATTGAGGAGAGCAAGAGCACAAGATGCAAATGATTTCAAGTATGCATTACAAGGGGAACTTTTGGATTCGAGGACGAAACCTCTTGAAGAAAGGGAGGATGATACGAACCAGAGCGTCTCAATCGTGCATATGAACTCAAACTACATTCATATTCACTCATGGCTGGTTATGGAAAGCTCATTAGATTTAATGTTTTATTTACCTTATTTTAAACTTTGCATTTATGTTGTCTTCATATCATAGGTTATATTTTCTTAGTGGTTATTATGACTTTAATGCATTTTAGAGTTTATTAGTTGGATTAGTGGATGAAAATTAATATGGTTATTGGATGGAAGTTACAAGCCTTTAAATCTCAAACCCGAAAACCCCAAAAACGCAAATGGAATCAACCCAAGGAAAAAGTTTATAACGAATTACCTTGACGATCAAGATCAAGAGTAAGAAACTTGTTTCTAAACTCGTGATTCGAATCACTCCACAAGAAGTATTATCAACACAACTTGAATGATCCTAGCATGCAATATCTAAATTATTATGGTTAGTGGATGAAAGTTACAAGAGTTAGTGGCTAAAATTACTGTTGTTAGTGGGGAAGTTAGTGGCTAGAATTTTCAAGGGCTATATATAAAGCTCTTTTGGAGTCTTTGTAAAAACATCAACAATTATCATCAATTTGAATTAAAGTGGGTTTATCCTTTAGGCTTTGGTTGAGAGCTAATTCTTCCAACTTTTGCAATTTTTTGTGTTTAGATATTGCATGCTAGGATCATTCAAGTGGTGTTGATCATACTTCTTGTGGAATGATTCGATTCACGAGTTTAGAAACAAGTTTCTTACTCTTGATCTTGATCGTCAAGGTAATTCGTTCTAAACTTTTTCCTTGGGTTGATTCCAATTGCGTTTTTGGGGTTTTCGGGTTTGAGATCTAAAGGTCTTGTTCTTCATCAAGGTTGTTAGATCCACTCGTGGGATTTTCTTAACATTTTGGTATCAGAGCTTTTGGCTCAAGATCGGATCTTTGCGTTTCTCTTTATTGTGTCTAGTTTCTTAACACATTTAAAACAAAAATAGCTAAATTATTAAAAATACCTTTATTATGGGTTCCGTTTCAAAAATACCCCTAAATTTTCAAAAGTTTCAAAAGTTTCAAAAGTTTCAAAAGTTTCAAAAATATCTCTAAACTTTGAAAAATGTTTCAAAAATGCTCTCAACGCACACATAATTCTGATGTGGACGGTTAAATTCTAACTTATACTTGTATGACATGGAAAAAATGAAAACGTAGACGCGTGAGGTGTTAAAAAATCATGGAAATCTTATTTTATTGATTCAAAAGATCAGGGAATAGAACAAAACTAGGACAAAATAGGTGGAGAATAAATATGTCTACGTTTTCATGATTTTTTTACACCTCGGACGTCCACATTTTTATTTTTTTTCATGTAACACAAGTACAAGTTAGAATTTTACGATCCACATTTGAATTTTGTGTGTTGTTAACGTTGAAGGCATTTTTTAGACGTATTTCATAATTCAGGGGTATTTTTTAAGCTTTTTTCATAGTTCATAGGTACTTTTGAAACTCTTGAAAGTTCAGAGGTATTTTTGAAATGAAACTCATAGTTCAGAGATATTTTTATTAACTTAACAACAACAACAATAACATCAAAGAAGACAAGCCAGATTACAATTCTTGCGAAAGATGGATAGAAAAGCATCTGAAAGAGAAGTTGGAAGAAGGAGAGTCAAACCTGGGATCTGAAAGACTAGAGACACATTTGAGTCATCCCTTTTGGGTCTTTTCGCCGCCGAATGCCTGAAAGCTCAATTCTGACGCTTTTTGGAATGACACAAAAAGAAAAGGCAGAATTTGTTGGGTGGTTCGTGACTCAAACGGAGCTCCAATCGGAGCCGGTTTCAAGACAATCTTAAAAGAGTTGGACGGTTAAGACTCTTGAAATGGCTGCAATTAAAGAGGGGCTGAAGAACCTGCTCCTTTTAAATTGCCCTCTCCCCCCTCTTTAATTGTTGAATCTGATGCGAGGGAGTTATCAATCTCCTTAACAAAACAACATTTGATCTGTCTGAAATCAACAACTTGGTGGATGAGATCGGAGAGTTGGCCGATCGACTGGGAGGAGTTTCTTTCTCCAAATTCCCCAGGGCATGTAATGAGGTGGCCCATAGATTGGCTAGAGAAGTTGTTGAAGCTTCCTCCTCTGTTGTGCAAAGTTTTCTTTGAAGAAAATATTTTTTGGCTTTTTGTATTCCCTCAATGGGTTAGAATACTTTTGGATGAGGACTTTAAGGTGTAGTTGTTTGGTTGGTGGAATGGAATTAATGTTTCAAAAAAAAGTCAAATTATACATTCAAATTGTCAAATAAACAATAATCAAAATACAGTTATACCAAAATTTCTATTTGGGAGTGATGTGGAAACTATTACCTCAATCAATAATATCGTCAATTCCAATTCCAATTCTGTTAACAAACATCAACCTCCTACCTCCTAGAAAACTAAATATATCCCATACTAACGGATTAGAAACCAAAAATGAAAATAATTTTAAATGTCTCTTTTAAGGGATGAATTTTGAAAAATGTTCAAATAAAAAAAGGTCAGAGTTATGTGATTGTCACATGATCAAAATTAATTATTTACCCGACCATTTTTCTCCTCTACAACAATCATACTCAATCGTCTCCCATTTTGAAGGATTTTGTATCCAACAACTTCCTTCTAAGAATCTTCTTTCAAATTTTCTTTTTAAATCTCAATTTCTAAATTTTTGGCTAAATTGTACTGCTACTTCACTACTGCCACTACAAAAATCAGACAGTCAATTGTCGCCAGTAGAATCATGGTTAGTGGCAAAGGCAAAGACGAGACGAAATGGATGACTTTTGTTGCTCAATTTCTAAATCTTTAAATATTACGTGAGATTTATTTGTAAAAGGTTCATCTCTAAAGCAAATGAATTTTGTTGCTTAAATCTTCCTCATTTACCTCATATTTTATGTCGTTTTCTACCAAAGTCACTCTCGCTCTTGTTGAAAAACGGTTTACCCTCATCTGCAACAAAACCACATCTTCATCTAATTTCTTCATTATTGTATATTGTAGGCTTGTTTCAGAACTAGCTCTCACACTCCAAGTACACCAAAAAATTGAGGATCTAATTGGATTTTTTTCTTTCTTTTTATTAGGAGGAGTTCATGTATTTATTTTTGGAATGAATTTGTTTATGGTCACTAAAAAGAAAATTGCACACTGTAGGAGAAGGAAAAAAAATTGTAACCCCATGAGGAAGGAAAAACTAGATGGTGTCGGTCTCAGGCGAAGGTCTCGATTCAGAGAGTATCGCCCACGTGGTCTCCTTTTTTTCGGTGTAGGTCTCGCCGTTAGAAGTTGAAGCGTTGTCGCGAGTCTCGGTTCAGTGGGAGGATTGGCGGAGGGCGAGGTCTTTTTTTTTTGGGTAATCTTGAGACGGTGGATTTTTCCAATCTGTCACAGGTGGTTTAGCTTGTGAGGTAATTTGATGAGTCTTTAAAGCTCAAATATACAGTATCTTTTATTTTTTTTCAAATACACAAGATTTTGATAAATGAATTATATTATTTACTTTTTATTTTTGAATACAGAGTTTTTGACACATGAATAGACATTTTTTGATACATATGAATTATGATTTTTTCTTTTTTCGAATACACAGTTTTTATTGTCTCCTAATGCATACACAGTATTTATATTTATCGCCCCCTAATGCATACACAATTTCTTGTGCCCTTAATTCATTAACATTTTGAATACATCCATATTTAAAACAATTCATCATTAATCCTTAATTCTGTTTTTTTTTAAATAGATTTTAATTCAGAGTTAGTAAGTTTGTGCATTTTTTTACTTTTTTTTTTTTTTTAAGTTGAATCATGGTAAAGATTATAGAGTTGGTTGTGATTTTTTTTTTATGTAAGTAAAATATTTTTTTTTGCTCACTAAAATTAGGAGTATTTAAAAATGGTTGGATCAAGGATACTTCAGTCCTTCCTTATTCAATCAAAATAGCTTAGGGTCAATTATACAATTAAAAAAAAATTAGACTTCTATCAAAAACATGTATTTAATTTTATCCTTTTAAGAGTCCATGAAACTAACCCAAATACCACACAAACTTACCTACCAATTTTCCCCAATCAAAATATTATACTCATAAAAACTGAGGAAAATAGGGTTCTTGGACTACAAAAACAGCATTGAAAACTTAGTTTTGTGAATGTAAGAAAGCTTTCAAGAAAGAAAATATATTTGATGAACGAAATTAAAACCTAAAACTTAGTTTTAGGACAAAAGATTTCAAAATCTTTCATTCTAATCAATCAAGAAATATGACAAAAGAAATCAAAACCCAAAAAATTTCTCATGAAAAGATAAATCTTTCAAGAAAGAAAAGATATTTGATGAACGAATGTTAGAAAACTTACTCTTTTTCTTTAGAGAGTAAGGTACATAACGTCTTCTTCTTTTCTCTCTTTTTCGTTGTGAGAACGTTTAATCTTAAGTTTAGTCTAGGCTTAAAAGATCTCTTAAAAAAGAGCACTAATTAAACCCCTAAGAATATTTATTTTTTGTTATAAACATGATATATACAAGGTATATATATGGTCGTATGATATATATGGTAAATATATATGGTATATATATATGGTATATATATATATACTCATGGTATATATAGATATACATGATCATTCAACTCCCTCATTTTAGCTAATCTTCCCCATGACTCACTCTTTATGAATAGCATTAAGACTCTCAAAGTTGATCATCGATGACCTAAGTTTAGTCATGAAATACTTGTATAATTAGAGGTTGTGTGAAGTCTTTCAAACACACCTCAAATTAATTGAATACATTGATTTTCTCTACTTTCCTCTCATTCTCTTCTTCTCTTTGTGTTGTTTATTTGTGGTTCTTGCTATTCTTTTATAACACGTCATCAGCACGAGCTTCTACCACTTTTCTTTGTTAAAGGTAGGTTTGGTTTTTGTTATGAACGTGATAGAACTCCAAAAGTGCTATTTTATAACCTTTAATTCTTGTTAGTTGATTCAAATTGATGTGTTTAATCATATGTTTTGCAAGAATCGAGCATTCAGAGGTGAATGAGACACTTATATTAAATAAGAACTCAAAAGAGGAGTTTTAGAGTATAATATCAACAAACCGAGCCGTAGATGATACTATAAAGATAAAAATCATTTAATGTTCAAAGTTGGAAGCTTGGTCTGATGGTGAAGTGTTGATTATGTTATTCTTTGAGCCAAAGTTTGATCTTTGAAGAATGTAATTATTTCTTATATTTTTACTTCAACACCAACTCACGACACGTGGCAGCTCCTGATTGATCCAGGAAGATGTCATCTCCCACGAAGAAGTCATCTCAACGTGTCATCTCTTCTTCCAACATCTAAAGAAGTCATCTCAACGTGTCATCTCCTCTTCCAACATCTAAAGAAGTCATCTCAACGTTTCAACTCCTCTTCCAACATCTGCACGTGAACGTGTCCCTGTGTTTTGACCACAACTTTTATTCTTTATTTTTAGCAATTTTTTCTCTTCCTTCAAGTATAAAAGGAGAGTTTGTCTTGATTGTAAGACACACCTTACACCTTACACTACACACCAACACACACCTTACACCTTACACCTTACACCTTACACCTTACACTTCACACACCATCACCATTCTCCCTATCTCCCTTTTCCTCTATTTAGAGTTTTTTATTTATTTTTATGTTCGGCCAAGCATGTGGTGCTGATTTAGAGGTTGGTCGGGCTAAATGTTTTTGTGAGATTTTTTATATTAAATTGCAATCTAATTTCTTGATTAATTGTTTTCTATTCTTTGTTTATTTCATGTGCATTTAGTATTGGTTAATGTGACAGCTTAATCAATTAAATATTAATTGTTCATGTATGCTATGTTTGTAATTTGTGATCCGTAATTGTCATAAATTGCATGCTTAATTGTAGTAGCAAGATGGGTCAGGTTATGACTAGTGTTAATATTATGGTTTTTTCATAGTTAACATGGTGCGTATGACAGACCTTAGGAATAGAAAAATGTTTAATTGAATCTGATCAATTTAATTAACGTTCTAATCAATCCATGTGCTTAGAGCTGCTAGGTAGTTAGCATGGAACGCTATCGTGCCCAACTAATTTACTAGTTTAGAGTTAATTACGATGTTTTGTCGGATTAATTGCATAAAAGGATCTTAGAGACTTTTCATGGTTGTTCCAGTTAAGTCGATTAGGCTTTTAATTAAGAAATTGTATTTTTATTGGAGTAATCGATGAGCAAAATCCATTAAGTCCCGACAATCTCTGAATCAGCAAGGTAATCTCTTGTTTATTTCTTTAATTCTTTAACCTTTATCTTTAATTGTTATTTTAATTCATTAGATTAATATGCAATCCAAAAACCCCCTCATTTATTGTTTCATTTAGAAAATGTCAGTTTGATGCGAGCTTGTCGAGGCCCGTAAAATACAATTTATAATTACCGATTAACGACTTGCAGTAAACTACAGCGGACCGGGTTGAACTCAGGGAACCGAAATTTAAATTCTCCAAATTAAAATTTATGTAAAAATAATAAATGGGGGGTTTTTGGATTGCATGTTAATGTAATGAATTAAAATAACAATTAAAGATAAAGTTTAAAGAATTAAAGAATTAAAGAAATAAACAAGAAATTACCTTGCTGATTCAGAGATTGTCGGGACTTAATGGATTTTGCTTATCGATTACTCCAATAAAAATACAATTTCTTAATTAAAAGCCTAATCGACTTAATTGGAACAGCCATGAAAAGTTTCTAAGATCCTATCATGCAATTAATCCGACAAAGCATCGTAATTAACTCTAAACTAGTCAATTAGTTGGGCACGATAGCGTTCCATGCTAACTACCTAGCAGCTCTAAGCACATGGATTGATTAGAACGTTAATTAAATTGATCAGATTCAATTAAACATTTTTCTATTCCTAAGATCTATTATACGCACCATGTTAACTATGAAAAAACCATAATACTAACACTAGTCATAACCTCACCCATCTTGCTACTACAATTAAGCATGCAATTTCTGACAATTACAGATCATAAATTACAAACATAACATACATGAACAATTAATATTTAATTGATTAAGCTGTCACATTAACCAATACTAAATGCACATGAAATATACAAAGAATAGAAAACAATTAATCAAGAAATTAGATTGCAATTTAATACCAAAAATCTCACAAAAACGTTAAGCCCAGCAAACCTCTAAATCAGCATTACATGTTTAGCCGAACATAAAAAAAAATAAAAAACTCTAAACAGAGGAAAATGGAGAAATGGAGATTAGTGATGGTGTGTGTTGGTGTAAAGTGTAAGGTGTAAAGTGTAAAGTGTAAGGTGTAAGGTGTAAGGTGTGTGTTGGTGTGTAGTGTAAGGTGTGTCTTACAATCAAGACAAACTCTCCTTTTATACTTGAAGGAAGAGAAAAAATTGTTGAAAATAAAGAATAAAAGTTGTGGTCAAAACACAGGACACGTTCACGTGCAGATGTTGGAAGAGGAGATGAAACGTTGAGATGACTTCTTCGTGGGAGATGGCTTCTTCAGATGTTGGAAGAGAAGATGACACGTGTTGTGAGTTGATGTTGAAGTAAAAATATAAGAAATAATTACATTTTTCAAAGATCGAACTTTGGCTCAAAGAATAACATAATTAACCCTTCACCATCAGACCAAGCTTCCAACTTTGAACATTAAATGAGTTTTATCTTTATAGTATCATCTTCGGCTCGGTTTGTTGATATTATACTCTAAAACTCCTCTTTTGAGTTCTTATTTAATATACGTGTCTCATTCACCTCTGAATGCTCGATTCCTGCAAAACATATGATTAAACACATTAATTTGAATCAACTAACAAGAATTAAAGGTTAAAAAATAACACTTTTGGAGTTCTATCAGAACGTTTTATGTATACAGTGTATATGGATGAAATATATCATATATACTCTGTATATATTTTGAATGTTGACTATCTAATATTTTGGGCACAATGCATGTCGGTTATAGTTTTATACATGTTATGTTCATGAATCATACTAGTTTATATGTTGAGCATGTTTTTTGTCCAAATTATAGAATTCAATTATTATATCATTTTTCTTAATTGTTATTAATGTTTTTATACATTTCAACTTTGTATGAGCATGTATAGTTTAATTTGTTCAATCATTTTTTTGCAATTGATTGTATGTATAACATGTATTCAATATTGCAATTTACTTATTTATTTCAATCATCAATATATGTGGAAAGAATGCATGGTAATGTGTTGTTATGTATAATATTCATGTACATATAAATACTTTGTATATAACCTAATTATGCATTGTATGTGCCATGTGAAATTCCTTATTTTTCTATTATATATAGAATTTTTTGTGTTCGTGTTTATTTAAGTATCATGTATATTCTTTATACAACTTATGTACAATACATATTTGATCCTTTTTTTTTTACATATTGAATATATGCTTTAATATCAGTAGCAAGTCTTCGTTTTTTAGATTGCACGTTTGGTATATTATTTATTAGATTTATAATATAAGTATATTTCTTTGTAATAGTTTTACCAATGGAAAATCTTACAAAACTAGAGTTCGTAACTCTTGATATCAGTGGAAATAACTACTTGTCATGAGTTCTTGATGTTGAGATTCATTTGGATGATAGGAATCTTGGAGATGCAATTAAAGAAGGAAATAAAGCATTCAATCAAGAAAAGGCAAAAGTCATGATATTCCTTTGCCATCATCTTCATGAGGGATTGAAATTTGAATACCTTACGGTAAAAGATCCTCAATTTTTATGAATTTTTTTGAAAGAAAGGTATGATCATCAAAGAGTGTAATTCTTCCAAGAGCTCGGTATGATTGGATGCACCTGAGGTTGCAAGACTTCAAATCAGTAAGCGATTACAACTCTGCATTATTCAAAATAAGTTCAAAATTATTATTATGCGGAAAAAAAAATACTGATGAAGATATGTTAGAGAAGACATTTTCTACTTTCAATGTTTCGAATATGCTCCTGCAGCAGCAATATCGAGAGAGAGGCTTTAAAAAGTATTTTGAACTTATATCATGTCTTCTCGTGGCTGAACAAAATAACGAGCTTCTAATGAAAAATCATGGTCGAGGTCGTGACCGCGGGAAAGGAAGAAATAATTACTCTGTTCGTGGTGGTCGTCATAACTCTTCAAATTTTAAGAGAACCACAAGTAATGGTGATCATAAAGGAAAAACTCCACAAAATAGTCAGAGTTCTAAAACTGTTGAAAACCAAATATTTTTGATGTGGCATGAAAGAACATTGGTCGATCTCTACCAAGCATCATTGAAGAAAGAGAAAAATGTGGAAGCAAACTTTGCGTATCAAGATGATGATGTATTTGATCATTCCAACATGACACATTTAGATCTTGCTGATTTCTTTGAGTCTCCCTTGATAACATTGAAGAAGTAGGAAATACTTCATATGATCAGAATGTCAAACATTAGTATTAATTATAAGTTTTATTTATGTTGCTAGTTAAGTTTTTTTCTCTCTCTCTCTTTCCAAGTATTTTATTTAAAGCTTGTTGTAATTTTTTTTTCTTTCCTTAATGAAGAATCATGGAAACTTCTTTTATCTTCGCTCATTCAAAGATGAACAATGAAGATTTATGTTTGAAAAATAGTGCAATTACGCACACAATACTTAAAGTAGAAAATACTTTTCTAAATTGACAATGCTTGAAGCAAATGTCAATCCAATATCGGGTTCTGCAAACTTGATTGGAGGTTTTGAAAAACAATTCTTATTTTGCCTAGAGGAACAAAATTCATAATTAACAATGTTTTGTTCTCTAGTAAATCAAAAAGAAATTTGTTGAGTTTCAAAGATATACGTTATAATGGTTATCATGTTGAGACTGATTGTAAAAATAATATAGAGTATCTATATATTACATCTATTGTTTCACATGAACACACTGTCTACTTTTGCATCTGAATTATATTATACTCATACACGAGTAATTGAATCATATGTAAAAATGGACCCGAAGTTCATGAATCTAGATATATTCACAACTTGGCATGATCGATTAGGTCATCCTAGGTCAATAATGATGAGAAAAATTATTGAAAATTCACATGGACATCCATTGAAGAACCAAAAGATTCTTCCATCTAATGAAATGTCATGTGTTGCTTGCTCTCTAATAGCACACAAAATGAGTTATTTTAATGACTTATTTTATGCTAGTTTAAAGGATTAAATGTGTACTTTCACGATTATATTTGATTATTTTATAGATATCGAGCATTTGGAGCAAATAATTTAGAAGATTTATGATGAAAAAGAAGCTCCTTGGATTTGAAGTCTCCAAGTAAAGAGAAAAAGAGAATCAAGTTAAAAATCCAAGGATTAATATGGATTTTATCATATCTTATCCGATTTTATCCTATCATAAATTTTATCTGATTTTATCCCGATCTTATTTTGGGCACCATTTGAATAGAAAAGATATTCCTAATTTAATTTTGAATTCCTAAATTGATTAGATTCCTAATCTAATTAAAATATGAATTCCTTATTAGATTGGGAAGAATAGTCTATTATAAATAGACATATTGTCTTCATTCAAAGAGAGCTGATTGGGAGAGTCAATCCCAATTTCGAAATTACATAGTTTTTAGAGTTGGAAGAGGTTTTTTGGAGCGGAAAATACAAATTTACATGCTCGGGATCGTGGAGATTGCAACGGAAACGTGGAATCGACACAAGTTTGATTTCTTCTCTCCCTTTTAATTTGTAGTTTTTTTATAGGTTTATTTTTTAGTTTATATTCTGAATTATTGAACATGATTAGCTAAACTCTCTTGACTTTGAGCCTTGATGTAATCGTTCTTTGAATCTTATTCTTCTTAATTAATAGTTGGTATTTCAATTTCATAGTGGTTGTGAGAATTTTTCTGAGCTTAATGTATGTTAGGATTTGGCCATTCTTGGCATGATTTTTATATCAATGATTTGAGGTCGAGAGACGATTATTGTTGATGATCCTGAATTATTTTCCCTGATTTATACTTGAGATAGACATATTCTTGTAAGTTTTGTAACAATTATAGTTTTACGTTCTTCATATTTAGATTGTCTGAATTGCCATAGAAATATAGGTGATGGACCAAAACGTGTGTGAGTAATTTGGTTCAACAACCTGCAATGATATATATGGTCTAGTGGAAGTATACACTGTCAATCAAGTAATAATATGGAAAAATATTCCAAGTATCGAATCCCAAGAGACTGTCGTGGATTTTAGATTTAGAAAGAATTTGTTTTTCGAATGCAATGAAAAGTAACAAAAATAAATTGATAATGTTTGGTTGGTTTTGGTTTGAAAATAATAATAAAAACGGGGATCCAATCATGTTTCAGCCCTAAGTTGAGTTTACTTGACAACCTATGACCACAGAGTCACCACATAGTACCTTATGCTTTTTGATCGGATTTATCTCTTATTCAGCCTCTTTGCAAGTACCTTTAGGAGTCTAAGTCATTATACTCACGGTCCAGTGGATAATGTGATCTTAGATGGTTAAGAATGCAATCTTATTGATCCTATAGTCTTTTGCCCCAATCATCAAGGACAATCGACGAAATCATATTCTTAGGTTTTTCTGCTATATCACCTTTACGAGAGTCGTTAATTGCCCGACCTGTCCAGTATCTACATTAACATTTCATGCTAATTAAGTAATCAAATTAATATAACATTTTTGCATATATTCAGTAAAGGACGAACCACACACGGCATAAGGGGTAAAACCGTAATTTACAGCTGTCAAGCTAGCTCATTTCTTAATGGGCATTCACATAACTGAATCCCTTATAAAAACTTAGCTCATAATGAAAAATAAATTAAAATACTTCATTGATAAATAATGCATAAGTGCAAAAACTGACTAAAGGGTAAAATGGTAATTTTACTCGAAACTTAAGTACAAAACGAAAATATAATAAAAACAGAATGTAGATTATAAGTAAAGGACAAAATTGAAATAACGAAGGTTTAGAACTGAAAATTAAATTATAAATGTGAAAACTAGCTAAAGGGTAAAATGGTAATTTTGCGTGAAAACTAAAAACAGAAAGAAATGCGAAATAAAAACATAATGTAAATAGAAAATGTGCAGAATAAAATAGAAAATAAATCTGGAAATTTTCCAACTTTCTCTCTCTCGAACTCGTGGACAATGGATGAAGAGTCTCTACTCGCTCGATTCACGTCGTGAATGCGAATCGAATCCTCGCAGCACCTTCCTTTCGGAGCTGGCTGAAGTAGAAATTTTCCAGAGGAGTGGTCCACTCTTGTTGGAGTTTCGGGATTTTGGGTGAGTTCTTCGAGAGAGAAAAGAGGTTGATCGACTATGTGGAGATGAATTGTTGTAAAGAATGATCGATGATTTGAATGAAGGCTTGAGGTGCCTTTTATAGGTCTTAGGATTTGTTTGGAGGTTGCTAAAATGAGGGAGAGATCTTTGGGAAGGGTTGTTAGGTCAAATGGGGATTTGGTTTGCTGAATCTTTGGAATGACAAAATATTTCAACCAATTCGTTTGACCAGTCAACTGCACTCTATGGCCTCTTATGTGGCCACAAGCTGAATTCTACACTTTGACTCCTCTGTGGCCACAAGCTGAAGCAGAATACAGTTTTTCTGAAAATAATTAAAACAATATTAATTTTTTTATAAAAAAATGACTCTTTTACCCTCCTAATTGGTTCAGAATGACAAAACGACCTTGAGCATGTGACTTTCCTATTTTATTCTTTTCTTATCAATTTCATGACAATTACCTTTAATTTAACTCAAAAAGTCTATTAATGAGTAAGCTTAGAGTAAAAACACGACATAAATGACGTTCATCAATAGGTAATTTACTTTTCAAAGAATATTGTTATAGCTCGAGAGAGAATAACAAATCTATAGGGTAGAACTTGTCAACAATCTAGAAATTGATTAATTTCATCTTTTAATGAATGAAGAATTTGATGATATAACGGTGAAGTCATTGCTCAAGTCAATTCCCTAGGATATATCTCTCCTTATTGCTTTCCAATTTATATTTTATTTTTTTATTTTATTTTATGTTAATCATATCCTTTTATTTTCATTCTCTAAATAAAATTGAGTGATAGTATTCGTGGTAATTAGGTGAACTAGAAAACCAATCTTAAGGACGATATCCGTATTTTCAATACACTATATTAAAACTTGACCCGTACACTTGCGGTATTTTGTTGCACTAAAATTGCACAACACTCTCAAGGAAAATTAATTATTACACCATCACCAGCTAAAGATGGAATTGACTCACCACTACAACAAATTAGGCCTACGATGGCAGTTGTGAAAAGAACTAAACCATACGATGGCGGTTTTTAAAAAACCGCGCTCATTTACACGATTTTTTTTTTTGGAAATCAAACATATAATGGCGGTTTTGAATCACCATTATAGGGTTTCTTTTAATGGTGGTTTTCTCCCGTCATCTATTCTCTGAAAATCGACAAACCGAGGACTTCAAAATGACGTCGTTTAATTAATTATCAAAACAACGTCGTTTTGATTCGAACCGCCATCGTAAGTCTGAAACAAAACGACGTCGTTTCGATTCAAACCGCCATCTTAAGTCTGAATCAAAACGACGTCGTTTTGATTCATCCCTAAAAAGTCAAATCGGGAACTTTAAAACGACGGTGTTTTGATTAAGTACACAAAACGACGCCGTTTTGGCTTAGAATCGCCATGGTAAGTCTGAATCAAAACGACGTCGTTTTGATTCAGCCCTAAAAACTCAAATCGGGGACTTTAAAACGACGACGTTTTGATTAAGTACTCAAAATAACGTCGTTTTGGCTTAGAACCGTCATGGTAAGTCTGAATCAAAACGACGTCATTTTGTTTCAAACCGTCATCTTAAGTCTGAATCAAAACGACGTCGTTTTGATTCAGACCTAAATCCCCCTTCCAGCCCCGATTTCTCCTCACTTCTTCTCTCAGCTGGGTTTTCGTTCGACGGGTGATTCAAGTTGTTGGAGCGACGACGGCTGACGGTGACGACGATTGACGGTGATGACGGCGTTAATGGTGGTTCTTGACGGAGCTGACGATGGTTGTCGTTTGTGGTCCCTGCGCAAACGACAAAAACAGTTTGGTGGTCCTGGCTTAAACGAAAAAAAAAAGTTCGGTGGTCCCGGCGCAAACGACAAGGTTGGTTTATTGAATATTTTTCTCTTCGATGTTATTTTTTAACGTTTGTTGAAGTACATAGTAGCTCAAATACATTTTGGTTTGATTTTTTTTGTTGGAATAAGCTCTAGAAAACTTGGGTTTTCCTCTGTTGATTGAATTTTGGAAAAAAAAAATTTGTTTCGAGATTGCTAATTCCGTTGGTGGCTTTGGTGATTTTGGACAGAATTTCGGACAAATTTCTTTAGGTTTGGTTTGATTTGGTGATTTATTTGGTGGCTTCTTAAGGGTCTCAGGTTGGGATTAGGAAGCAACTGATTCTATATAATAAAAATATATATATTTTTTTTTTTTTTTTTTATCAATTTTTTAAAGTTTTGTGACTTTAAAACTAAATCCTCAAAGGGGACTTTAATAATAAATAAATAAATAACAGAAATAAGTATATAAAAAAAAAATGAAAAAATTAGACCCATTACTACTGTTCGCTCTATTTTCACAACTGATAAATTTCTTATATTTCTAGCTTAGCATCAAATCGAATGCTTATGTTATGTAACTAGATATTGATTTAGAAATAGATAAATGTGTGTTGGTTTTTTTTTTATTGAAGAAAGTATGGAAGTAGTAGATTGACTAAATAATATACTAAGTATGGTTTTTTTTTTTTTTTGTAGATAATATCTTGTTATAAATTCTTCCATATGGATAAGTCATGGTTGAACAATGATAGGTTGTCAAATGAGTACAACTTAGGTGTTGAAAACTTCATTCAAAATGGACTACGTCATTTCAAATGGTCAAATTTCATGTGGTGTCCATGTTTAAAGTGTGCAAACGCACTTAAACAAGATGCTAACACAGTTAGAGACCATTTATTTGTCCATGGCATTGATAAGAGTTATAAGACATGGTTTTTGCATGGTGAAGAAGTATCTATTAAGGATGAGGACGAAAGTGTTCATAATTTTGGTGAAGGAGCTTGTGATGAAAATGATGAAAATTATATAAGAAACACAACTGACTTGTTTGAAGCTGCACAAGACTATTTTACAACTAAAGGTACAAAATTTGACAAACTATTGGGTGATGCATAAAAGCCATTATACTTGGGTTGTAAATGTTTTACTAAGATTTTTGCATTATTGAAATTATATAACTTGAAAGCCAAATACGAATGGAGTGATAAAAGTTTCACAGAGTTATTAACATTAGTACATGACCTACTACCAAATCCGAATGAGATTCCAACTTCTGTATATGAAGCAAAAAAGACACTATGTACTCTCGGAATGGATTATGAGAAGATTCATGCATGTGTCAATGATTGTGTTTTGTTTAGGAAAGAACTTTCGGATGCAAATTCATGCTCAATTTGTAACACATCTGGATGGAAGTTTCGTAAGAATTCAGATGAAGTTAAGAAAGATGTTCCAGCAAAGGTTATGTGGTACTTTTCCCCAATCCCTCGATTGCAACAAATGTTTCGAAGTGCAGAGACATCAAAGTTGTTAACCTGGCATGTTGGAGGAAGGAAAAATGATGGGTTTTTGCGACATCCTGCAGACACACCATCTTGGAAATTAATACACAACCTGTGGCCAAATTTTGGTTCTGGGTCAAGAAATCTTCGTTTAGCTATCTGAACTGATGGAATTAACTTTGATGTCAACCTTAGTAGTAGATATAGTTGTTGGCCAGTTATAATAGTTATTTATAACCCTCCACCCTGGTTGTGCATGAAACGAAAGTTTATGATGCTGACTACATTAATATCTGGTTCGAAACAACCTGGAAATGACATTGATGTATACTTGGGTCCATTAATTGATGACTTAAAGAAACTATGGATTGATGGGGTTGGTTGTTTTGATGCATTTCGAGATCAAACATTCATCTTGAAAGCTGTGTTATTGTAGACCATAAACGACTTTCCAGCGTATGGAAATCTATGTGGTTGTACTGTAAAAGGTTATCGTGCATGTCCAATTTGTGGGGAACAGACGTCCTCCATTCGAATGTCAAAGGGTAAAAAAATGGCATACCTTGGACATCGACGATATTTACCTCGTTATGATCCCTACAGAAGGGAGAAAAAGACTTTTAATGGACATCAAGAGTTTGAGTTAGCACCAAATCCATTATCTGGAGATGAAATCTATGCTAGAATAAGTAAAATCCACACTATATTGGGTAAACAGACTGGAAAATAAAATTCAGATGAACTTTCAAGTAGTTACTGGAAGAAAAAGTCTATTTGTTTTTAGTTAGACTATTGGAAAAAGTTGCATGTAAGACATTGTCTGGATGTAATGCACATTGAAAAAAACGTGAGCACAAATATCATTGGTACCCTACTTGATATTCCTGGAAAAACAAGAGATGGAGTAGAGACCCGGGAGGATTTGGTTGAATTAGATATTAGGTTAGAATTGGCCCCGGTAAAAAAGGGAAACGAACTTTCATACCTCCAGCATGTTATACACTGTCACGAAAGGAAAAAATAAGTCTATGTAAAACACTAGCAGAAATTAAGGTGCCTGATGGATATTCATCCAATATAAGAAATCTTGTGTCACTCAAAGACCTAAAGCTTTATGGTCTTAAAACTCATGACAATCATGTTCTCATGCAACAATTGCTACCAGTGGCAATTCGTGGGATTCTACCAAAGCATGTGAGGTATGTCATTATTATGTTTTGTTTTGTTTTTTTCAATGCACTATGTAAAAAAGTGGTGGATTCAGCGAAGCTTGATGAGTTGCAAAAGGAAATAGTCGTCACTCTATGTTTGTTGGAAAAATATTTTCCACCATCATTCTTCACCATTATGGTGCACCTTACCGTGCATCTAGTGAGAGAAGTAGAACTGTGTGGGCCGGTTTATTTAAGATGGATGTATCCTTTTGAGAGGTACATGAAAGTATTAAAAGGATATGTTCGGAACAAAAATAGACCATAAGGTTGTATTGGTGAATGTTACATTGTTGAAGAAGCTGTGCAATTTTGTTCTGAATTTCTCTCTAGCATGAATCCGATTGGGTTGGGATCAAGTTTAAAAGAAGAAAAGTTAGGTACTACTAGACCACTATCAACGACTTCTTCTATCAGACCAGCTAAACAACAATTAGATCAAGCTCACCTTTATGTTCTTGAAAACACAGACGACGTGCTTCCATTCATTGAGTACGTATACACCATACTTTTACAACTTTAAGGTTCTACATATGTAGTAGAGTAACATGTGTGAACAATCATTGCAACAGGCAACACAAGGAATATTTGAAAGTAGTCAATCCAAAACAATCAAAAAATCCAAAGTGGTTGCAGGATGGGCACAATCGTACCTTCATAAGTTGGTTATGGGAAAGGGTAACATTTCTTAATTAAAATATTTTGCAAAGTTTCTATTAAAATGATTTTCTAATTGTAGGATAAAATACAGGTTAAGCTTGCACTTGAGATCCCGAACAACCATATATCATCCACTTTGAGGTGGTTAGCTAATGGCCCTCGACCGAATGTATCGACATATGTTGGATATATGGTGAATGATTTTCGATATCACACAAAAGAACGTGATTGTGTAAGAAATGTCCAAAAAAGTGGTGTTAGCATAGTTGCAAACACTATGCAAGTTTCTAGTGCTAAAGACAAAAAACGAATTGTCACAGACATGATTTTCTATGGAGTAATTCAGGAGATATGGGAACTGGACTATTAAAGTTTCACGTTTGTTTTATTCAAATGTGATTGGGTGAACAACAAGGATGTTAAGATAGATGATATTGGATTTACAGCAGTGGATCTTAATCGATTTGGACATAAATCTGATCCATTCATTTTAGCAAATCAAGCAACTCAAGTGTTTTATGTAAATCAAGCAACTCAAGTGTTTTATGTAAATGAAACTATGAATCCTAGTTTGCATGTGGTTCTTTCCCCACCGGAACGAGACCACGAAGATGAGTCTAATGATGATGAATTGGGAGACACAGTTCTTGATTGTTATGGGTTATTGAAATCAATGCCTAATATTTTTAAACTCAATGATATGAATGAAGACTCGTCTGTTTATACTAGAATTGATTGTGACGGTACATGGATTGACAACAAGTAACACATTTTCAATGCATGCATGTGGTCAAAACTATATAAGGTTTTATTTTTGTTTTTCATTTTTAATTATTCAATTCATTTTCATACTACTAAACTCATTTTTTATTTATTATGTGCAGTTTTTTTCATCATGGATGCACCTAGTAGTAGTAGTAGTAGTAGTGAAGATGAAGCATGTGAGAGACATATGAGAGTTAAGGGTATCACGACCATGAGCGACTTAACGCACATTAGGGATGTGGGAGATAAAGTGATTATTATATATAATGATGAAGGGCATCCAGTTGGAGACAATGCAATTAAAATGCAGAGTTATATTGGGGTTTGTGTGAGGACTCAAATCCTCATTACATACGACCACTTGAGCCACGTGCCGCGTGACTTAAAGGATAGGATTTTTTAATGTATTCAAGTATGTTTTTTATTACATCGTTTATAATGTATATTATATCGTTTTGATTTTTTTGTTTAATTCGTATATGGTTGTAGATGTCATTTGAGGTGGACCCTCGTTTGCAATACAATATCATACAATCTGATGGGAAAAAATATAGATCATTTAAGAACACGTTGACCTAGAAGTATGTCATCTGGTTCAAAGATCAACCATCTTGTCTGGCCCATCCTCCAGCAAAGTATAGTTTCATCGAACAGGCTGATTGGGATGCATTTGTTCGAGCGAGATTATCTAAAGAATTTAAAGTAATTTATATATATTTACATAACCTATAAGGAAAATGTATTTGTATTATGTGTAAATTTTGTAATATATATTTTTTGGATTCTTTCTAGAAACATAATGATGAACAAAAAGAACGAAGAGCGAGTCTTAAATACAATCATCACATTTCGCGTAAGGGGTATGCGAATTTGGCGGAGGAGTTGGTAAGTCTTAATGTCGTTAGTGTTCAAGCGTTCTAGTACTTAGATGATGTACTTAATATCTTTTTAAATTTGGGTTCAGAAACATGCTGGGAAATCGACACATCGTTCGAGTTTATGGAAAAGTGCGAGATTGAATAAGAAGACAAATGATTACGATGATGATGACACACGTAAAGTGACATGCAAAATTGTAAGTTTATTTTCCAATGCTAGTGTACGTTATGTAATTATGAATATTCAATGAAATTTATCACTTTGGGATATGATGAGTTAGAGGAAGAATGTGGAGGAGAAGACATTCTATCACAAGCATTGGGTACACCCGAACATTTTGGACGGGTAAGAGGAGTTGGAGGTTTCGTGACGCCTTCTACATATTTTAACACTGTAAGGCCCAAGTCGAAGGAAGAAAAAAAACCAATTGACGTGGTTTATCCTTCGAAGACCCCAAAAACTAAATCTACCCAAGATATGGTTGAAAGTAAATCAAAGAATAAAGGTGTTGAATTAGATAAGAATCTTGACGTTGAGACTGAGCAACCTTTAAGTTGGTCACATGTGTGTTTATTATCAAGTCGAAACTTTGCATTTGCAAGATTACTTGCTCAAATAATTAAATCAAGAGCATAATTTCCTGATTATGGAATTAAGAAAATTCGCCTTGATAATGCTGGTGAATTTACATCCCAAGCATTTAATAATTATTGTATGTCAATTGGGATAAGTGTTGAACATCGTGTAGCTCATGTTCCACAAAATGGTTTGGCATAATCATTTATAAAACGTTTTCAATTAATTGCTAGACCAATTATTATGAGAGTGAAGCTTCCCATATTTGTATGGGGTCATGCGATTTTGCATGCAGCGTCGTTTATACGCATTAGGCCAGCAGCTTATCATAAGTACTCTCCAATACAATTAGTTTATGGTCAGGATTCCAATATTTCTGATCTATAAATTTTTGGATGTGCAGTATATGTTCCAATTGTTCCACCACAAGGTACTAAGATGGGCCCTCAAAGGAGGCTAGGAATTTATGTTGGATTTAATTCTTCATCAATTATTAGATATCTTGAACCCCTGACGGGTGATATATTTATCGCACGATTTGTTGATTGTCATTTTAATGAGACGAAATTTCCAACATTAGGGGGAGAAATTAAGAAGTTGGAAAATGAAATTGCATGGAATGCATCGTTATTGTCTCATTTCGATCCCCGTATAAATCAACGTGAACTAGATGTTCAAAAGATAATTCTTTTACAAAATATAGCAAATCAAATGCCAGATGCATTTACCGATGCTAAGAAAGTAACCAAGTCGTATATATCAGCTGCAAATGCTCCATCCAAAATTGAAATCTCAACACAGCAAGATGTTTCAACTAATGAGTATGCGACACGCCTAAAGCGTGATAGGCCAGTAGGTTCCAAGGATAAAAATCCTCGAAAAAGAAGAGTAGTTAACAATTAAAATGACTCAATTGAGAATGTGGACATTTCAGAAGAAATCCTAAACATGACTAATCATGATGATATCGAAGAAGATCAAGTACTTGAGGATAATAATGAGATTTCGATAAATTATGTCATGACAAAGAAAAGATGGAATCGAGATGATATAGTTGTTGACAACATTTTTGCTTACAATGTTGCTCACGACATTATTCATGAAAATGAAGATTATGAACCTAGATCTGTCGAAGAATGTCAACATAGAAAGGATTGGCTTAAATGAAAAGAAGCAATCCAAGCAGAATTAAACTCACTTTCAAAACGTAAAGTTTTTGGACCTGTAGTCCGTACACCAATGAGTATTTGTATGTAAAATGAATGAAAAGAATGAGGTCACAAGATATAAAGCGAGACTTGTTGCACAAGGATTCTCGCAAAGGCCTGGTATTGATTATGACGAGACACATTCTTCTATGATGGATGCAATAACATTCAAATATCTAATTAGCATGGGTGTGTATGAAAAGTTTGACATGCATCTTATGGATGTAGTCACAACATATTTATATGGATCTCTCGATAATGATATCTATATGAAAATCCCAAAAGGATTAAAGATACCAAATTCATATAATTCAAATGCTAGAGAATTATATTCGATCAAATTACAGAGATCCTTATCTGGATTAAATTAATCCGGATGAATGTGGTATAATCGTCTTAGTGAATATTTGTTGAAAGAAGGGTATATAAATAATCATATTTGTCCATGTGTTTTTATAAAGAAATCACAATCGGAATTTGCTATTATTGTTGTATATGTTGATGATTTGAATATAATTGGAACTTCTGAAGAGCTTTCAAAGGAAATAGAATATCTTTAAAAAAAATTGAGATGAAAAATTTCGAAAAAACAAAATTTTGCCTTGGTTTGTAAATTGAGCATTTAGCAGATGAGATTTTCATTCATTAGTCAACCTATATAGAAAAAGTTTTAAAAAGGTTTTACATGGATAAAACACACTCATTGAACATTTCAATGGTAGTTCGATCACTGGATGTGAAAAATGACATATTTCGACCTCGAGAAGATAATGAAGAACTACTTGATCCTGAAGTACCATATCTTAGTGTTATAGGTGCACTTATGTATCTCGCTAATAATACACGACCTGATATAACATTTTCAGTCAATTTATTAGCTAGATATAGTTATTCTCCAACAAAAATACATTGGAACGGAGTTAAGTATGTACTTCGTTATCTTCGAGGAACCATTGATATGAGTTTATTCTATTCAAACAAATCAAATTTTGATCTAGTGGGTTATGCAGATGCAGGGTATTTATTAGACCCACACAGCTAGATCTCAAACAGGTTAACTATTTACATGTGGAGGAACTGTTATATCATGGCGGTCTGTAAAACATACTATTACAGCCCCTTCTTCAAATCATGCTGAAGTTCTTGCAATTCATGAGGCTAGTCGAGAATGTGTTTGGTTGAGATCAATGACTCAACACATTCGTGGAACATGTGACTTGTCTTCTGACAAAAATCTTCCAACAATATTATACGAAGACAATACAACATGTATAACACAAATCAAAGGTGGATTCATTAAAGGAGACAGAACAAAACATATATCACCGAAGCTCTTTTACACTCATAACCTTTAAGAAAATGGCGACATCACCGTTCAACAAATTTTTCAAAGGAGAACTTGGTAGACTTATTTACAAAGGTGTTACCAACTGCAACATTTGAGAAGTTGGTGCACCACATTAGAATGCGACAACTCATAGATCTCATGTGATGTTTCCATGATGGGGAGTAAAAACATTGCACTCTTTTTTCCTTGACTACGATTTTTCTCATTGGGTTTTCCTAGCAAGGTTTTTAATGAGGCAGTTGTTAAAGTATATGTATACTGCACTCTTTTTCCTTCACTAGAATTTTTCGCACTGGGTTTTTCTGTAAGGTTTTAACGAGGCATATATTACATATAATGGATATCTAAGGGGAGTGTTATAAACATGATATATACAAGGTATATATATGGTATATATAGATATTCATAAGCATTATATATATATGGTATATATATACCCATGGTATATATAGATATACATGATCATTCAACTCCATCATTTTAGCTAGTCTTCCTCATGACTCACTCTCCTTATGAATAGCATTAAGACTCTCAAAGTTGGCTATGAATGACCTAAGTTTAGTCATGAAGGGGTCGTTTGGTTTGAGGATTTGCAGATGCCTGAGAATAGAAGATGGCTGGGAATAAGATGTCTGGGATTCAATAATGTTTGTGATTGGTGCTGCATAGGAATGTCATCAGATTTGCAAATAAATTATAAATAATTAATTGTTGCTAGTTAATTCATTTTATTAAGTCAATTTATTAAAAATAATTGTAAACAATTAGATTTTAATTTAATCTTCATTCATTAATAACTATATAATTTCAGGTCGTTGATTTTATTTAGCAATCAATCTTAATAATTCTTCTCAAAGAAATGTATTTAATAAATTTATATAAATTTGTAATTCTAATTATTTAGTAGAATAAGAAAATTGAAGAAATAATGATCAATGTTATATAGTTTAATAAAATTATACTGTTTTCTATTGAGAATTGAAGAATAATAAAACGTTGTAAAAAAAGAAAGAAGAAAAAAGAAAGAAGAAGAAAGTAACTTATGCAATAGTTATCGCATAGCAACCTATGTGATCGCATAACTATTCGATAGCTAGCAACCTATGTGATAACTATGCGATAGCTATCGCATAACAACCTATCGTATAGCTATGCGATTCTGGTTAAGATGAATAAATAAACTGAAATCGAATGGGAAGAAGATGACATGCATGTGGTAAAAAAATAAAAATAAAAAAATAAACTTGTACTGAAAAAACGTTGTAAAAAAAATAAAGAAGAAAAAATAAATAAGAAAAAGATTAAAAAAAAAAAAACAAAAGAAGAAGATAACATACCTGTGGCTTTCGGAGAAAGTCGTCCAATGGGAATGTCATCAGAAAGCTTCCTTGTGATGCCCGGGCTAAAGGTATGCTCGAGCATAAATTCGAAAATTGCAAACTAAACGTGGTCATGGCCATCACATGTCCATTCTCATCCTTATGCCCACCCTCAAAGACGTCGACCAAACGGCCCTAAATACTTGTATAAATAGAGCTTGTGTGGAACTTTCAAACACACCTCAAAATCAATTGAATACATTGATTTTCTCTACTTTTCACTCATTCTCTTCTTCTCTTTGTGTTGTTTATTTGTTGTTCTTGCTATCATTTTATAACAATTTTGTTTAAAAAGAATAAAAATAAAGATTTATCTTCACCTTAAAAACAAAAGATTATATATATGTTACAAGATATTCAACCCTCACAAGGAGCTACTCACCGAATCGAAATTTAAACTATTTGTTATTAGTATATCTAATTTCACTCTTATTAACAAAATTGTGCCTTCCTCCCGCAACTGAATTCAAGCCCCCTTAGCTCTTTATTTTTGTATCATGTCTTTGTAATTATTAATCATTTTATTTATGTTAACTTTTTTGACTTCATATATTTATATTAGTTAAAAATATCACTTTAAATAATAATAATAATAATTAATTAAAATTATATAAATATTTTGGTATTAATTTTTCAATATAAAGTATTATTAATGTTGTTGTAGATTTAATTTAAAATATTATAAAATAAAATCGACCACATCATCATCTTTATTGAAGAAAAATAATAACTTTTATAAATAAAAATTACATTAAAAAATATAAACAAAAATTAATAAAAACATTTTTAAATTATTAGTCAATTATTTAAAAAAAACAAATACTTATTATTTCAAGTTACATTATCTTTTCTATGGATTGACGGAGAAAAATCAATCATATTCTATATTCAACAAACTAATATGATGAAAATGTAGTAAAAAAATTAATATAATTTTATATTAATATGTTTAAAATTATCTTTATACGAATTTGTGCTACTGACATAAAATTTTGAATCAACTTACTATATATGAACGTGTTCAAAATTTTCTTCATGACGAATTTAAATTGCAGTTACGAGATCCGCCACTAACCCTCAATCTTTTTTTTTTTTTAACCTAAATATATGTTTTGGTTCCTTATTTAACCAAAACAATAAATTCATGAACACTCTAATTTATGTTTTAAAACGGAATTTTAAGTTCTAAGTAGGTTACTAATATTTTAACCAATTCAGAGAGTACTGGAAATAGAATTATTTATTTATTTATTTATTTATTTTGATCTGGAAATAGGAAATATAATAAAAGAGAATTCTTTATTTCATAGTACAGAAAAAATGACATGAAAGTAAGTTGTATAAATAAAAATAAAAGAAAGAATCTTCCAATAATCACTCAAGAATTACAGTACAGTACATTATACGTATATAAATTTTATATAATAACCTCAACATAACCCAAAATACAACAGATCGCCGTGAAAACCAGACTCCGGTGACCGGCCGACGGAGGCCGGAAACTTCACATTTCATCAACGAAGAGGCTTAAATCAATGCCTGAGAAGGTGAAGAAGAGAGAGGAGAAGAGAGGAGCCAACGACGGCGCCGGAGACGGGAAGAGAGAACCCGGATCCGGCCTCAAGCGCCGGAGCAGGCGCCGGAGCGAAGTCATCGGCGAATCCCGAGACTGCGGAGCAGAGGGTGAGGATCAAGACGGCGGCGACGAAGGCCTTGGAGATGAAAACTCTCGCCATTGGAGGAGAATTGATCGGAAAGTTGAAAAAGAGAGAGAATTGAGAGAGAGAGAGATTGATCGGAGATGTTGGAGTGGCGGAGAGAGGGGTTGAGAATGGGGTTATATAGGAGAGGGGAGCGGCGCGTGGAGCCCACAGAAAGGGAAGACAGCGAGTCAAAAAGGTGAAACGGCTAGGTAACAGCTCAATTTGGGTTTTTTCACAATAAAAAATTATAAAAAATATATAAAAAACAATAATAATAATAATAACGGATAGATTTTGCCTTTTAATTTTTCTAAAAAAACAAATGTTATCAACTATTACTATTCCCACTATAAATTAATCATAGTATGAATTAAAATTTTAAACTTTCATATATCAATTTATACCTTCTATATTATATTTTATTTAAAAAACGTTAATTTAAACACGTAAAATCTTATAATTTTAATAATTAAACTACTGAATTTTTCTAAGTGAATCAACTATATAAAAATTTAAGAGTTTAATTGATAGATTATTATAAGTCTCCACATGAGCATAAATTAGCATTTTTCTAATTGAGGTTTTATATTGATACACTTATAAAATTTTAGGATTTTAATTGATGCAATTATTATTTTGAGGTTTTAATTGATACAACCTCCAAAGTTTAAGAATGTAAATTGATGTTTACCCAATTATTTAATAATTCTAAGTAAAAATTAACTAACTTTGAGACTAATTTTAAGTTTTATTGAAAGTAACATTTGAATGTAGAATGATTAAAATGAAATGAAATTCAAAGTAGATCAATGAAAGATTCAAAATGGTATTTTAACCGTCTCTTTTTCTTCCACTTTTTTTTTGAATTAAGGGTGTGTTTGATTTAGATTAATAACTCTTCAATTTAAAAAAAAAACATTTTGAAATAAATTGAAGTGTTTGCCAACCGCCCAAATTTTGAAAAATGAATTTTTGAAATAATACATTTTAGATGAAACACTTTATATTAACTTTTGAAAAAAATATTTTTGGTTGTTTAATTGAAAAACCTATTTAATTCTCATATTGTATTAAAATTATTAAAAATATCCTCACACTACTCCTTTCAATTTTCTCCACCCACCAACCGTCATCGCCAGCCACCGCCTCCAAACTCCGGCCACCGACTCCAAACTCCAAACTCCGACCACCCATCCCCCACTCCAACCACCCGCCGCCGCACTCCGGCCACCGCCGTCCATCAACAATAGTAAACGATCATAATTTTTAAAATACAAATTTAAACTTTTTTTTTAAATTTTTAGAAAAATATATAAAATTAATGTGAGATGGAGGGATTGAACCCCGACCTCTTAGCCAAAAACATAATCTTATGTCAATTGAGATAAGTTTGATTTGTTACTTTAATTGGCAAATATATATTTAAACTTATTAATTCATATGGTTTATTAATAGTTGTCTTTTATAGTAATTTGACATTAAGACAAATAGAGCAAACCAAATACACTTGTAGATAAAAAAAAACACTTTTGAGAAAATGTAACCAAATACCTTAGTGTTTTAATTATAAGCATTTCTAGAAAAAAAATATTTAAAAAAAAATTGTATTCTTTAAAACAACATTTTTTTAGTATTCATTCCAAACACACTTTTTTTTTTTTTTTTTTTTTTTTTTTTTTTTTTTTCATAGCAAATTTATATATCTAATATTTCAAAAGACACAAAAATGTCATAAATATGTTTAAAAAAACTCTTCTAAACACATTAATAAAACTCACATTTTTGTCATAAATGTGTTTAAATATATGTAAACATTTAACATTCCCACACAAATGTTATAAATAGAATCCTTAAATTAATCAAATAAATCATTAAAGAACACTATTGACATACCTCATTAACACTATGTCTATTACTATTTTTTTCTTATTTTTTTCTTATTTATTTATCATTTATTTTATCATTAGAGTTATAATATGAAAAGTCTTATCCTTTTAATTATATTTAATGATAAAATTACAAAAATTTAGTAACTTTTTTATTTTTTTATAATCTTATTACTATATACTTCACTTCAACTATGTTTTTACAAATGTTTGAGTCTTCTCTCTATTCTCTATTATATACTTATGTTTGTTTTTCTTTATTTATTATTATTCACCATCTTACTATTTTTTTTTGTCTTCATAATTTTTTTTTTTTTGTTAGTCTGCTTAATCTAACATTTATATTTAACTTGTTTTTAGATGAAGTGGATTCTTTGTAAATTCAAGAAAAAATTGAAAATATGTAAATAAGAGAGCTTTACAAATGTGATATATCTGTGAATTGAACTTAAAACACGAATATATTTTAACTCTATAGATATTCTTTCATTTGTTTTTTATATATATATAATTATAATAATAATTATTATTATAAAAATTAATATAGGATAAGATGTTTTTAACTATTTTTTAATTATAATTATTGTATTATAAAAATTTATAAATGTGATTGTTTGATCTAAATCTTCAATTATGTTTTAAACGGAGAATCATAGATGTATTTAGCTTGTTATTTTCTTTTTTATATGATTATAATAATCATTATTATTATGAAATTTTATATAAGATATATAGGATGTATTTAATTTTTTTTTATTATAATCATTATACTCCAAAAATTGATAGATGTGGTTGTTTGATCTCTAAAACTTTAACGTTAGTTTTTGTTTGGATGCAATGTTGATAATTGTAAATTTAGATAAGATTTGATTACACACAACAAGTAATTTATTCAAAGAGGTTAAAGATGGTATTCTTAATTTAACAATTAAACATACCCATCATAAATAAATAAATAAATCTTAAAGAAACACAAACACATACATATCTTAAATGTTTTAGCAACTTTGTTTATCAATTTTATGATTTCCTACAATATTGCTTAAAGAACCAAAAAAAAAAAAAAATAATAATAATAATAGTGCTAAAAATATATATAATAAAAAAAATGTAGAACTTTGTTTACTAATTGTTCACACGAGAATTCGAACGACGAATGGAAATTCGACACGTGTAAATGAATTTGAATTTGTATTGATGTATTGTATTTATCAGTGCGTAGTGGATTACAATCTCTAATGTTTGATCCTCTGATTCTCTCTCTCAAATGTAACGTACTCGAGGGCTTCGCAGCTTGTTCTCGAGGTTGAATCTTCAGTTTCGCGTAGCGGTGAAGTCTTCAGATGTTTGAACTTGGAGTGGTGTTCAGTCTTCAGGATTCAAAGAGTCTTTCGTTATTTGAGAATTCTCTCTGAGTTCTTAGGAGAAGAAATTTTCTGAACCTTAGAAATGAAAATGAACTCTCTATTTATAGAGTTTTCATGGACCTGGATCCAATGGGCTTGGGTTTGGACCCAATGGGCTTGGGTTTGGACCCAATGGGCTTTTGGGCTTTGGGCCAAATTGTCATTTAATCTTTCTGGCCCGATTCGACTTCGAGCCCAATTGCAGTTTGGCCGACTTTGCTCGGTCAAGTCTATCTGATCCCCGGTCGTGATGGAGACACGTGGCGACCACTGATTGGCCGAAATTTCTCGGTCTAACACTAATTTTATAATTTCTTACAATATGGTAAATAGAAAGAAAACCTAGTAGAAATATAGTGTTTAATATATTTTTTCTATTTTTTCTCCTTCACAATTTAAAAGGGGAAATTCACGTAAAACACGTGTGGAAAATCTTGTGTATTAAAAATTTCAATTAGGTTACTTCCATAAATCTTAAAAATAGTAGTAAAATTTGTATCCACTTACTTAGGGTTGAATTAAGAAAAATAACATAAAATTTGTATCCACTTACTTAGGGTTGAATTAAGAAAAATAACATATATGTTACAAGTTTAATATTCAACTTTTATGGGATGTTTGGGACACCAACTCGGTAGACTAGATTATTATAACTTTAGTTCACTTTGGCTCACCGAGTATTATAACTCAATAAAATAATTGACTTCAATAGTATTTACTATTCACAAATTATTATAATCATCGACTATAATAATCAACTCAACGCCTCAAACAATTCTTTAGAGTTGTGTTTAATAAATCATTAAAAAATATCAATAAGTCTCTAAACTTCTAATTGTGTGTCTAATATGTCTCTTAATTTTAAAAGTGTTTGATGGATCTTTGGATTTTTAATTGTGTCTGATAAATCTTTGATCTATTAGATAATTTTTAAAATTCATGAATTTTTTCCATTAATTAAACATAAAACTAAAAGGTAAGACTTTTTATTTTTTTTTTATTTTTATTTAGTACATTGGGTAGGGGAATTTGAACCATACACCTTATTAATTTTATAATTAGTTACATTTAGTTACATGATCATTATTGTAACCATTATTGTAACTACTTTACAACTACTTTACATCTCCTTGTTAGCTCTATATAAAGGGCTGTTTAGGCATTAATAAAATATTAAGAAAGTAATTTTATTTTACTCTGAAACTCAATATGGTATCAGTTGACTCTTTATCCTAGAGGGTTCTTTTCCTTTTTTTTTCTCCGTATTCCATGGCGGACTCAGCTTCACCTACCTCTTCGTCTCCTTCGCCTTCCATGGTCGATCCCCCAAACTCTTCGTCTCCTTCGACCGCTGTCAATCTCAGTTCTTCGTATATTGATCAATACATCAATCCTTATCATCTTCATCATTCTGATGGCACGAATTTGATCCTCGTTTCAGAATTACTTACTGAATCGAACTACACTTCTTGGAGTCAAGCAATGACTCTCGACCTCACTGTGAAGAACAAGGTTGGGTTTGTGGATGGTTCTCTCACTCAACCTACTGGTTCTCTCCTCCGTTCTTGGACCATTTGTGATAGTGTTGTCAAAGCTTGGATCTCCAATAATGCCCTTTCCAAGGAGATTTCTGCGAGCGTCAATTTCCCTGATTCGGCTAGGGTCATTTGGCTTCAACAACGTTATCAACGCAAGAATCGTCCTCGGATTTTTCAGCTTCGTCGAGAAATTTCCAATCTGACTCAAGATTAACACTCCATTTCCACATATTTCGCCTCTGTGGAATGAGTTGTCTTCTCATCGTCCGTTTTGTACTTGCGGTGGCTGCTCTTGTGGAGGTGTTCAAGAGTTATCTTCTTATTTTCAAACAGAGCACGTTATGGCGTTTTTGATGGGTTTGAATGATTCTTTCGGTCAGACACGAACTCAACTGCTTCTCATGGAACCCGAGCCTTCTCTTGCTCGTGCTTTCTCTCTTGTTGCGCAGGAAGTTGATCAGCGTGCTTCTACCGTTGCATCTACAGCTTCTCTCATTCATGCCACGACTTTTCTTGCCAAGAATTTGACATCCACATCTGGCTCTCGATCTCACCCTTCCAAGAGAAAAGACCGCTCCGTTTGCACTCATTGTAAATTTCAAGGTCACACTGTTGATTCTTGCTACCAGATCGTTGGCTATTCTCCTGGTCATCGTCTTCACAAGCCAAGTCCCCTTAAATCACCATCTCTCCCTGCCACTGCTTCAGATACTTCCGGTTTTTCCTCTTTGACCACTGAGCAATGCAATGGCCTCCTTTCTATGTTACAGTCGCACATGGCTAGTAGCAAGGTGACTTCTGCCTCTGCTTCTTCTTCTAGAAATGCTCATGTTGCAGGTACTTGCTCTATTTCCGTTCCTTCTTCGAATACTTGGATTCTTGATTCTGGAGCGTCTGCTCATATTTGTTATACCAAGTCTATGTTCAAGTCTCTCACTCCTGTGAATGGTGTTTCTGTAACATTGCCCAACCAATGTCGTCTTACAGTAGATTATATTGGGGATATATGTGTTTCTGCTGGATTTGTTCTTCAGAATGTGTTATATGTGCCAACTTTTTGTTTCAATCTTGTTTCCATCAGTGCATTGACAGCTACCTCTTCCACTCTGATTACGTTTCAACATGATTCTTGCCTTATTCAGGACAGGTCCTATTTGAAGATGATTGGCAAGGCTAAGCTATGGCATGGTTTATACTTGCTCCAGGCTGACCGAACTGGCCTCTCGACCACCTCTGTTTGTTCTACTTTTAGTTTGAATAATGCATCTGTTGATTGTCATTTTGTTCCTCATTGCACTGATTCATTGTGGCATGATCGTCTTGGTCATCCTTCACATAAACATTTGATTCCATTGAAGAATATTTTACCTCGCATTGCCTCTCTTCCTCATTGCTCCACACCCTGTTTAATTTGCCCTTTGGCTAAGCAACGTCGCCTATCTTTCACATCACATGCTCATATTGCTACTCATATGTTTGATATCATTCACTGTGATACATGGGGACCATATCAAACTCCTACGCATGTTGGTTATCGATATTTCTTGACTGTTGTGGATGATTTTTCGCGTTACACTTGGGTTTTTCTGATGAAACAGAAATCTGATGCCTTAACTATTATCCCTCAGTTTTTTAAGTATGTTGATATCCAATTTGGCCGGGCGATTAAGTGTTTTCGATCGGATAACGCTCCTGAACTCTCCTTTACTGAGTTTTTTTTGTCAAGAGGTGTTGTTCATCAGTTTTCTTCTGTTGAACATCCTGAGCAGAACTTTGTGGTTGAACAAAAACATCAACACTTACTCAATGTTGCCAGGGCTCTACTTTTTCAGTCTCGGTTACCTATTCAGTTTTTGGGGAGTGCATTTTGACTGCTTGCTTCTTGATTAATAGAACTCCATCCCCTATTTTGCGATGGGCTACTCCTTATTTTCGTTTACAAGGTGCACATGCTGACTATACTTGTCTTCGGGTGTTTGGAAGTCTCTGTTTTTCTTCCACTTTGTCTTCTCAACGGTCAAAGTTTCAGCCTTGTGCCATTCCCTCTGTTTTTATAGGCTATCCGCCTAGAGTTAAGGGATATCGCTTATATGATATTGAAAACAAGAGGGTTTTTGTTTCTCGGGATGCTGTTTTTCATGAAACTATCTTTCCTTTTCACACCATCACTGACCACAAAGAGCTTATTGATCCTTTTCCCAACCTTGTGTTACCTAAGTCCTTCGATGTTGCTGGCATTCCCTCTCCACTTGAGGATCTTTGTACTCCACTTATGGTCCCAAATGAACCTTCATCCTCCGCTATTTCTAAGGTTGGAACCACTAACACTCCCGTGACCACAATGGATGCTTCAGCTTCTATCTCTTCTGGTCCACAAATTGACCCACAACCTCCTGTTCGTCGTTCTTCACGACCAATTAAACCTCCATCTTACTTACAGGTTTACCACTGTGCTCTTTTTCACTCCACAATCCTACCACATAATGCCATCAAATTTCCCCTTCACAAAGTTTTGGGTTATCATCGATTATCTTCAGAATTTCGAGCTTTTTCATTGAATGTTTCCTCCACATATGAACCTACCTTCTACCATCAAGCAGTTCATTTTCCTCACTGGCAGGTTGTTATGCATGATGAGTTGGTAGCTATGGACACTAATCATACATGGTTTGTTGTTCCTTTACCGGTGAATCAACACACAATTGGTTGTAAGTGGGTATATAAGGTCAAACATAAGGCCGATGGTACTGTGGATCGCTTCAAGGCTCGCCTTGTTGCCAAGGGCTATACTCAACAGGAGGGCCTCGATTATATTGAAACTTTTTCTCTAGTGGCCAAGATGGTGAATGTTAAAGTTCTTCTTACTTTGGCTGCTTCTTTTCAATGGCCTCTTGTTCAACTTGATGTCAACAATGCTTTCTTACATGGAGATCTTCTTGAGGAAGTTTACATGGATCTTCCTTTGGGCTATAAACATAATGTGGTTCCTTCTCAGGGGGAACGTTTAGTTTGTCGACTTCACAAATCCATCTATGGATTGAAACAGGCTTCTCGACAATGGTTCGATAAGTTCTCTTGCACCTTATTGTCTCTTGGTTTCAAGCAATCTAAATCAGATTATTCTCTCTTCACCCGAGGGAATGGTTCTTCTTTCGTTGCTCTTTTGGTTTACGTTGATGACATTATCATCACAGGCACATCTTCCCAAATTATTGATTCTTTGAAGGCTCATCTCAACTCTATTTTTAAGTTGAAAGACTTGGGTCCTCTACGATACTTTTTGGGCTTGAAGATTTCTCGTTCAACCAAGGGTATTTTTTGTCACAACGCCATTATGCTCTTCAACTCCTCGAAGATGCTGGTTTCTTGGCATCTAAACCATCTCCCTTACCTATGGATCCTCATGTTCGATTGAATGTTATTGATGGTGCTTTATTGCCTGATCCCACAGTTTATCGTCGTTTGATTGGGCGCCTGTTGTATCTTACTGTCAGCTGCCCCGATATCACCTTTGTTGTCCACAAGCTGAGTCAATATGTGGCTCAACCTCGCCAGCCTCATTTGGCTGCTGTCCATTTCTTACTTCGGTTTTTGAAAGGCCATTGTAGACAAGGTGTTTTCTTGCCCGCTTCTACTTCTTTTCAGCTTCGAGGTTTCACTGATGCAGATTGGGGCTCCTGTTTGGATTCCCGAAAATCTACCACGGTTTTTTGCATCTTTTTTGGAGACACTCTTGTCTCTTGGAAAGCTAAGAAGCAAACTACCGTTTCTCGCTCCTCTGCTGAAGCAGAATATCGGGCTCTTGCTGCTACCACTAGTGAGGTTGTTTGGCTTCAACAATTGTTACATGACTTGCACGTGGATTCTCCCACGCCATCTTTACTTTTTTGTGACAATAATGCTGCCATTCATATTGCTTCTAACCCTATTTTTCATGAAAGGACTAAGCATATTGAGCTGGACTGCCACTTTGTTCGCGACAAGATCATCTCCGGTGTGGTCAAACTGCTTCCTATTCGGACATCTTTTCACCTGGCAGATATTTTTAAAGGCTTTGCCTAGTTCTTCTTTATAATTAGTTACATTTAGTTACATGATCATTATTGTAACCATTATTGTAACTACTTTACAACTACTTTACATCTACTGGTTAGCTGCATATAAAGGGTTGTTTAGGCATTAATAAAATATTAAGAAAGTAATTTTATTTTACTCTCAAACTCAATAGACCTCTTGGTCGTTAACGCATACATGTGTCAGCTGAGTCATGCTCGCTTTGATAATAAATTGTATGTTAATAGGCCCATCAATTTAAAAATCATATATAGGTTCAATTACAAGCTTTAGTCTACAAAATTTCAGGTTTGTATCTAATAGATTTCTAAACTTTAAAAAGTATCTAATATGTCTCTAAACTTTCAATTTTGTGTCTAATAAGTGATGAAAGTGTCTAATAAGTCTCTGAACTTTGAAAGTATCTAATAGATCCTTAAACTTTCAATTTTATGTCTAAATTGTGTCCCTGTCATATTTGGTATTTTTTAAAATTAACTAATCTATAGACATAAAATTGAATTTTGTGTCCAATAGAATCCTAAACTTTCAATTTTGTATACAATAAATTTGGAGATTTAAAAAAATGTTGGATTGATCAAAGACCTATTATACACAAAATTGACACTTCAAGACCTATTAAACTCTAAATTGAAAGTTTAGAAATCTATTAAATACTTACAGACTTAGGTCCTGCTTGACATTGTGTTTCAAGGTCAACAAAGTGTTTTTGAGACAATTTTTGTGTTTGGTAAAACAAATTTTAGATTAATTTAAATATAATTATTTTTTTAATTATTTACTTTTTTTTAATCTATCCTAGGGTACCTTATGAAAGTTGATTTTTAATCTCTTATAACTAACTTTAATAATTTCTCATTTTATCCATTCATAATTTTTCTTTTTACAAAGTATTTAATTAATGCGGGATGGGAGAATCGAACATATAACATCTACGTCATTAGTTTATACTTATGTCAGTTGAGCTAAACTCATGTTGATTCATTTCATTCATAACTTCATCCTCTCCACGGCCAACATGATAAAACAAAAATCAAATCTCCTCAAAATCACAATTTTAATCAATCTCATTTTTTCTAATTCTTCGTGTCTCGTGTTTTATTAGATAAATCCATTTTTTTCTTCCTCAACTCTATTTGTTTTGTTGTATAGTTTTATTGAAATAATATTAATTATCAAATAATTTTAAGTGGGTAAAAAAAAAAATTAATGATTTAACATAAATATTTTTTGTTTATATTTTTTTATTTCAAATTAGAGAAAAATGATATGTCGTCAAGTTTTCGTCCATTATAGCTAAATCACAACAATCTTCTTTCGAATTTACTCAACATTATAACCTATTTTTTTCGTATTTGAAATTCAAATTTACAAAACACTAATTAACTTCATGATACATCTATTTTTTCTAAAAGCACCGTTGTCACAAATTATTTTAAAAGTTGTCACAATCTTATTAGACCATAAAATCGAAAATCCAAAAATCTATTAAAAATATTTAAAATTAAGAAACCTAGTAAATAAAAACAGTAAAATTTATATATGAATTAAACTTATAATTTAATCCATAGTATATATATCAAATAGACGTATTAGACACAAAATGAAAAGTTTAGAGTTAACAGATCCATAAAAAAAAAAAAATTAAGATTTTAGAGAGCAGATCGATCCAACCCGAATATATGTAGTGAGAAATTGTGACATATTGTTTTTATATTACACAAATTTTTGAAGTGCGGAGATTAAACTTTAATTTAACGACAAATCTAAAAGAAAGAGAGAGAAAACAAAACCAAAAAAAACAGCTAAAACGTGAAAAAACAGTGGGGGGAAACAGGCTGTGGACGGCGCATGGGAGATTCTGACACGTTGAAGAGAGAGAGAGGTTCAGATTTTGTATGTCGGTACGCCGGAAATATAGAAAGGGGAACGTGTGACTAAAATGTGAACGTCCCTTTTTAAACCTTTTTTTTCCAAAATATTTTCAATTCATTTCATACTTGTAATATCATAACTTTTGTTTTTTTTAAGTATCGTGAGATGAAGAACTCGAACCACAGACCTCTCGATTGTCAACACGTACATATGTCAGTTGAGTCATATTTGTTTTTGTCTTAGAGATGAAAACTCTTGCCATTACAGGAGAATTGATCGAAAAGTTAAAAAAGAAAAAAGAATTAGAAATTTTGATGTCTTAATCTAGAATAGAGCACAAACTACACGCAGGTGTCATAATTAATTAAGTTATATTTAAATTGATATTATTTTTGTTGTTAATATTTAAGATTTAAGTTTAGTTTGTAATTGTTGCAGCTTTTAAAATAATTATTAAAGATTGTGTTTCTTAAATAAAGTAAAATAATATTGGGCTGGTTGCATAAACTGCACCCAAAATAATGACAAACATAACAAAATTTAAAACATTTTTACAAATATAGCAAAAATCAGTGACTAGCACTATAGACACTTATCGTTGATATATGACTATCACTGATATACTACTATTAGTGATAGTCACTGACAAAATTCTATAAAAAACTGAGGTGATAGACTACTAGATTACTATTTGTGATAGATCACTAGAAATTGTCATATTTTTATTTATTTTTTTAAAAATGCTATATTTTTAATTATTTTACTCTAAATTCACACCTCTTATAATTTCTCAATAATATTTGATAAATTTTACTTTTAAATCTAGGAAAACATATTATAGTGTTTAGTAAATTATTAATACTTAATTGTTGTGGTTTAATTATAAGGATGAAAGTAGGCCTATTATATTGATATTTAAGTTCTAATTTAGTTTAACATTAAAAGTTGATGCGATTAATTGCAAGTAATTTTGTTTAATGAAATTTTTAAACCTAAGAAGAAGATGACAAGATGATAACAATATGGCATTGTTTTAGAAAAACTATATTCAAAAGTTTGGTAGTGTGTGATTTGCATGTCAGAGTGAATTAAAAGTGGATTTCGGAAAATTAATAAATAATTTATTTTACCAAAGAGCTCAACAGTTAAGGTTGTCCAATAACCTTAATAATTATTTTTTACCACTATCTAGACATGTTCATTTGCCCCGTCTCGAATGGAACGGAGAATTTTCGATTACACGGAGAATGGAATAGAGAGCGAAATTTTTTTTTTTCCTGCCCGTATACTTTTCGATTACACGGAGAATGGAATAGAAAACTGTCATTAAATTTCGGAAATCTGAAAAACTCCATTTTTTTCCGCCAAAAAAACGCCCCAAACTGAAGATGACACTTTTTTTTTTTTCTTCTCATTGGTTTTACTTGATTCACATGTCATCTATTCTCATATTTGTAGTAGTGACATATATATATTATTCATCAAACAATTAACTACTCTCTTTTTTTGTCTAAAAAAATACACATCTTACACTAATAGAGTTTCAAAAAAACACACATCTTACGAATAAAGTTTATTGAATTAAATATATATAATATTAATCAACTTAACAAATAACAAAACTTTAAAAAAAATGGATACGAATAAATTAAAAAGTAAATTATTCGTGGAGAAAATTACTTGCGGGGAATATTCGTTACCCGTCAATTTTTTCGCGAAAAATACCCGTCCCGTCTCTGCGAAATTAAACGAGAAATTTCGCAGGGACAGGTAATGAAATGGGGGACGGGGACGGGAGCAGGAAAGACATTATCCGACTCTGCCCCGCCTCATGGACATCTCTAAGCGGATCTCAAACGGGGACGGGAGCAGGAAAGGCATTATCCGACTCCGCTCCGCCCATGGACATCTCTAAGCGGATCTCAAACAAGGACTTTGGATTATTTTACATTTTAAACATAATCATTTCTTTTAAATAACAACATGCTTCATAATGGTTTTGAAATGGTTAAAATATTTTGTATCATGTTTAAAACTTCTCCAAAACATGTATTTAATTATTTAAAATCAATTTTAATTGTATGAAAATCGTGTTTGAAAGTGTAAAATCAACATTAAAGCTCTGTTGCCAAAGCGAGCATGGCTCAGCGGGGAGCATGGCTCAGCGGGCATATGTATGTGTTGACGACCAAGAGATCTGTGGTTCGAATCCCCCCACCCCCAATGTACTCAAAAAAAAACATTAAAGCTCTGTTTGTTAACTTGTTCAGTTTTTAGTTTTTTATTTTTTTTGTTTTTATTTTTAGTTTTATGTTTTTTAAAAATATATATTTGATAACTGTTTTTTTATTTCTATTTTTAAGAAATAGAAAATCGATAACTGTTTTTTGTTTTTAGTTTTTGAAAACATAAAAGTTTAGAGTGGTTGGATAATTACTTTGTATTTTTTTATAATTTTTTTTTAAAAAAATAATGTTAATTTATTAGAATGTAAAAATTGCAACATTTATCAAAATTTAATTAAGGTCCAATTATTTGATGAAATTTAAAATTTAGGGTAAAAAATGTTTTTTCCTAAAATAAAAGAATTTATTTTATCGATAGTTTAATATATTAGACAATCTTTAGTTGACGTTTATCATCCCTAAGTCAATAAAATAAAATATGTTAATTGTGTAAAGTAAACAGGTATATTGGTGTAACATCACAATAATATTAAAATATAATATACTAGAAATTTTTTATTTGAATAAAATTATAATATTTTTATACTAAAAAAATATTAATAATATCTTTCATATTTTAAAGAATATATTAATAATATAAATCACAACTTCAAAATGAAACTTGATTCCAATTTCAATAAATAAATAAAAAAAATAAAATAATTTCAATAATTATATCTAATTTGTTGACCATTCAAATAAAGTTTGAGAAAAAAAAAAAAAAAAACTTCAAATTTTTAAATCAAAAACCTGTTTTTGAAACCTTCTTTTTTTTTATTTTTAAAATTTGTTAATTAATGTAAAACGTTTTTAAAAGCTTAAAAACCAAAAATTTAATTGGTTATCAAACATACCTGATTTCTAAAAATAAAAAACCAAATGCGTGATCAGTTGCATTAAAAATCACTTTTAAACAAATTATTTTTATTTAAATCCTCCAAGTAAAAAAAATAAAATAAAATATATTGGTTAATTGAGTTCATATTTTTGTTGATATATTTATACACGTGAGAGTGCTACGTGCGTACATGTCACATAAATTTTACCCATCAGCAAATTATATGTATCTATGTTATCAGGGGCGGATCCAGAAATATATGTCAGAGGGGCACCATTCAAATAAGGCTAAATTACAAGTTTAGTCTTCAATTTCTTATTTGTGTCTATCTGGTCCTCAAACTTTAAAATGTATGTAATAAGTCTCTCGACTTTCAATTTTGTATCTAATAAATCCATAAATTTTTAATTTTTTATCCAATAGAAACATATTAAAAAATATAAAAAAATTAATTGTTTTATTAAACATAATTTTTATTTTGTGTCTAAGCCGACATTTTTTTCAAAATCATGTATCTATTAGATACAAAATTAAAATTTTAAGGTTCAATTAGAGATAAAATTAAATAACTCTATAACAACTTTTTTTAAAAAAAAAAATAATAACAAAATTAAAAGCTCATAAATCTATTAGATATCGTTAAAGTTTAAAGATTTATTGAACACAAAATTAAAAAATTATGAATCTACCATACATTTAAACTCCATGGATCTATTAGACATAATTTTAAAATTTAAATGACTAAATTTATAATTTTACCTCCATATAAATATAATTTTAAATACATGATATATAATATTTATAGTAAAAATATTAATTTTAAAATTATAATAAACTATTATAGTATTATTCATCTAAATATAGGTAAATAATGAAATTATAAATTATAAATTCGAAATATTTATAATGATAAATTTGTAAAATTAAAAATAGAACACCTAAACTAATTTATTAACGCTTGAAAGAAAGGAAAAAAAAAAAAAAATTATATATAGAATTAAAAATAAAGGAAAGTTAAAAAAACCGTGGGCGTGCCCCAAAACCATCATTCCAGCAACAGAATATCTGTTCAATGCTGCATTTTGGTATAGAAATAGAATTTTACATACAAAAATACAAACCTAATAATTCGAGGGGGCGGGCACGTGCCCCGGCCCCTACATGCATCCGCCCCTGTATGTTATAATGTTGGCTAGCGAACAAGCTAAAGTTACCATTTGATACCACTGTAAATGAAAAGATTCAGCCGTTTTTTTTTAAGGTTTAATGTTAAAAGTTTTTTTTTTTTTTTTTTTTTTTTTTTTTTTTTTTTTTTTTTTTTTTTTTTTTTTTTATGGGCAGGTCAAGTTTGTTTTTTGTTTTTTTTCCTCGACAATTATAGGGCGGGAGAGATTGAAACTGAGATCTTTTGGTCACTAATTTATATAATACGTCGGTTGAACTATGTTCGTGTTGACTGACACATCATTTTTGTTGATGAGTGGGTTGTGTAACTTGTGTTTCATATAACATGTCTATATATCTAAATGTATTAATAAAATAATAATTATACATTTTTTTTTTTTTTTGACAATTTTTAATAGTTTTTGACGAAATAATTCAATTGAGAAAATTAAATAAAAATTAATAATTTAAAAAGATTAAGGACTTAATTGAAAAAAAATCAATATATCAACGGTAAAATTTCCAAACGACAAAACTAAAAATTGGCTAAGACTTAAGGGGGCGTTTGGGGCGCAGGATGGGTTATTATAGTTGGTGGGTTATAATAATCTGTGGGTTATAATAGTCTGTATTTGGGGTGCAGAGTTGTATAGTCTCGGTTTAGTAAGTCTGTGTTTGGGGTGCAGAGTTGTATAGTGTGAGTTTAAAATACAGTTTTCTTTAACATGAAGTTTGAAATATGTGTTTATGTTAGTTTATTTTTTTTCTACAACTTTTGGTTGTATTTATATAGTTAAATGTATATTACATATTAATTTTTTAAAAATTAAAAAAATAAATATTATTTAGGAAATCACAAATAATCGACAACAAGAGACTCGGTGGAGAGAGAAATAATACAGTTTTCTTTAACATGGAGTTTGAAATATGTGTTTATGTTAGTTTATTTTTTTCTACAACATTTTGTTATATTTGTATAGTTAAATGTATATTACATATTAATTTTTTAAAAGTTAAAAAAATAAATATTATTTAAGAAATCACAAACAATCGATTCGGTGAAGAGAGAAATTTGGGATGAAATGGAAGATAAAAAATCGTGAGGTGAGAAAGACAAAGAGAGAAAAAAAATCGGTAAATTGAGTGAAAAAAATAGAAAAAAAAAGAAAGAGAGTAGAAAACTCGAAAAAAAAACAAAGAGAGAAGAAAACTCGAAAAATTTAATGAAAATGAAAAAAACTGTAGAACTACTTGCTACTGTAAACACTGTAGCAAACCGGGGGTTATAATAACCCCAGCCTCAGCCTCATCATCGGGCCCGAAGCCCAAAGGCCGGCCCAAGCCCAGCCCAAGCCCGATCCAAGCCCGGCCCATGGTCAACGGTTGACCGGCCCGGCCCGGCCCAGCCCTTTCATTCATCGGATTGGATATGGATCTATTTTTTTTTAATTGGATCGGCCCATGGGCCGGCCCGTTCGAGCCGTATTTGGATCGGCTCGTTGGGCCGGCCCAAAGGCCCGATCCAATATAATAATTTATTATATATAAATTATAATAATAATAATATAGAAAAATATGAAAAATATCATCATTATAATAACATTATGTTATTATTTATTTGCATGCTCATTTCAATTATCATTTTTTTAGATTAAATTTATACAAGTTGTATAAATTATCTTGTGTGTTCAATGAGATTGAGAAAAAAAAAATGAGTGGCAAAAGAAAGAAAAATAATATATTATGAAAAAGAAGATTAAATAAATGTGTACTTTAGTACGAGGGGAAGGGATGGAGAGATAGTTGAAAATGCATACATTATCCAAAAACTATCATATTTTTGTCCCACATCGAAAGTTTTGAGTTTGGAGGAGATTTATTTTCTATAAATAAGTTTTAATCTCATACAAAATTTATATTTAAAAATAAAGTTTTTATTTAAAGGGTCAACCCAAGCCCGGCCCAAAGGGCCGATCTAGGCCCGATCCAATTTTGACCCATTGAGTTTGGCTCATGGATTGGGCTATGGACCTATATTTTAGGGGTCGGGCTGGCCCAAGCCCGGCCCAAACAGTGGCTTAGGCCCAAAGGGCTTGGGCCTGGACCAAGCTTGGGCCTTTGATTCTTTGGGCCGGGCCGGCCCGGCCCGGCCCAATGATGAGGCTGACCCCAGCCCAACTTATATAGTTGGGGTTCCAAACATGGAGTGGGCTATTTAAGCCCACCCCACCCTACCCAACTCGGGGGGCCAAACAGCCCCTAAAAGATGAGTAACAATTTTTTTTGCCTTATTATTATTTTTTTCCTCCCTTGAACTTTTCCTACTACTAAAGTAGGGCTAAAATCTATTTTTCCCCTAAAACTAAGTTGTTTTTTTTTATTAATAGGTTAAGTTTCAAAACTTATTATAAAAATAGTGCAGTTTTTAAATTAATTTTAAAAATATAGTTGTTTTAATTAAATGTCGTTTTTTTCAAAGACGATTTATCCACATGGCGCCACATCGTCAATGTCCTAATTTGAAAAAGTTGCAATATTAAAAAAACAGCTTAAAACTAAACCATATGTCTTATTTGATATGAATTGTTTGGTTAAATTCGAATTAATTTTTTTTTCTTTTTATTTTGAATTTTTTTAGAATCACTTTCTAAATGCTTAAAAAAAAATTATATATATATATATATATATATATATATATATATATTTTTTTTTCACCACTTCAAAAATCATTCTAAAATTAAATTTCTTTCTCTAACTTTTTTTTTTCTTTCTAAAATTGCATTTATCGTATAAATTTTCATTCTCTCCTATGCTATGAAGTATCTTTCTCTAAAATTCCTATCAATCTCTTTTCTTTTTTTTTTCTCACAAACTTTTGTCTCCAATTTCTCCTCACATTTTTCTAATTCTTTTTTCTTAACATTTCTTATTTTTAAAAAAACCTAAAATTTCTCTTCTATAACTTTTCTTTCTTTTTATAAAAATAAAAATAAAAATAATAATAAATTAAAATCAAATGATGAATCCAGATAGTTGGGAATTGAGAATCTGACCTGACCTGGAATTCAAAAGGTTGGGTGGAATACCACAAAGAGAAAGGGTACCTAATAAAAAAGCATTTTTTGTAATAGGTCCAAAGATGAAATTCTTAATGATAGTTGATTGTATTCACCGATTTTCGCAATAATAGCCTGTTCCACAGCAGGATTAACAGCATTTTATATGTTTCGCATCTACTTACTTACTTTTGAGGGACATTTAAACCTTTATTTAAAAAATTACAGCGGAAAAACAAATAACTCCCTCGGAAAAACAAATAACTCCCTCTATTCAATATCATTATGGGGGTAAAGAAGGATAAAAAATAATTAAAAAAACGTTTGTTTCTTATCATTATTAACAATGAATAATAATGAAAGATCCTCTTTTTTTGGAACTAAACAACATATCAAATTCATAGTAACGTAACAAAAATGATGTGCCCTTTTCTTACTATTCCCCGTTTTGGTACTAAGAATACTTTTTCATACACCTATGAATCAGATAATACTATGTTATTTCCGATGTTTGTGTTATCCTTATTTACTTTGTTTGTTGGAGTCATAGGAATTTCGTTCACTCAATTCAATCAAGAAGCAATTGATTTTAATATATTAGACAAATGGTTAACTCCGTCTATAAACTTGTTACATGAAAGTTCCAAAGATTCTGAAAATTGGTATGAATTTGTTAAAAATGCAACTTTTTCTGTAAGTATAGCTTATTTCGGAATATTGATAGCGTCTTTCTTCTATAAGCCCGCTTATTCATCTTTACAAAATTTGAATTTTCGTAATTCATTTGTTAAAAGTTTTACTAATATTTTTTTTTTGAAAAAATTATAAATATAATATATAATTGGTCATATAATCGTGGTTACATAGATGCTTTTTATAGAATATCCTTAATTGGGGATCAGAGTATTAGCTGAATTAACTTATTTTTTTGATCTACCGGTAATTGATGGAATTACCAATGGGGTGAGAATTACCAATGGGGTGGGTATTCTAAATTTTTTTTGTAGCAGAAAGTATTAAATATCTAGGAGGTGGTCGAATCTCGTCTTATATCTTATTGTATTTAGCTTATGTATTGATTTTTACATTATTAATTTTTTTTTATCTATTTCTAACTTCGAATTTTCTTTATTTCCATTCGGAGGGTAAGAAGTTTCATAAACTGGTCTTTTTATATTTTGATAGCGTGTCCTTTTAAAGTGGAATTCATCCTTTGTTTTTTCCTTTCCATTCACTCGGATCTCTTCCGTTTCATCGATTTTGTCCGGATCCTCCTTTTCTTCCGAAAAAAGGGAAGGAGAAGTATCTTCTTCGGTGGATCCCTCTTGTTCCTGTTTAGTCCCCTTCGTTTCGAAAGTGGTTTCTATTTCTACATCTGTTTCTTCCTCGCTTTCCTCCGTTTCCTCCGTTTCTTTCAGTTTCTTAGTAACAATGGGTGGGGGTATTCTGCCTAAATAGACCCAGGTAATAAATAAGAGAATACTAAAGATTCGAGCCATAGAATTTCTCAATTCTTTTTTATTAGGTACCCTTTCTCTTTGTGGTATTCCACCCCTTGCCTGCTTTTTTGTTAATTCTGTCTAGTTGTGAAATTCCTCTTTTACCCCTCGCCTAAAAAATGCGTTCTCCTCCATTTTTCTATGCCTCTCTCCTCCATTTTTCTTTGCCCTCTCTCCTCCATTTTTCTCTCTGCACTCTCTCTTCCATTTTTTCTCTGTTGCACTCTCCTCTCCCTCCCACCTTCCATTTTTCTCTGTCCTCCTTCCTCAATTTTTCTCTCTGCACTCTTTTCTCCATTTTTTTCTCTGCTACACTCGCTCCTCCCCTCACCTTCTCAAATTCAAATTCTTCTATGCACAGAAAAAAGATTAGATTTGAGATTAGGATCGTGAGAGAAAAAAAAAATGTGATTGAGCTAAAAAAAGATCACATTTTGCAATTCCCCATCTTCGCTAAACTTTTTATAAAAATTTGAAGCTCCAACCTTATGAAAATTAGTATGCTCACTTTGACATCTTTCTACTCTCAATTTAAGCGTAAGTTAAAAATAGAGTGATGTAATGCCAACTTTCAATTTGAGTTGAACTTAAAAAAAGAATTATTAATAAAAATAAAATAAAAACCTTATTCTTTTAGCTTTTCGTCCACTTTACCATTGCAATTAGTTTTCTTTTTTAAGTTGATTTTCTATCCTAAGAAAATATTTTCATTACGATTCCTCTCTAACAAATTCTCTGTATAAAGCGAATAATATATATATATATATAGTAAGGAGAATAAATCTCCTCCCCTCTAGGCTATATATCATACCATTGAGCTATGTTCTTATTGATATAAATCTCCTCACCTTACATCTCTTTGAGTCCAATATAACAAATATAATAATATAATAACATAATAACAATCCTATAATATCTCAATTATTACTTCAGATATATGAGTACTCTCCCTCCCTCTGATGAATAAATTCGGCATATTACAGAGTTATTTGGTAGAATAGACAAACAATTTTTTATTGCTAATTTTGTGAAAAGGTGAAACGTATTTTTTATTTGAAAAATATTTAAATACTAGAATCTAAAACAGTACTCTCAACTAAAATTTGATTATAGTTTTGGCCATTTTTCATATAAAGTAAAATTACATTTTTTTTCAAAACAATGACAAACTCAACAAGAGGCGTGTATCAAAACTTCAACCTTTTTATTGGGTAAATTACATTTTTGGTCCCTAAAGTTTCAGTTTGGTAGTATTTAGGTTCTTGAGCTTTCAAACTCAACAATTTTATCCGAAGTTTGCATTTGGTAGAGTTCTTTGTGTTGGGTATTTTTCACATTTGCGGTGGAAAGTCCAAAGGTAAAAGCTCAATAGGGCATTTAGGTTTATCTTATTTAAAGGTAAAGAAGTCAGCCGGATTTGTTGTTGCAAGCAAACCGAGGAGAGAGAAAAACAGAATTAGAGATAAAGAAAATGAGAATAATTCTACATACGTACAGTTTTCGTATTTCAGTCCGTTGGGAATCAATCCGTGCTCCGATCGAGCTGAAAGTTTGACAACGTGTTCTTGACATGATGATCTTCAATATGAACGGTGGAGATTTATTTTTGAGCTATCTACATGCAGATTCCAGTCGGTAGTTCGTTGCCACTTTAAGTGAGATTTTTCTTCTTTACTCTCTTGAATTATTGTCGTTTGTTGCTGAGATTAATCATCTTGAGATATCAATAGTTGTATGCCTCTAGTTGTGGCTAGGGAGAACTCGTTGTAACCCATTATTGATTATAGTGGAGTTGTTGACTTCGGTCCGTGGTTTTTTACTCTTCGCATTGAAGATGTTTTTCCACGTTAAAATTGTTTGTGGCCTGCGCTTGAATTATATTGTGGAGATTTCGTTTGGAGCTATCTACCTGCATCTTCTTCACTCTCTTGAATTATTGTCGTTTGTTGTTGAGATTAATCATCTTGAGATATCAATAGTTGTATGCCTCTAGTTGTGACTAGGGAGAACTCGTTGTAGCCCATTATTGATTATAGTGAAGTTGTTAACTTCGGTCCGTGGTATTTTACTCTTCACATTGAACAGGTTTTTCCACGTTAAAATTGCTTGTGCCCCGTGCTTGAATTATATTGCGTTTCTACTCGTTTAATTTCCTATTAGGTTCACATAAGAGAGGGATAATTGAATTATAGAATTTAGTAAATATCCCAACACTTTGTCCCTCCGCCAGTTTTTTCGTTAATTGCTAACCGAAAGTTGACGTGACACCTATTTTTTTATTATTAAAAATATACTTTTCTAATTTTTTAATTATTAAAATTAAAAAAAAAAAAAAACTATTTTTCTCTCTCTTCTTTCTAATTCCCTTTTCCTTATTTTTCGCCTCTCATGGGTGCTGCTGTACGGTCATAACAAACTGGCTGGCAAAAGGTCTCCAGCAGCTCTTTTCGCCGCATGTAAAGCCAAATCTAACCAAACTAGCCCCCGTCGGCCACAGTTGCTGCTGTGACAAAACCTCCTTCCCCTTAGCCCCAACTCCCCAAAATTCTTAGCCCTAATCGACCATGATCTCGTTGACGGAACGAGCTCTGACAAGAAAACCCATCCCCCAATCCTCAAATATATCACCCAATCCAACTATTTAGGGCTCCCCTACGCACCGAAGGGCATCAACCACGAGGAAGTTTTCACAAGTATCAAAATCCACAACATACTATTTTGTGGTGAAGGATTATGCTCTGAAACGAAGGAGAAATCCCCCCATTATTTTTTCCTTTTTCTTCTTCTTTTGAAAATAGAGAAAGGAGGAGGAATGGGAAAAAGAAGAAGAAAAAATGAAAGATCGAGAAGAAGAAGAGGAAAAAGAAAAATAGTCATGGGCGGCGACTATGGCCATGGGAGGAAGAAGTAGATGGAATGAGGGAGAAAAAAAAAGAGTGAAGAAAGGAGAGAGAGAAATAAAAAGAAAAACAAGTATTTTTTTCTTAATTTTAATAATTAAAAATATTGAAAAAGATTTTTTTAATAAAAAAAAATAGATGTCACGTCAGCTTTTTGTTAGTAATTAACGAAAAAATCGACGGATGGACCAAGAACACTCAAAATGCAAACCTAAGAGGGAAAATTGTTGAGTTTGAAACCTCAAAGACCTAAATGCTACCAAACCCTAACCTTAGGGACTAAAAGTGTAATTTACCATTTATTTATTTATTTTGAGTTCAACATGTGGAGATGGAGGCTCACACCTCTCATTTTAAGTAAAATGTCTAATGCCTTAATTAGTTAAGCTATGCTCATGTTAGCATCAAGGGGCAACTAGAGGAATAACAAAAATGGAATAGTGCAACTTGAAAATTAGTCGACCCAAATAAAGTTTTGAAAAATAGCTAAGTGTTATATTTAGCATAATCTTTATAATGCGTTGAGACCAAAATCACCTGTTGATATTTATGTGTTGAATAATCCAATCAAATTGCCTACAAAAGGGGATAATTTAATGAGAGAGAAATATGTGGGGGAAATAATAAAAAAAATTAGTAAACCATTAGACTAATTTGAATTAACCCAACATTAATGATGATGTAATGAGAGGATAATAGTGTTATAGATTCAAACAAAAATTCAAAATCACAATCAGTATATTGACAAGTACACTATCTTGAACATCACGAAAATGGAAAACCCAAGATTCCGGTTGTATATTGAAAACAATGATCTAGGATAATTAGTATATATTGGAAAATACATTTGTCTATAAAAGTCTAGGGTACTAAGAAATACACTCAGACAAGTAGTATATAGAGGAAAATATAAGAGAAAAGATAAATACTAATAGGTTTAAAAACAAGAAAAATTGGTAAATAAAGGTAATTAACACTTGGTCCTCAAATTCGACCCCAAGGCTCGATATTTTTTTTAGATGTTTCAGCTTCCTTAAAACAAGACACCCAAGTTCTCAAAATCGACCACAAGTTTTGATATTCTTCCATGATGAGGTTGTTCCGGCGAACTCTTCCTTCTCTTTCTCCCTACAAATTCACCCTCGCGATGCTAGATCTACGAAAGACAATTCAGATTGCTCCGACGAAGAAAGTATTTTTTTAGCGTGGCTAGCGACCTGAGTTGGGGTGCGAGTCCTAACAAAGTTCCTAGATTCCTCTTCAATCCCCTTTCCATACTTGTTGTAAACCAATTAAAAACCGTTTGTGTTCTTCCTCAGTCCAAGGCACACATATTATTCAACCACAGTCCACACAAGAAAATCGTCAACACAAACACAAAAATCTGGGAGGCAAAAATTCAAAAGGAAAACTTCAATTTCCTTCCGTACGTTCTGATCATAAAACAGATGTCGATGTCGATCGAAGAATCGAACCTGGCTTACGCTCATGTTTGCGGTTTCCACGAGCGTCCGACCTCATGAGGTGAGGGAGGCTTAATGACATGAATGAAAATAAAAAGATGAAGTAAAAACTCTCCACCCCTAATTTTTTTTTTTTTTTTTTTATGACAACATGTGGGTGGGGATCGAACCTAGGACCTCATAGTCACTAGTTCATACATCATATCAATTGAACTATGTTCTTGTTGGTTTCACCCCTAAAATTTGAGTAGCTATGAAATCCAAATATGAAAACATTTTAACTATTTTTCGAGATGACTTTTTATTTTTAGCTATTCTTCTCATTTCCTTAGCATCAATCTTGAGATTTTTGTACGGATGACTCGAAATTTTAAGCGATTTGAGAAAATGACTTGAATTTTTTTTAAAAAAATGTCAATTGACTTTATGCTGACATCATCAACAATTGTTTTAATATTATTTTGACTCATTCTCCCTCATGCTCATGGAAGGGTCCCAATCGCTCTCGTGGGCGTTGGGTTGACTCTCACTCGAGCTCCACTTCAGATCTAAAAATTTTCATATTTTGTAGATTTGGAAGATTTTCCCGATCTTATATGTTTCCGATCTAAAAAAATTTCAGTTGTTGAATTGCCACAGGAAAGTTTTCGTTGATGGGAGTCGTCACCGGAGAGTCGCCGACGATGGGAGGAAGAAAAAACGTGATGGAGGAGAGATAGAAGAAATGTAGGAAGAAGAAGAAGTTCAGAGGAGAAGCGAGAGGTCATAAAAAGCAAGAAAACAAGATTTTTTTTTTTATTAAAAAATGGTTGATGACGTCAGCAGAAGGTCAATTGATCTTTCTTTTAAAAATCCGGGTCAATCCTTCGAAGTGCTGAAAATTTAGGGTCCGTACAAATATCTCATCCAACTTTCAACTATAGAAAAAGTAAATTATCCTTAGATTGACTTGATTGTTTTTGTAATATTTCAACAAAAAGTACAAATTCTATATTCTAAAAAACAAAAAACAAAATACATAAACTTAGTTGTGTTTTATTTATTCGTTTGAAAGCCATAAGTCTTAGAAAGCACTAGGGGTGTAAGAAACCGGACCGGCCCGATCAACGAACCGAAATCGACCCAAAAATTTACAGTTATATAAAAACCGACTCGAACCGACAAATTTCGGTTCGATTTCGATTTATACAAATCAACATGTTTTTAAGTTTTAACCTAGCCCCCTTCTCTCTCCTAAACTCATTTTTGCACACCTAATATTCAGTCCCCCTCACTCTCTAGGTTTAGTCCCTCCCTTCCTCTCTCAATTTCAACATAGCCCTCTCCTCTCTCCTAAACTGAGCAGCTAATATCCAGTCCCCCTCACTCTTTCGATTCAGTCCCTCCCTTCCTCTCTCAATTTTTTTCTTTTTCGTTCGCCTTCGTCGTCGCCCCTCTTCCGGCACCGTAACATCTTCGTTCGCCGCCATTCGCCAAGCGTAGTTTACCAACCGTCGTTCACCGTTCGCCTGAGGTGGGTTTCAACGAAAAATGTTTTCTTCTTGATCGATTACTTTTCTGTGTTTCTTCTTCTTGATGTTGTGCTTCTTGTTATTTGGGTTCTGATTTGTGTTAAAAAAAATTATGTGTTTCTTCTTCTTGATGTTGTGCTTCTTCTTATTTGGGTTCTGTTTTGTGTTAATAAAAATGCTTAAAAAAACCCAATAATCTAGTGAAAAGAGGAATTTGAGATTTTTTTATTTGGTGTTTGAGCCAAAAATTAGGAATGAGGTATATGAGATTTTTCTTGTTTTTGTTTTTGTGCAAGAATCTACCTAAGGAAGGGTTTGAGATTTTTTGTATCGGTTGTGTAAGCAAAAATTTATGCCATGGATTTTGAGATATTTTTTTTTGTTAAGCAATCGGGGCAAAATATTTGTTTGAGGACAACCAAAACCATTTTTTTTTGCTTAAAAAAAAAAGAAACTCGTTGACCGCCCCGTCCCGACCCATAATTTGTCGGGTCGGGTCAGGCCTGAAAACGAACAGTGTCGGTTCGATTTTCACGAAAACTGACCCGACCCAACCCGTTTTCACTCCTAAAAAGCACAACAAAATTCGAGACTCAACCAAAGAAAGAACACATTAGATGTATGTTTGGTTTGCAAGTAATTAATTTTTGAAATAAGTAATTTTAAAATAAATTGAGGTATTTAGCAACCACCTCAAATGAATTATTTGAGAATAAATTTTAGAAATAATTCATTTTGGGTGAAACACTTAATATTAACTTTTATAAAAAAAATATTTTTAGGTGTTTAATTGAAAAATCTACCTAGTTTTCATAATGTATTAAAATTACCAAAGTATCCTCACACTACTTCTTTAAATTTTCTCCACCCACGATTGTTGTCGGCCACCTCTGGCCACCTCCTCCGACAACGTCGACCATCTCTGGCCACCGTCTCCGAACTCCAGCCATTGTCGCCAATCTCCAACGACCTCCTCAGACCACCGCCACCACTCCCCGGCGACCGTCACCGACCTACAGTCGGCCACCGACGACTAAGTATAATTAATGCAGGGTGGGGGGTTTGAACCCCAGACCTCTTGGACAAGATATAACTTTATGTCAATTGAGCTATGCTCTTTGACAAATACAAATTTAAACTTATTAATTCATATTGTTTATTCGAACCACAGACCTCGTGGTCGTCAACTCATACATATGCCAGCTGAGCTATGCTCGCTTTGGCATTAATTCATATTGTTTATTAATAATTGTCTGTAATTTGACATCAGGAGAAACACTCCGTATAGAGAAAACCAAATACACTTGTAGATAAAATTACTTTTAAAAAAATGTAACCAAATATATGAATTATAAACTTTTCTAGAAAAAAATTCGTTTTTTAAAAAAAAAAAAAAAAAAAACACTTTTTTTTTTAGTAGAATTCAAACCTACCGATCATGATTCAAAAGGTTAAATGAAGAGAAGTGCCAAGGGATAGGCCAGATGAGCCTAACTTATGGCCCGCTCGAGAGAATGACCTGCCAATAATATTTTTTGAAAGAATGACCTTTTGCATATTGTCAGTTGACCATCTCGAGAATTTTGGCATACAGTGAACTTACAAGATTGCCCTCCTCATAATTTTTTAACCGTGTTGACCCAACGAGAACAAAGGGTGAGAAAACCCGCAAGGCAACGAGAGAAATAAAATATCGGACTGTAGGGAATATGAAACGGTGGTTTCATTTCTCTCGTTGATTTGCTGGTTGGACACTCGTTTACTTCCTCTCTTTGGATATTCGGGATTAAAACAACCCGCACATGAACGAGAAGAAGTAAACAACCATTTGAAGATATTATCTCACTCGTTGTCTTTCGGGTTGAATCACACAACCCGCAACAGAACGATAAATGATACATAAAAATGATAGCCCAGACGATTTTGAGAAATTGATAAGCATAATAAAATAAAATTACAATAAAACAGTCAAAATAAAATGATTAAGCATAATAATAAAACATGTTTAAGCCTTCTAGCTATCCTATTCCGTATCGTCAATAATCACCAACGACGACGACCTGTCCTTCCTCTTCTTCCCCCTCTGCTCAATTCTACTTGGTCCTTCCTTAGCTGGTTCGGGGGGCCCATTCGGTTTAATGTGCTTAGCACCTGAAAGCAGTGAAGGTGGTTGGTTGACGCTAGGGCTCGACCTTTGCGGTTCAACTGTAGGAATTGTCTCATGCTCAGTTGGTGAACGGAGATGATGGTTCGGCGGAGAATGAGAGGAATCTGATGAAGGCGACGTGGTGTGATAATATGGTTCTTCTTCTTCCTCATACTCCTCTGAGGTCGTCGTTCGTTGGTAAGATGACCCACCGGAGTCGTAGTTAGGATCATTCTGGTGTGGGGCGAATTGGTTGTAGTCGATTTCGATTAGTGAATCGTCTGAAGACATTAGAAATGGATGAAAGTGAAAAAAGGTAGTGGTAGACGAGAAGTCTTGGTTTGAAAGGTGAGACTTCAAAGAACCAACTTCGCACGCCAAACAAACTGCGAAATGACATTGATGAAAGGCTACATGTACTGGTAAGCGAAAGGGTTCAAACACTGCGTAGCGAGCGCGATCCAATTAATTTTGAAAAGTCATCATTGCCCCTCCTTGAAACCCGAAACCCTTATTTATGAAATCAAATGTCTAGAACTAGCTTCTCATGCCAACCACCAACCAACCTTCCAAATGACATTGATGAAAAGGTACGGATTAGCAAGAGGGATGAAAGGTTCACCATGTAGCGAGAGCGAGAACGAATTATTCCACTCCATGTTTAGGCTTTAGGGTTATTTGTATTTTATGTATGTTATTTGATAATAATTCTTTTGTTTGGTTATAGGTTTGAGCATACGAGACCGTATCTACACTCGAAGGGAAGATTGCTGCAAGAATGAATGAGGATGCAATCCCTCGTATTCTTAGATGGTCTTGTACCAATTCATTGGCACGCGCACTGGTTGAACGTGATGGTTTCAACTCTCCCATCGTTTGTATTTTTTTTTTTATAATATTTAAGAAAATAGGTTTGTTCAATAAATATATAATTTACTTATTTTTTTTGTAATGTAGACGGTCATTACTCAGAAACTCCAGTTGTCTGATGCGGAAGTGGAGTTTAAGAACACCGCTTTGGGAAGTAGATCAATTTTCATTCCACAAGCCATCCTAGGTGACCAGAGTCCAGTTGGGTTGGTTGGGAGCATGGTTGATGAACAAACTTCCATTCCCGAAGTTGCAGAGGCAACGGAAACTGAAGCTTCAAACACATGGACAAGACATAGTGATGGTGGTGAAATACGTAAAAAACCTATGGGAAGTGTACGGAATGACAACCTGGGTGAGTTGGCAGAAGTGAAAGAGGAGTTGCATCGCCTAACCAGTCGCGTAGGAGGGATCGAGATGCACGTCCATGGTATCCAGGAGCAGTTGAAGGACGTGCAAGTAGATATGAAGATGATGCTTTCGTTGTTACAGACACTATGCAAGGTTCGTATTTGTAGTTCGTAATTTAATGGTTTAGGGTATTTGTACTAACAAATTTCATGTTGTCCAGGGCAAGTCTGTTGTAAGTGATGGTTTGGCAGGTATGAAGGATGTGAGAAGGCAGATGACAATGAGTTCCATAAGGAATCTGCTGGACCTTCGGGACAAAAACCATATGATGGAACAATGATCTTAGAAACTGGCGATAATGTTGAGGTGCAATTTACCCAGATGGGTCAAGAGGGTGAAACTGTGGATATTGATCCAGAAAAAGTAGAAAATTATGTGGTGCAGTCTGGTGGTGTCGGTGGAGATTGGTAGAGAAGAGCCTCATGGTGAAGAGGTGGAAAGTATTGGGGTAGGGTTGGGTGCACCAAATGTCGTAGAAGTGATTGGAGTATCCCACCATGTTCAGGAGGAGATAGTAGTGTTTGAGGGTGAATCCACGTGCGTTGTTCATGATTCTGTCCATGTGGATTTGGGGAACTCTCAAAACACATCAGATGCGCTTGAAAATGAACCGAGGACATTATTAGTGGATGCGGGGGATAAAGAACAGTATAACGTGGTTGTCATTTTTAATGAACATCGCATTCATCAAACTACCAATTCCTCTAGTGACGACTCAACGGACGAAGGCGTTGGCCTACTCCCCTTACAGACCGTGTACATTGACTCTGAGGTATTTTCTTATAACTGTTTAAGGTTTAGGGTAAGAATAAGCATAGATATTGTATACTAATAGCTATGAATGTAGGAGACTGATCCCTCCGATACCTCGTGTTGGCCATCAGATGAGGAAGGGAGTGAAAAAGTACACGCCAATGGTACAAGACAAGGGAAAGAGTGAACCGAAGGACAAAATTGAGTCAGTTGCAAAGAAGGCTAGAACCTCCCGAGCACGTAATCTTTTCACTGTACCCGAGTACCAAAAAATAGATGTTAAGGTATATAATTTGAAGTTTGATATACCTAAGAGCGTTGAAAACGTTTATCAGAAATGGTTGAAATCAAGAACCACGAACAAAGAAATACGAAAAGTTCTGTTTTATACGAATGACAAACGTTTCTTCAGAAACTTTAGTTCAAATACATGGGTAGATGCGAATGTAAGTATCTTAAAAGATTGTATTGTTTAGTATGAAATTTATGTATTCTATCATATGTATCTGACCATGTCGTTGTAATAGGTAATGGATATCCTGATGATGTTTGTTCGACAGAAACTTACATCAAGGCCTGATGATTTATGTGGCTGTCGTTTTTACAATAAGTTTACGACAGCCACATAAATCATAAATCAGTACAAGAAATTATCAGGCCTTGATGTAAGTTTCTGCCGAACAAACATCATCAAGATATTCATTACCTATTACAACGGCATGGTCAAATACATATGATAGAATACATAAAATTCATACTAAACAATACAATCATTTAAGATACTTACATCCGCATCTACCCATGCATTTGAACTAAAGTTTCTGAAGAAACGCTTGTCCTTCGTACAAAACATAACTTTTCGTATTTCTTTGTTTGTGGTTCTTGATTTCAACCATTTCTGATAAACGTTTTCAACGTTCTTAGGTATATCAAACTTCAAATTATATACCTTAACATCTATTTTCTGGTACTCGGGTACAACGAAAAGATTACGTGCTCGGGAGGTTCTAGCCTTCTTTGCAACTGACTCAATTTTGTCCTTCGGTTCACTCTTTTGCTTGTCTTCTACCATTGGCGTGTACTTTTTCACTCCCTTCCTCATCCGATGACCAACACGAGGTATCGGAGGGTCAGTCTCCTACATTCATAACTATTAGTATACAATATCTATGCTTATTCTTACCCTAAACCTTAAACAGTTACAAAAAAATACCTCAGAGTCAATGTACACGGTCTGTAAGGGGAATAGGCCAAAGGACGGGAATAGGCCAACGCCTTCGTCCTTTGAGTCGTCACTAGAGGAATTGGTAGTTGGGTGAATGTGATGTTCATTGAAAATGACAACCGCGTTATACTGTTCTTTATCCCCCGCATCCACTGATAATGTTCTCAGTTCGTTTTCAAGCGCATCTGATGTGTTTTGAGAGTTCCCCAAATCCACATGGACAGAATCATGAACAACGCACGTGGATTCAACCTCAAACACTACTATCTCCTCCTGAACATGGTGGGATACTCCAATCACTTCTACGACATTTGGTGCACCCAACCCTACCCCAATATTTTCCACCTCTTCACCATGGGGCTCTTCTTTACCAATCTTCACGGTCATCCCAACACCATCAGACTGCACCACATAATTTTCTACTTTTTCTAGATCAATATCCACAGTTTCACCCTCTTGACCCATCTGGGTAAATTGCACCTCAACATTATCGCTAGTTTCTAAGCTCATTGCTCCATCATATGGTTTTTGTCCCAAAGGTCCAGCAGATTCCTTATGGAACTCATTGTCATCTGCCTCCTCATTATCTTCACTCACATCCTCCATACATGTCAAACCATCACTTACAACAAACTTGCCCTGAACATGAATTTTTTTAGTACAAATACCCTAAACCATTAAATTACGAACTACAAATACGAACCTTGCACAGTGTCTGTAACAACGAAAGCATCATCTTCATATTTACTTGCACGTCCTTCAACTGCTTCTGGATACCATAGACGTGCATCTCGATCCCTCCTACGCGACTGGTTAGGCGATGCAACTCCTCTTTCACTTCTGCCAACTCACCCAGGTTGTCATTCCGTACACTTCTCATAGGTTGTCTACGTATTTCACCATCATCAGGTTCAGTAACATACGTTTCATCTTCAACCTCTACACCATCACTATGTCTTGTCCATGTGTTTGGAGCTTCAGTTTCCGTTGCCTATGCAACTTCGGGAATGGAAGTTTGTTCATCAACCATGCTCCCAACCAACCCAACTGGACTCTGGTCACCTGGGATGGCTTGTGGAATGAAAATTGATCTACTTCCCAAAGCGGTGTTCTTAAACTTCACTTCCGTATCAGACAACTGGAGTTTCTGAGTAATGACCGTCTACATTACAAAAAAAATAAGCAAATTATATATTTATTGAACAAACCTATTTTCTTAAATATTATAAAAAAAATACATGTAATACAAACGAGGGTAGAGTTGAAACCATCACGTTCAACCAGTGCGCGTGCCAATGATTTGGTACAAGACCATCTAAGAATACGAGGGATTGCATCCTCATTCATTCTTGAGGCAATCTTCCCTTCGAGTGTAGATACGGTCTCGTATGCCCAAACCTATAACCAAACAAAAGAATTATTATCAAATAACATACATAAAATACAAATAACCCTAAAGCCTAAACATGGAGTGGAATAATTCGTTCTCGCTCTCGCTACATGGTGAACCTTTCATCCCTCTCGCTGACCCGTACCTTTTCATCAATGTCATTGGAAGGTTGGTTGGTGGTTGGCATGGGAAGCTAGTTCTAGACATTTGATTTCATAAATAAGGGTTTCGGGTTTCAAGGAGGAGCAATGATGACTTTTCAAAATTAATTGGATCGCGCTCGCTAAGCAGTGTTTGAACCCTCTCGCTAACCAGTACACGTAGCCTTTCATCAATGTCATTTCGCAGTTTGTTTGGCGTGCGAAGTTGGTTCTTTGAAGTCTATTAAATGAACATGAAAAGTCCATAATTCACATTCACCTTTCAAACCAAGACTTCTCGTCTACCACTACCTTTTTTCACTTTCATCCATTTCTAATGTCTTCAGACGATTCACTAATCGAAATCGACTACGACCAATTCGCCCCACACCAGAATGATCCTAACTACGACTCCGGTGGGTCATCTTACCAACGAACGACGACCTCAGAGGAGTATGAGGAAGAAGAAGGACCATATTATCACACCACGCCGCCTTCATCAGGTTCCTCTCATTCACCGCCGAACCATCATCTTCGTTCACCAACTGAGCATGAGACAATTCCTACAGCTGAACCGCAAAGGTCGAGCCCTAGCGTCAACCAACCACCTCCAAACTCCCCACCTTCAATGCTTTCAGGTGCTAAGCACATTAACCGAATGGGCCTCCCGAACCAGCTAAGGAAGGACCAAGTAGAATTGAGCAGAGGGGGAAGAAGAGGAAGGACAGGTCGTCACCGTTGGTGATTATTGACGATACGGAATAGGATAGCTAGAAGGCTTAAACATGTTTTATTATTATGCTTAATCATTTTATTTTGACTGTTTTATTGTAATTTTATTTTATTATGCTTATCAATTTCTCAAAATCGCCTGGGTTGTCATTTTTCTGTATCATTTCTCGTTCTGTTGCGGGTTGTGTGATTCAACCCGAAAGACAACGAGTGAGAAATTATCTTCAAATGGTCGTTTACTTCCTCTCGTTCATGTGCGGGTTGTTTTAATCCCGAATATCCAACAAGAGGAAGTAAACGAGTGTCCAACCAGCAAATCAACGAGAGAAATGAAACCACCGTTTCATATTCCCTACAATCCGATATTTTATTTCTTATAATATTTATTTCTCTCGTTGTCTTGCGGATTTTCTCACTCTTTGCTCTCGCTGGGTCAACACGGTTAAAAAATTATGAGGAGGGCAATTTTGTAAGTTCACTGTATGCCAAAATTCTCGGGATGGTCAACTGACGTATACAAAAGGTCATTCTTTCAAAAAATATTATTGGCAGGTCATTCTCTCGAGCGGGCCATAAGTTAGGGTCATCTGGCCAAATATCCCAAGTGCCAAGTCCGTGAAAGTTAGACATAGAAAATGGTTGATAGCATAATGTTAAATGAGAGAGAGATTTGATAAAATATGGAAAAACATAATAAACTTACAAACACCAAATTTATATTGATTTTTTTTTCTTAAAAAAAAAAAAATATATATATAGATATAGATTTAATTTTCTACTTTCTTTTTGTAGTACTATTATAAAATTATAATCCATTTGTCCACAACATTTATTAATTTTTTTGAAACATATTAATGATTATTTTTCTTTATATTGATAATCCAATTTATCAAGAGCAACTGCTATACTAAATGAAAGACAAATGAAGTATTAAATAAATAAAAAACTAAAAGGGAAGTAATAAATAAAAATTGAGGGATGGACATCCATCCACATTTATAATGTGTTTTATACAGTATTAAATATCCAAATATATTGCGTCAAAAAAAAAATCCAAATATATAATAGAATATAGGGTTGATTGCATAGCAAACTATTTGCAATTATAGCAAATTATAAAACATTTTGCAAATATAGCAAAACAAATGATCCATGTAAAAGACCAAAAAGCTCAAACATCCCAAAATCAATAATTAAAATTCCTAAACCCTAAACCCCTAAACCGACACGACACTTCAATGCATAGTGAACACCGAAAAATCCCAAACTCTAAACTTCAAACCCTAACAGAACACTTCAATGAACGCCGAACCAGAGATAACCAATTTTTTTAATTCTTCTTATTTATTTATTAAGGGTAATACGAGAATAAAAAAAATCATTTTAGAAATTTACGATATTTGCAAAACTTTTAAAAAGTTGTTATATCTTTAATTATTTTAGTCTAAATTGACATCGGCTACAATTTTTCTAGACTATATTTACTTATCTCTTAACCTATTTTTTGGTGTCATTTTCTAGATTATTAAACAAATTAAAAGTAGAAATTAACTTTTTTATTTAAAGAAATATTTATGTTATACCATTATTAATAGATTTCCTTTATTTGTTGATATACATTTTGAATGTAAATATGGTGCTTTTCTAAAAATATGTTTGGAACGATTTTTTGGGCAAAAATCAATTCATACATTTTTTTCTTTGAAATACCAATCCATACCCTTAAAACTTTGAGAATTGTATCAATTTGCCCTAAACTAATAGTTATATCAATTATATCAATTTACCCTAAACTAATAGTTGTATCAATTAAAACCGTGAACTTTTATAAGTGTTTACATCTTCGATTAAATTTTTTTTTAGTTTTCACACATGTAAAGACTTGTAATTAATCCATTAAACCTCTAAACTTTCATACAATTGATTTACATTGAAAGGTTAGCAGTTTAATTGCTAAAATTATAAGTATTGTGTTCATGCATTTAAATAACATTTTTTATTTTTGCACGAATTTTTTTCATACTAGTAATCAGATCATTTAACTTTTCTTTCATAGTAATAGTTAATTTCCCAATAATGATTCATCTAAATATTAATTAAAATAGTATAGTAATCATAAATCTATTTCTTATCACATTTTGCAATTATTTTATTTTTAACTAATAATTTTGTAAGGCCCAACAAAAACTTCTTACATACACCAAAAGTAGTATATGCATGTATAGTAGGCTAGTAGCTAGATACAAAAGTCCTTTAAAATACTAACCCGGCAATTACTCTCGTCAACTGGTTAAGATATATATTCACGACTTGTCACTCAACTGGTTAAGATATATATTCACGACTAAAAAGGTTAGAAGTTCGAATCGCTTTTAAACTCAAATATATATTCAAAAGACCATATCCTTAAAAATAAGAGCAACCAAAGTATAGGTCATATGCAGATTATATTTACTACCATTTCTATAAAAGGCTTTATCAATAATTTCTATTTGGCTTCTAAGCTTTTAAGTAAATAAATCACTTGGTGTATGATAAAAATATTAAATTATGTACCTGAAGGGAAGATGATTTTATTTTCAAATCTCAAGTGTCCATATAAGGAGCAGGAGTGGAGATGGGAGGGCCATATGAATATCTCCATTCCCCACAAGCTAAGCATCTCTCTGCATCAGTTCTGTTGTTGAGTGTACAGAACTTGCAAGCCCATGTCTTTGTGTTGGTTTTGTTCTTCAGGTTCCCACAAGCTTCACAAATCAGAGTCAATGCCTGCAATTCAAGTTTTTTAAAATGAAATGAGGATGTAAATCTACACAACTCCATCAGTTCAACATTAGAAGCTTAAATTATAAGTTTCACCATCGTGTCTATTTAGTTTCTATACATTAAAAAGATTATAATAGGACATAAAACGTTAACTTTTGTGTCTAATAAAAGCATGTCGTTAACTTTGACAACACTTTATGTTATCAAACGCTTGAACGTGAACATACTTGGTCTTTAAAACAATACATTCATTATACCATATAGGCATTAAACTCAAGAAGCTTGAATGACAAGACTTATTAGACACAATTTTAAAAGTTAGAAACATTATTTTAAGGTTAAAAAATACTTTTGGTCCTTGAACTTTCATACAAGTAACAATTTATTTACTGAACTTTAGTTTGTAACGATTTAGCCCTATACTTTCCAAACTTTAGCATGTAACAATTTAGTCCACATATTTTCAAATTTTTAACAATTTAATCTTTATCGTGAAAAATTTCATCGAAATGAAGTGTTAATTTTTATTAGGTAAGACTTAGTTTTTGTAGTTTATAAACACATTTGGTCTCTAATCAGTTTATTGATCTACATATGTAAGAAGTTTCATTAAATCTTAATAATTTTTTTTACAATAGGGACTAATTAAATAATTCAAATTGTTACATGTTAAAGTTCAGGGACTAAATTGTTCCAAACTTAAAAGTACAGAGATTAAATTGTTACAAACTCAAGTTCAAGGACTAAATTTTTACTTCAATATAAGTTTATTGGACCAAAAGTGTTTTTTAACCTTATTTTAAAATAAGGTACTAGATAAGCATTACTTTGAAATTTTGAAGAACTTATTAGAAACTTTTTAAAAACAAAAACTAAACAAACAAAACTCCTTAGGTCATGTTTGATAA